>CADWAE010000221.1:0-600000 GCA_902982915.1 Phalloptychus januarius | reverse complement strand
GCTGCAATAGAGTCAAGTATAGCAAAAATGTAGACAACATATTTTGTCAGCTGGTTACCAGTAGCCTCAACCATCTTGAGTCACAGAACATAATGACAGAAAACCCTAGCAACAAAAATTATAATCTGAAAATACAAGATTTAATAATCCCGTCAAGACACAGTTAACACATTAAAGACCAACTGGTTCTTTCAAATGAGCCTAAGACATTTCAAGGCCTACATTTGAGATACATTAACCTGAGACTTTTTAAGAATGCGTGACAGCGTCAGTTCCAGATAACCGAAGTGTTGCTCTAAATGAGCTGACCCTACTTCACAATACAGGCCGCTGCCTGGTGATGAGTGAGGGACACGCCACAGCAGAGGGGGGAGCAGCAGGCATCATGCGGGGGTCAGCAGGTCAGTTACCTCTGTGGGGCTGCTGGGGAACAACCGACAGAGGGGGGGAGGATGTAAGAAGGAAGGACAGACTCCACACAGGGAGGTCTGGGAGGACCGGACATCCCCCAGCAACAGCTCAGCCTCGCTGATATGGAGAGCTTCCTGTTTGGACAGGTCAGGAGATGATGCTTTTATTGGCCACAGTCGAGGTTTGGGACTCTTCAGGTGAGTGGAGCTTCAGCAACATGTTTCCATTGAACTAATTCATGTGATAATCAATAAAACGTTAGCAATTAAAGCAAGAATCAGCTGAAAAACCTATGACTTGCTCCCAGTAGTTGCATTTAGAGCCAAACAGTTATTGCAGACTTCATGCTAGTCTACAGTCAGAGGCCAGGAGATCTGAGTGAGTTGATGGTGAAATGAGTGTGGCATTGGAAGCTAATCTTCATCCTTTCACTCACCTCCCTCATGGCAGAGGAAGACTTGGGGAAGCTCTTTCCTCCGGTCAGGGTGTGGTATCTCTTCTCTAGAGCCAGCAGTCGCTCCTTCTCCTGGAGTAAAGGCAAAATTTGGAATGTACTGACGCATGTTTATCTGACATTCTCAGACTTTAGGGGAGGCGGCGTTTTCTTCAGTACCTTTTGGAGCATTTGCAGCGTGAGCGTCCGGTCCTTGGCCAGCCGCTCGCACTCCTGGGAAGCCTGTTGGCCAAGCTGACTGGCCTGGTTCTCCAGAGCAGAAACCTTTTCCTACACAGGAGAAAACAGCAACCCGACCCTCAGGGTGAATGTTTTCTAATTCTGGATCTAACGACAGTCATTAGTCAGCTGAACAATGCGGACATAGCCCAGGGTCTCCTGCTTCATGCTTAGCATCCAGGGCTGCAGCACCCAGGTTCTCATCTGCATTTTTTATTTGAAGATTGGCATTAGAAATTGTTGATGGAAACAGCAAAATTGGTATTACCTTTGTAAAAAAATATTTTTTTTAAAGAGTGGTTAGTAAAAATTTGTTTTCAGTCTAAATGTCCATTTTTTTCTCTAAGATGTGTGCTCCATGCACGTTTGCAACCCAGGCAGCATGATGATTACAGCCAGGTGTGGCATCAACATCTGCTGAAATTACACTTTAAGTAGCCTGATTTATCCACTCCAAACCAATAGAGAGGAATACTCCTAGTTTGTATTTTCTTTCTTCTTTGCAACGTTCCAAAAGTTCAGAAAAAAAATTGGCATGACAACAGGATGGAGCCACAGCTACTGTTGTACTGTTTCACTGGTTCAACGTCCTGGGTGTCCTCACCTTCCTCTTGGCCACGCTGCGGTGGTACTCAGCCTTCTCCTGAAGGAGCTGCTGGCTGAGCGTCTCCCTTTCCTCCTCCAGGCTGCTCTCTCTCTCCAGCTGCTGAAACTCCAGATCCTCAAACTTCTTGGTCCCTGCTTCCAGTGCTTCTCCGTCCTAATTGAGCCCATCAGAACATGTGATTGGAACAAATGTGCAACAGCAAGTTGCCCACCCTTGAATACGGTATCTGGTACTCTCAGAAACCAACTCCACTTTCATAAAACCAACACCAATTCTCAGCCAAACAAAGTTAAAACACTGGCTTTCAAGCTTACTGTTTGAGGGATGATGATTTGGGCTCAACTGAATGACACTGACTTGAATTTGTTTGCATTTTAAATTACTTTGGTAAAGATTCTACTGCAGCACAGAGACATGCAAAAATTAGTCCACATTTTACCCCTTCGTTTGTTAGCCAAATTGTAAAATAAGCTCATTTTAGATCAACACTTGTCATCATTTAAAACTAACTCAACCATAATAAAGATTTAGTTGGAAAATACAAAAAAAAAAAAAAACGAGCAAAGAAGTCCACACCGATCAATGGAGCAAATATTAGTTTATGAAGTAGCGTTTTGGTTCTGATGATCGGATACAGTTAGTAAAGATTGCTGCTCTGAACCAAACAAGTATGTCTTAAAACGCCAAGATGGAAAGATATTGACAACGACTGTCAAAATCAGTAATATTTAAACCTCATCTAGATAGTCAGATCATAAAACATTAAATATTGTCAATTTGTATTTTCTCTACTTATTACAGCAAAGCTGCATCTAAATGAAGAACAAGACTTCTGTCAACTTTTGGACAAATTAGACCCAAACAGGCATTATTTGTAATGTCCAACTTTTGAAGAACGAGCTTAACGGCACAAGGGTCAAGAATGGTGCTTGAGGTATAAAGACAGCAGAAGACTGGCCATCATAAGGACTAATAGATTTATTATTACTGATGCATCTGCACTGTTTATACTGAGTTCGAATTTGCCTAAACAGATGAACATGCGCCGTTTTCACCGATCTTTCGAAAGCATAAAATCTCAGAAAGGGTCAAATTTTGAATAATAATAAAATGTGTACCAAGTTAAAAGTCTATTCATGTGGGTTGAAAAGTAGCCTATTCATACGGGAGAGTAAATCTACAGCATAAAAACAGAGCTTTATTTGAAATGAAGTGTGAATGAATGCATGAAGCTGATTTTCAGAGCAAATCTATCTAAGTGACAGAAAAATGTTTCTCTGCTGCTTTAGAAAAGCTGAACTGCAGACAGGATGACATTTTATTATCAAGACCCTTGAGCCTAGAATGTTAATTCACACACAGATGACGTACGAATTAAACTGACCCATTTAAGGGGAGTTCAAACTAAAGAAAGAAACAAAAAACCTCTACAACACCCTAACACTGAACAAAGAACTCTGGGCTTTTCAGGCTCAGCTTCTGTTCATCCTGTTTGGCATTTCTACTCTTTTCACTGCTTTGTTCTCTCCCAACACAGCTGTGGACGCATTAAACCAAATGAAGCAGAATCGATATGAACCAGGCAATGACATGATTTCCATGAAAGCAGCTATGAGGTGAAAGCCAGTAAAAACACAGCTGGGGTCTGACACAGAACTCATGTTACTCTATCATGGCTGCAAGACGCCGCCTCAGCTTTACTGATGGCATCGGCAGCAGCTGAGGTGATTGGGTCCTGATTCGGGTGCATTGCAATGTTTCCTCCAGCTAGCTGCTACACAATATGTGTGATGAGGTTCCTTAGAGTTCCTCTTAACCAGCAGGAAAGCAGATGTGTGTATCTAACTGATGAGTTCTTTGGTTTTACGTCGTTTCCCCCCGAGCTTAGGTTTTACAACATTTTACTCACAGATGAACAGGACAGAGTGACTACAGATGAGTGGAGATCTTGTATCACGGGATCTTGTGATGATCTAAGTTAGTTGTGCTAATCCTAAAGCACTAATCACCAACATTAGCTTTGCTAGCGTGGAAGCAATTCACCAACATGGGATTTTTAGCTGAACCACTAACTTCAACTGAAATTCAACTACAACGCTCTAGCACCAGGATAATTTTAATATTTAATATTCAAATGTTCTATGATCTATGATATATGTACACATGCACACCATTTAGACTTCTTTTTGAAAAACAAGCATCAGATATGGGTCACACCCTTTCCTACAGAGTCAGTGTTAGACTGATCAAACCTGAACATTTAAAACCCTGATAATATTATGTACTTTGTTATTTCACCATTAAAACATAAAGACTACTTATTTACAATTTTAGCCTGAAACAGCATGAAAGCAGTTCTAGTTGTTATCAACTCCAAGTTAATATTGATGAGCAAAGTTTGGTTATTGTTTATTACTTAATAAATAATAATAATATCAAAGTAACTTAACTTAAGTTATTACTATTTAATTATTATTATTTATTATTATTTAAGTTAATAAATCTGAATGCTGCAGCTCATATTGGGCACAAGCATATAACAGTAACACTAACATGACCCCTGGCCCCACCTAGTAGAAACAGCTTGTTTGAACACAGTGCTGAGCAGCTGAGGACTTACTGGACGGGTAACGCCACTTTTAATGTTTTAGCTCTACGTTTTAATACAAAAAGGCTGCAGCCTCCGATGCCAGGTGAGGGGGGGGGAGGAAGACCCACCCTTTTGAGCTGTTCCTGCAACTGTTCCCTCAGGGACTCTGGACAGTTATGAAGCTGGTTCTTCAGCTCAGCATAGCCTTCCTGGAGCCTCTGCAGGGCCCGCCGCTCGCCCTCAACATTTGCCCTCTCCTAGGAAGACACCACACACACACAGGGGAATGGATGGATGTTTAGGGAGGATTAAAGAAAGAGAAAAAAAGCTGAATATATTACTAACTTTTAAATACTGACTATACAACTTGGGAGCGAAACCATAATGCAGCATCGGCCGGTTCAGAATCCTGGAGTTTAAAGTTTTATCCAGTCTAATGGATCAAAGTAAGGCCCCTCCCCAACCTGTTGATGTGCACTGCCAATCAGCTGACTTACAGAGCAGACAAAATTAGTCAGCAATCCATCAAAATCCAAATCAGACTATTTGAAACATTGGCGACTGGCCAGAACACTGCAAAGAGGCACCTCTACTATGTCACATACTAGTCTGTGTTGGTCTAACACATTAAATCCAAAGAAAATACACCAAAGCCTGGTGTTTGAAAAAAATCAAAGTTGTATGAATAATTTTGCAAGGCACTACAGATCCTGGCTCAGAACAACACTCTTCCATCTACTAGAACATTTCCCCATCAACTGTCTTCCAGGTAAATTGCATCGGCTCTCCAGGACGCTGCTCCACTTTCATCCTCAGGAATCAATCGATGCGTCACCTGCTGTTATTGGCTGTGCTAAAGAAATTACTTCAGAGTTCTACACTTGCTCTCCATCGTCCCACAACAGCAGCCATCTTTCTTGCTCTCTTCTGCTCAGGTAAAACATAAACAGAAGACGACTGCCGATTCGTTATTGCATCTGGATGTGGAAGAACTGACCGAACGTGGAGATGCGAAGGTACTAATACTTTCTTGCAGAAAAGCAGACTAGAACAGGCTAACAGAAGCATGAATATGCACATATCTACATCTAGAAGGATGAGAATGTCTTCAGGAAGACGGTGGTAGTCGAGCAACCTGTGAAGATGCATAGGGTTTTATTAAAAAGCTGAAGTTTGGGGAAGTTCTGAAGTAGAGAAAGATTTCAGTGTTAATGATCAGGTTAGCAGGGTCAGACAGCAGGAAAATAAATGGAGCAACATGCTAAAAACTAAACCCAGGAAGCAGAGTCCTTCATATCATCCTAGATGTCCATGTTCCAGCATACAAGAGTAGAACCTGAGCAGAACACTGCATGAAGCAGAAACACAGCTATGGACCAGAGGCGAATGCAAAGGCTGCTCAGAGACTGAAGCAGCAGAAATGGTGAACTTGACCTTTTTTCTTTGCCAAAGCAGACAATCAGCTGTAAATCCTAACTGCTCAGGTCCCTGCTGTGCGTACCTTGTCCTTCTCCCTCTGGATGGCGCTCTCCAGCTCCTCCAGCTTGCGTTGCAGCTGACTGACGACATCCGTCTCAGCCTCTATCTGGTCGAGCTCGGCCTGCGTCTCGCCCTGCAGCAGGGCGCGCTCCATCTCCGCCTGCAAGGGTTTCAGCACACTCAGAGTCACACGCCATCGCTACGAGACGGATCATTCTGAGCCTCGGCTCATTTCCACTGTCTTTAACTCCGGGCTGCACCTCTTGTTCGGACTCCTGGAGTTGCTGCTCCAGCTCGGTGAGTCGGGCTTTGAGCTCATCGGTCCGGGTCAGAACGCGGGTCCTCTCGTCTTCCAGATAGGTCAGCTCTGAACGGCCCGCGCTGCCGGAGCCAGATGAGTCCTCGTGCTGCACAGGAGGGAGACGGTGAACTTATTAGTCCAACAGGAATACAACAACACGTCTGAAAAAGTACAGTGCTTTACAACGCCTGATGGAATTGTAAAGAACAGAATAAACAGTGTTGTTTAAAACAGTTTACAGATTAGATTAGTGATATTAGAGAAGTCATACAGAAACATAACACAGAATAGCAGTGAATCCACACACTTTAAACACAATCAATTCTTTACTGGAAGAGGCGTTAGTGAAGTAATGACCTGCTCTGAGGTGGCTCGCAAGCTGTGGAAAACCTGATTGGTTTTTAATGAGGTTTTTCCCCCACAGAGTCAGTCAGAAGTGTCTCTGGCTGTGCTACCAGCCAGGCTGGAAACGGATGGAAAAACTGCCTGTTTGCATGCTGAAGGTGCTATGGATCAAGCTGGAGCAACATAGGCAAGGGAAGACTGAGACAAATCTTTTGAATATGGTCACTTCAAAAACCACAAACCAAGAGCTCTGGGAGAATTACACTGCTTGGCAGAGAAACTTGGACAGAGAGAGGGAAGCCATTTCTTTCTAAAGTGCATTTCAGGTTTGAGAATGTGAATATTTCACACACTGACACTGCAGGGACAATGTATTTATTGTATTGTGCAACTCCGGCCTCCATTCAGTTTCTAACACAAAAGATGTAACATTTCAAAGCCTGAGGTCACCAGAAAATTCCTAATTAGTGCATCTGTTCATTACCTGTAACTCAGACAAACTGACCACCTGACAACAGAGCAGGTTCTAATTATCACAGCTGCTAAATGCTTAGCCGAGTTCTGTAACTGCAACAGCAGAAAAGCCGGTTCCAGCAGAGCCATGCAGACGCAGCGACCACGGCAACGCCTCAGCAGCATGCAGAGGGAGAGTGTGTGTTGGGAAAGGAGCATGCCCTCTGACCTGTGGCTCTCCATTGTGCAGCGCTGACACTCTGCTGGGTGCAGGAGAGGTCCTCACCTCCTGATGGGTGCTCTCTGTGCTGCTGCACTCCTCCTTCAGGTTCTCCTCATCGCTCTCCCTCTGTCTCTGCGCCAGGCGGAGGGCGGCTGGCGACGTCGGCGTTCCTCCCAGGAGATTCTCCAGGGACGGCCTCCGCCCCGAGCAATCGCCCAGACTGCCGGGGAAACCCAGCCGTCCTGAGCCCAGGGGGTCCAGCCCCACACTCTCACCTTTGTTGTACTCAGCACAGAGGGTCAGGATGGTCTCCAGCCGCTGCCTCTCCTGTGGAGGGAGCCAAACACAGACGAATAAGGAAGAAGCCAAACCCTTGTGCTTTTAAACCAGTGTTACTAAAACTAGGTCTAAACTCAAGCAAAAAGGCTGTCAGAATGTCAAAACAAAAAAAACATACTATAATTAAAAACATACTGCCAGGACCTGCCAGTGATTAATGCACTTAAGGTCAAATTACTTCCTTTCTTTTAATCAGTTTAAAGGAGGCAGTATTACCTGTTATCCAGGAATATAGTGCCTTTTTATAGCACAATCAAGTACATATGTTGCCTTCAGTTGTTTTAAAAAGCTATAGAAATCAAATATGACTTAAAACATTTGACTTTGTACTTTAGCGCCTTGAAATTGAGCCTCTGTCTCTTTAAGAAACTCCCACACTTTCTGAAAATCCACCTTTAGAAAGTCATCACAACGTCATCACAACGTCACTCCTCCATTAACCCTATAACAATGTTTTTACTGAAACCGCAACATCGAGGCGTTTTTGCGTCCTGAAGGTGGGGCGAGCTCCATCCAGGCGTTTTTCACTGCTGAATAGTTGCCAGACTGAAGGATTTCTCCAACAGGCATGAAAGAATCAAGGTAACAGTCCAGGTCTGTTTTTGATGAGAGAATAATGTTATAACACAATGTAAAGCTAAAAGAAAAGTGGATTTTACATCATACTGCCCCTTTAATATGTATCTAAAATGAAGACTTTTTAAGGATGTGTGGAGACCCTGACCTGAGAAAGGATGTTCTGACTCCCTTAATACTGAGTTAGAATCAGTATTTCAGACTTTTTTTGAAATATTGATTTGATTAATTGAACTGTGACCCCCTGATGACTGATGAATTAACAAATTAAACATTTTTTTTCCATATCACAAAGTCCCTTCATGAGCAGCTGTGACAGCACAAAGTAGACCAAGGCTTTATGTTCATACAGCGAGCAAAGGTCACCCAGATTTGATCCCCCATAATGACCCATATTTAACTTTTTCATGGCAGTCTGAACAGTCAGGTTTGTCTCACATCTGATGCTTCAGCAGTCAGGAGTGTTTTTCAGCAGTCATTGTGTGGTCTGTGCACCCGCCTGGTGACCTCTGACCTCATATCCACATCTGTCAGAGCCTGGGGCGAACTGTTTCCTAGATGGACTTCTAGACAGCAGTGTACGCACAAGAGACCAAGTGTTTTAGGTGCGTCTCTTTCTAAATGTTTAAATCTAAAGCTGACAGAATGTGTTTCTTTCTAAAACCAAAGCAATAATAGAAATCTAACCAAGGCCATCTGCTGCTTACATAAGAGCCAGGGGTGTCGGGGGGGACCTGCGTGATGAGCAGCTGCAGCCCCAGCATTTACCCCCAATCTCAACCTGTAATCTGGGAGCAGTTAGCTTCTAACTGGAGTAGGAGGGAGCAGAAACCCTATGAGCGGTTCAGCATTCACAACAAAGAGCCATAATTAAAACCTTTACTGGCAGGTCTACAATTCCACACGTCCTCCCGCGCAACATCTGCTTTAATGTGCACGTAAATCAAACCCCGCTCCGAGTGCCGCTCCGACGCCCAGCGTTCTGAAGTGGAGGAGATGACGGCAGCGGCGTCATTCCCACTGCCAGACAGCCTTCAGGCTCTGCTGGATGATTAGTGAGATCACAGACGCTCTGATTGCCTTGATTTCTGTTGGCCGTGACATGAATCAACTTTGGCTTTTGACGTCTGGCTTCTGCAGATTGCGGCGAGACCAATTCTGTCAGGAACATGTTGACAGATTTAGACAAATTAGAGGTTTCTGTCATTTTCCAGAACACTCTGAAATCCAGAAGAAGCTTAGTTTCTAGGTTCGGTCAGACCAAAGAGGGGGGGGGGCAGTCCACTTTCATCCACACTGGATAAAAAATCAAGTTTATGGGCTTGAGCAGGTCTCTGATGCCGTGACAACATTGGGGACCTGTCCATGGGGTACCCCACCTCTCACCCTTTGACCCCTGTGTAACCCTTCAAGGATAAGTGGGTTTAGACCAGGGGTCACCAACTCCAGTCCTCAAGGGCGACCATCCTGCAACTTTTAGAAGCGTCTCTGCTCAAACACACCTGGATCAAATAAACGGCTCGTTTCCAGCCTATTGCAGAGAGGAATGAATGCTGGTGAGGGAATTCAGACATTTTGGAACAGAGGTGCATCTAAAAGTTGTGGGATGGAAGCCCTTGAGGACTGGAGTTGGTGACCCCTGGTTTAGACAATGGATAGGTGGACAGCATGTAGCCATGGCTCCAATGTCAGACTCCAATAAGCAACTAACCTTGTATAAAAACTACATCCATGTGATTCGCAAATGCAACAAAGTCAATTTGCAGAGGGAACTGTGTTGTGCACTTAGTTCAAAAAGCATCAGTAAAAGGCTGTGGCATGGTGAGAGAACCTACAAGGCAGCAGAAGAAGCATGTCCTCTCCTATATAGATGAACTTGAGCAATGCAGAAGTGTTTTCCTTTAAAGCTGGTAATTATCCCCTTCATTCTTTCTGACAGCAGTCAAACAAACTCCTCATATCTCTTATTTCTGTCCTCTCAGCAGCCAGCCTCCTTCTCTTTCCCTCCTCTGAGAGTTGGTGTCTCCTGTTCTCTCATTTTAAGGTTTCTTCCTCTTCCTCAAGCACCCTGGGGGCTTCTCTCTCCCCCTTCCACTCCAATTGGTGGTGCTTTGATCAGAGCGCTCACACATTACTGCTGTGCTCACCTACATCATAGGCGTAAACAGAAGACTCCAGAGCGCAGTATTTCCACAGTAAACTAGGGAAGTTCAACAAAGCTTTATTCACTACATAAACCTTGGAGGGGGGAATTGGAAAATTCACATTCCTCCACCTCCCTCACAATCTGCAAAATAAACCCCATTCATCATCAAACTGGGGTCCTTGGAGGGCTGTGCTTGTTCTGGTCCCAGAGGAGAAGCGAGCACAAAGAGACGGCGCTGTTTTACTATCTGCGGCTGCTTTTGTTCCTCTGTGTCCCTGCAGAACGCACAAGGATCAAAACGGCACAGGAATGGGACTAGCAACCCTCTCTGGTGGCCACCAACCCCCCACAGATAACAGGCTGCTGGTCTTCCATGTCTCTGGCACTCATATCTAAATGACATGCAGAGTTTTGTCGCCACAGAGGTCAACCAGAGTTGAACCTACCAAGTTCTGGTCTATGGCAGAAGCCCAGTCTGGCAGGCGGTTGAAGACCAGGTTCCAGTTATTTCAAACAATTCCAGGATAAATATGAGAGAATGGAAGATTAAAGAGGGACGAAAGGCTTGATGTTCCAGCCTCCAGAGACTTTTAGGGACAACACACAGGATTCTTTCAGGTGTTAGAAACACTCATTCTGCAACAGCAGCACGGTAAACTATTTGCTTTGGACAAGAAATTTGTGCAACAATTGACAGCATCTCTGCAAAATAAAACCACAACAACTAGCAGTGGTGGGCATGATTCCAGATGAGCTCAGCTATAATCCGATAATATCTGAAATAGCTTTCTAAGGTTTCCCAGATACATTCTAAACCACTGATATAGCTATTATCTAGCTATTTTGTAAACTTTCAGTGGATCGTCTGTGTTGAGGTTTTGGTTATCAACTGTTAATAATTTGTCGAGTAATTAGATATTCCTCATCGGAAGCAGCAGTCCCTTTTTTCACATCACATTCCCTCTTTTTTTGCTAGTAACTATTTAAACAGGAAACATACAGGAATAAAATAAAAAAGACAATAAAAACAAGATATAATCGTAATATCATACAAGTAAATTATGTCAAAGTTCAAGTTGTGCTTGAAGATTGCAGTCTTTCAAGGGCAGAGATAACTTGAATTGAAATTAGTGCTTTGGTATTTTAGCATCAGCTTCCATTAAATAGACAGAGCATGCTACGACATGCTCGGTCGTAGCATGCTGTGCTAATGTTTGTGTCAGTGCAGCTAACACCTTTAGTTAGCGGTGGTCACCACTGCTGGTTGGTACAGCACCTCAATTTCATCCATCTGTTCCTATAATTCACTTCCTGTTGGAAGCCTGTTACAGACTGAGACAAGCACAAAAAAAGCTTCTCTACAAACACTGAGACATGAGTGTTTTTAGAGGCCTTGGTGGGTCTTTACGGCCCTCAGGATGACTGCACTAGAAACCACTTTGGTTGTTTCGTCTAAATATTGGTTGTTCAGTTCATTCTTGAGAAAGTAAAAAAAAAACATGTCCGCCATGCCTCTGTAGCATGTTGGCATCAGAAAAATAAATACATGTCCTGGATTGGCTGCCAACAGTATGTCATGTGTCTAGGTATTTCTTTTACATGTAGGTGGATTTTCTGCAAATGATTCCACAGAAGAAGCCATGTCTGGGTGGGGATCCATTGTCTCTCCTTTTTTGTGTTAATACAGAAGAATTAGGCTAATTTTACTCATGGTATCGATACCAGAAGAATCTCACACAAGTTATGATATAAGATAAGACTGAGATACATTTTTTAGATGACTTGTTGTGAACCGTCACTTTAAAAATAAACTGAACTAAATTAAAAACAGTGAAAATGTTTCATGTCATTGATTTCCTGCTTTCTAACATTTGAAAAAGGTCTTTATTTTTCCATGTGAAGCAGAAGGACTTGTGCAACGATCCTCCTGTGGTCAAGCGGGAGTTGTGTTCAGATTGAAACAGAAACACTTTCCAATCACATTTCTTTCCACAAGTGAGATAAAAACAAAGTGCATGTCCTCCAGCGCCAGTGGCTGCGGAGCTGAGGTGGTTTAATCTCCGGCCTGAAGCGTTTGGTGGGAGTAAAAAGTTCTCCTGTTAATGACTGAACTCCTCAGCATCACATGCAGAAAGCAGGCTGACCAACATCCCCAGCGCAGACGGAAACACTTCAGCGAGCTTCAGTTAAATATAGTCGGCGGCGGCATCGGTTACCTTCATCAGCGCTGCAAAGCAGCTTAAAAAGACAGGCTTCTCTTTCGCCAGAGTCAGCAGACACAGCAGGGGCTGCGTCCGGGCTGGAGCTGGCCCCGTGGCTGGCCCTGTCCCGCTGCCACTCGGTGTGTAAAACCGCTCCATTACAGCGGCGGCGCTCCGTTTGTGGCTGCTGTTCTCCTGATGAACGACCTCAAAACCACCTGAGTCGCTCTGCTTCAGCGACAGAGAGGTGGGGATGGATCAGCATGTAGGGACGTCCTCCTGTGGGAGGCGGCCTGCTGGTTTGCTCTAAGAAAAGCAAAGGCACTAACTTTATATACCGAGCAGAACTTTATACTGTTCACCCGGGCTCCCCCGTGCTTGAAATAGGCCGATAACTTCAAGAGACGCTGCCATGGCTGACTGCTGTTCACACTAATTCATCACCATCGGCAGATATCAGCCATGAAAAAAAAAAGCTTTGAAGTGTGCAACGTTTGCCACATATCGTCTCAAAGCTCAACTTTGTGCAATTATCCTTTCTTTTAAGCCGTTAAATAATAGAACAAATAAGTGCGAGGCTTTTGAAGTGTTTTATGGAGCTTTAGACATCAAGCGGAGGGAGATAACGACTTTCTTCAAACAATTAAGCTTTACAAGTCGGAGCGTTTCAGGGTGTCACTGTCAGCAGGAAGGGAAGTGAAGGCTTAGGCTTCAGAACCACCTCCACATTACACTGGAACACTGTCTGGAAGAACATGGCCACTGGGGGAATTTTTCACCCAGCTGTTGCTCCCTGGCTCTCCGTCAGTTGACTAATTAACCAGAAGATGTGGTTCACCGGTCGGCTTCTGTCAAACAGCAACACTGTTGTTGTGTTGCAGAGGCCAACAGGAGGAAAACAGGATGTTTCTGCTGCAGGGTGCCCCGCAAGGTTACTGCAGCCATGGGAACACAGCAGCTCATTAGAACACAAGACTGTTTTCTAAATAACACGTTTTACTGCACATTGCAGTACTTTACAGACGTCTGAGGCAGAGCTACTTCTTTTAAGGGTTTCACTGAGAAATCAGTATTAAAGCTGGAATAAAAATCTATCTCTTTTGCCTCCCCCCTGTTGGCCTACTGCTGTCTGCAGAATCAACCAACCCGAGCCAGCAGGGGGCATTAGCATTTTCAATCATGCATGTGTACGTGCTACACTTTAGCAAGCTTACTACTACACTCATAATTTTTTTTTATTGTATTATTTTTTGTACCGCCTTTCAAGACATTCAATTAAACATAATAAATTTATGCAATTATGGATATAAACATTATAAATATATATTATTTTTATTGTTAATGCTGACAATGCTATATATATGATGGTATTTACAAATTAAAGTTTCAATTCTAAAATTTTGATCATTTTCTTTATTTTTTTTAATAAAAAATGTCATCACAAATATAAATGCTTTTACTAAATATTCCAAAAAGAAATCCAAACCTGTAATAATCAACACAACCACAAAATTCTGATAAAAACTAAACTAATCATGAAATTAAACTTTTGCCTTATACAAACATTAAATAATGTTTTAATAGTCTGTTTATTTGACATTGTATCCATCTTCTAATTATTTTTTCATCAAACTGCTTTTTATCCTATTATTTTCTATATTTTAACAAAGCGCCGACAAAGACATTATAAAAAAACACTACAGTACTAAAAAGCAGAATAGCAGAAATGGTTTCTTTTAAAAACAACCTTCCTAATTTCAATGAACTGCTGTTGCAATGCAACGCCGCAAACACAAGGTGGTGGTAATGCACCAAGTTGTTTTATTCTGTTCCATCTAGCAGCTGAGGAAGACCATACAGTAAAAACGTTGGACTTGGATCATAATGGCTCATCACAAACAGATGAATGGTTGTTCTGTGTGACTCTTCTTCTGGAGAACAAGAAGAGCAGAAAAGTGCAAAACATTCATATTACTTGGAGAACAGAAACAAGCCCAAACAAAATCTAAAGCTAGCACAGAAGCTCTGCTCCCTGCACAGGTATTTAATGAAGCAATGTAGTCTCACCCAATATCCATCTATAATGGAGGACAGATCCTGACATAACTGCCATTAAACAGATAAATAAACAAATGATTTGGCAAAGTAATTCATGTGCCAAATATTGCATCTGGAAAATAAAAATAAGAGTTTTCCCAACTTGTTGTGCCAGAAAGGAGCAATCTAACTTCTAAAGACTGTAAAAATTCTATTTTCTTTATTCTCAACAATAGATTTCCAGTCAGACTTTATTATATGTTTTTAATTCTAAAGTTATAAACAAACTGTGCTGTAATTTGATTGCATCTGCAGCTTTGAAGCCAGTAGAAGATGGAGACATTAGAGGATTGTCCCTATTCACGGGTCATAGTCTTGCTCCATTTAATGGACAGTATTGGACCTGAGAATCAAAGGAAAATATGATAAAATTCTGATAAGCGTCTCTACTCATCAGGGTTAGTTTTATTTTTTTTATTTTGCTGACATTTGATCATATTTATAGTCCTATGTGTTTAAGAACACTGTGTTCCCAATATCATATGCACTAACAGCCAAAAAAACAAAATAAAAGCAGATATGAAAAGCTAAATGATGCTGCAGAAAGACACTAACCCCCTCTAGAGGAGAAATCAGAACACAACAGGCAGAGGGAACTTTCCACCTCATGGGTAAATCTTCTGAAAGCAGTAGATAAAGTTTGCAGAGAAGCTGAAAGGGGGCGGGGGGTATTTTTCATCCTAATTTGGGTTTTGTTGTGTGATGGAGATGAACGCACGTGGCATATTTGCTGGATCTGCCTCAACACCAGATTACTGCAGCTTTACTGTGGACCACAAACAGATTTATTGCTGCCCCAGATAAGGAGCCACCCAGCCGGCAGACTAGCGTGTCGCAGAGCGTCTCTCCCTGTTTGTTTTTCACTGCTTTAATTCAGATCACATGATTTGCTTTGTCCTTTTCACTGCCATAGAACAGAGATGTGCAGGCCTGAGGCCGGCTGCCGAGCCGCAGACCAAGGATACAACAGTTAACTAAAACTAACGAAATCATTTTTAGAGTTAACTAAAAAACTGAAACTGAGAAAACATTTTCGTTAAAAACCGTAATTAATGAGGAAAAACTATAAATAGCTGGAATTACATTGTGCGTCTATAAAACTAAAACATATCGAAATTATAGGCCCTTTGTTTTCATGTTTAAGAATGTCTTATTAGCTTTTCACATGGATTCCTCCCAAACCCTCCTCTGTCTGAATTAGACAAACAAAAAACAAAAAACTGCTGCAGACCAAGCTGCAGGTTGTGTGCAGCTCAGCAGGTGGATATATTTAGTCCTCCTGGAAGATGCTGGTATACGTTTGCTGGGCTCCATTTAACGGGCTCAGGTGTATATTTAGTTGGCTGATCCTGCAGGACCGTCACAAAGATGCCAACCATGCAGGAAACTCATCAACATTTCTGGCATTCTGTCAAAATAAAAGCGACAAGAGAGGACAACAAACCTGAAAGCAGAGAGGCCAGCTGGACATCCTCCTCCATTAACCACAATGCATTGCAGCAACAGTTTTCTCAGTAGGGACCCTGCAGAGGATCCCGCTGCCCCCCTTCCACACTGTCACTTCATAAAGCCATCATAACTCACTCTGAAGTCAGCTTGGCCCAAAATAGTAATGACAAAGCACTATCTCTGTCCTTTGCTATTCTGGGTTCAACTTTTCATCCTAACAGCTTCCTCCACTTAACCCCCCACCCCCTCCACCCACTACACCTCCCTCAAACCCACCCACTATTGGTCTGAGGCAATAACTGAAAAGTTCCCCTTCGATGACCTCACAGGAAGCATGATGTCATCCATGGTGGACGTGAGCGACGGCTGACTTTGCCCCAGACGATGCAGGCTGAGTGAACTTGCCAGGCTACGGCAGGCCGTTTTAACATAATATCAGCTACACCACACATTACATTCCAGATATCTGAAATTAGTGTATGATTAGACATATTAGTTAATTCAGATGTCTCTTGTCACAGTCAGACTAAATGACATCATGTCTCTGTTGTCCTGGGATGGACTGTTGACCTGTCCAGGGTGACCCGGCCTCTCGCCTGCTGATGAAAGGCCTCATTACCCCACTGGGCATAAAGCTGTAAAGATAATGGATGATTTAACACAGGGGTGCCCAAAGTGGGTCCTCGTGGGCCGGCATCCTGCATGTTTTAGTTCTCTCCCTGGTTTAGCACACCTGCATCAAATGAAGGCTCATTAGAGGCCTAAGGAGAACATTGACTTGCTGAGGAGGTTGTTGCTGCCACTAAAGAGAGAACTAAGACATGCAGGATGCCGGGCCTCCAGGACCCACTTTGGACACCCCTGGAAATTGGCCTTCTGTCTCTTTAATTCCAGCTCTTTCTGAAACTCCTCCTTGAAGAAGTCATCACAGCATGACTCCTCTATTAACTCTATAACGTGTCACCATGACAACTAAAATACTAACAATGATTAGGAAAAAATCCACTTGACTGTTCTGCCAACTAGTTTTCTGTCATTTTAACATTTTGAAAAAATTAAAACTTGTTAAATTTTACATATTGCTTGTTGAAATACATGGAAGTTGAGGTGAGATGAGGTATAGTGGGTATTAAACGGTTAATAATGGTGCGATGACTTTCTGGAGGCGGAGTTTCAGAATAAGCAGGAGATTTTAAAGTGACAGAAGCCTAATTTCAAGGCATTAAATTACAAAGTCAAATGAATGTATTTTACTTCATATTTGATACAGATTGGCAACACGCACATGTAAACATGACCTGAGTCAGTCAGGCCTGTCTCAGGCAGGACAGAAGGGCCAGTGATGAAGTAAAATACATTCATTTGACTTTGTAATTTAATTTAATTTTCAGATCTTTGCAAAGGTAGAGAAGATTGGTTTCTCATGTAAGTTATCGGAAAATTGCCTATCTCAAAAAATTTAAGAAATCAGGGTCAAATTAAGGAAATCAGGGTTATTGGTTTAGCCCTTGTATTTTGTCCTTTTGTGTCTGAATTTTATTCAAATTCCACCTCAAACTAATGAGACCTGCTTAAAATCTTTGAAATATAGTTAAATAGTCATTTAAAAACAGACCGTACCAGTACTCAAATCTCTGTCTTCATTAAAGATGGATTATAAAGTGGTGTAAACCCAACCCAAACGTTTATTGGACTATTTTCTCTTCAGCTTTCTTCAACCAGGAGGAAAGTCAATGCTAAACGAGATGAGATGTTAAAAGAGTTAAACATGGTCAGAGTGTGTGAATCCTGTCCTGTCCGGTCAGGACACTGCCACGTCTCCAGAGGAAACACTGGAACCTGACCCGGCTCAGACCCAGGCTACGAACAGCTCAGCCGCCTCTGCTGCCCTCCAATTACAGACAGGCAGCAACACATAGAAAACCTGTCTGAAACGGACTTCTGTCTGCGTCGCTTCAGACAAGTTCAGGACCGATTCTCACCTCGACCTCTCGGGCTCGCTCCGGTTCAGGAGACAAAAACACTGCGGTTGCTAGGGACTCCACAACACTGTGCGTCAGCAGCAACTTAGACAGACAGCAGCCAAGTCACAGACAGCTCACTGACAGGGTTTATGGGGCTGGGTCATTCCTCCTTTCACAAACAGAGACGCGGCGCTCATTATGGCCGAAATTAGAGCGCAAACAAGAACCTGCAAGAAGCGGCAGATCATCTCCAGGTACTGAGAGCTTAGAGGGAAATTCGATGGCAAAACAAGTGATAAATCAGTTCAGTTCTTTTCAGGAAATGTTTGCTGCCCTAAAATTACATCGAAGAATCATAATAATCAACACAATTTAGGTCACTGTGTAAATATTTGGAAATGTAAGACATTAATAACAACATCAAGGAACAAAATCTCAAATGTCCAAGAGAGAAATAACCCAAATTTCATTGGATTAACTAAACAATGTAACGTCTCTTTACGACTCTGCCAGGTATTTGTAATTCTTTTATGTACTTTATATAAGCATGGATTACACATATTTTGTGTTTTATCTGAAACACATAACATATTGTCTTTTCTCTTTGGCAAAACACCACGAGTCTAGCAAGCTCTCGCTTACCCACCTCGGATTCGCTTATCCAAAGCAGCCAATCCAGCAGCAAGATTTATTTTCCGTGGCTCTGATGATTTTCACAAGGATGATTTCCACAGTCCGTATGAATGAATATTAAGGTACAGTTGGTGTTTCAACTATTAAAATAGGCAGTCCTAAGCATTATTTAAATGTTATCTCAAAGGATTCATGAATTTCGGCTGTTCGCATGTGGCTGTCGTCCCTAATCCCAGTGAGTACCAGGCTCTGCTGTACTAACGATTAGTGACATCCTTCATTATGGTATTTTCCTAGCCTTCCTATCACTTAACTGGTATCATGAGAAAGGCTAGTTTTATTCTTCAACATACCATCTAGAGTCAGCAAAGAGGACAGAAGCAACAATATTTCACAAAGATACAAAACTGCAAACACCAGTAGCAGAACGTGCCTGAATCATCTGATGTTCATAGTTTTGTTCAAATACATGTTGGAAAACAGGAGGACTTTCCAAAGACACTCTTATATAACTACAGTAAACACTGATCAACAGCCACTTGCTGCTGTGGAATTGAAACTCACCAGCCTCTCCATCTCCTGCTCCCTGAGCCGCTCCTCTCTCTGTCGGCGGTGGTACTCCAGCAGCTCGTCTTCGTTGTCGCTGATCTCTGTGATGCTGTTCTTCCTCTCTCGCATTCCTGGGTGGGGTCTCCCCAAGGACATCTTCCTCTGGGTCCTCGGGCTGGCTGCAGGGGATGAGCCAGGTAGGGAGCCCAGACTGAAAGCAGGTGATAAAGAGTTCCCGAAGCTTGCCTTACGTATCCCTACTCCGCTGCTACCCTCCATCAACATGGAGGTTGGGGACGGACTGCGAGCTCGGATCCCTCTGCTGCAAGACGGCTCCTCTGACGTGGATCCGGTTTTGCGCCGCAGTCTGGGACTGTCTGGGACCAGCCTGCCCAGACATGAGGGGCTATCCGGAGTCCTTGACGTGGAGATTGTTCCAGGCTGTGCCCCTGGAAGAACCGGAACCCCCCTCCGGGCCAACGAAGGACTCAGAGGCGGCAGTTCTCTCATACTGCTGTTCCCTGTGCTGCTACCATTCAATTCCAAGTTCCTTCGGGCCAACCGGGGGCTTTCAGGAGGCTGCAGCGAACGTGGATGCTGAGGGAGAGGAGATCCTTGGATGACGTGAACGATGGGATCGAGAGGGGGCTGAAAAGCCTTAGTGGGCTGTGAAAGCTGCCTGGAGGAGCTGGAATTCAGGGAGCCATCAGCTAAAATTGTTTGCTCTCTGAAGGGACTGGCCGGCCTTTCCTGGAGCACTGTGGCAGTCTTGGTCCTGGGACTAGATGGCGAAGGCGACGGAGACGGCGATGAGCAGGTTGGGAATTTGGGAGTGACTCTGGGGCTGCTTGGCACAATGTTTTTACCGCTGAGAGACTCGCTTAATGAAACAAGAGGCGTCTGTCGAGGGCTCTCTGAGCCATCCTGCCCGAGTCCCCGGCGGCTGGGCTTGGGGCTCGGAGGGGTCTCTGTCAGCACTTTCCTCTGCAGCCTGGGGCTTTCCTGGACCTTCTGGCCCACTCCGGTGCTGCTAAAATTAGGCAGTATGGTCCTTGGCAGGGGGACAGGCGGAGGCTGGGTACTGAAGTTGTAGCTAGAAGAACGTATAGGCACAGGTGGCAGAGAAGAACTCTGGTCCTGGTGTCCTCCGCCAGGCGATGGGCTGGTGAAGCTCCCACTGCTGGCAGGCGAGGGGGAGGAGAGAGGCGAAAAGGGAGGGGAGGCATTCTCATAGCTGGACCCCACAGACATAGCACCTGGGCTGGTGGGAGGGGACAACAAATACCTCCCCCCTCCATTGACCATAGGCGACAATGGGGAGTGGTGCATGGACTGCCCCCCTGGGGGCTTTTTTGCCTCAGAGGAGGAGGGCTCAGGGTCATCCATGACTAGGGAATCCATGATCTCCTGTAGGTCCTTCTCAATGGAACTGACGATGGCGCTGTGCTCAGACTGGACTCTCTGTCCAGGAGCTGAGGGAGACTGGGAGGAGCTGGCCTGGTGATTCCCATTGACCAAACTCTCAGTGACTGATTGGGAGAGAAGACACAAGAATGGAGAGAAGACCATTATTAATGTTCTGTTCATGGTGGTGTATGTGTAACAAGTGTATCAAAAATCAAACACCAAATACTTTAAAAACCGCTAAAATTTTAGACGATATTGAGCAGCATGTCTGTCAAGCAGCGGATTGCAGGCTAGCTACCCGAACATATAAGCTAATCAGTCAACATGTTAGCTTATTTTCAAAAGCAATAGCAACAACTGTTTCTTCTCTGTTGCAAATAAAGGCAGTTGGATCTGAGCTTGTCGCAATAAGCAATTAATTGCATAATATTTTTAAGGGCCATTTTGTTTACAGAGGATGCATAATCTATTTTATTCATGGTTTTTGTGTGATTTTTATTTCCATTTTATTTATTGTTTTGTGTTATTGTGTTTTATTTTGGATATGTTAAATATCTTCTTCTCATTTCAGTTCTAAGTGTTCTTTACAAAATTGCAGTTTTTCGGTTATGGATTATGTCATTATCACTATATTATTTGAAAATAGTATCAAAATAACAGCATTATTATTTATTCTAATTATTATTGGGAGAATTTATCATCCAGCAAAATTTGCTATTGTGACAGATCACAAAATACATCTAAACCAGAAAATAAAATGATGAACAAACACAGAAGGACACATATGGGAACATAAGCAGAAAGACAGGCCTGTGACACTGGACAGGTGTCAGAGGCAAACACAATTACTGTGTGACCCCGAAAGCAACACAGCATACAGGCCGGCTAATCTAATCTTAACTCTGTAATGTCAGCATGGAGGATTATTACAACAAAAACACCCGGCCCCCGTGGGAGACCCAGCAGCATGGCCCCGAGCAGATCAATGTTAAATGAAATCTGCTCAAATGCACTTGTTGTCGTTTTAAAAGGCAACATGAGGGTAACCGCTCCACCCAATCATCAGGGCAGTCACTGATTAGTCATTCTAGTGTGGCATTCTGGAGCCCAGGGTTGTTGTTTTTTAACCCATCTCTCATTTATCAGACATTTTTAATCACCTGGGAGCCATTTGAGAAGTGGATGCTTTTCACATGGTTTTGAGTTAAATTTCAAAAGTTTAATGGTAATTATATGATATGTGACATAAAAATGTGCAACATGATCTGACTGCTTTATCTCAAAGTAAAAAGTGATAATTATACACACTGCTGCTAAAATCATTAAACTTTTTTTCCACTACAGTTGAAAATGTTAACTAATGACAATTATCATGCACAAACCTAAACAAACCATCTAAAATAAATGACTTCAAATTGAGGGCTGAATTTTTAGAGGATTTATTTTGCAAAAGTTGCACAATTGCTGAATATATTGTCATAACAATGTCAGACAATCTGAGTTCAATATTCAGATGGCAAAGGATTGTTAGGAGTGCAATGCTTTTTGGCTAGTACTGTATATTCCAAGTGTTATGAACTTGCATTTTTCCTGCCAAAGTAATGACAAGCCAGTTGGAACGAGTCTCATGGCAGCAGATGCTCAGACTGGACACAAATGACCTTGGCCAAAATGCTAGAGGTCACAGAGAGATGAAGGCACAGATTAGAAAGTGACGAAGAACAAAAATAGGCAACTTATATTGTTCATTCCAACATTTTCTAATGTAGTGCAGCTCTAATAGTGAGACAAACCAAATGATGGAGAAATAAAGATATCATATTCAGCAGATAAATGGAGGTCATCAAAGAAATGGTAACAAACAACCTCTGTCTAGATACACAGAACTATTACCTATAAAGGGCTTTCACTTTGTCAGTTCTTGCTTTGTAGAAGCAAAAAACTCAGATATGACATTAAACTATTTATTTAGCAGATGACCACTTAGTGGTTTCTGTTTTTCCCCTGCTGCCTAATCTAAAAACATACCATTAAATAAAAAAAAAGACATTTATTTATTTGAAGAGTGGCTGAGTGCTTAGCTTAATAAAAACAGCTGCTGCAAAGTAAAACAGCTGAACTGAAAATGACTAAACAGTCATAGTCGGTATGTTCCTATCAGAGGCTGCCATGGCCTGCTTTCTGATGATGACATAAAACTCCACACAATATTAATTGTTGTATATTTTTCTATTCTATTTAACTGCATCAGTCAGAGCTTATTGCCAAAGTTTTAGTCCAACAAAGTCAATGTTTAATTTACCCAGCCAAATGACTGATTAAAAATAGTTTCAGGTAACACCACACATCTGCTGATCTTCTTCATAAAATCAAGTTTACTCATCCCTGAGCAAATTTCATCAAAAGATGGAAATTATTAACATATTTCAGAATGCAGCTGTAACTTTCCTCAACACTGAGCTGCAGGTGGTTCATCTCAAAAACAAAAATATTTATTTTGCTGTTAAAATAAATGTTAAAACTGGGGTATTCTACTCTTACAAGATGGACCTTCTTGCTGAAAAAGGGACCATTTCAAGACAATTCTCAAATTTATTTCAACCACCAAAAGAGGTAGATTATTCCTTTGTAATTGTTAGTCAAGCACTTTGTGGCAAGATCTAAAAAAAACCCACAGCTTTTAATGGACTCAGTACAAATTGAAGGGCAGAAATGTAGCTTTAGAAGAACACTGACGCTGTCTTTAATTTTTACCAACATAAAAGTCGCCGAATTGATTTCAGATTACTGTAAACATAAATATGAATGTATCTGTTTTGTGGGTGTGTGTGTGGGGGGGAGGGGGTTGGGGGGGGTGTGTGTGTACGGATGTAAACACAATTAAAGGACACAGCAGAAAAATGCACTGAGGTCTGTTTTTTTGTGTCTTGATGCTGATGATGTCACAGACGTGTCCCTTGAGCAAAACTGATGTAAAATATAGAAGCTTGAGAAATAATGCATTAGTTGAGCTTGCTCAGCTGAGCCCTGCTCTCTGAGTACACGGCCGGATCAGAGCACACTTCAGTGCCACTTCACTGTATTCCAGCCATCTGGCGGTTCGCTGGATCCACCAGGGCCCGTTTAAATGTCACTGTCATGTCTGCAGACAACAAACCGACGCGATGCTTGTGTGCAGCGCAAAAGGAGGAGAAGGAGGGAGGATGGAAAGGGGGTGGGGTGACAAGAAATTAAAGCAACAAGAAAAACCCGACCAATGATGTCATGGGGTACGGATCATTGATTACAGTGCAACACGCCAAACTTCTCTTAAAAAACAAGCTATTTAACATCAACAAAATCCACATCAGCTCTATGTGTGGGTCATGGAAATAAAGGATGAATGCAATAAATCCAAGACGTTTTCCATTAAGGTATAAGCAGAACACACAGGCTTGTTCGCATGTAACGATTCAACTACTACATTCAATGCAAGGACTGATATACAGTCCAGAACCAGCACAAAATGTTAAACCGACTAGTTGTTAATGGAGTTCGGTCTGAGACGGATTCGTATGACCGGTGTCGCTCAAATCTCAGGCGTTTTGGCCGCACAGTTACTCACATGAAGGGGTAGAAACTGCCAGCCGGGGTTCAGAGCGTTTCACCTGCTACGTGACACACCGGGTGGGCCCACATCCCGCGGACACGCCGGTACCGGAGTCGTAGTGACGGAGCCCCGCCGCGCCAGGCTCCACACGGACCCACACAGAGCCAGAGCTTCACCGCCGAGGTGATATTTCAAGCAGAGGTTGGGGTACCGCACACAGCCGCCGAGTGCTGATAAGCTGGCCGAAATATGACCGAGTTTCCGTTTTGAACCTTCAAAATAAAGGCTGCCGTCTTAAACTTCAATACAATGTTGCCATGTTTCCCAGTGTCAATATGACAATGGCAACACAAGATGGACCAGAAATATAAGCTCAAAGCTGACGCCGGTCAGATGTCATTAACAAGCTGACCGGCCTTGACGTCGAAGCTGACGTCGAAGTCAGACCTTTATTTTGAAAATGTAGATGTTATACTTCCTGTGCTGTGGCTAACTCAACAGCTGCCAGGTATACAGACTCACGGCAGAGACAGTCATGCTTGGTCAATGTTACTTATTACCATTACAAAACTTTGACAATATTTTATGAAGCAGAGCAGAAGAGCATTAAAATACTTCGTGTGCTGAAACTGATACTAATACTTTCTATATCAATGAGCAACAAAGGGACGAGCTGGGACTCTTTATTGTTATTTTTTACTCAAGTGTCTCAAGTGAAGAGAAATAATATGAAAAAAACACTGTCACTGTGATTTAGGAACAAAAAAGTCAGGAAGATGTGGTTTAACCCTAATTCATCCATTATACGAAATTGATGCAAGATTTTAAACATTACTAGTGTTCATTTCTGTGTTTCTATGCGGAATAAAGAAGCTGTGACACCGACTCATTTCTCACAACAAAGCACCAGAGTGAACAAGGACTTTTGCCATGACACACAGGAAGAGGAATGATGAGAGAGGTAAAAAAAAATGTGGAAAGCTTAAGAAGAAAGAAACACTATCGGGCCACCAAGTCTCCATAGCAACTATCATAAGCTAAATAGGAAAAAGCCTTTGCTGCCCGAAATGTAAAAGTACAGTTTGCTAAAGTATTCAGGATGTTAATTTGAACTCTTTGTTTTGGTAAACAAGGATTCAAATTAAGTTGTTTTTGCTTTGAACTACATCTGCAAACTGTCTGACGTGGGAATGTGTCATTCAGGACATTTTAGAAACATGTAGGAAAACGTAGTGATGTGCTGCAGATCTGTATCTATTTCATAGTAGTATTGTAGTGACCTCCAACATTTTCATACTTTACACAGTACTTTAAACTTAACATTTAGCAATTTTAATACGTTTAGCAGGTGTAATACAATAGATTAAACCTGTTGGTGTTATTACAACTTCTGAAGGAAGACAGGGTAGGAACATAGATCGACTGGTTAATTGAGAGCTTCATCTTTTGACTCAGCTCTCTCCCCATAGTAACCCGGTACAGCACCCGTATCACTGCAGACGCCACATCAATCTGCCTCTCATCCTCCTGCTCCATTTTTCCCTCATACCTAAATAAGACCCAGTGATATCTAAGCTTCTCTAATTCTCCCAAAGACGGCACCCTTCTCCGGTTCAAGACCAAGATTATGTTCAAAACAATGATTTTTTTTTTACATAATTTCCCACAAAATAAATGTACTCCAAATTGAGGTTGGAATTTTTTTTCATTTTTCAGGGAGATAAAAAAATATTTCTTCATAAAACATTTGAGACGTCCTTCCTTTTAAAATCATTAAAGTTTCCATGTTAAACGTCAGTTTTATCCACTACACTTGTTCATATTGTAAACAGCATTAATTAGTCTATCCTTCACAGGGACTGACCTTCAGATGCTGTCTTCAAACAGCAAGAGAAACACACATACTGGGCCAATAGGTGGGTTTGGGGGCAAGTACCAAAGAGGAAAAAGACTGACTTGAGCTGGAAGATTATAAATAGTCTGTGAAAAAGAGCCTGCAATCCCAGCCACAGGCCTCTTTCAGCACACAAAGCTATCTGCTGGTCTGTAAGAGACACACTGAAAGAAGGAAATATTTTTGTGACTGAAATCACAGTTTTAGCAACTTTTCTAGATATGAAACCAAACAAGAGTCCAGTTGCTAATATGTCAGAGACAGAACATGTCTGAATGGACCAGCCTCGAAGACATAACATGTAGGCTCAGTACATCCTGGGAGGAACATGTGGAGGATGGAAAGTAGACACCTGGCTATTCACCTGGACAACAGAACAGGCTGAGGAAGCAAAACACAGAGTGAACCCAGTGTCTTGTAAAGATATGAACTCATAATTTATCGCACTTTGCCAGATTACCATCCCAAACTTCAATGTATTCTGTTGGGATCGAGCAACATAAAGTACTGTACAGAAAGTTTTTATCTTTTTTTTTTGTATAAAATTCTGAAAAAAATATGCATTTGCATTTAGACCCTCTGAGTTATTACTTTCTAGTACTCCATTCTAGTAAGTGTGTACCTTCTACAGTTCTAGAAGGTACACACTTTTTGACTTAATTGGATGGATAGGTGGGTTGAACTACAATTTTCTGGTTTTGTCAGAGATCTGGACATTGACCCAAATCATTCTATTGTGCCTCTAGCTGCAGGTTTAAGGTTGTTATCCTGCAGGAAGGTGAACCTCCACCACAGTCTCAAGTCCATTACACATCTAAACGTTTTCTTCCAGGATTTTCCTGCATTCAGATTAATCAGTCACATCAATATCACCCAGTTTACCAGTCCTTGTTAAAGAAAAACATTGTGAGAGCATGACGCTTCACCTGCATGTTTTATGACAGGGTGATGTGTTATGGGACATGTGGAGTGTACAAAATGTCTTACAAATGCTAACAACCCGGTCATCTGACCAGGGAACCTTCAATTGCATTCAAACAGCAAGACTTCTTCTGGTTTTCTTTCAACAGGTTTCTTCTGGCAACTCTTCTGAGTATGACCTTACCATTATGGGATATTGTATATAGAGTTTTGAGAGTCAAATGGATTTATTTAATTTTAAAATAAGGACTTAGGCATAACTAAATGTGGAAAAACTAAAGCTTTTTGAATACGCATGTGATGAAGACTCCACTTCTCCTTGAAACAATTTGTTCAACAGCCCTAATAAACTCAGACTCATAAATAAAGTCGGCTCTCAGTGACAGACTGCTCTGGTTCGAAAAACAAGAATCCCTCTCAACATAAAGGACTGTACAGCATTTGAGATGAAACCGTCACAGCCTTTCGCACTGGTGAAAAAGGACTTTCCCATTCATAGGAACCTTTCACCAACAGTCTGCCTCGTTTAGTAAAGTTCCTCATTGAATGAAATGACCTGGAAGTACATAAGTGTCAGCCATGACAGAAGCTCTTTGGATGCTTTAAATTCCACAGTGAGGAGTATCAGTGCTTTCTTTGTTGTTTCTTTTTGGCTCAGAAACACTGGGCCATCCTCTATAAATAGGAAGGACAACATTCAGCCTCTCAGATAGTTAGAACTTCAGCTCATTGAATGAGGTTGTCTTTTGCTAAGTTATTAAGGATTTGTCGGCCGTTTACATCCTGCCTTTACATTTGCAAGTGTTTTTTTAAGGGTTAGAAAAACCCTTTGAGCCAAGAAAACAGGAATTTTCTTCACATTTATATGAAGGAATTACATCCGTTTTAATTGTAATTAAAAAAAATGTAGTTCAATAAAATATATTTTTTAAAAGTTGTCTGTTTTTTCAACTGAATTAGGACTATATTTGCACCACTGAATCAAAAAATGGCATCCATTTTTCTCAACCAGATCAGCTTTTTATTCTAATTTGATTTAGAGAAATCTAGTCTTTTGACTAAATTGATAAAAGTTTTGTGACATTATCAGTTCATTTCTGTTAATATTTCTCATCCAAAAAAGGTTTGAGAAAGAAACATATATTCTAACAGAGTGTATTAATTAAATGTTACAATCTTTGATTTCTGTAAATTGAATAATAAACACTGGTAAGGGTAAGTACAGGTCATTATGTCTTCATTGTGTAAAATTCTCCGTCTCTTTTCTGTCCTGATGGAGTCTCTCCTCCCGCTCATCACTCATTGATTCCAGATTCTCAGGGAACCGATCCAGATGTGAGAACAAGTCATGCATTTTGATGCTAATGTTGCTCCATAGTTCAGAAAGTTGACATGATGGCGCAAAACCAATGTGATTTTTGGATTCAGCTCATCAAAATGACCCTAAAACAGTTGAAAAACCCCAGACAATTTTCTGGATGTTGACCAGTTGAATTTAACCTTTCCACAAATCATTTCAACTTATTCAGCCAGTTATTTAGTATTTAAATGACTGATAAACTTGCTCTGCGTATCTGACTGTCACAGATATCTCACAGTATCATCTTTCTTGTTTTGTCGTGTGAAATGGACGTATCGTTAAACCTGGACTGTTGTTCTGATGTCGGAGGCTGGTACACAGACAAAATTCAACTCAGTCCATTTCAGGAATTCTTTATTTATCCTAAAAGGAAACTAAATGTTGTCCTAACTCATTTATCAAGTATCTTCAAAGAGTCATTGTAGGCTGATAACATGGACGGGAAAGATAACCATGAACAGTCCATCTGAAGAAGACGAGCTATAATTCTGATTTGATTTTCAATCAGTGGATGGCAAATTCAATCAAATCAGAATTATAGCTTGAGCAAAACTAAGACAATTAGCTGGAACAAATTAGAGTTGGCTCAAAGAAGAAAAAATGAGTGTAGCGCCTAAATTGTAGAGCATACTGTCCCTGCGTCTACTGTCTGGTTCACACAGCAAGATTTTAAAATTGTCGGACAATCTTCAAAATCTGAGAAACAACACAGATGATTCAAAAAAAAAAGATTTGGTTTTACAGTGTGTGGGATCAAGCCACATGGCAGGAGCAACACACGAACCGATTTCACTCGCAAACATTCAAATGTCAGGTGGGAAATCTCACAAAACCTCTCAAGTTCAAACATGAGTTCAGAATAAACAAACATGGCCGACTGGGAAGAAGCAACAGCAAAAGTTTGTGGATTTTGTTTAACAGAGGGAAAACAATACAAAGATGTCTCCAACGTCCACTGGACTGTCTGGTCCATCATGGCAGTTGCTTGGTCTTCTATGTATTTTGGATTCTGTCACCTTCTGATTGGCTAATCGTCACATTCAACAGGACGTGTTCTGGTTTCTCCTATGGGAACTCCACCCACACTGCGATATCAGGCCAGGACAATCTAACATGTTGAATATCCCCAATTATAAATTAATTTTAGAAACTTGACTTGTGGAATATTACAGTAATGCTTAATTTTGACATAAAGATGTCAAAATGAATAATCCTTTGGTTTAGTTGGGGTTTATTGCCTGCTTTCCTGAACTCACACACAGATATGAGCTCATTTCTTTGCTTTTTGACATTTCAGATAATCCCTGTTTATCACAGGAGGGAGTGGTTTAAGCAGCTATCATCTGGATGCAGGACAGGAATGCATAAATGGTACGTTTCTAAACAACGGAAGGCTTTCATTACTGGCCCAGGAAGTGTGCCGCCGGCAGCGTGCCTGTGTGTGCGCTATACTTATCCCCCGGTGGCCGGTAGCGTCAGCGGTGGAGCAGCAGTGACAGTTCTACCATAGAGGCTAAAGATGAAGGTATGCTTCCAGTTGTAGAGCTGCCAAGAGGAGCACTCACAACACAAACACATACTCAGCCCACAGCAAGCAGCTGAAGACTCTGCCCGGAGACACGGAGGAATGAGATGCTCATAAAACATGCATGGTGTGAACTGCAGCTCCGGGTCCCAGCTGGGCACAGCTCCCCCTCTGGGTTTCACCGGGTACTATGTTCCACGAACTGAACGCTGACAGATCGTGGCCTGTCGCACAGCTAGACAATGAACAGAACCTGCTGTATTTTCCTTTTGGATTTGTAAAAAGAACTGTTTCAGGGTATTGAAATAAGTGTTAGCTACCAGAGTCAAAGTTTAGATGCAATTCGAACAACCCCAGAATATCAGGATGGACTTACAGTTTTGACAGGACGGTAGTATAATAATAATAACAAGAACTTTATTTATAAAGTGCCCAACAGTCATTCAGCATTGATAGAGGTTATAAACGCACAAAAAAACAACAACTAATTCATAGAATACTAGAAGCTTGTTGATAAGTTTATATTAGAGATGATGTGATATTAATATCAGTTAATATCAGATAATATTGATATTGAAAAAAAAATTGTATCAGCAACAATGACATAAGGGCAGATCTTTTAGTTTAATTCTCTGCTTTTTGGTCTGAGTGACGCCATGCTTTATTATTTATCTTACAGTTTATTGGAGTTGACTTTTATGAGCAAACCCCTGGCACATGGGACCAGCTCAAATCAGAGCTGTGTGGGCATGGAGGTTATTCGAGGTAGGCTGATGTACTGGAAAGCCATTAAATGAGGCTCATATTTGCATTTTCTGAAATATCAGGACTGTCCACAGACGGGGACAGTTCTCAACTGATGCATGCCAGAGAGCAGCACAGTATGGCTGTGGAGTCAGTAAACGTGTGAAACACATGACACTACAACCAGCTGTCAGTCAGACAGATGCAGGAAGAACCCACAGGGTGGGAGCCCAGTCTGTGTGGGCTGCAGCCGGAAAACCTTTGATTCACTGCAGTCAATCAAATGGTCTCCAGATGTTATCATCTGCATAGAGAAACCTCACATAGGCAGGCTGTGTGACCTGGGAATCACCAACAGATATCAGGACAAAAATCATGCTTCTGTTCAGCAGTAAATGCCCATCATACAGATAGAAATGAGCCATGCAACGATAAATCAGCCCAAATTCCTTCATTTTAGGTGGCGATTGGTTGATACTTTCACGTAAAACTGATCTAGTAAACAGCCACTGTTCTCTTTGGCTCTGCCACCAGGTCTGCCTTTAACAAAGGTCACTCCACTTTTGCCATCTTAGTGACACTGTCAATATATTTAGCAACTTTTCTGGCCAAAAAAGTTGCTAATTATAGCAAAAGAAAAAGGAAGAAAGATTAGTAAGTTAAGAAGAAGATAACAGAAGTAAAATGAAAACACAAAATAACAGTAGTTGTCATGGAGAATAAGAAATTAGTGGGCCTGAATTGTAAGGACTGGCACTGGTCATATACTCGAACCTGTCCAATGATCAGACCCGAATGCTTGGAATGAAAGTTGATTTTGCTTCAACATGCAAGAACTGTGCTAAAGCATTTTTTTAAAGCATTTTTAGCACAGTAAAATACTGTGATTAAATAAAAAATGCAAAATGACCAGTGTAGTTATTAGGCGAAACACATTTGGACATTTTGTCAATTTTAGTATGCTATGCTGGGGAACTGGTCGCCTATAAAAAGAGCTGTACTAAATCACCTCAGTGATTAATGATGGATATCAGGTGTAGTGGACCTCACCACAAACACACTCTGCTGAAGATCCCCCATAAAACCTCTAGAATCATAACAATACACACGTCAACATGCAGGATCATGTGTGGTTAGATCGACTCCTTTTGTGTTTCAGGATTTATACCCAGACCTGTCTGATGGTTCATGATGCAGTTTGTTCTCTCATGTTTTCTAATATGAGAGAACAATATTAGATATTACTGAGGTTAAATTGCCCCTTGATGGGATTCTGCTTCCTAAGAAGGTGATCTCTATAGGCAGTTAGTTGAACTAGGGTTTGATTAGGGGCAAAAGGAAAAAAGCAACAGGATACATGTCAAATATCGCTGATTTTTATTTGGAGAAAAAAAAAGTAAGTGAAGTCTTAGGTGGTGACGCAACAACTTGTGAAAAAATCTAATGGATATAGATACTTTTGCAGGGAAGCATAAGCACAAGACATGTTACCTGGACACAAAGTGTAGCTCCCGGTGCGAAGACCTCCTCCATGAGGTACCATGCTCTTCATCCTGAAGGCCTCCTCAGGGTGGTTGAAGCGGAAGAAGGCCGACTGTCCAAAACACAGCATACAGCCTTCAATGAAAAACACAAGAAAATCACATTTATAGAGTTGCAATGTGACACTGAATATTGGAAAACAAAATCTTACGCAGTATTTTTGTTCGTATAGTTTCTAGTGCAAATATCTAAGCACAGTTTAACAAAAAAACAAAACGAGCTTGCAAGTAAATTCTTGTTAAGCCTGTCACAATAACACAATTTGCTGGACGATAAATGGCCCCAGAAGTTATTGTGATAAACAATAATGTTGTTTTGAGACAATTTTCAAGTTAGATTAGGGTAAATGGCATAATGCAAATTTGCCCTCTCAAATATCAATCAACTTTAAATTCTAATGAACTTTTAATACTGGAACTTGAAATCATTTTAAATGTTCAAAATGAATAAACAAAAATAACAGAAAGAACAAAATTATTTTATTTATTTATTCCACAGCTAAGCAGCTGTGGGTCTGCTTAGCTTAAGTGTGAATTACATTTTCAGCTAAACGATAAGCTAAAACCTAAATATAAGATGATTGGTTAAAAGCTAAGCTAGCCACCGTTTCCTGCTGTTCAAACACATGTCACTTGTTTTACTTTGCTTTTCTAATCTATTGGAGCAGAGATTAAACAAACAAGATAAAACCAGTGGTTTCTCTGGCGGTTCAGGGAGCTTTGATTACTGTCCCTTAGCTGTTTCCTGCTTCCTGTCCCGTAGATAAGCTACCAGTGATGGAAGAAGAGCCATAATGTTTTACTCGAAGTTAAAGTCCTAATCAAGAGGAATACAATAGGTGAAAAAGTCCTAAAATTGTAATAAAAAGAAAAAAAAACTGCAAATGTATAAACTCTCCGTCAAGATAAGGATAGTTTGAACACTTGCCATGTGGTTTTGTCCAAAGTGATTTCCATCAACATGATGGTAAGTTCCATCATTGTTCTAATTATTCTGGAGAATTTTTCTGAGATCTTTGATTTTTTTCTTGCATCATACAATTTCTTACCCAGCAGGGCTCAGTTATTGCATAATATCAATCAAAAACACTTAAAAGAATGATTTGTGACTAAATATCTACATTGTGCAAACATTTGCATTAGTTAGAATTGTTACTTTTCTGATTTAGAGAAACATATATCTATATTTCCCCATACATGATGCTGATACCATCCCAAACGTCCTGCACACACTTTCCTCTAACGTAAGGTAATCTGAAGCTTTTTTCTTCAATAAAAACATTTCTTTACATTTTAATTGATTCATAAATGAACAGTATTTTTGGGAAATCCATTTCCCATCCATCCATTTCTAATGGAGGCTGCATCAGAAATGTTTTTTTTTCTAAGAATAAAAAAGCTCTTAAACTGAAGCTGCTCTTTGATGAAATGAGATCCCACAGGTTTACACAGTGAATAATCTGATCTGCCTGATATCCAACAGGAAACGCATCCAATTATGGAGATAAGACTCTAAATACAGTTTGTTGGACATTAAAGCCTGGAATAAACAAAGCAATGACAGACTGAGACCATCATGACTGAGACCATCACGACGGGTTTCAAAGGATACTACATCTTGTCGGTGTCTCACATCAGCTACTAAAGCAACCCCAAATGCCTAAATAACCTGAACATATGAGACCAAACAGGAAAATCCCACTTCCAGCAACTGATTGGGCTCATTCTCACCGAGTCGCCATGGTAATATCTGTCCCATCCACTTTCTGTCTGGTTTCAAATGTCAGAGCGGTTCATGCGTCCAACTAATCCAGCCCTCTCATGCCATGAGGTCAGTAACAGATAAGCAAACAATTGTTTTTAGCTCTCTCAATATAGCACCATTGTGTCACACTGGGACTACAGGGGGAAACGTCTGCAGAGACGGGGCAGGGGGGCAGATAAGATCCCTTCCTGTCGTCAGGCCCGAGGTAGAGATGGGAACCTTCTCCATCACACAGCGAGGCTGTGATGGTTTACAACACCGACAAACACCGAAACGGTGACAGCCTGGGAAGAGGACGTCTGACATTATGTGTGTGTGTGCGTGTCAGGTTGTGATGTTTGATGGAAAACAGGCATTTGTTCTGCCGCTTCAGGTTTTAATGGGATGAGATATGAGAGCAGATAAAATAGACCTGCCTTAGTAAACAACATAGTAAATGGTCCATATTAGGGATGCACTGATTCACTTTTTTTCACTTCCAATACGATACCGATATCTGAGGGTATCTGAGGGTATCTGAGTGTATCGGAACCGATACGTCTCCGATACAGAAAACCGGGAAGGACATGCATACTTTGCGCAGAGAGATTCCAGGCTGGGTTTCGAACCACAGACCTTCTTCCTGCAGGGAATCAATGCTGCCAACTGCGTCACGGCAGATTAAAAATACCCAAAGTTGCTTTCTATCTAAGGAAACCAGCATATTTCTCCCAATCTTCCCTGCAGTCAACTCTTCTATGCTGAGCAAACACAGGATGACATCATGATCCATGGAAAAGCTTGCAGTGATAATAAGTGGTTCCAGTGTCAGAGATTCAATTCATGACTGGTGGTTATAGCCTGGGGTCCGATCCACACCTACATGCACAACCTTTTGCTTTCTCTGTGTGTTGTTGCAAGTTGTCTGTTTTTTGGGGGGGGTTTCAGTGATTGTGTCCATTTTTTTCTCACTCCTCCTGAAGGTTTTCTACAGCCAACAAACTACTTCACATTCACGTTCACCGTAGATTCCAGAGTGCCTGTTCGTCTGCGTTAAAAGACGGCGCCATAAAAAGTCTTCAAGCTCCGAGCAATAAAGTGGAAATGAATATTATGTAGACCGGTGTGGTTAAATCCCACATGCCTGAAGTACATGAGCGGTGCAAAAGGGAAAACTTTTTCATATTTGCATTAGCACTGCTGCCTTTAATCAGTACATATGAAATGGGTAAGAGTCTGTTCCAGAAGATTTCCATCGTTTCGGTGAACATTTTCCACCGATCAGTTTTTTCCTGGTGATTTGAGGCCAAGAACGAGTAAAAACCAAGAACGTGTTGAATGGATGATTTAAAAGCGGCCGTTAACACTTTGATCCTGTGGTATTTAGAGCCACGTCAGCTCCCCCCCACCATGTACTCCCCACACTCATCTCCCGCTTTTCTTCAGGACTTCGCCAGCAGTGCTTCCCTCTCCCTCCACTTCTCTGACTCAAGGTATACACGCCAACTTAACCTGACATGATCTTCCAAAGGAGATGAATTCAAATACAAAAATCACATTTCAAGGATACAGCTTGGAGCAACACATATCAGGTGCTGTAATCATGACAAACTATTGTTCAGTCGGAGTTGGAAGGAGTCGCTGATGACGCTGAGGCATAATTCACATAATTCACCCAAAGGCTGGTTCAACTAACATCTACAGTAACTATCTGTTCTGTGATGTGTTATAGTCAATACTGGACTATCATCAGAATCAAAGGAAAATATATTTCCTGGACTGAGTATTAATTTGTTGTCTAATTGTTAATAATAATAATAATAATAACATTTTACTGTGAGCATGGAGCACATGTAGTTCTAGATGGAAACCATAACTTGGTCAAAATTGCAGCAAAACAATATTGTCATTATTGAGATTTCTTTCACACAAAACTGGTAGAACTCATTTTAAATCACAATTTTTTTTATAAGAAGTAAAAATCAGAAATTAAATCAGATTTTTTTTCTCTCTGATTATCCTGAGGAGACTTAAAACAAAGATACACTGATAGACGGTGAGGCCAAGATGCAACAAACTACTTTTTCCGTCCCGTTCTTAATAACACTGGAGAAACGCTTAGAACGTTTTGGTCCTACTGTAAAGAGGCATTGAGGCCAGGTTTGCGTAAGAGGTAAGAAGATCCAGAAAAACACATGGTAGCAGGTAATAATTATCATCGTGACTAACCACGTATAACAAAGGCAGAGTGTGTTTCATTGTGATGTAGCTGTGTGTGTGTGAGCAGCTAAACCAGGGATGCTCAAAGTCAGTTCTCAATGATCGGTGCTGCATGGTTTAGTTCCTTCCCTGATTCAACACACCTGAAACAAATGACAGTTTATTATTGCGCCTCTGCAAAAACTGTGACATACTGATGAGGTAGCTGGACTATTTGAATCCACTGTATTGCAGCAGAGACTCATGCAGGACACCTGGCGATGAGGACTGGAGCTAGACATCCATGCACTGCACAGGATGCAGCAGGCTGATAAGGGAAGACATTTCTCCTCTTACAGGCAGTAAACACACATTCACTGACCCCCCTGCTGCCCACATGGCATCCTGACCTCAGCAATGTCAGGCCGAGTGTGTGTGTGGCAACCGAATGTGGACACAAGGCCAAGAAGAGCTCACGATAACTCAGCAAAACAGACAGAGCACATGTTCTTTGAGAGGCACTGCCAAACTACAATGTAACACAGTCTACCATGTACCGCTTGTCCTACTCTAAATAAATAAATTCATTCATTCATAAAATTGCCTAACTTCAGCCAAATGTTCCTATACAAAGAGCAGACAGAACAGAAATTTCTGCACAATAACTGAAACAAAATGTTAACTTAAGTTCGGAAGCAGGGCCACGTCCTGACCACACCTCTAATTATATGCATTTATCTAATTTCATTCCTTCATCCATCCATCCATTTTCTTACACCCTTATCCCATTGAGATCTGTGCTGACGCCGATCTCCAGAGGTCAACGGGCAAGAGGCAGGGTACACGCTGGACAGGTCACCAGTCCATCTCAGAGACAATCATATACACACAAACACAGACCTAAGGAGAATTTAGAGAGCCCATTTAACCTGTCCACACCTCATGTTTTTGGACTGCGGGAGGAAGCTGGAGTTCCCGGAGAGAACCCATGCCTGCACAGGGAGAACATGTAAACTCCATGCAGAAAGACCCGGGAATCAAACCCAGGACCTTCTTGCTGCAAGGCAATAGTGCTACTAACTGTGCCACTGTGCATCATGCCTTCTTTAATAAATATTTAAATTATCCTTTCATTGCTTTGTCCCTTCATCCTTGCATCCATTCATCCCCTCATTCCTCCATCCCTTCTTCAATAACTCTTTACACTTCTGTCTTTGTGATGTGGTCCTTGGTAGTGCATTACAAATCTTCATCCATCCACACATCCATCCATTATGGTGAGAAGCTTCATGGTCTTGGTGTTACACATTTTCCTCAGCAGCCTCTTTTCTCTTCCATTTTTCCGGTTTCCTCAAACCCAGAGCATGTCGAAGCTTTTTTCAAAAAATGGCTTTTTTACCAGGAGGGCCACCATTGCTTCAGCAATCTCCTGATGCTTCTGTTTTAGCTGCTCAGAGAATTTATAATTGTGTGCAAGTTGGCTTTCTGGATGCATCTCTCTGCCTCTAAAGAAGCATCTTGCATTGAAGCCATTTTTTGACAGCTTGTAGCTCTGCGTAAAGCATTTTGGTCATTTTCACGATCTCAGCATGAGGTTCTTTGTGTGCCATGGCATTCTTCAGTTCTGTACTCTTAGCTGTTTTCACCTGTTATGACCTTAAAAAACTTCTTGTTTGTGTTTGTTTGAGAGTTAGCTGTTCTTTCTATTTCCATCTCTTCTTGCAATGTTGCCACCTGTTCTGATACATTAATAATATCATTTTGAAGCTTAGCCAGGACTTCTTGATATAAGCCCTTACTTCCCTGCATCTCTCTGCAAAAGAGCCTCTTTTTCTTGAGAAGATCTGAGCCGATGTTGGAGGGAATTATTTCCATGAGGAGCTCAGAGGATAGGATGTCCTCACTGGCATTCAATCCTTTTTTTGCCTCTCTGCATACACCAACATCGTTTCATTAAACTTATGTTTTTCTAAATTGAGTTTCGTATCATGCAGTTCTTTTTCCAGATCATTTGCTCTTTGGTGTTCCTCATTGAATCTGGCTCATTCTGCATCCAAAAGAGTCTTTAGCCTGTTAATTTCCTCATAAGAATGACCACTTTGGGAATCTCTGCCTTGAATTCAGGCATCTTGATTTGACTTGTTCTTCCGTCCATCTTCCTGGCAGTGAGTCTCCTCTTTGAAGAATTCCTACGTCTGAGTCTCCATTTTTCTCAAAAACAGTTTTGAAAATATGTTGCAAATGATCCAGTGCAAATGATCCAAACAGTGTTTTGTGTAGAAGCAGTCTCCACACGACCTGGTGCTTTGTGAGGAGCAAAATAACTAATCGACTGAACTTCAAGTAAAGTTCTGTGGTGACATCATAACATGTCTTCTGACATCATAGGATTGTCCATGGTATGGTAACCTTGGACAGTGTTCTAAAACCTCTCTGCTTACTTGTGCTTGCACTTGGAACAAAAAAGCACTGTCTCCTGGCAACCTCTCAGCCAATAGAATGCAGGCAGGTGTTATATTTGTTTCCTGTTAGGGGGTGTGCCAGTACTCTCTCTGGAAGTGGCTCTTTGGCTCGCTTATATATAAAATACAGTAATTAAATAAATTAAAACCATCAAATACCATGATGGTTTTAATTTAATTACTGTTTTTATAAGTGCATGAATAAGGGAGAGCTATATAGACATATAAAACGGGGGGCAAGGGGGTCCAGTGATGACATGTTCGCATACACCTCAGAAAGTATATAGTTGCGCCCCTGTGCGTACCCCACTTTCACTTAAACTGAACAAATGATCCAGTCTGAGTAAATTGAACAATTCCAGCTGCTCCCATTTATATAAACTCTCTATTAGGGCTCATTTTCTCAGAATGCTGCACCAACATACGCATCAAGCTCAAGTTTGTTGGGAAGAATGAGACAAATTTCCAGCAAACCATTGGAACGATACCTAAGATGTTTGATCCAAGTCACACAGCTTAAAGGCAATTCAACCGCATATTACGTCAAAAATATACAAATAGTGTTTGCCTAAAAATAAAGCTAATTTTTCAACATTTAGAGAAAAAAGAGAAAAATCCCAGCTTAGCTAAAACAGAAATATTTTCATGTTTTAACGCCACACAGTGAGAAAATGCATCTTCTGTAGGTCATTATCTTTAACAAATATGAGATTAATCTATGTTCATTTGATTTTTGATCCTTTATATTTCACAGGGGTTTCAGTTTCTTGGTAATTTTATTTCTAAAGGCATCCTGGTTTTGTTATTAATAGTAGAGTGTACCTACATAATTCCGTATATCTAACTTGGTACAAAAGCCATTTCTTGAAACTTTGCCGCAATGTTGACATTTTCCGGAAAAACAAGTCATTAATATAGAGAGACTGACCTTTAAAGATGCTTTTTAAATTGAAAACAGAGTCGAGAAGCAAACCCGACATGATATTTCAATCTATCAGTCAGGTCTAAGTTGTTACTGAACTGCTGTTGAAGATATCCATCAACAGTCTCTGGATGCCAATTGGTGCTTGTCAGTTCAGCCATTACCACAACACAAGGCACTCATCATGATGGATCTCCCTGCTGTGAGGAGACACACCACAGAGAGAAGGAATGGATCCCTGGTATAGATCAGAGATTAAGAGATGCTCTAAAAGGGCCATGCATCACACTAAGTGGAGGGAGGGTTGAAAGTGTTGGACTCATAAATCATGCAGATTTTTATTAGGCAGAACCAGAACAGTTTAAACACAGGAACTGCTGTGCTTTATTTTCCAATTAAAGAACTGAAAGGTAATCTAACAATAAAGTTGTTGAGCAAGAAGGTCAGCGAAATCAGCTGGGATTTTCTTAGCTTAAGACCATCCAATTATCTGTCCACCAACTTATACATGCAGCCGCCATTGGCTGAGAGTCGAGGTACACCATGGACAGACAGACAGACCTCAGGCCAGGACTCAAACCCAAGGTCCTTTATGTCGTAAGGCAGCACTGCTACCAAAAGTACAGTTACCATATCATAAAATCTTCTGGATAGAAAGGATCACATTCACAGCTCATTTCAATTAGTTGTTTATAGAAAGAGCATCTGTTTCTTATCTCAAGCACCCGCCTCCACCCTAAAAGTCTGGGTTTCCCCACCTTATCTCCAGGACCGAACAGACGTGTTGCAGACATGCCTGTAAACACAGAGCTGTGTGGGAACGGTTAATGAGACTAGAGTTGCCAAAGCTTAACCATAAAGAGAAATTAACCACTCCTGCAAACCACTTCAATTACTTATTTAGGGTGGAGAGATGTTAACCGAGATGTTTGTGATGACTTTGTTTAATCTGAAACACCTGTAGGTTGCTTCCCAAGCCCCTCACTCTGCCTCCTACACAATGTTCAGATACATTTGTGGTCTCCATTAAGTGTTTGGATGATTTATGTTCTGTTGCAACCAAAATTCCAAGGAACACCATCGCCATGGCAATGATCATCTTCCCTTGGGTTCTTATCTACGTGAGCTTGCTGATTTTGCTTGGCACTTTGGTTGTATTGCTCAGACCAACAGGAAAACTGTCTCTCTGGAGCAAAAATGGAGGAAAAAATTATTCAGTGGAGCAACAGTGGTCAGAGTGTCCAAGGAAAATCCTTAATTTTCCCAAGATAAAAAAGATATGTTTGAACAAGACTCTGAATATCAGATGATCCCAGCCCCACCTGGTACAGGTGATATTTGCAGTTTCTTATCCTAGAAATTCTATGCAGTTAGAGATATATTGTTCCATCTGTTCTGTTTGCTGACTGTAAATGGTATGTCGAAGAATCAAAATCTTCTGGTGATAGAAAAAGATCAGACTGAAGGAGTTCACTGATTGTTAAAATGGCAGACCCATGGTCCTATGGTTCATAGGACAATGGTCCCCAACCCCAGAGAGTACCAGGGTTAGGGACCACAGTAGGTGAATAGCTGAAATCTGAAGAGATATCCTCTAAAAATGCTTATAGCTGCTTATGTCAAAAGTTCAAACACCAACTGTAACTTTATATAGTCAATATGGACAGTGCAATACCACAGAAGCTGACATCTGTTGTCTTCCTCATCACCACTGTTGGGGGAACAACCAATCAACATCAAGGAAAGTAATCTTGCTCCTGGATTGACTGCTTTGAAAACACAAGTCAATAGCATGTCAAATAGCATTGCACTTACAATACCCTGTTTGGTCCACTTTAATCAAACTCTAGTTTGTTTGCCCAGAAGGTCTGGTTGATTTGGGGAATTATGAGAACGCCCAACCAAACTCTGATGCGACCCAAAAAAACGAATGCTGGTTTGCCTAAAAACCTAAGTCTCTGTTCAGCGAGACATAAAATCTTCTGTGGTTTGAATGGACATGTGAATCCATGTGGACCGGAGACCGCTCCAAAAACAGAAAGCAAACTACAGTGAAGGGCATTCTGGGAAAACGCAGCCAAAAAAAGTGCAAGTGTAACACTTGTGGTCTTTTACCAAAGACAAATGAGAAATCCTACGACCGCTGGAACTAAACTGAAATGCTGAAATGAGACCAAAAAGCAAAAGCTGATGGTCAAATACTAACTTACATTAATCGATTTTAATCTTTTAAATAACAACATGCTACCACATGTAGCTGTCAACATTAGAATTGGTTGTTAAAACCATAAAAAAAACTGAAATTGTCAACCAAAAAATGCTTGAATAACACATGCTAACAATTTGCTTTAGATTTATTTCAGTTAATACGTCCCAAGTGATCTTTTGTACCAATTATTTTTGTGTAGTTGAACTAATACATATTTCATAAAGGATTTCTTTAATAAATACCATAGCAGATGATGGGTTTGAATCAATCTGAAGCCTTTATTTTGATCTCTGTGACTGTGAATAACACATTTTATTCTTCTTAAAACAACAAAAATGCACCATATTTTGTGCAATTTCACCTAAAATGAATGGTCTTTTCTTTTGCCAGCTGCTGTTACAGTTTTATTGGGCAGCACTAATGTATCAACACCACATGTAGCTTAACACGATGTTGGCGACAGTTTTCTCTGATTCTACTTTTTTCCCCTCTCTCAGAGAACCCACTGACCCCTGGGCAAGCCTCGGAGTGTTCTTCCAAGAATCAGCGGTTCACAAAAATATGTCAGAACCGCGTCTCTCTGCAGCTGAGCTCAGCGAAACAGAAACTTAATACAGGTCCCAACACTTTCCACCAGCAACACGTGATATTTTAATCATAACTCACAATGTGGTCGACTGAGAAAGAACCGCCGGTGATGTTACAGAGAGGAGAGCGAAACGACCTGTGAGCTAATCAGTGAGATACGTCCTGTGGATGGTGTGACATTAAAAGGTTTCACTCTCAGGAAATGACCTTTTCCAGGAGCAATTCACTGGCTTCATCACAAAGAGTGCACTTTGATTATTACTGCAGAGACAGCAACTTTCAGCTACACTCTGAAGTGAGGAGGACACAAGATTCCCACCACCTTCCTACAAGGACACCATGATCCTATTGTAAAATATACTGGCTGGGACTCCAAAGTGGATTAATGATCAGACAAGTGATGCAGACAAAAATGCTCAATGAGTCAATGCAGCAAGGTGAATATCAAAAGAGGAAGAGTCCTGATCTTCTGTTGGAAACAGTGGTGCAACATTTGTTTGAAGTTTTATTAAATTTCCCTGAATAAACCGCCTTCCATCAACAAATTATGTAGATTCAGCCAGTCATTTCCTGCAAAATGATGCAACAATGGGTTAAATAAGACGTCTAATTAAGTTTTTCTTGAATTATCAGGTTAGTTCACATGAAACCAGTGAAGAAAATAGTATCTCAATGCTTAACATGTTGCAGCAGCATCCACGTTCGGATTTCAGGGCTTCCTGAACAAGTTAAAAACTGAGTGAGTCTAATAGCACTTTGAAACAATGTGATGGTTGAATAACCTGCATATTTGTTGGTGAGCTCATATGTTTATTTAATCAATAATTTAGCAGAAAAAAAGGCTTTTTGAATTGAAAATATTTATTTGGTCAACATATTGTTTACAATTAAAATATAATTAACTTTGAATAAGTCATTACAGACCCTGCAATTAACTCAAATAAATATTGTAATAGACTCTCATCACTAGTTATAAAACTCTGAAAATCTTCGGAATGTTACAAATCAAGAAAGATTTAATCCAACTCTGGCTAAATGCCTCTGCTGACCAATGTGATCACTTTAAGCCTAGAGGAGTATTTCTGTGGGACTTTTCAGGCCAACTGGTCTCAAAGTAACATCCTACCATCAGGGTATAATGTGGCAATAAAAGGAGCAGTGGTTACAAAATCCACTAAAAAACAGAAACCCATAGACCAAATGCTCCATCAGCTGCCTAATAACATCTGCAACTTGGGCTTTTATTTTCCCTTTTCCCTACGCTGTTATTACCACGTTAGCTTTTCCCTCTGTGTCGGCTTAGCCTGTGGTATATCTGCCTAGAGGATTGTATCGGAGGACAGCGAGTCGGTCAGAGCCAGGATCACACTGTACGTTCTGAACAGCACCACAAGAGTCTACGACAGTCAACAAACACCAGGACATGCTGCTCTTTTATTAGCATAGCATTAAGAGTCCGATTACAAAAAAAATCTCCAAGCAAAGTTACGGATCCATCAAGCATGTCAACATGCAAATCTATTTGCTTACAGCACCACAAAAATGAGAATGTATCATTATGGGCTTTAAATGTAGGTTTGACCACTAACAGACCAACAAGCAGTTGGAAAAAGGTAAGACCAATGGCCATCTGCATCCTGTTTCTCAGAGTTTCATTGAAAGCTACTGGTTTCTAGTGTAAGCAGAGGCTGGCGAGTCAGGTCCCCCAGTTAATCAATGACTGTCTTACAGGGAGCACAGGCACACCACAGGAAGATATGTTGCTGCCCGGACAGCAACACGCATACTCAGCAGAAACTTAACATTCCCATCAGTGGGGAAAAAATTGCCAGAAAAGAAAAAAAAAGTTGGTTGGAAAAAGTGATGATATATCAGAATGCGTTTGACGCCACAAGATGCTCCTGGGCAGCAGCTACACACACACACACCCCCCAAACACGCGCGCACACACATTCAGGCTGATTCAGTTCTGAGGTGGGGTGAGGTGATTTAAAAATCTAGAACAACTCCGAACCTGAAGGTTTGGGTTAACAGTGGTAAGAAAAGTTATGTCAGATTCACCGTCTTTATACTTTCAACTGTTGATGAAAGTACAAAGATACACTCAGTTACCAGAAAATGTGTCCAAACCTTTAACATCTCAGTTTAAATTTTTTACCACTTTCACAAAATTTGAGGACATTTTACTTTGAGTTCTTCAGCTTTCAAAGAAAGAGACTATGGCGTATGATAAGGGGTCCCTCCTCGTGGCAAATCGACTTCACACCTTTTTGTCACAATCAGTTCCTGCTGCTCTCAGCATCCACATCCCACAGACCAGATGTTCATCCAGCAGGCTGTAAGCTGGTCCATATGAGCAGCATGTCAGGGGCCGGTTCTGGCTTGTCTGAACAGATGTTCTCTGCCTCTCTCCCCCCACACCACCACCGCCAACGATCCACCTCCCTTACCTCCTCTGTGTTAACTACGGACGGCTGTTCAACTTGTTCCCTGAAGCAACAGGCCACAAACAAGAGGACTGATTCAGAAGAAGTCAACCATGTGATCCGGGGGTTGTTTACAACCTCCAGAGAGATGATATGGAATAATCACTCTGAGGGTGTTTTCACACCTGAAATTAATTCATTTGGGGGGCAAAATTGCAACTTTAGTTGCATTTTTAGCTGGTGCAGTTCGCTTTCACAGTATACTGTGCCACACAGTCAAAACTAATTAAGAAACCTGTTGCATCTCCTTGCCAAATTTCTAACATAAAGGTTAATGAAAAAAAAAGTAAGGACAATATGATAAATATGATCAAGAATTTGTTTTTATAATTGTATTTTATTATATATGAAGGCCATTTAATATTGTATGCATTTTTAAACATTACGATAATACAAAGAAAATGGACTAAAGACTTAGGTCTGCGCATACTCAAATCAGATGTGCCAAGGTCAGCACCAAGTTGATAAGGTTGGTGCTGAACTTAGAGGCACTTAGAGGTGTTGGGATGCTGCTGTGGTGCAGAAGGAACAGGGCTGGGTGCCCAACTAGCTCATCCAACCTGTTTGTTTCCACTTGTCTTGTGGAATGGGAAATGAAGGAATTTGTCACAAGAAATGTAAGCAATCGATACTCTTGGCTATGAAATCTCAATCATTTGCAGAGAGTGTGTGTGGAGTCTGCGTGGTTCACAGAACACACAGAGTACACCTTCGCATGTGGGAGCCTTAAATATTGATCTGTCAAAATATTTGAGTTGTGTTTCTCCGACAAAACCATTTGGAAACAGATGCTTTCTCTATCTGTCATTGCGGTTGCTTCATTTGTTCCAACTAGGAGGGCGTGGGTTTACTAAAAGACGTTTCCCATAATCTCTTTCTCTTTATAAAGTTCGAATGGGACCAGGCAAACTTGGGGAAAAGAAATATAAGAGGGCTGATTAAGAGGAAAGGTATAAAATACATATGGAGGACAGTGTGAGGAATTCACACATAGGTATATTTGTAGAGTGGAATGAGCCTCTTGTTCAGGAACCCTGCTTTGACCTGGGGGCAGTCAGAGGATGTACGGTCACATTCTGTCTACAACATCCAGGAACACACACACTGACCCAGCAAAGCGGAGGACACCAGCTGCTATCAGCCTCCTCCTCTCATCATGGCCCCCGTGGGCCCCTTACACATGTCTGACCTGTGCCTACGGCACCCCCTGACCCCCTGGGAGAGCGCATCATTCTCATAGCACTCCGATGAGTGTTTGCTGGGGGGGCTTCTCTCTGTCTCTGACTCATCACTTCCTTTCTTTACAACACAGGGGTCAATACAATGTGTCACTGATGACCCGACGGAGTGGCCGCTCTTGTAGAGCAGTGGGAGCAGGTCAGAGACAACTAGGTAAGAAATGTCTAATGGGATCAGGGGTTGTGGCCCCAAGGTGCCAGCAGATATAAGGGGAAGCTCCATTCTCTTCCAGTTAGCAGTTCCAGTTTGGTCGCACTGGACACCAGGAATAGCAGTGAAACAGTAGACAGAGACAGTGTGATCCTGCTGGACTGGATGGGATGTCGGGGGCGCGGGGGTGTATATGTTTGTAGACTATTCATAGAGTTCACATGGAGGCAGGAGGGACGTCAGAACTGTGGGACTGAGTGGTTGGAGACTGCAGGTGTTGGGTTGCAAATCCTGAGAGTCACACTAGCTACATTAGAAACCCAACACTTTCTTCCTTTAAGTTTAAATATTTCCTCACAATAATTCAAAGTCAAGGAGAATATCAAGGAATGGGCAAACAAAGATCATTTAACAGGCTCTCCATGGAAAACCAGCAGTTTCAATCCCAACACAGAATAATGAAAATCTTAAACACATGTTGTTGGTGTTCTGCAGTTTTTAAAATTAATTTTTTTAAATAATTAAAAAGAAAAACAGGTCTGTTTGTTAGGTGAGTCAGAAGGATAACTGAAGAAATTTGGTTGGGGAAAAAAATCTATTCTATTCATTTTATTAATTTAAATACAACAATTTGATTATCCAGCTAACAAGAAATAAAATCTTGCAAGAAAAAACATCATTTTAGAATAAGAAACATTTTAATCTAAAAAACTGCTTTTATAGTGCATTTTTAAGTCAGAGGACTTGAAAGCCCATTAGTCATTCACCCATTCACACACTGATGGTGTAGCGATGAGGCAGACTGAGGTAAACTGACAGAAGAAAGGCTGCAAGTCAACCTGTCTCCACAAGCAAACAGGAACTAGTTGGTTAGCGCAGGTTGCTACGTCCTGAGTCACTGTCTCCCAATATAAAAAATATAAAAAATGAAGAACGAGAGAAAGAGAAAAAACAAGAAGGGGCAAATATATGTACAACTTTATCAATTTTTTGTCTGTATATCTTAATGATATCTAATTTAAAAAGCATATGTATTTATGGTGATTAAAGTTAATATATTCAATGCATGTTATGCAGTTTTAAACTAAATTTGATTAAGTGGAGCACACAAAAGCAACAGGGTTGTCCAAAGGGAGTCCAGAAGCCCATTTGCAGTTGATTTTGTGACCACAATTCAAGCAGGGTACATTTTTATACTTGCTAGTTTTATTTCATAAAAAGAAAAAAAAAGAGGGAATTTTTTAAATAGATAAAGGATGAAAGATGGAAATAGAAATAAACACTTTTTTTAAAGATGTTGATTTGTGATTATTTAAACTTAACTAACCTTGATATCAATTTTTAATAAGGTAAAACAGACTTGTTGAAAGTATGAACATACAAAAAACCCTAACCCTTTTATTAAAGTTCCACGTCATTTTTAACGCTTACATAAAATAAATCATCTAAACCATCCTTCTAACTAAAAGAACAACCAGAGTAACATTGTAGTAGCAGGTAGGTTACTAAGCGTAAGGAGAAAAAAAAGTCCAGCAATCATCTGAAAACCACAACCAGCAAATACTTCAAACAAACAGAAAGTGTACAGACTGAAACCAGACAGAAGTCCGACTTACTTCAGGTCTTGTGAACAGAACTGTCGTGTCCCTCCGCTGATTTCATCGCTTCTCTTCCTTTAAATACAAACCACGTGTTTCTGTGCGACTGTGAACAGCGGCGTTTATTTACCGGCTGCTTTTGTCCGGGTCGCTCTTTTGTTCTGAGAATCCCTGTAAACTCGCAGTCTAATATATTCTGCCGCTAATGTGGAAGTTCGCCGCTGCAGCTGCCGCTTGGCTCATCCGCTGGCAGCGACCTCCGCGGATCCGTCCTCGCTCCGCAGCCCAGACGGGACTTCACTGTCTTTGTAATCTATTTGTCCATTGTCTCCGTATCCCCACCACCCCACCCACTCACGCTTTGTGGCGCAGTGGAGACGCTTTGTGGCACCGCGAGGCTGAGCGAAACAGCTGGCTCACAGTCACGTCCCAGCCCGCAGAGGGAAGGAGAGAGTCAGGGGGAGGAAGAGGAGCAGGAGGAGGAAGACAGACACAAGAGGAGGAACTTCTTCAGATTGCTTGAATATGGCAATAACCTCATTAGGCAGCTCTCCTATTTTCATATCTTATCCCAATCATTAACGAGCAAAGGTTACAGCATGAGTAAGAGCAGACATTTATTATGAGCCATAAACACAGTTAAAGCAGGGGAAGCTTCTGTCCAAGAGCTCCATGGAGTCACAGGAGCCTCCAGCAGTAACCAACTCTGTGTGTGGCAGGATCACAACATGACCCACCTCTCAAACCCCCAGTAAGCCATTACTAATCATTATGCATACTGTGAGTCAGAGACAGGACAGTGCATGTTTCATTGAGACAACACACCACTTTTACAAATCTAAAAACACGAAACAAGGCCTGCCTAATAATCGATTATCTTATCAATCCTCCATCAATAGTGCACATGAATCTGCAGCTAAAAATGTGAAAAACACAGACCATTCTACTGAACAATCTGTTGAATTATTTTTTTTTATTAAGCCCAAAAAGTTTGACCCAAGTTTCAAACCTTTTGTACATAAACCTTGAATTTGAAGAAAGTTACAAAAATATCTAAAAAAAAAAAAAATGTCTTACTTAATTTTCTGGCATTTAGCAATAAAAGTCCATCCATCCATTTTCTTTACATCCTTGTCCCCAGTGGGGTCCAGAGGGATGCTGCTGCCCATCTCCAGTGAGACATTTTGGGCGAAAGGCAGAGTACACCCTGAACCGGTCGCCAGCCCCTCGCAGGGGCAAATAGAAATTATTTTGGTAATCTTAACAACCTAAAACAGGAAAACTTTGGTTTGATTTAACGTCAGACGGTGAGGGAAAAAAATGAGCATACCTTTTCACTCAGTGTATGTAAATAATCTGGTTTCAGATTAAACTGACGATTATTTCAATAAACCAAAACATTTCTGCAGCAGTATCATAGCATAGAAAACACAGAACCACAGTGACACTACAAACGCCGAACGTTTTCAGAAAGTGTTTATGGAAAACAGAAAATAAGCGGCATGAAGGACGGATGAATGGAGACTATAAAGGACGTTTACATAGGTGCTAGGAACTAGCACCTATGTAAACTGAGCCACTGAGGTTCAGTAAAGACAACAAGACTTTCCTACTTTACTCCTTCATTGCTTTATATCCTGCCTTCTGCAAGCCGACTTCCTCTTTACATCCCTTTGATTTTGAACGGCTTTCTCTCCACCGGCTCATCTGACTTTACAGCAAATCCAGGAGAATTACTTTCCAAAGCTTGTTGGGCACATTTGCTTTGCACAACAATAGCTGCTTGTTGATGCTTGATTTTGTTTAAACCGACCTGCTGACAAGTCAAAGCCTTGAAGAGGTGTAGATTGCTTCATTAAAAGGAAAGCCAAAGGATATAGTTAGAAGGACTTTTGGCACATGGGAGAATCTTGTCCTGGCTTGCTGCAATGCAACCTCGCCACCCACCAATGCTCCCGCTTGCAGCAAGAAAACTGAAGCACCTTGTAATGTATTGCTCATGTAATGCATGGGAGTGGCAAGTGACCAATAAAGTCTGATCCATTTCCTGTTGTAAAATTAGATCTGCAGATTGCTCATTCATTGCCCTCCAGCAGCCTGACAGTGCACTCAGGTTTCCCCTCACACTCAGTCTTCAACCTGAAACCTCTGGGTTTAGGGTTGCCTCTGTCTGTGACAGAGAGGGCAGTATAAATAGCACCATGTCTCCACTCAGGTTACTTTGCAGGAGTCCATGTCCAAATACCAGCAGGCAGAGGGACACACTGACAACAGTTACATCAGGCACAACACAAACCCCTCAGTCCTGCAGATACAACATGATGTATTAAGGGGCGGTATTATGTGTTTCCCCGACACATAGTACCATTTTATAGCACAATCAAGTAACTATGTTAACTTCAGTTGTTATAAACATTCGGTAGAGTTCAAATCTGACATAAAAGAAAATTGACTTTGCAATCCAACACCTTGAAATTGGGTCTCTGTCTTTAAAAACTCCTGCTCTTTCTGAAACTCCGCTTTAAGGAAGTCATCACAACATGGCTCCTCTTTTAACCCCTTAGCAACATTTTACCAGCGTTGCACTGAGAAGCAGCTCGTATAGTAAGCTCAGGTGTTTGCTAATTGCTGCTGGCTAGTCTGAAGGAGCTGAGTGGAAGAGTCCCCGGGGCAGGGCTGCTCAGGGATCTCAGAAGCTTAGAAATTGGAGCTGCGTCTCGAGAATGGAGCTAGGTCCACCCAGGCATTTTACACAGCTGAATGGTTGCCATGGAGATTAAAGGCTTTCTCAAGCATGCACGAAAGAATCAAAGCAACACTCTAGGTATGTCTTTGATGAGGAAATAAATAAGATTATAACATGACTTACAGCTCAAAAAAAAGTTAATTTTACATAATACTGCTCCTTGAAGAAGCCTACGTTAGTTTAAAGTGAAGTTCCGCTAACTTCACTTAGCAGCACAGGGGGAAGTTCAGAAGCTGTGAGTAATGCTGAGTCTTGTCTCACCCTCACAGCCTTCAGTCTGGTCCACACTGGCCTGTGGAGTAAACCTCTATGAATTTCAATGACTAACAGTGGAACACTTACAGTTTCACTTCCTCAGTAAAGTCAGTCAAGCTTACAGTGCATTTCCAAACACTGTGAATGCAACAATGTTCCTCACTTGAACCTCTGCTGTACAACACGCCTGTATGGGAACATAAGCATCAAACTGTCTAACATGCGGTTTTTTTTCTCTCTTCCTTAAGGAGTCTTGAGGATTTGCTGTGGAGTTAGGAGCAGCGTGGATGAAATAAATGATTTCGTAGAAGTGAAAGTGGGTCTTGTTTAGTTTGTTTCCTGTGTCTTAGAACCACCTCAATGTCAGGTTTACTGTGAAAACCAGAGGACATCTGGAAAGAACCTTGACTCGTAGAAAACAACTGAGTACATCTGAATCGCATCGCATTGAACATCTCCACATATTATCACATTATAACCACACATTTTTATTTTAATGGGATGTCATGACACACAGAAGAGCATCTTGAAGTGGAAAGAAATGGATACATTAGTTTCATTTGTTTCTGCAATCTGAAAATTCTGGCATGTATTTGTGTGTAAGCCCCTTAAAAGTGATACCTCTTAATAAAATCCTTAAAATTCAAAATCCTTTCCTCTATGTGTAACTTAGTAGAAATCCAGGTGTATTGCATGTGTCTCAGAGGTTGTTTAGTGCAGAGTCATTCAAATTGGGGGCTGTGGCTCACTGGGGGGCCACCTGTGGCAAATTTTGTTTCCTACAATCCTCATCTACTGTCAATCACTGCCCGTTGTGTAAAAAAAACTCTCCACTCAAGTAAATATTAGACATCCTACTTTAGTCAGAGTGTAATTGAATTGGCCTCCCTCTGGTTTTGTCAACATGCATGCTATTGCTAGCATTGGTTCAGAGTATTTTCCCACCTCACAGTCCAGTAGACTTTGTTTGATGGCAACCAAAATTGCAACATTTGTTACATTTACAGCTGGTGCGCTTTGCTTTCACACTGCACTGCGTCAAATAAACCAAAACATTTGAATAACCTTTTCCCGCCCTCATGTGGTGGCATTGTACCAAGAAACACTGAATGAAACAACACAAATACCTCTGAAGAAAACACTGAGCACAACATCCTTCTTCATGAAATGTCAATAAAAAAGGACGGCAGATTTTAGCGGCTGTAGGATTTCTCTTATGTCTTTGGCAAAAGACCACAAGTCATTTCTCCCCGTAGCACAAGAATAGCGCCTTTGCTTTGATTGTATTTACCCAGAATGCCATGCACTGTATCCTGCTTTCGGAGCAGTCTCCAGTCCGCTTAGCATCCACATAGGCATTCAAACCGCACCACGGCTCACTTCAACTGGATCTGAATCTAGGTTTGTAGGCAGACCAGAGTTTGCTCTTTTAGTCTGGATCAGAGTTCAATTACATATTCCCCAACTTTCTAGGTTACCTCACTGAAGCCGGAAATACAGGCAGCCTTTTCCCATCAACTTCGAGGATCATAAGCAAACTTTTCTTCAGCAGGTGGAGAGCTGATGGATCGATCGCTGACACTGCATGCTCGCACATCTGCTGGGTGGTAAAATGGCTGCTTATTGTAGAGTCACAGATCCCTACCTTGAGACAGTCGGGTGGGCTGTTGGACCTGGAGCCCATCAACAGCACAGAGGTTCCCAGAAGGATGCAACGTGATGACGCCCGACTTGTTCTCGATGTAGCAGTGCTGTGCTGCCACACCAGGGCCCTGGATGTTGATGTCCATGGCATCATACCCCAGAGTGGTGCGGCCTGAAGGAAGGGACATGTAACAAGCCACAAAAACAGAACTGACCTCTGATGATGTAAGTTGTATGGAACGCTCAGTAATACGCATATATACACTTTTTTTATGATGATTCCTATACATCTGATAATGTGAGAGTTGTCACACAGTTCAAGTTAAAGCAGTGGCTGAAATGTCACCTCTCAGGTTCAAAATAGGAAAAACATCCGATGGTTGTTTCTTATTCAAGAAATGCAACAACATAACAACAGCACATAAACCTACAGTTCTGGTTTTATTAACATGAAAACAATAAGCTACTTGCAAATTTGCAATAGCATTTTTTATTGATTTGCTTAGAAGACAGTTCAAGAATAAATGTCAGGCTTAAAATGTCTAATTATGGAAAAACTCTGATTAGTGTCTGATTAGATAGCCTGGAATAATTGGATTGAATGGGCTCTACATTTAAACAGGCTCTGCACAAAACAACCAAAATAACTGAGTTAAACTGGGATGAATAATATCTGAATAGATCTGATTCTGTTTTTTGTTGTTCTGAAAATTCAAAGGGACACTCTGACCTGTACTCTGCCTCCAAAATTGAGGCAATCTTCCAATAAATGTCACAGATGTTAGACAATGCATGATCTCTCAGCCTGCAAAAACTCTCAAACGTAGGAATCAGTTGGTCATATATGGGAAGGAAATTAAATAAAAAAACTTGATGGAAGTAAATGTGAAATGTGGAAGAGGGGCTACACAAATGTGATTTGTGTAGCCCCTCTGCTCTCTGTCAGCTGTACTTTTCTACAGTGAAGTACTTTAGATCGGTTTTTGTCTCATTTGTCTGAACTGAGTAAATCACTGTGCTGGAGGCTACTGGCTCACCCTCAGGCAGAGGCAGCAAGGTGATCGCTGTACTCAGTCGTCCACTTCCCAGGCTGACCAGGTGGGGGCGCTCCGCTTGAAACTTCAGCCCCTTTCCAGTCTCGATTAAATCCAGTGGGGTACTCTGCAGACAAGCATTTAACACAAAGAGCGCAGTTTCAACAGAACCGTATCAAAAATTGTTGATGTTGATGCTGTGGCTGTGATAAACTCTGACCACTGCAGGATTCTACAGCTTCACTAGTTCAGCTGAAACCCAGACAGAGGGTCTCTCTTCTTATCTCCCATCTGGAGATAAAAAGAAGGATCCTCTTTTAAGCCACTGACTTCTCTTCCTGTTTACACACTAAGAAAAGTGTACCTGCGTGCGTGGGGGTGTGTGTGTGTGTGTGTGTGTAAGTACATGTCTATGTGCGGGTGTCGCCTTCCCCCTCCAAGCTCTCCCTAAAGCACCACCATGTGCTCAGCTAGATGGGGGGGGTGAGAGGGTGGTCACCATGGCAACAGCTCTCCACAGCTATGAGGCACCAGGATCCTGGAGGCTGTTCAGAGAACTAACTTGTGTTGAGCGCTCTAGCACAGCCTGAATATAAAGCCAATTCTGCTTTTCAGTGATTTGCTTTTCGTTAAATTAATCCCACCGCAGCAGTTTTGTGCGATACCTCCACGGTTTCAAAACACTGAATAAATTAGAGGGATTTTTTTTCCTGCTGACTTTGTGCTTTATGTACAAAATACCTAAAACAGGCAGTTAGATGTAATTCAGCCTTCTTATTTACCATGACTTATTTTCTCATTGTCTTGAACTTTTATTTAATGCATGTGTGAACTCCTAAATGAATGATCTTTCTTTAAGTTAAATTCAGCTGAAATGTAAAACCAGGCGTAAGTATCATATTATTTCCACACTGAATTAAAAGAAAGACATCAGTGTGAGGAGCAAACAGGTTGTCCAGAGAAGCTGTCAGATCAAAGCAGGTTTCTACCATCTGCAAACATATCATGGAACTTCATGCAAATGCTATTTTATAAACCTTCAAAATGTGACATTTGAATTATACTTATTCTTTTACTGCCTTTAAATGTGTCATAACAATAAAAAATGGCGTCTGTCTTAGCCTGGCTGAGATTAACTGTTAGCTTTAGCTTCCGGAGAGAGCTAATCTGAAGATGCTAAGAGAGCGCTAATTCTGACTAGTAGCTAGCTAGAAAACTCATCTCTATTTCAGTGAAGCTTACAGGAGCGTTTAACTGCCATAGATAAGAAATAAATTCAAGTGCAGTATCTCTTTAAAACAAGAAACTTTCTCATTGTAACCAGATACAAAACTTGCTAAAATGATAAAGTTCTTGCTTCTTGTTATAGTGAGATATGAGACACGTCACATTTAAAATGAAAATGTTTCTAATTTTAGCGAGATACTGCTCCTGAAATCTCAACTTAGGCAGTAAAATGAAGTGAAAATTCCTAAAATTCTAGTATCTGAGTTATATAATCTATCTTTTTAAGTAAAGGCGTTGCCATGGTAGAACTTATAGTTCCTGTTTTGACATACAGCACCTTCTCTGCTGTGCGAGCACTACTAGCCCCCATAAGATTTTGTGTCTATGAATTTCAAATGCCTTCATAGATTTGATTTCTTATCAAGATGCATGTTGTTTAATTAAATTATTTTAAAATAGCATTTTCAAATGAAATAATTTGTCTCAACATAAAACGTTTTAGAAATTCTAGCCAACTTGAGCTTTTCAAAACATCTGTTCCACAAATTAAGTATTGACAATTTCTACCTTGATTTCTGCCATTTTGCTAACTGTGTTAAGAATACTAACAAAGCTCTTTTTTTACTTATTTTGCATGCAAAAGAGAAGTAACATTACGCACTTAGTATAACATATCAATATATAACATATTTAGGGAAGATGAAGATCTTTCAACAGTATACTTAGTACTTGGGATGCAATCATTGACCCTGCCCCTTGTTTGGTTGTTCTACCTCTGTGTGTGAACAACTGGGATTATCTAGTTGTGGTGGTCTGCCAGTGAAGTGGGGTCAAGTCTAAGAGGATCACTGGGTTACAGACTGGCGTGCTGGGAAGGCTAACGGGGAGCAATGGGAGTAGTGAGGAGCTGCAGGGATTCATGATGCTGTATCTGCTGTGCTGCTGTGCACTGCTGCTCCCAAGTGGTGCACTCTGCAACTGCTTCATACTCTAATACTTCAGAATGCCCACATGCCTTTTTACCATTTAATGCATGCAACAACTCATTTACCATTGGTAGAAAATTTGCAAAAGATTTCCACATTTCTTGCATTCCACCTAATTAGCAACATCATAACCTAATTTCTATTTAAGTCTTCTCAGAAGCTTCTAAAAACCTCCAAGAGTAATAATATCGGTCAGTTCTGTCTTTGTGGAGTAATTTTGATCCTCTTTCAACTCTTATCTGACTTCCAGAAGTAATTACTGTTACCCCATAATTTTTTTTTTTACTTTAATGTATTTTACTGCAATTTGATGTGATAAGCCCACGCAAACTTCCTCACAAGTGTTTTACAAATAAAAATATTGAACAATTTGATTTATTTATGGATTTATTCTGATAATCCTCAGAAAAATTCAAAGTCACTTCACAAAGAATGAAGTCCAGGGACACAGCAAACATCTGGAGCTCTGGTCAGACTGGGCCAAAATTGATACTTTTGCTCTTCATGCAAGATGTTAAAGACCAACACTAAACATCAGCTGAAATGTGGTGATGATAGCACTACACTTCTACACTTCATAGCACATGAATTTATTTTGCAAGGTCATATTTCACTGATATGAAATATCAGTGAAATATGATATTTCTCTTGTGTCTGCAAAAGTACTTCAAATAATGAGCACTCCAACACAATCTTAGGGCTGCGATTTGACGCGTTAATCTGAATTAATAAATTACATCTCTTAGATTAAAAACTTGAACACAATTACTCACATTTTTCATTTTAATGTACAAAAGTCCCAAGTTGGAAATTTTGTTTTGTGTTTCTGGTACGCTTGTAAACTTGACGCACAAGTGACATCTGCTAACAACAGAGACCAGACGGGATTCAATTTTACTTAAACAATATGTCCCAATGAGACACTGGAAAAGACTGTTGTTGTGTTCAAGTTGTGCTAAAAAGAGTTAGCTTATCAGAGGAGCTATTCAAGCCTAAGATAGCATCTCTATGCTAAACATGTAGCATCAGCACAATGTCAGCGTCCAAAGTGCACATTTCTAAAGAAGTTCCATGAATGAGTCCTGAAGCTATAATAGAATTTTGCACCAATCTATTGGTTGAATAACCTAATTAAGAGATCAAAGATGATAAATATCCTTGTTGTTGAGCTCTTATGACTACATATTCAATATTTCAGTAGCAATAAGGGCTATTGACTTGAAAATGTTGCTTATTTTGTCAAAACATAGTTTACAAATAATTGCAATTAAGTAATTAAAGACCCTACAATTTTAATCGAGTCCTGCCACTAATATATACAAGAAGATCACTGTTCACACACACAGCATAGAGACAGACACACACATAGACTCAAGCTCCTCCCCTTAAGGCCTAATAGGATTGTCAGAGACAGCAGGTGGGAAAAAAAGACTTCCAATCTCTGGGTCTGTCTAATTACTCAGGGTGCTTAATGACACACTGACATCTGCTGTCAGAGTCCGCCGCAGCTGACCTGCCGCAGCTGACCTGCCTCAGCTGACCTGCAGCTTCTAATTATCATCTGAGGAGACAGCAGGAATCTGTCAAAGCGACCGCATCAACAGATGCTGTCATTCTCACGCTGGCGTCTTTCAGTAAAGGCATTCGGGTTGAAACCTCCAGCTCTCAGCTAGTACTACATCAAACACACACACACACACACACTCACCTGTAACACCTGGTGAGTTTTTCGCCCGAGGTCAGGCATGTTCCTGTTGAAGCGATCCATGTCCACGGAGTTGTCCACGTCTCCCTGCGACACATGAAGATCCTGCAAAGCAAAAAGGACGAGGCACAGACAGAGACAGCGAGAATCCCAAGTTACCTTCAAGAAAGGCAGCAAATATTCATGTAACAAAGCCTGACAACAGCATATATGGGCCGTTGTAGATAGAAAAAAAGGAGGTGTATATTTTTGCCCAAAAATATCATAAATGTTCTAGAAAATCATGAGTTTCAAACGTCAAAGCAGTTCAACTTTTGGAACTCAGGAATTTCCATTTTCTTCTAGATAATTTCTGAGATTTACCTGAAAATTTCGAGCATATTTTTAACGTTTCAAACTCACAAATGTCCTTGTTTTTTCTATAAGAAAATTCTGAGATTGTAGCAGATTCTTCTCATGTAACTCCATGAGAGAATTGTTCTGGGAAGGTCTGGCGACGGTAACAGGGGGTTCCCCGATCTCCCTCCATCATATCTTAGATGTGATTCATGTTGTCATCTCAAAGACAAAACAACAGATGGCAGACACAGCAAGGTAAACACACATTTACACACACACACGTTTAAAATGGTCACCTCCACCTGATCACACATCAAATCTCATAAGGAGCATCTTCCCAAACCCAACCTGGAATCTTTTTGGGTATTTCCAGCAAGTCAGCAGCACAAACCCAACCTCTTTTTTTTATAATTACAAAATCTTACTGTGTATGCCAGCACAAATCTTCAGCAACCACATTCCACGTAAGTGTGAGACGGTATATTTGTGCAGTCATTCGGTGAGACGTGAGACACGCTGTGGTTTAGTATGCAGCAGACGTTAGAAAGCACATAATTATCCCCGTCGCTCCCAGAGGTGTGTGTGCGGCGGGGGATGAAAATCTGTTTGCGATGTGCTTTAGCCTCAGGATGACTAAACACTGCAGCAAATATCCTCATGTTTGCTCTTCTGACAGAGCTGCGAAATGATATTCAGACGGTGGAGTCGGCCTGGAGGAAGCACCAAACAGACTCACAAAGTAGAAATGAAACAATATTTGGAAAGTTTCATCTGTAAATGCCAGCGAAGCAAAAGAAACAGATTGTATGAGTCCTCCAGTGCTAGCACTAGAAAACACTAGTTTTCATTACAGGTTAATAATATTTACCTGTCTCCAGTTGTCCAGCACATGCATGGCCTCCATGGCAGAGAGCTGCTGCTGGCTGACTGAATCCTATCAGAGTGAGCCTTATTGCCCCGGACAGCTTACACACTGCGGGGTGTGTGTGTGTGAGTGTGTGTTCCTGTATGGAACCGTCTTGTGATTTAAAGCTCCCGGCACGGTGCCTGAAACAGACTACCACTCAGGAGGTCAGACCTGTTGCTGCCTGCTCCACTGGGCTAACACCTGCATTCCTGACTGGCAGCTCTGAAGGGAGATGCATGTGTCTGCGTGGGTCTGGGTGTGTGTGTGTGTGTGTGTGTGTGTGAACGGTGATCAAAAGGGAGGACTGAGGAAGAGAGCAACTTAAAGGAAGAACAAAGTGATGACTGAGATGTTTTCAGAAAGAAAACGCAGGAAGCCAACGATGAACTGACTGAACTGAGACACTTTTAATGAAGCATAAACTGGGTTGTGTGAAGCGCATTAGAAAAACTGTTCATATCCTTTATGAGGTGTTATCTACTAGAGGTGGTCCTGGCCTGTTTGGCGCCCCTGGGCCACCTTTCTGGCACCTCCCTCCCCCCACTGGGTTAAATGTTGTCATTCATATTCTCAGTTCATGCCCCCCCCACCCCCACAAGATGGGGGACGGAAACCGCACTGCTATCTACACTTGATCAGGCGGCAACATGATTCATCCCAACAGCTGCAGCCTGTAACGTTTATTAAAGCATCTTCAAGCATTTAATAAACTTGTCACTATGTTGTGACTTATAACAGGAGACAGATCATTTGTAAAACCTGCTCTGTCGCCTCCCTGTGGTCCTACTGCCATCTACAGAATCACACCACTATGTCAAAAACAACCAATCACAGCCAGGAGGAGGCTGTGATTAACGTGCTAGCGGCGTTAATCATGCTCGCTATGATTGACCAGAAACCCTCTGAAGAATCTTAAGAATTTGTTAAATGTACACCATGAAAAATCAGGGCAGCTCTAAACAAATGAAGAGGTCCAACATTGACCTACTAACGTTACAAACTGCAGTATGTAGCATGTTGGTTTTTTGATTCTAGAGATCTTTATTTGAAAGTGCTCAGACAGGAAAGCAGGTAAAGAGAGAGAGAAGACATGCAGTTCAGGTCACCAGGCTGGGATTCAAACTCGCGACGGCCGCGTCAAGGACTAAGGCCTCTTTGTTGTTCTTAACTCCTGCGCCGCTGTAGCACCTTCATATGTAGCGTTTTTGAAAAGGAAATATTTCCAATCGCTACTACTGCCGTCTGCAGAAAACAGTAAACATCCTGACCACATGGCCTTACTAACTCAACTGACTCTTTCCAATGAGTCTAACTTTGTCTTCAAGTATTCCTCAGATGCATTTCATCAGCAGACAGTTCCCTATCACTCAGTCCATGTCCCTCTCCATCCTACCGTCACTGGAGAACCAGACGCCAAGATCTGGGCTTACTTACACGGTTGGTGTTTTATTTTATTTTTTAATAAAAAAAAATTTCTATTAACTCACTGACCTTATTTTTGATGCAAATGGATTGAAGAAATTCAATAAATTACAGATTTTTTAGTTTGTCTTTCTGATGTACAATGATTTTTGAAGCAACACACACTCATACACACAGATCAAAACTTGAAGTATGGTAGCTTTTCTAAGAACATGTAGTCAAAAGATCTGGAACTGCCACTTTAGACACCAATAAATAAAAAGGAATATTGTCATTTACGCTTCCAATCCACCTTTATACTTCTTTATCTCATTCTACACACCACAGATGAACTCCCACGTTGCTCTCTGTGTGGGTGTTGGATCCACATAGGAGAAGGTTACTGCAGCGTTTCCTTCTGAAGCTCATCTTCAATCTTCCCTCTTCTAAAGCAGAAAGAGCTGGCATTGGTTTATGTGAGCACGGCTGAATTTCCAGCACTATTTTTAAATTGAAGACATTTCTGCAAATTGAAATAGCTTCTTAAATTTGAACTAATGAACTCATCTTCCTCCTATTTTTTTTTTTGCTGATACTCAAGTGGGTCCACAGGTAACTCACTTGCTTAAAATAGGTGATTTAACAGATGGGTGAAGCCTTGTCATAATGAATGCATGAAAGCAAATTAAGAAAGGCAGACATTTCCTCAGACTGTTAGAAGATCATTGAAAAGCTTTAATGTTACAAAGAGCAAAAAGGTTTCATTTCTTTACACTCAGGTTCCTTTGTGTTCTTAAGAAACATTCTTTTATCTCTGTAAATACACTTTTGTTAACGTTTAACCGCTGCAATACGAAGACAAAGCGACTCTTAAAGTTTGGATTATTCAAAAGTTTGGACCCTGAAGGCACGTTTTGTTTTATTCTAAAGAACTCCCTGCCAATATCAGGCAGGTTTGATCATGTGCAGAGTAGAGAGTCTGTAGCCAGAGGTAACGCACTGCATTCAGCACTTCATGACCTAATATGAAAAAATATTCACAAGGCAAAAAAAAGAACGAATATGAATGTAGTGGAAGGCATCAGTAAGGTTTGCAGGTGTGTCACGAACTTCCTCGCAAACACACCTGCATCCATTATGGAGCTGCAGCAGCTCAGTGAAGGGGGTCAGACTCAGATCACAGCAAATTATTCAAATCAAACCTGTTACAAGTCGCTTGCTGAACCATTCAGAGATTCTTCCACACGTAGAACTGACCAACATCACCTGCTGCTATCTGAGAACAAAACTTTTCAGAGTTCTGCTTTCCTAATGGGCTTCTTAGAGGTCAGAGAAACTAACGATATTGATCATTTCAATCATAGAAACCAGAAAAAATAAGTACGAGACTGTGAAAGGTTAATGTTATGGTTAGCATGCAGATATGCATATACATGTATACAGCTCTGGAAAAATTAAGAAACCACTTCAATTTCTCTGAGTTTACCTTTATAGGTTTATGTTGGAGTAAACTGGATATTGGTCTTTTATGCTATGAACTGCTAACATGTCTCTGAAATGACAAGCAAAAATTTAGTATTTATTTTGAGAAATGGTCAAAATAACAAAAAAGATGCAGTACTTTCAGATCTTGACTAATGCAAAGGAAACAAGTTCATATTCATCTAGAAGCAATAAAACTAATGTTTGAACTCAGGAAGAGTTCAGAAATGAATATTTGGTGGGATAACCAGGAGGTTTTCGATGCAGTGGGCTGTAGATTCATATATGGTCCAATAAAAACATGTGTGATGTAAACATGAGGAATGGAAGGAGATTCTGAGTCATAAAATATTGTCTAAAATAATGATAAAATCTTTCACTATGCTGGCTTTTAGATAATAGAATGAATTTCTGTAATCCAAAACAATAAAATTTGAGTTTGATTTAATCCTATGCAGTCAGAAAACAAATCTAATATGTATCTTCATACATGTGACTTTCTGCTAAGCCATCATTCATCCTATAGTCGTTCTGTTAAACAGGAGCTGCAGAGTTTCTCTGTGGTGAATGCAAACATAATGAAGTAACACATGCTGTTTTCAGACACAAACCACAGAAACGCAGTAAACATGAGTTCTGGGAGGAAGTGCAGACAGACAGAATGTTCTGTATGCATTCTGTCTGAGGACATGACAGGCAGCTCATTTGATCCAATATGGCTGCCGCCGCCGACACGGAGCGAAACATCTTCCATGACCTCGTTAGATTCTGAGTAGTGTCTCTTTCAGCTGTGTTTACGCGGCTCGGCTGAGTAAACGGACTCACATGGAGCTGGTCGCTCACATGGAGGCAGCAGGAAAATTTAAACAGTCTGCAAACTTCTACTGGTGTACTTTTATAGACATAAGCGAGCAGACCACTGGAACTGCAGCTGAGGCGGGATTCGTAGAAGTGAGGAGGAGGCGGTTCATATTTAAAGATGCAGAAAAACAACATTCAGAGAACAAACACCCGATTTACTGGGGAAAAAAAACGATTTCCTTTCAGCAGCTGCTGCAGCAGGGCAGCACAGATGTAGATTAAAGGTCAGACTTTTTACTAAGAAGGAAAATAATGTACAATGGTGTAACGTTCAGAGAAATAAACAAAGTCTCTGTAGGGCTATTAAATGTTCAAATTCATAATTTTTCAAATACTAAAGCATATAGCAAGGGGAACAAGTTTAGGCTTCAATATTTAAATTGTTATTCCAGTATAATTTCATTTGGGCAGAAAAATGAAAAGGACAGATGACTGGTCATAACGGCTCCTGGTGGCAACGCCACCTGTCTATGATTTAGATGAGCATAAGCTGGATTTTAACATTTGTGTCATATACTCTGGTGATAAGTTTAGGAGAAACTTTAATGATGAAATTGCTGCTTCAAAGTTTCAAGTCTGTCATGTCACATGAGAACTTCTGGAATCTTTCTGTTTGCATTCGCTGACGGTACACTGTCGTATTTTAAACATCTGGACATCTAAACATCTGCTTCTGTTCCACCTGCCTGCAGATGGGCTTTAATAATAAAGGGCTTACAGAAAACCCAATGGAACCGGTGCAAGAGAAACTAGAGGAGATCAGACAGGAAATAACAAATCAACTGGACCTCAGGGGAATTGGCAGAGAGAAAAACACTCAGCAGGGAACGAATGAATCTGTTCCCTGGTGGAGGGGAAATCTACAGGCTGCAAACTGCTGGGAAGGTGGATGAGTGGAATGAGAAACAGGCCTGATGGATGAGGAGAAGGAAGAGCAGCTGGGGACGAACCCGAGCAGAAGAGTAGCTAATGGAAGATCATTAGAGGGGCAGTGTTGTGTAAAATCAACTGTTTTGGGGTTTACATCATGTTGTGTTATTCCTTCATCAAAAACATACGTGGAGTGTTTCCTTGATTTTTTTCAAGCATGTTTGAGGAATTCTATAATCTCCATGGCAACCATTCAACTGTGCAAAACGCCTGGGTGGAGCTAGCTCCGCCTTCGAGGGACAGCTCCTCCTCACAGCTCTGGTTTCTAAGCTTCCTAGTTTCCGTCTCACAGAGTAGCCCTTCTCTGTGACTCCCCCATTCAGCTCCTTCAGACTAGCCAGCAGCAATTAGCAAACACCAGCAATGAGCTGCACATCAGTATCAGTGAATCGCTGGTAAAACTTTGTTAAAGGGTGGAAGGAGGAGCCATGCTGTGATGACTTCATGAAGTCAGAGTTTCAGAAAGAGCAGGAGTTCTTAAAGAGACAGAGGTTCAATTTCAAGACGCTGAATTACAAGTTCATATTTGATATATACAGCATTCTTTCAACAATTTCAAAGTTTCAAATTAGAACCGAAAATTTATTTTATGTCATATTTGATATGTAATGTTAACTTAAGTTAAAAAAAAACTTAAGTTAACATTGTTGCTTGATTGTGCTATAAAATGGCACTAAATATCTGGAAAACACATAATATTGCCTCTTTAAAAGGACGTACAGATGTGCAGATCAACAACTCAAAATAAACTAAATGCAAAACTAAGTGAGAACCAAAAGCACTCACTGAAAGAAGCCTCTTCTACTTTAGCTCTGGCTTACAGGACAGACAAATTCAGCGCTTTGTAACAGCTACACAGATAAACGTTGAACATTCTGCACAATAAGCATGTGTCCTAGAAAGCAAAAGATACATTTTACAGGTACTTTTAAATTTACATATGACAGAATAATAATTGTTAGTATAAATACAATTATTTTAGCAACACATGATTTTCTGCTTTGAAATAAGAGCAATCAGATTGTTATACAGGCTTATTTTTATTTTTACCTCATTTTTATTCAAGGCTGTCAGACTGGGAGAATCTTACAGTGCCTACTTGGGATGATAGGATGATAATGCTGAATTTCACATTTTGTTACTGCATTAAAATCCACAATAAGTTGCATTTTCCCTGGTTTCTATCTAACACATGACAGAGAAACATCACAAGAAAAGCAAGAGGAAGTTGTCCGGGAGATAACAGAAGAAGAAGAAGACGTATGTCTTCACTGAGCCATCTCTAAAAGTGGACTTCCTGTGCGGGGAGCCAAACCAGGAATCGTTTCCTGTTAGCAGTTCACACCGAGGACAGAGGAACAAACTGCACAGATCTCTATCTGGGCATCAATTTCGATTGTGTTTGGATTTTGGTTTGAGTTCAATTTGCTGCGTGAGGTTGATAATTCGTACTTCAGAATAATAATTTTTTTAAAAAGTCTCCTTTATATGGAATGAAACAGCCTACTGATAAATGAGAGGCTTGTTGGGGGGCCCAGGCTTCCAGTTAGAAAATTATGATTAACCTCCTCTTTCTCTGATTGCCTGTATCTCATTACACCAGTGGAACACATAGAGTGACTATAAAGAAGTATTCACCTCCTTGGATGTTTTACCCCCTTTGTTGCTTTTACAAATCAATCCAACAAAATGTAGCTTTTAATTTTTTTTTGTGCACACAAAAAAAACTTTAGTGCCAAAGTGAAACTGATTCCTACAAAATAATGATATCCATCCATTTTCTAACAACCTTGTCCCTTAGTGGGGTCGGGAGGTGCTGGTGCCTCTCCAGCCAACGTTCCGGGTGAGAGGCGGGGTCACCCTGGACAGGTCGCCCTGGACAGGTCGCCAGTCTGTCGCAGGGCAACACAGAGACACACAACCATGCACACACACACACACACCTAGGGACAATTTAGAGAGGCCAATTAACCTGACAGTCATGTTTTTGGACTGTGGGAGGAAGCCGGAGTACCTGGAGAGAACCCACCATGCACAGGGAGAACATGCAAACTCCATGCAGAAAGACCGGGGCCGGGAATCGAACCCAGAACCTTCTTGCTGCAAGGCAAGTCTCATCAAGTCCTATCAGTCTCATCGTCCTGGTTTCTATTCAATACCAATCTGCACCTTGGTATCGATAGTTTTGACATTGAGATCAATGTGCCCTGCCCTGTCTGGATCCATACAACTCAACTGAGTGTAAATGCATGAGATGCTGTGTGTGTCGCCCCCAACAGCACTGACAGCGTGAGTAAACACACATTCTTTATTCTGCAGGCTGGAGGGACGCCACCACCACCAGCTGGCGGCTGAACGCTGGCCCAAACCAATGTTCATCCACAACTCCTCATACACACGAACATGATGGAGCGGGTCGACACACGACTGTTTAGACTGGAGGCTGGATGGAGATGAGAGGATTCTTAAGTGAGACTTTTCACAGATTAGTTCAAAGAGAGTGCAGAAACCTGAAGAGGTCCTCAGGAACAGGCAGGTGACTTTCCTCAGATGATTAGTAGCTGCAGCACTGAGACATGTAAACAGAGAAAACAGCCGGACACGCAACCACAGCTGGCTATCTCCCGCAGTTTGGGATCAAAGTGTGGGGCTGCAGAGCACTGGTGAGAACCAAGACCTGTCATTATCAGATTACCAGCTGCAGTGACAGGAAAAATTACACCTCAGGAGATCCATGGCTGTCATCATTCAGAGCTCAGTTATCCAGTAAAATCATATGTTTGACTGAGAGCCTGGGCAACAGGCATGGCTGTTCCAGCCAGAGATGACTGCGCTCCACTGGCAGCCATGTTCTCCGCTGTGGGAGTTGAAGCTATTAAGAAATCTTTTTTTGGAAAAGGCTTTTATTTTCGTTACGGTAAACGATATTTAAAGAAAGGACTTGTTGCCACTGTCCAACTCCCTTTTTCAGCTCAGAGTTTCCAGTTGCTTAGTCAGAAAGAGCTGAATAATCTGCTGGTCGGGGCTCCGGCGCCAAACACGGAGGGGGAAAAAAAGCAGATCGGGCTGAGTTAAACCCAGCAGGGTAGTTTCTTCATCCAGAGCATAAAAAAGCTAATTATGAAGGGTGCTTGTTGTTTATCATCCTTTCTTTCTTTGTTCTTTTCTCTCACAGGCCAGATAGTTATATATTGAATTCATCCAGAAGTAAAGCATCCCATCTGTTGGTTGGTGACAGATGAGATACGCTGCATAAAGGCAGCATGTGGCAAAACTTATTGATCTGTCCAAACTGTCGGTGACAGTCTGGCTGATGTGGGGATCAAACTGCGGATGCTGCAACTTTAAATGCAGAGGAAGGCAACGCACCGTCATGTATTAAACTGTCACACTCAGCACTGCATGGGAACATATCTGTTACCCTAATAAATAAGCCCTAAATAACTGAAGAGGAATAAACTGGCTCTAACCCTTGTGCAGCGCTGCATAATGAAATGAAATGTAATCTGACACAATGTGTCAACTCAGTTCAGAACGCTGTGCAGTGCACTTCATCACCATTTGCCTTCGGTCACATCTGGCCTCTGGTTTCCCAAAATGAATAGAAAAAGGAAGAGCATCTCCACAATGAGTCCTGAATGCAGCCGGAGGAAAGGAAATGTCCCCAACATCTGATGAACGTCGTGAGAACTGGTTTTCTTTCTTTACCCATGAAATAAGGAGAAGTGGAGGCAGACCAGATGGTTTTGCTCCAATTTTACCCAAGTTCAGAGGAGATGGCAGTGGGAAATCAGTAGGAAAGAATGACCAGCAAAGTATTATTCCTCTGCTTAATGGACATGCTGACTTTTGTCCTGGTTCGTCCCAAAGATGCGAGGTACAGGAAGGCAATGAGGCTCTTTCAGCAGCAGCAATCATCAGGAGGAGGAGAGGGAACAGAACAACTGGAACCAATGTTCTCAACATGTGGGAACAAGGAAGAGAATATTTGATGTCATATTAAAGAGAATAGAGTTTTCCTCTGCTTTCGGGGGTGAGTCTCTAGTCCCAAGTGGAGGAGGTCAAGCATCTTGGTGTCTTCATCACAAGTCCCAGACAGGAGTGGAGCAGTTGGATCTTTTTTGCTCTGGGTCTAACTTGGAGAGGAAGGTGCTGAACCGAAACATAAAGCTTAGCTCTGTTTTCAATCCTCACCTTGTGTTATGATCAGAATCCTGACCAAAAGAATGAGATCCAAGCTACAAGGGGAAGAAACGAGATCAAGCACAAGATGTCCAGGTTCTGGTTTAGAGATGGGAGGAAATCGAGTTCAAGTTAGTTGAGACAGTTTGGGCATCTTCCTGGACAGGTACTTCCTGTTGGGATGGGGGGTATCCTAGGATAGACCATGAACTTACCTGGGAATACCTTGGATGTCTGAGGGAAACTAGATAGATAGGCAGGTATATTGCAGGTGGGTTAGACGTCAATGGTTAACATAAACCCAATAAGAAGATCTCACTGTTAAAGTTAAATCAGACCAAACGTCTCTTGAGCCAAAATTATGATCATTATTTACCGGTGCAGTGGTAAACAAACAGCAAACTTTGTCGTTCTTTGGCTCAATATCCTCAACAGAACACAATAGTTATTTGATTTGTGCGTTCATCCCCGGCCCAGCGCCAACTGCGCTTGTGGAACATGTTCATACATCCTCCGTTTTGTCTCCAAAACAAACACAACACCATGTTGCTCTCCTTCTGGCAGCCTGAAGGCACAGCTTTGACTTCCACACCATGTAACACACACAAACACACACACACACGCACCCCCCCCTCTCACAACAGCAGTGTGACTTACCAACTCTCCTCGATCCTCTTCAAGGTTTGATGCTATCCTTCACTTGTCAGCTCATTTCAGACGTAAGCTTCAAACCCCTTCCACATCTTTAACAGTACACTAAAGTATGAACATTGTTTGGTGGTAAACTAAGAAAAAGGAGGGCGTGACAGTGAGGGGGTGGAGGCTGGGGTAGGGAAGGAAGGGAAACGGAGGGGAGGGGATTCAGCGTGGGATATCCCTTTGAGTCATGGAAGCTGATCCAAACAGCAGACATGCTCGCAGACAGCCAAGCAGCTCTGAGTGTCTCTTTGTATTGTCCTGTCAGTCAGCGTCCGTAACACTGTGAGGACATTCAGCAGCCTCTGGAAAAACTTACCCAACTTCCTCATGGTGCCGTCAGTGGAAAACATGCACAACATCCAGAGTGAACACACATTCTCTGTGTTTTCACACTCAATCTGGTTCTCTTCATGGATGTGTTATGTGTTCTTCATGGGCAGTATTATGTACAATTGACTTTTATGAGTTTTGCTTTGAGAAATATTTTAATCTCCATGGCAACCATTCAGCCATGCTCCTCCTCTGAGCTGTAGTTCCCAAGCTTCCGATCCTCCGTCTCACAGAGCATCCCTCCTCTACATCTCCCCCTCTCAGCTCCTTCAGACTAGCCAGCAGGATTTAGCAAACACCTGGTGTAGCTGCACATCAGCTGAGCTCATTATAGGAACTACTTCTCAGTGCAACGCTGGTACAAAAAAACATAGTTGAAGGGTTAATAGAGGAGCCATGTTGTGATGACTTCCTAAAGTTGGAGTTTCAGAAAGAGGAGGAGTTTTTAAAGAGACAGAGGCCCAATTTCAAGATGTTGAATTACAAGGTAAAATTTCTTCCATGTCATATTTGATATATACAACATTCTTTTAACAACTGAAGATAACATAGTTATTTGATTGTGTTGTGAAATGGAAAACACAATGTCGTCTCTTTAAAAATTTAAAATGTTGGTAAAATTTGTGTCATGCATGCTACAATTTCAGATTGGATAGATGTTAATTATATGTATATACTTATATGTATATGATTTTGTGTGTGTGTCCTGTTGTGTTTTTCTCTTCCCCAGTGAATATGAATATGTGTATCCCCACATATGAATATGCTGTTATGCACCAGTTTTTTTTCTCCTTCTTTTGCCCACATGCTGCTCTTACTATGTACTTTGTTCATATACATAAGAAAGAAAAATTACAGCAGATGATCAAAGAACATTTCTGCTTTTTAAGTTGTAACACTGTATTGCTGACTGAAAAAATAGCAAATACATTTTTTTACTTGTCTTCTTGGGGCATCATTGTATACAAAGGAGAGTCAATACACAACGAGCTCATCCTTTACTAAGCCAAAAAATCCTTTGCTACCATGACAACTCCTTGGGGGAAATGGTTATGTTGTATATTCACTTAGTAGTAAAAAAAAAAAGTATCTTTTTGTTAGAATGATGTTTTTAATGATTCCTTTCAGAGCATCAAAGTGAGCGTGGTCCGAGCAGTGGTTTGGACCTTTGCCCTGAAGGCCTCCTGCACATGAAAGACAAAAGACAATGAAGGGAGGAAACAGTGAGGGAGGAGAGAGGAATAAAAGGGAGTGGAATCTACAGAGGTCAAACTAGGGGCTGCAGATGACATGCATTCTGATGGAGTGAGAGAAACGTGTGTTAAGTTTGTGTGAAGAACAAGAAGAAAGAAGAAGGCAGTTGCAGCATATCAGAATTAAAATGCCCTCTGATCTCTTGACCTTTTCATGATTTTCTGTGTGACTGGCTGTTGCACTCTGGGCTTAAAAAGAACTGTTCATCTCCAAAGGGCCGGTCTTGTACTATCACCAGGGCTACCAGTGGAGCAGCAGCAGCCGGCGGAATCTGCGCATCTGTTATAAATGAGTCAGATTTTGCTTTGATACAAAATCCAGCTTTATCTGGTGGCATTTGCTGCCACCAGACATTCAAATGCTTTCATCAGAGCTTGGTGACAAAGGTGTACAGAAAATGGATGGATGGATGGATGGATGGATGGATGGATGGATGGATGGATGGATGGATGGATGGATGGATGGATGGATGGATGGATGGATGGTTTGGTTACCTTATATGTCCTGCTGCTGTGCCCCCTAGTGGAACCATCTAGTAACTGTAGGGAACCTGGCCTCAGTGCTGTGAAAGAAATACCTCAGAACCTCAGAAATGTTTTCTGTTTTGTTTTTTTGGCACTCTTAAAGCTGCAGTAGGTAAAAAAATTTTATTTAAAAAAAAACTGTCCTAATGTCCTGGCAGTACAACATGAGACAAAAACTGTGGGAAAAAAATCGAGCCTCTTTGCCTCCTCGCTGTGGTCATACTGCTATCTGCAGAAATGCACCTCACAGGCAGAAAAGAATCAGAGCAAATGCTTGATGGCAATAAGTGTTCAGTTATTAGATTTAGGATGTAATTAATTTTCCACATAAGGCCCGGTTTTCCCTTAATAGAAATATATGCATATATATTAAAAACTGCACTATATATTTACTCAGATCAAATTTGTGAGATATTTAAGTTCAGTTGAACATCTGAAACATCTCAGTGTGGCAAAAAAAAAAGCAAAAACAGGAGAAACCTGTAAGGAAACAAATGCTTTTCACATGACTGTATGGATGTAACATATAGATGCATCCATCCATGTTTTGTTCCCTCTTGCTGGTCCTTAGGTCATGTGGTCACTGGACAAGAGTTGGGGCACAATCTGGGCTCCAGTCAGAACAAGATAGAGACACAAACGGCAACTAATCATTCACACACACATTGAGACGCTCATTAATATTTGTGTTATGTGAGCTCTGTGTTCATGGCAGATGGGGACGAGTTTCTGTTTACGGTGGAGGCAAGTGAAGTGAGGTGAGGCGGAAGCTATGGGTCGAAAGTGCATGCATGTTCAACAACGTGCTAAGATGACAGCGCCATGTAGTGGCCTGGCATGAGAACTGCAGCTGACTGGCGCCGTCTAAACGTGGAACGTTCTCCCAATAAAAAGCTGAAAATAGCATCAGTTTCCAAGCAGTGACCTCATGTAAATGTAACGGTATTGTTTTAAATATCCAGAGACGAGAACATACAAAGCCCAAACAGAAAGGCTTCAAACCCAGAATCTCCAGGTCAACAAGTTATAGTCCATGTCATTTTTATTCTATAGTTTCTATAATGACAAGATTATTGATTGATTGAAATTGTGAGGTACTTTAATGAAAAGGACTTCACTGTGCCGAAGTGACAGAGAGGAACTACATGAACATTATGACAGTATTCTGGGCATCCAGCAGCACCTCCTGCCTGATCATAATCAGAATCACTAATATCATTAGCAGATTAAAGAAGAGAAGAGAGAGCATCCAGGGGAGGCATTAGGACCCAACAGAGGGGGAATGTGGGAGAGAAGAGGGTTGGTTAGATGTTTGGAGGCTGGGGACCGGGGATGGGGCGGTAGATAGAGCGCCTCTGTGCTGGCCTGATTATTCTCTCAGCAGAATGAGCTTCCGTAACAAAGGATTTATTATCACAAGCTGGAGAGCGGCTGCACTTTGGAGACTGTGCACAGCCGTTTTCACTGGCAGCTACCGAAAAAATGTGGAGCAGCTCAGCTTTGGTTGGGTGCTTCGAACAACAGCATGCTCTGTGCATGGGTCCCTCGGTCCATAAAGCAGCCAATGTTCAGGCATGGCGGAAAACCAGGGGGCGAGAGTGGCAGTGTCAGCCCAGCTACGTCAACACCATGCTCCTGGCGAAAGGGAAGATCAGAGTAAAAGTGTAATTTAAAAATAACAGAATATACAATTTGTTAGGTCAGATACACCTGGGAGGATTCTCTGCTGCATGCTCCATCTTTACGGGTTATGATTCCCTCTAGCTCTGCTGCTATTGACCGTAAAATTGCAAAAACTGGAATCACACGAGTCACGTCAGTTTGTGTCCAGCAGCTATGCGCTTATTTGTATCCACCGGACAATGGGCAGTTGCTTCCACCAGAGGTCTGAACTCAGCATTGCACAGTTCATCAAGACCTTGTTATTAAAAAGTGTTTAATCCACAGCTCTAATGTAAAACACCCAACTGTTCCACATACATAGTCAATCTCAAGTTTAAGGGATTTGTCACTCAAAACCATCAATACCTGCATTTCCATTGCGCATATTATTGCACAATTTAGCATTTTTAAAGGAAATTTTATTAATGTAAACATGCCAATTTTGTAAAGACTCTCCTTTTTTTGATAAAAGGTTTTGGCACTAGGATAAGGTGGTTTTTGGCCATATCAAAATTGGTTTATTTTGCAAAACTGCAATGGAAACACTTTTTTGCATCATATGAGTCACATGATCAACAACCGGACGTTGCCACTAGCGCAAACTACGAAGATGAACACAAGAGGAACAACACAACTGCAAAATGGTGTTTTTTCGACATTAGCAGAACAAACTCAGCTGTTGCTATTCTCTAGACAGCAAAAGCCTAAGAAAAGGCATTGCAGTCCTTTCCATAGAAAAAATATAAGTGACATATTCTTTAGATCTTGGCCCCATGTATTGCTTTTTAAAGTTGCACAGTCAATTTCCTGTTGTCAAACAGGTTCTATTTGAGTCGATTTATAGTGCACAAGTCTGGCAGCCATTGATCCGGAAAGAGCCTGCTGAAATTGGTAAATTACCAAAAATCGTGGTTACTTAGTGCGATTACTTTTTCTAAATGAGCCTTCGTTAAGGTAAACCTTTTGCCTTAACAAATTAAATCATTAGAAAAACATTTGCACATTTTCAAGAGAGCCAATACCTTTTTGACAGGCTGGTGTGTTAGGGAACACTTTATCTCATCTGCCACTCTCTGACTTCATAACAGAGCGACTTCTCAGCCTGTTCAAGACTGTTGTGTCTGTCACTGATAAACCAAGGACAGCTTTAGTCTGAACTCCTCAGGCAGCTCCAGGTTGATCATTAGTACCAATAAAGGGTAAGCATTGTAAAAACAGCAGCTCTCCACTCCGGCGTCACACCCACATGCTTCTCAAGTCTTCAGGAAAGACATCACTGGCTACATAAAGCTCTCTCTGATAACAGTGTGATAAGTACAACTGGAAAATGTAACCGAAGGCGACACTTTGCCAAGAAAACATCACAAGCAGCCGCGTAAAGAATTCCTGCATTATCAGTCGCTCTGTGTCTGCTTCCTCGCCTAAAAATAAAGAGCAACATAACAAACCAGGGCATAAAAGGCAAAACTTTCACTCTGTTAAAAGCAGACACGCAGGGTTCTGGTGTGCAATCTGTCGCCCCGTACACCTGCACACACACATCAGGATGATCACACACATCTGTAGTTGTGTGTGATCAGCCAGCAGCCAGCTCAAACAGCAGTGATCCTTTGGTTGTGGTGTGGCAATGGCTTGTGTTTTACCTGGTGGAGTGATCCGGTGCTGCTCTCATAGGCCGTCTGCTCTGACTGGTTTAAGTAGCCGGTCCGTTGTCCCAAAACCCAACGACTCTGACTGGGATCCAGAGAGGAAGACTCCTGATCTCTGTCAGCTCCTCTCCCTCACTGTCTCTGCTTGACACACACATTCACCCAGTGTGTAACCGGCTTCATAACACACACACCAATCTGAAGCCATGTGGTTGAAACTCTTCTGACACACTCTGTCTGTCTGTCTGGCTGCTGCTGCTCCCACCGCCTCTCCTCTCATTCACATGCCCCTGCTTTCTCTCTCTCCCTCAGCACTACCAGTCCTCCACCCATCCAAACACACACAAACACTCACTGTACCCTCACCGTGCCAACACTCAGGGTTCTGTCAGCAGGGAGACACAAGGCGCTCATTCTTCTGGATAAAGAAATGCTGTGCTGTTCTGCACAAATGTTAACCTGAGACTGGACTCGAAGGTAAACATGGGGCTGAAAATGAGCGGAATACAGTCAGGGGGTAAATGTTCGCTGGAAAACAGCCACGTATGCTCACACACTGGCAGCACTGTTATGGTGAACAACATTTTCTTTCTGATAGAGACATTCTGACCCAGGAAACCAGCATGCTCTAGATAGAGAGGTGTTAGATATGGTTAGTCAGCAAAACCCAGTGCTGTTTCTGCTGATATTAATAGGATGCTAAAGAATTTTTTTTTTAAAGTGGGCTCTGTTAGCAAGATTCTGGCTCTGGTTAACGTTTGTGCAGAACAACATGGCATTTCTTCAGAGCAGCCAGAATCTTGCCTGCAAACTAGGGCTGGAACTGTAACTCATTAATTCTGATTAATTAATTAAATAGATTGTAAATGTGTTCAGAAAGTTTAAGGCAAAGGTTTTTACATGCAAAGGTTCTGGTGGGAACCTTTGCGTGCATCTGGTACACCCATAAATCTGACACACAAGCAACAACCGCAAACCAAAGCAATGAAACAGAGCCACTTTTTTACCTCTACGACAGAAATATGAATTGAAATTCAGCTGTTGAGTTTGTCTTACAGAATAGTTCTGACAGAAAGCAGAGGGATTCACAAGAACCAAAAATATCCGTAAGATTTGGTGTAAAGGATTGTTGAACTTTTCTAGACTCCTGTAAAACTGACCGCAATGGTGGATTTATTCTGGACAGTCCAACAGCCCATATGGAGGGGCTCAAATATGTGTTTGTTGTGGCTAAGAAAGTGAAGCAGGCCATCTGTAAATAGCTAAGCTTAAAAAAAGAGAAATATTCATAGTGTTGCTCCTTTTTTATCCTGTTGCAGTTTGTGTTTGTGGGCAGCAGAGCAGCCTCAGACTCTAACCAAACCGGTCATTTAGAGTTACACCAGAATGATACATAAAGCCTGGTTAGAACCGCTGTGAGTGCACAGTAAACCCCAACAGTTGTACTAGCTCATAACTAATAAGTTCACAACAGTCAAATGTCCTTAAGGAGTTGACCAAACTATAAAGTTTTGAGCTCTGTTGACATTTATGACATTTTAACTGAATAGAGCTCAATATTTTATAGCTAATTTGTGTGGAACACTCTAAAGATTTAATAACCAGAGTGTCATGACGTTCTGGTGGGTGGGGCTTATCTCTCCCTCAGGTAAGGCGAGTCAGCCATCTTGAATTTGCCTCGATGCGGAGAAGTTTTGGCCAGCCTGTGAGGATGTGGACTTAGGTTTCATTTCTTTTTATTTGTTTGCAACGCGCATTTTTACCCCCACCCCGCCGCTTCAAACCACCACCACCTCAGTGTTTTCATTCTTGTTGCCCTCGTTGTCTTAAGCGCCGTCTTATCATCGCCGCTGATTTGGTAAGTAAACTAACGTTTTTTGTTTGATTTTTAAAACTGTATTCCGATAAATAGTCTTAAATTTGGAGCTGGGAATAAATGTGTATAATGTGCACAGTGAATGTGTGTTATTGTAACTTCAGGAGTTGTTGAATGTGACAAATAGGTGTAACGTTTTCAGCGGGGTTCCTGGATGAACTACATTTCCCATAATGCTTGTTTGCCCGGAACATTGACAGTGGAGTTTGGTCCGTGAGTTGGAAACGGTTTGAAGCATATTCATGTCTATGGTTTGAAGCACAACGTTATCTCTGCCCTCCGGTTTCTGCCGGTTGTTTCCACTGTTCGCCGGTAATGTGCCTCCGTACTGAGTCCAGTGAACAAGCCCACAATTTTGATGCTTTGCTTATTAATAACTAACTTGCTCATTTTTTAACATTTCCATTTTTACTGTAATATACTGTGTGATTAGTATATTTAATTTTTTTTATATTTAGCATTATGTATTATTTAAAACATCTTTTGGAAATGAATAAATCATCTTTGTGCACATCTTGTGTTCAGATATCGGGGTACAAAGAGTGCTCAGCGTTTCACCATGAGACAGGGGCCAATAGGTGAGTTTTGAAAATAATGTACTAATTTGAGTAAAAAACAAAACTACAGATTTTTGTCCTAAATTATTCACAATGTTTAGATGCTTTGCAGCATGTCTGTGAGTTATTATTTACAATAGAAAGTTATTAATTCGGATAAAAATGTATATAATAATAATATTATAATGGATATTTTTTGTCCATAGGAACAACATGATGTGAATATGAGATGGGCCCTGATCCTTTGTGCACTTCCTGCATATCAGCGTGAAGATGCCTCCAAGTTCTTCAGGACCTGTAACGTAAGTATACTGGCCTCACTATCAATCCCTTTGCCTAGATATTCAGTCAACTTAAACATATGACATCACTTAAAGAACTCTAGGAGAACCAGAAAGCAGGTTGTGTGAAAACTTGGAGTGAAACCTGAGATGAGAGAAAAACTGTTATCCATTCCAGAGGACTATTCCAGAAAGGAGGTTCAACAAACTCTGGACTCTGATATTCCAAACAGGTTCATTTGGTCTACAAGAGATTATACTTAAAGTTTTATTTTTTATCAGACCAGTGCTTGACATGTTTTGATTACTTCCTGCAAACTTCATCAGAAGTCACCTGGTGTTACTGTGACGTGTCTGCCAGCTGACTTTAACCCTGCATAAATCAGCTGGAAGTCATCAAAACATGCCAAGTTACTAACACACAGCACTGGTCTGATAAAAATAAAACTTTAACTGTATTCTGAACTCTCAGTGGATGTGTTTCCCTCCAGAAAATGTTTGCTTCCTGTTTTCTCCCATGTTGCCATGGTGAATCACGGTATCGGAGCTTCATTGATGGTGGCTTTTTACTAGTCGTCAGGCACGAGCTCAACTTTGTTGAACCTCCTTTCTGAAATAGGATCTGTTTATGGAGTTTACTTTTTATTCTGCAATCTGACATGTAGAAATTACATAAATTAAATTGCATAAATTGAAAGGTAAGTGTAAATTCCACTAAACAAAGAGTATGCTAACAGATAAGTGTGAAACTAACATAAGATGTTAGCATACGTAAAGACAATTGGTTAAACATGTAGCTAAGTTGCAGTCTAAGTCCAAAGTGCTAAGTGACAGTAATGTCTAGACATCATTAGCATGATTTGTATCCTTGAGGGACTGAACTCATTCTTGTATTTGTGTTTTGCAGTCAGCAGATGGTCCAGACTTCACTGACACTCCGGTGGCTCTTCTGACAGTCGTCACAGATGACATCTGATGCAGCCCAGATCAGCCCTGAGAGCATCTGTGTGGAGGACGGAATACTTGAGTGGCCCCACAATCTGGCTGACTCATTTCTCCTGCTCTTTGGGTGCATCTATGTGTTAGACCTACAGTATCCAAAGAATGTTGAGCTTAGATTCACATGTATCCAAAAAGTTTTGATGTGTCTTGAGGACAACAAACCACTGAAAGGGCGTCTCCTGACGCTGAAGAATGATTTGTTCAATGAGTGAATCACTCAGAATTGACTGTTTGTTGAAGTGAATATTGAGGAAGTGTTTTTTTCCCTTCTACCTCAGATTCAATACATTGATTGTTAATAGATAAATATCACAGCATTGGCTTATTGCTCAAAGCTTATGCACTGAATAACTTGTGGGAAACGACTGTTCATTTCATGCACTATACATGTTTAATGTCCTGTTGCCTCATGCCTACCTTGATGCTCTACCTGAGGTTGACAGTTGAAGTACAACACAGTTGAAACAAGAACTTTATTTGAATGTTTTTTGTTTGTTTTTTTAAGTTGCAGTAAGTGCCAAAATGTATTAAATAGTGTTAAATGGCTGCACATTGTAATAGTTGTTGTTGTTGAGGATGGATTACACTTATTATCTGGAATGTTATCATGAATTCTTTGTGAGATTTTATCACAGGTGCTGGAGTCATCTCCTGCTCCGTTTGTTTTAATTTATGACAAACAATTTGTTTTGACTGATTCCTGCCTTTTAAAAAGCACATTGTATTGAATAAAACAAAATGTTAAATTGTCACTTCAGTATTTCATTATAGGGCTAATTTTGTGTGGATGTTCCCCAGATTATGAGTTGAGTAATACAGAAAAATTTCAGTCCATTTCAAGCATTATATGAGTTGAAAATATTTAAAATTTAAAGTGAAGTACTCCCTAATCATAAGTTGAGAAATATCAAATTTATAAGATAACTTTGAGATCATTTAAGACAACTGCACATGTCATTTTTATGTTATGTAAACTTAATACTTTTAAAAACATCACTCAAATATTATTATGTAAACTGTTACATAATAATTTTTGAGTTTTGTGAACTTAGGGTTTACAGTGCACACTTCACAGGCTCAATGTTCTGATGAGACAAACTTCCTTCTGGATGTGACAAACTGCACATACCTAACATTCCTGGAAGCCTGGGTGGGATTTAACATGATTTAGGTAAAGTGCATTCATGTGTCAGCCTAAATCACACAGCTGGCCTGTCACCCACATAAACATCCCAACCAGGCCAACATCTCCCAGCCTCACAGGAATTCTGCAGATATGAAGGCAGCTGGTGGAAATGTTTCCAGCAGACACTGGGCTGGAAGTTATCACTATGGGTTGGTAGGGTGTCAAATAGGGTGTACAAAATGGCTTGCTACAATAAACTTTTTGTTCAGTGTAGAAAAAAACAGTGCTCTTCCTCCCACCATGATCATCACGTCTTCAGCCAGACCAGGAGAAAAGGGTCCAGCTCTCAAACCTCAATCCTGCAGCTGACATTTGGTTTGGTCTTTTCAGACAACTGTTGAGTTAGCAACAATCTTTCTCACAGGTTGTAGCGTCTATTTGTCCACTGAACAGACAGGGATGACAACACGAGTCACACAAAATAACCAACTAGTCAGCAGACGAAGAATACCCAGCAATAATAATAGCTCAGAAAAATTCCTATTCAGCTATATACACTTCAGCCAAAAGGTAACAAGTGTCAGCAGTTCTGTAAGAAACTTGAGAAAATGTTAAACCAGCATATCATTTTCACTAAAGGTTTTTGTGGCACTAGTGGCAGTTTGGGTGAAGACATGCGAGAAAGCCTCATGTTGTTCCCAGCCTCATGTCGTCTACTTCTTGTCACAACCCAACTAATAAACTTCTTGCCCCATTCTTTATACGAAACTAATATGTGATTGGTCAGAATTCCATGGGTGTGTTGGTTTTTGCGGAAAACAGCTACAACAACTCAATTTCCAGCAGCTGGTGCAATTGCCCAAGTCTGTAAAGACGTCGTTGAACCAAAACACTGAACTCACTTCAGGTCTGCTGCAGTGGGGGAACGTTACAGATGCCTTCTGTTCCTATTGTTGGCTTCCAAAACCAGAGAATACAAGAAAGCCTAATCAATCATCAATCTTTATTTCCTCCTCCTCCAAACTTCCATTCCTCCATTTTCTTACACCCTTATCCCAATGGGGTTCGGAGCGGTGCTGGTGCATATCTCCAGCTGTCAACAGCTGCCCTCCAATCTTGTGAATTCGTAATAGTCATTCTTTTCTATGATGGTCAATGCTTAGGGCTCAGGGCCTAAGACCCTAACCCTTGTTGATCTTGAAGGGTGTGTGTGAAAACAAACATCCCGCAACCATTTGATCGGGCATGGACAGTTTGACTGCGGTCCCATCGTGCAGGACCCCTTAAAGGGCTCTGATTGGTCAAGCTAATTTTAGTCTGGCAGCAGCAGGCTTCAGAAGTTTTGTGGACAAGTAGAAGGGAACATATTTCTATCTGCTTTGCACCCCCAAGGGGTAAAGTTTTTTTTTCCATTCTTCATTGTAAATTGCTTAAACTCAGTCAAATAGGATGGCAAATGCCTTTTAGCAGTAATTTTCCAATGTCACCACAGATTCCTGATTGTATTAGGTGTGTACTTTGACTTGGCCATTATAACACATGAAGATCCTTTAATGTGTTTGTCTTTGAGGTACATTCCACAGGAGCCATGACGGCTGTGAATGGTGTTTTACTATTTCCTCTCACCACCTGTGGGGACCGAACAATGCATCCCAATAAACCATAGATCCAAGACCCGTTTCTTTGTTGTGGGAGCAGAATGAAGGGAGCACACATGCAGGGCAGCCACCGTATACGCGGACGAGCCCACAGGTAACTTACAAATCACCAGGAATCCAAGGCAAGTTTCTCCTTTAATTTAAACACACACATCCACCCACTCACGCTTGGCATAAACAGACGTCTGAGACAGTAAAAGCTCTCGGTCCTTTCATCTTTAATGAAAAGCACGTTGGGTTCTGTCGCACTCTTCCCCTTCCCCAAAACCCACGCACCCATTCGAATCCTTTACAGAAATATACAACACAGCGCTGCAGGGCTGAGCAGAGGAGTCGCTCATTATGAGCATCAAAGGCCCTAGTGGGCGCTGACTCCAGATGACTGGAGCTGCTCACGGGGTGGATGAAATATCTCAGACCGTCCCTGCACACTTCTGATACCGTCAACAGAAAAGGCAAGTCAGATAGCAGAGACGAGTCACAGGTAGGATGAACTACCTTTGATGAGACAGGCCAATGAGAGACCATCTCATCTTCTTTTAGGGCACATTCCGCCTCGCAAAGTTGCAAGGTCGACCCTGGGCTCAACAACCGATAGCAGAGATTTAGTTCAGACTGAAGTGTTTGTGTGAGCTGCTGGTCTGAGGGTTTGGAGACTTCAAGGTGGTGGTCAGCAGAACAGCACTGCCATCTAGTGGCTGTTAACAGTGATGCCGTGGTAAGGCTATTGTAGACGGGGAACAAAGAGAAGTCCATTTCTGCAGAAAATTTCTGAAATTTAGAGATGTATCAAAAGGTTTACAAATTTTCTACAAAGACAAGAAAATGTCTGAGTTTGACAAGTGGAATTTTTGCTTGGGAAAAAAATAACAGAAAATATTTGATTAATTTCAGAAAATTCCAACAAAAAGCAGGGACATTCCTGAGTTTTAAAAGTCAAAACTTTGCTAGATGAGAATAAAAAAAATGATCTTAAAAAAGTTTCTGAAAAGTTTTGAGTTTTTTTCTAGCACATTTGTGGCTTTTCAATCTCTGAAATTTCCATTTATTTTTCTTAAATATTTCTAGAAATTTTCTAAGAAAAATTTCTAACATCAATTTAGACATTTCTAAAATTTCCTTTTTTTCTGGAAAATGTCTGAAAAAACAAGAAGAAATGTATTCCTTCTTGTATTCCTTCTTGTTTTTCTGTCTATCTACATACCAGTTTGCTGTGCTCAGAAATGTGCGGAAGCTGTTCTTATTGAAGTCTGCAGTAGATGCATTTGGATACAAATTGCAGACACAAGATATTTAAAAATGATCAATATCTGGATCTCAGCTGACTGTCGTTCCCATAGTAACCCAGAGAGACTGCAGTGAAGGAAGCAATGACACAGCAGTGTGAGGAGAAACCCAAGAAAAAGCTCCTCGCTGTTTGAACAGTCAGCAACAGGAAATTCCACATATGGATACAGAATTCGTCCAATTTCCTTTCAGCCTCCGCCTCACTCCCTGGAGCTTTCATTCAGGATGCTGGTTGGTGATGTGAGGAAAATCACCAAAAGTCATACTGCACAAAGTATCTGCATCTTGTGTCCCACTGTGCACTTTGACCTTTAAGAAACTAATATAGATCTTAAAATAGTTGGTTCTTACAAGTGGCAAAAAGATCTTAAAAATGCCACAAAGTAAAAAAAAAAAAAGCTTGATATTCAATAGATCTATGTTGTTGAAAGCCCACAGCATGATTTTACCATGACCTTGGCTAGGGATGCAACCATATGAAAACTTGGGCCAATATCAATATCGCTGTTATGGCCAATAACCAACATTTACCAATATTAAATATATTTCAATATTCTTATCTTGAGAAAACAACCACACTGCTGACTTCGCCAACCTTCTCTGTTTCGATTAAACTCCCCACAATCCTTTGCTGCATCACAGTCACATAACCAAACGAATACCACATGACCAGTTACGATGTTGGTTCCGATACATTGCGCATTCCTAGGAGGCAGCATCATACTGTGGTGATGCTTTTCTTCAGAAGGCACAAGGTCTACAGTCCTTCAAAAAGAGCCTGAAGCACCGACTCAGCAGACATAAAAATCTGCACAAAGTGACAGCAGAGACTGTTGCAAAAATTGAATTTATGTTATTAATATGTAGTGACACTCAGTTGAGCCAAAATGCTCCAGTGAGAGTTTTTATGAAAATGGAACAGAGAAATATTTTTTCTCTAATTTTAGCTTCCACTGATTGGGATAGAATTTAAAATAATCAGTCCAGCCCGTAAATTGGTGCATCAATCTTATATTCCTATTTTCACATAAAATAAAACAAAGAAAAACACACCAAGTAGTGGTGGCTGGTTCTGATTAATCTTTCCGTTTATAAAGGAAGTATAAGACAAGATCATCATTTCTATTTGGCTTTCTGAATCCAAACATTCAGTTCACCTTATCAGATGGTCAGAACAGCTGATCTCTGAGCAGAACTTTAACCAGATAAGGGTCATTTATTCTGTTGGAAATCATTTTAACATCACTTTTAAGGCTTTTCAAACACATTAATATCCAAACAAAAATGTTTTAAATGGAAAACAGACGTTGTTTTCTTAGAATACGGGGATAGACACAAAGTATTCTGCAGCTCTGGCACTTTAAGTAAATCTGACCTCAGCAGCAAGTTTTACCAGACACATGAATCAGCGTGTCATCAGCATTCTATGCAGCAATTACGACATTGTGATTGTGTTTTCTAAGAAACGCAAAAATGACTCTGAAACCGTTTTGGGCAGCAAAGCAGGAACTGTGGGAGTACTGATGCTGATCTCACTGGCATTTCCACATTCTAAATGAAGCTTTCCATTTAAAGAGACATGTAACTCTGTCTGAGAGGCAGCTGATAATTATCACCTCAGTGTCACCGCTCAGACCGAGCAGCAGCTTCTGCCTTTGAACTGCTGCTCAACATGAGTCTGCTGCTGCTCCTTAAAGGGACGGAGCACAAAACCTCCACCTTACAGGTGGATTATGAGATATCAAGCAAAATGTTTCAGGTCGCAACAATTTCTTCTGGCATTGGTGGATGGTTGGTGTTCTCTCTCTTTACCCATTGAGAAGTCAAACTTGTGAACTCGTAACAGCCAGCTGTGGTCCATAGAAAACAGAATCAGTTGTGACTCAAGTGGATTTCCTTACCTTGAATCGTACTTTCTTGACCATCATCTTTCAGTAGCAGGTGAAGCAGAGGCTAACAGCTGAGTCAGATGTTAGAGAGGTTTCCCACTCTCAAGTTCCATTCTGGAAGGACAAAACTTCACTAACCAAAAAGTTCCTGCCAGTCGGTCCTGATCCAGTCAAAGCCTGCAGACAGACGCTGTGACGCTGCAGGCGGTGTGCTTTAACAGGACAGAGACAACAGTCTGCCCGCCCCCTCCACCCGCTCCTCTGAGAGTTTTATCAGCCAGTTCATTCATTCGTAAAGAGCACACCCTCTGTTTATGGTTGGCTATTAACACCAACCCCCCCTCCTCAATCCAGGCATGGCTGCTGGCTGTCTTACAGCTGACCCCTGTGACCCCAAAATGGCCCCTGGCCCCACCCCGTCCCTCTTCATCCGCCATCACTTACCCATCTGTTGGCCTGTAGCGTCTCCACTCAGTATCTGTCTCACCTTCATCCTCATGGCTGCTGATGGGATTCTTGGACGTTGCGTGTGGATCAGGTAGGAAAGTGAGATCTGCTTTGAAAGGTTAAACACAAATCGTAAATTCACACGGCTTTCAGGACAGAGGCTAAAGAAAAACCTGTTGGTGAGTTTGAATTTAACAACTAAGAATTGGTGCGCACTGGTGGAAATCAGTCTAAACGATGTGGCTCTCTGCCCAGGGAGTCATGGCATATGGGTACAGCAAGAAAAAAAGGGATCTGTAATTTGTTCACCAAACATGCTTTCCTCTTTTTTCATGTTTCAGTCAATGACAAATGAGTGCAATGAGTTATTTAAGAGCTTTGTCTAAATATGGTTATATGCCATTCGTGGCTAATGCTGCTATAGTTGGCATCTACATTGCAGCTTCTTGTTTGATTTAGAGATAAAACAAGACGCTATTGTGGTGGAACTAGAATCTTTACTTTGGGTAAACTGGAGACTCAATTCTCAAAATTCAGTTTATTAGCAGAAATTATAATCCAGAAAATGCCTGGATATATCTGGACAGCATTCCTGGTGCTCAATTGCTTCCACATTTTGTTACATCATGGATGGATGAATAATCTCTTTCCTCAACAATTTACACATAAATACCCCCATTGTGAAAAGTTGAGATTTTTATCGGAAATTTATTCAAAATAGAAAACCAAGAAATCCCCATTTACACAAGTATTCACACCCTTTGCTTAATGCTTAAAACATGATTCCTTCATACATTTTTCATAATCTCAAAAAGCTTCTCCCCGACGGTGTTGCACAGCTCCATGTTGGCTCTGGGTCTTTGTGATGGTCACATAACATCCTTACTGAGGACGTACAGATGAGACGACAACATAGCCCACAGCTGTCCTTCAGAAAGGAGTGTAATGATAGACTAATTATAGACTGTCTATAAGTTTTCAACAAGACAGCCACAGCACGGCACTTCTCATTCTGTCGCTTACAACCAACCATAGGACTGTTGGGCTGAAGTAGTTGAGGATCCCGCTTGGTGGGTGGAAGCTGTAGCTCCAAGGAGGACCTTTGAGTAAATGGGCGGAGCTTGGTGAGAGAAGGGTTTAGGCACCTCTGATTGGTTGCCACAGGAGATTTAATGATTCCTCAAACATGAAAGAATCAAAGCAGCAATCCAGGTATGTTTTGATAAAGCAGTAACGTTATATGTGAAATATTTGCCCATTCTTAAACTTAGGCCAGCTTGGAGGAAGAACGTCTGAACATCCATTGTCGAGTATTGTCAATTCCTTCACGGATCTTCCCATCAACTCTGGTGCATTTTTCATAAATCCCTACAGCATAATGCTTCACTAATGGAGAATCTTTCAAAACTCGACAGCATTTTATTCGTAGGTCATTCATTTAAACTTTGGTGTCATTTGGCACAAACCCCAGCTTTACTGGTAGGAAAACGCAAAACAACTTTCTGCTAATCCACTTGATGGAATAAAGGCTCATTAAGACCAAGTCCACCTTACTGTTTTAATAATACATTTTATTCCATTAAAGTTTTTTTTTCTAGTTTTACACTGGAATGTCAGGATTCCTCTTCTGAAATTTTGTTAAAAAAGAACAAAAAAAAGTTGTTTGTAGTCATTGTTGACCCCACATCCACACAACCATTGCTAAATTGAAATTGAGGGGCAGGAAAGGAGGGAGTATAAGAAAAAAAACAAAGAAAAAAACCCATAAAAGACTAATTTTACTTCATGTATAATGTTGACGCTCTTTGACAATGTAAGTAAAGGATGACTGGGTGGATTACAGTGGGGAGGTGCAGTAAGCCCCCTGCTGATGGGAAATGTAAGGCGGGGGAGTAACGGCTGAATCTGACTTAAACCCTTGAAGTGTCAAATCTCAGGGTTCATCTCTGAACTCAGATGGAGCACGATTAAACATGGCGTCCCTTCCAGACGAGGCGAGGAGTGGTTTAATGGCGTTCCAAAAAACAACATGGTGGGGAAGTTTAATGATTTTACTGATAGGCGTGTTGTTGAGAATCCCTTACAATGCCCTGCTGAGTAGTGGTCAGAATGAGCAACAGTAGAAAAGAAGGGCAGAAACAAAAAGACGAGCTTTTGTTTGCGTTCTCCAGGAAACGGAAAATCACAGGAGCTTAACGACTACACATGAGAAAGAGACGGCTACAGTAAGAGGAGAAAAGAAAGCACCCGTTCCATAATCACCGCAACGTGAGACAGAGAGACAGAGAGAGACAGTCTGTGGAGGACCCATGATGATCGGGGAGGGGGCGGAGCTAAGCTAGCAGCGCTAAGGTCCCACTGATCCTCCACCTGCACTTACTGACACAGCTGGCCTCTCCTTCATCACCAGTCATCCTCTACTCATCCTCTGTACAGTTCTGCACCACAGCATTAGTGGAAGGAGAAGTTGTGTGTTGGTTTTATTCCTGTTCAATTAACTCTATATATAGATGATCCTCTGTCATACAAACATAAATACACCGCCGCCGCTGCTCTTCCCCACAGGAGGCGCTGTTGCCACGGCGCTGGCAGGCGTCCTGTCTTTGTACAGTCTGATAATATACAGGGACAGCAGGCTGGAAATCATCAATCTTTCTCTGTAGCATAGATTTGGACTTTTTTCTTTTTTTTTAAATGGTGAATTTTTTTCTCATTTTGCCGTTTCCTTCCAATATTTTTACTCAATTACATATTTGTCAACAACAAAGGAGGTTTCTGAAGAGAATCTGACGGAGCTCTCGCCATCTACATGAGACACTTTGGTAACCTGAGAGAAAAAAAGAAAAAGAAAAAAGCATGGGGTTATTTTATTATATTATTTAAACAATATTTTCTATCCTGTCATTGAAAATTACTTTAAAAGAAAATGTAAAAAATTTCTAAAACAACTTAAACAATTTATCATGCAGTGAATTTAAAAACCCGACAGGCCTCGGTGCACTGATTGCAGCTTTGGCCGATCACCAATCTCCAAGTCTTTTTTTTATTTGAAAAGTTGCTAAATAGAGCTGCAGAGCTGGCAACAGTGACATGAGTGTTGCTAATGGCACACATGGAGACGCAACCTGATGGTCTGTGAGGCAGAGCAAAAGACGACTGGATGGTTTTTAGACCTTTGCTGAGGAAAATTTAATCGATTTTCATGGCAGATTTCCACAAATTAAAGAAGCTGGTGCAGCCCTAGTTATTCAGACAAAAAGTCTGACAGGTTCATTGATTTTCTCAAGGATGACTCGAAGTGAAACGTTACAGATGTCTCATCATTTCACAGGTGTGAGGGCTTCGTGGTCCCGTCTCAGCAGGGAGCCGTTTCCCAAATCAACGCGGCTCCACATGACGACAGCTGAGCTGCGCAGAGCCGACACCACTTCACTTCATCCAGCCGCTTCAAACTCCCTCTTCCTACCAATCTCCATGGTTACTGCATTCATCTAATCTAAAACTACTGAACCGAAGCTTCTTAAGAAAAGACTGCACCTTCACCAGGAGCTCACCTGAATGTCACAGTAGTTGCGCTTGGACACGAAGGACACATTGATGGGAAAGAAATCATTAGGCTGCCCGGCGATGCTGAATTCCAGGCTGCCGGTTTTGTTGTTGGCATCGATGACTGGTAGGCACCACTCCAGGACGTTCCGCCGGCTGTCGTGTTTGTACTCTCCGTCCAGATCTCCGATCACAGGAGCGCCCACCCCAGACCTGCAGGACCCAGTCAGACAGATGCTTCACATGTCGACCACCGCAAACCGTCACAGTGGGTTCAAACACTCAGAGGCGCCTCATTGGCTCAACGAGAGCCACCTGAGGTCACTTCCAGTTACTAATATTTACATTTATATTGTTGTAGGTTTTAAGTTTTGTTCTTTGAAGAAATATCCATGTGATTTCTAGAGCTGAAGCGACTGGATTAATCGTGATTAATCGATTATCCAAATAATCGCCTACTACGCAGTTAATGATTAATTGATAACTGAAGTAAAAAAGAAAGAATACATTGAGCAGTAATTCAACCAAACTTGTACAAGGACATTATCTACATTTTCCAGTTCTTCTTTGTCTGTAAATAAATTCTACCCAGTTTTAGCTTCACCTGGTTCAAATGTCATTAAATAAATCTCCTATTAAGCAATTTGAGGCCAATTATTACTTTGTTAATTGAAAAAGTTAATCTCCAGATCAGTCCTTCCCTGTGCAGATGTTAAGTCAAGCAGAAAGAGTCGAGTTTTTCCACATGTTGATGTTCCAAGGAGTTTTTTAGCTGTAGATTCATCCTTTGCAACAAATTGTCAAGGTTTCACTAACGGAACGCAGTTTAGGCAATAAAATGTTTATTTTCTTCTTTAGCTGGATAGTTTGCATAGTTTAATGTATCAAATAAGATTAAATGGTTGAATCAAAAATCTCCAGTGTGTCGAGGTTTTTTATCTGACTAATAGTGAGATTAATCGATTACTAAAATGATTGCTATCTGCAGCCAGGCTTACTTTCTATCAAAGGCAAACTTCCAACTACTTCCTACAGCCGATGTATAGATGCTTTATTATTGTCAGAATAAAATGTCAATGTAGAAATAACTTGCACAATCTTAATTCCTGGACAGTGAAGAGCTGAACTTCCTCCAGAGCAGGCTGTCAGACTCACTTTCATTCTGGCCACAACTAGATCAAGATGCCTTCAAAGGGTCGGCTCTGGCAGAATGCATTCAAAGAACTGTTAAAAACTCTTTGAATATTAATAATAGTTTCTTTATTTTGTATTAACTGTTTGTATTGATTGAATTTGTTGCATTTATTGGAAGAATTTTTAACAGTCAAGTCATTTTAACCTTGTTTGTGTAACCTGTGTTTTTAGCAGGACAGACTGAACATTATTCAGAGACAACAGATGAAAAAAAGTGTTTTGACTAATCCTGGCATTAATTTACACAAATATAAATTAATGTGCATCGTCTATACTCAATAAATTAAAAGGCCATCTTTCCACCTTCATGTAATAAAGTACAGGTAAATCTGCTGTGACTTGATTGATAAAATAATACACAAGTACACAGCTGTAATCTTAAAGGTTCTATGTTTAGAGTATTGAATTCGACTGGTGTGATCCGGAGCGTAACCATGGAGAGTTGCGGCGCTTACGGAACAGGGATGCTGATGACGACATCATTCAGCTCCAGGTTCTCCTCCTGCAGCTCGTACTCGATGTTGACGTCGCAGCCGGTGCCGCTCTCTGAAGGCCAGCAGTTTACTGGGAGACAGAGCAGCTGGATGAGAGAGCAGCAGCACATCTGTGCTACTCTGACTACTGAGCACAACTGATGCTGATCGCACCTTACAGTCGGCAATCGCATTATCAAAGGAAATGGAAACATTTCAGTGAGATTTCCATCTTTGTGACAAACAGTCTGGATAATCTACAGGAAGGACAACATCCACTCACTGGTTAGAGGTATGAGGGACTCGTCTGTGGTCTGCAGTCTCCACTTCAGAACGCCAACGTCGTTGTTGAGAGGGAAGGACTTCTCTGGGTTCTTTAGGCCAATCACAGATTCAGCTGTGAATAACTTCTTGTCCACATTGGGATGCGTCTGCAAACCAACAGCATTGAACCTGGAGTTAGTTTACCAATCAGAACATGAATAGTCATTTAGTCTACAGTTTAGGTTTTAGCTTTACTGCTGAACTGTAAGTAGGAGGGAACATCAGCAATAGCAGCACATGGCAGATCACAGGCACGTTAGCACATTTTCTTATGGAAAAGAAAGTCTTGATGAAAAACAGAATTGATCTGTTTATCTGTTCGAGATGTTTTGTGCATTTTAATGCTCAAGTACCCCGATTTAGTAATTATTGGGATTTCAAAGTTCAATACACTATCCAAAAGTACTTTCATCACAGTCTGAAGTTAAATCAGACTAAACGTCTCCTCTTCTAGGTGAGTTAGAATGACCAAAATTACTTCTACTTGTTAAATGCCACAAAATTCAGAGAAATTATACATCTCAGAATAATTTATTCATATCTTTAAAGTTAGAGGTTTACATTAATTTCCCCAGTATCTGGTAATGTTGCCTTTGACTTGTATGAGTTGGGTCAAACATCTGGGTTTCCCTCAGCAAACTTCACCCAACAGTTTGCTGCAATCAGGAAATTTCAGATATTCCACACATTTGAAAAGTTTTGTTTTCATATTTTTCACACAAAAATTCTTCTACTGCAATTATAAACATCAACATTTTTTGTTTGGAAAATCCATGTGTTCTGATGCATCATAGCGTAGAATCACATTATATTCATCTCTAGGAACAATAATGAAAACGGGAAGAAGAAAAAAAAGCATAAATACCTGAAGTGTGTCGAAAGCATTGTTTATTAGAACTAATAGGTGGAAACATTATAAGGGCACCAACATCAGTATCTATATTAGTCTTTTTTTCTCAACATGGTGGTATCTGTCTGATAAATAAAACTTGTTCCCCACAGATCATGTGGGGTTTGTTTGGTGAACTGATGGTGCAGGTGATGCAGCAAAGGATTGTGGGGAGTTTAACTGACACAGATGTTGTGAGACATATAGACAATATTGGTCAATATTGGCCAGAACTGCAAGATCAATATTGGCTCAGGTTTTCTTATCAGTGCACAGCAAGTGATTGGTAGTAATAATAGAGTTGGAGTCCAGCAGCCTGTTTTGTGCAGCAGACCCACCTGAAGCTGCAGCCCCTTGTTGTCGTTGTTGTTGATGATGAGGCGGATGCGGCCATTTTTCTCGTCCGTGACCCGGAGCGTCACCATGCCCAGCACCTCCATGTTCTGCAGGCCGCCGTCACGGCCGCAGCTCAGCAAGATCTTCTCCTCCACGCGCAGATGTACGCTGAGGAGCGAACACACACACAGCAGCTTTAAACATCAATCGACCCCTTTTCTTAGGCTAAAACCGAGAAAATCAATCAAGGAAAACTGGACATTGAATCTCTTCTGAACCAGAGGTATGTACCTCTCCACATTGACTGGCGGTGGCAGAACCTTGGATACGTCTGAGCCTCTCTTTCCTGAGGAGGAAATGATGGTTTCACCCTCAGACTTGAGCTGGTCAACAAAGTTATCCACTTCTTTCCCTTTAGCGCCGAGCTTCAGAGCCTTGCTCGGCCCGCTTGACCTGGAGGAACGAACAAACAACTCATCAGCCGACCGATGAGCAGAGCTGCACGCTGAGCTGGGGACCGTTTTGCGTTTGGTGGTGCCGTACCGAACTGGAGCTGGTGTGATCTTGGGTTTCTCAGGTTCCACTATAGTGTCTGTGATGAGGGACCCGGAGGACATGCTGCTCACATTACCGAACCCGCCGAATGCCGGAACCTTCTTCCCAGAGCGCTCGGCGTCTCTCCTGGCCTGCTGCAGCTCCTTCGCTTTCCTCCTCATCTCCGCTTTAGCCTCGCGTTCCTGAGTCTGCAAACATTACCCGCCGTTGACGCAGTCCTTCTCTCCTTTTGTTTCTCCTTTTTTCATGCACGTCCAGCGTCTTACCTCTCTGACGGCTCGGAACACCTTCTCCTCGTGGGAGTCCATCTCTGTGAAGGTACGGATCTGAGCCAGGTTGACGTTTTCTCTGTAGCCGAGCGCCACGATCTCGTCGAAGGCAAAGATGAGGTCGAAGCAGTGCTCCGAGATTTCGCTCTCCTCCAGCACACGACAGTACTCTGGGATCTGGAGCGGAGCAGAAACAAGGAGGAACCGAGTCAGACAGGCAACACAACCTGCTCTGAAGGAAGAAGAGCATCCTGAGCTTCTTTCATGAATTCACGCTCTTGACTGATCTATTCATGTGCCCATGGAAAGTAATGTAACCAAATATGACAAGAAATACTGTGAAATCTTTCATGTGTTTTTAGATTTTGCCAAACAAACACACTTTTTCACAGTTTTGCGAAAAACAACAGTAATTTTGTCTGTTACTGTAAATGTGGCGCTGGAGGGGGACGACCCCTGACTAAACAAACAGGTTCAGTTCTCCCCTGGGCTCCCCAGGCTCACTGTCCTACATGTTTTAGAGGTTTCCCTGATTTAATGTGCCTGATTAAACTGATTGCAGTTGTGCAAACGCCTATTAATCAGTCATCGATTGAAATGAGCTGGGCTGGAGCAAGGAAATATCTAAACCATGCAGGCCAGTGAGCCTAGAGGACCAGGGTTGGGAGTCATTGGTTTGGACGACTGTCTCGGTTAACCAGAAGAACAAAAACTTAAACCAACAACTTCTGATAGAAACACTAGAAGAAAAAGTTTACACACACTGCATAAAAGGTTACACGCACATTTTTTTTGTCTGAAGTTAAACCAGACTAAACTCCTCTTGCTTTAGAGTCACCAAAATTATTTATATTTGTTAAATGTCACAATAATAAGAACTAGTGTTGCTTTGATAAGCAGCTCATTCCATGAGCTCAGCAGATGCAGTAGCACCAGGTGTTTGCTAATTGCTGCTGGCTAGTCTGAAGGAGCTGAGTGGAGGACATGCGTGGGGGAGGGGAGCTGCACCTCGAAGGCGGAGCCAGGTTCAAACAGGTGTTTTGCACAGCTGAATGGTTGCCATGGGAGACGAATGCATTTCTCAAACATACATAAAAAAAATAAAAAGATGAAGGCAACACTCGGGGTGTGTTTGTGATGAGAGAATAACATCATAACATGATTTAAAGCTCAAACAAGCCAATTTAACATAACGGACAGTGACAAACAAGCTTTTGACTGCTGAGCCAGGCTTGTTGGTAGATAAACACAATCCATGCATACGGGTCATTTCCTGGACGCCTCCCTGGTGAGGTGTTCCGGGCACGTCCCACCGGGAGGAGGCCCCGGGGAAGACCCAGGACACGCTGGAGGGACTATGTCTCTCAGCTGGCCTTGGAACGCCTCGGGATTCCCCTGGAGGAGCTGGAACAAGTGGCTGGGGAGAGGGAAGTCTGGGCCTCCCTTCTTAAGCTGCTACCCCCGCGACCCGACCCCGGATAAGCGGTAGAAGATGGATGGATGGATGGATGAGCATCACACAGCAATGATAACTTGACAGAAAGAACATGTAAAGAAATGTCTAACCCTCAATCTGTACCATGTTATTATTAAATGCATCTCCACTATAATTTTTTGTGGCGTGTATTAAATGTTCCAAGTGTCCTCCTGGGTTTTCTTACCACGCGGGAGAACAGTCTGAGTGTCTCCAGATCCTCCAGAATGTTGCTGTTCTTGGTGGTGATCAGGACCATGTAGAGCTTCTCCAGCGGCTGGTACACGTAGCGCACGCTGTCTGTTTCCACGAAGGTGTGCTGCTTGCCTGTGTTCATCAGCTTGGGGAACGCGGCCAGCAGGCCCTCGATCCGCGTACGGGTCATTTCCACAAACTGCCTCGACACAATGGCCTTCCCAGCCTTGGTGCACACCGCCGCTGCCAACAGCACCTGTAGGGGATACATGTCAACCGATGACACACCTGCAGACATTCCCTTTCTGCATGCAACTCTCATTTAGAGATCAGGGTCCTAACTAGAAGGGAGAATTTATTTCTTAAATAATCATTTCAGAAATAAATGTATCCCCAATAAATAATATTACAGGAAGTCAGAGTCATTCTGTTTGATCAAACATCATAATAGCTCATAATTCATAAAAGTCAACTGTTTCAAATGCAGATCAGATCCAAAACATAGTGCGATTCAGAGTTCTCAGAAAATAAACTTGATTTCATTAGACATACAATTTTAAACTTTGATAAAACTTAATCTCTTTGGCTTTTGACAATACCTACCGAGTATAAAAAGTATCTTAGAGCTGAAAAATATATTAAATTAGAATCACCATTACAGTTTTAACGCAGGTTACATTGCAATCTGCCAGTTGAGTGAACTTTCAGCCCAAACCAGGTGTAGATTTAAGTGATAAAACACACAGACTGCTGAGGTCACTGATGACACAAAATAAAGAAAACTGGGGGAATGATGAGTTTCCCAGAATCTGTATCATCACTGCATTATTTTAAATTAGGTCAACATTTCCCATTTTCCTTAAATCTTGCAGCCCCAGATAACATAGGTGCAACATGCTTAATTTATTGGGACCAAATGGCAATAAGTCCGTCTTTCCACCACCAGATGGAAAATGATACAGTTATGATTTTGTTCTAGTCCATTTCATAAGCCTTCTATTTTAGAAAAAAACAGATTAAAAGCAAGTTAGAATCCCAGTACATCCTCAAAATTGGGTAAACGTAAACATTTACTTTCACATTAAGGTAAAGTATCATCAACATTTAATACTTTAGAACTTTAATTGTTTGGATAATCTTAACGAGGCAAAAATAATTACAATGAATTTTCTGCCCTCTCCATTACTCCTGTCATATGTCCAGCATAAAGTGGACGTTGCTTTAGAATGACGATATGTACACAGAAAGCAACATAAGTGAGACGGCGTTGTGTTTATACAGAATGCGTTACAATATTGGGATAGCTCAACATACCTCTATGAAATATAAAGCCACCTCCGAGGAAACTAAGCTTTACATGCACCTTACAAACACGCTTGAAATTAATGAACATTATCGCAGCCTAAAGAACGAGGCTGCTTTTGTTCCACGTTGACGTTGAAGGCAAACTGACTACGTGTTGAGCTTGTACACAAGCTAAGACTGGTTAGCATAGCATAGCTGTCATCGCTTGGTGACTATATTAAAGGACATATGGACAGGTTTGTACTTTGTATGGGAAGAGTTGGTCGTGGAGACTAACGAGGGGACAAGTCTGAACGCTTAGCTCGGGTCCAGCTAGTGACAGAAGATAACTAGCGCTAGCATGTGAAGCGAGTTAACGTCAGCAGTGTCTGCAGACTTCATGTCGCACTGGCTTAATAAAAAAGAAACAGCAATTCATTCATTTGCTGTGTATTGATATTCACAACGTTAGCTTCGGCAGTCAGCTGAAGCATCCGCCGAATTTCTCTTGTTTCCGTTTAAGAGAATACAGGCTACATAAGTGCTAGCATTAGCCTCTGTTATGGTAACTGCAAGGCCCGATAACAACTAAAGCGATTTACAATGACTTTCAGCTTTTACTCACCATGTTTGGTCTCTCTTTATGTGTGAACCCTCTTCAGTCCGTGGCGTATGTGGTTTGGGGGAGATTTATCGTCACTCTGGAATGCCAGGGTGCGAATACAGCTGACTTCGAGTAAGGTGAAGCGTTAGCTAGTTAGCGTCAATATGGCAGCAGCAGCGGAGAGCCACGTATCCACCGGAAGAGACTCGCTGGATCAGCCCACCGTGGAAACCGGTGACGTGGGCTCCAAAATGTTGGCCTTGGTGGAGAAGTGTAGGATAGGAGTGTTTGTTTGTTACTTGAGGCGTTTATCTCTGAAAATATCCAAACTAGGCGCTTTATCAACGCCAACAGCAAAAATAATATATCATTATGGCGCTGAAACGAAAACCACAACAGTATAAGCTCCTGTTAAAAATGTATTAACTTATTTAATCGTGTTTTAATTACCTGTGTTAATACTGTGTTTGTAATTGTTTTTTCCAAAACAGGTCTCTCTCTCTTATAAGTGAGATCTTGGATCCCAATGGGTCAACCTGCATAAATAAGTTTAAATAAATAGAATTAAACATATTCCAAAATATGGAAAAAATATATTTTACCAAAACAGTTAATGTTAGACTTATTTTATTATCGCATTTTTAGGCTTTGTTGTGCAGTTTTGTATGGGCAAATTATCCGCAACATGCTATGTCAATTTGATAAAAAGCTCATTTTTCTCATAGATTTTTCTTCAACCAGTGGCTTCGCAAGGGAGACAGTAGGGGGTGCTATTGCTCCTCTCTGGGTCAGACATCGCACTCCCAAGAAAATAAAAACGCAAAAAGTGTTTTTTTAAGGTCGTTTTCTTCTATTTGAAATATTTTTATAAAAATCTGACTGTGGTTTTATTAGCCTACATTAAAAATACAATCTCTACTAAGCTGTCAATTTTGTATATGTTATTGAACTAACAAGAAGAAAAATGACAATGGAAAATGCGACATGCTGCAAACCAAATAAGGGCCTGGATGAACCAATAACCACATTCAGGAGTTCTTGTTTAGTATGCAGCATTACAACTATCTCTTTTTAGACTTCCGTGTCTTTGACATTTCCAGTTTATCAGTGAGCTGTGAAGAGATTAACTTGTCTTTATAGGGGAAAAAACGCCCTCTGGAACAGTAGCTGATCTTGCAAAAAATCTCCAGGACCCTGAATGAAGACAGAATTTTATTAAAGCCTTCCCCCCTCTAACCACAACAGGCTCATTTTCCGGTTGTGAAGTGGCCAGTGACGGATGCACACTTGCAGGTCACTTTAGCTACACCTTGTAAGCATGGAGTAGACACACCTTTGCTGTAAGAACTGCCTTAATTCTTTGTGGCACCATTTCAACACAGGCTCAAAAACCTTTGTGTCCATATTGGCATGTTAACATCACGCAGTACATCTGTGATGTGAATATCTCATTGCACCACGTCCCAAGAGAAATACATCTTTTTTTTTTCATCAGCAATGTTTTTTTTTAATTAATTTTAATATCATTGTATGTGGGGCCACACACATCCAGCAATTATTTACTCAACAATAGAATTGGGCGCATTCATTCATTAAAACTAGAACCAATAATTTTCTGAGAAGGTTCTCGTGTTTGTTGCCGAGAATAAACTGAAAACTATTTCGAGACCAACTAAGTAGAAAACATTGGAGCCAAAATGTTAGGAATCTAACTTCAGAGACCTGCTTTATCCAACAATAATTCATTTTCTTCTTTGTTTCAACAAAATATTTGCAGATATTTGATAAAATATTTGCAGATAAAAAGAAAAACAATTCACAGAAAAATTATTTTGGTTTTTTATTTCAAAAAAGTGCTTTTGACTTCGCGAGTTTTACCCTAGAGGGCGCTAGTCAGGAGGAGGAAATGACCTCGACTTTGTGTGATGACGTCACAAGGATCTACACTCATTCACACAGGGAGCAGAATGAGAGCAGAGCAGTGAGAATTCGCCAGGATTTTTTATTTTTTGACGTGCAGAGTGTCGAACAAAGTAACCTGCTGAGTCCCACAAAACAACCCGAGTTCAACAGATAGCCGACATGTCGGAAGAGGCGAGCTCACAGGTAGGTTTTTATCTGTGAGCTTTATCATTTCTGGTCTCTGCACATTCATCGCGCTTAGGTTAACTTCCGCCTACGTCACTTAACTATGGATCGCTGATTGGCTCTTGTTCGTGTTTGCTTGTGGAGAGAAGTTTGGATTGGACAGAAAAGCGGAGGGGAAAAGCGAGTCAAGGTTTAGCCAGAGACCGAACTGTCACTTCTGATTTTCACAAAACATTATGTTGCACAGAAGCATGCATATGAGTTATAATGAATTATAGTGTAATAACAGAGAGGGATTTGGTAAATTCATACTTCTTCCTGCTCCTTTTCGAGCTGACTTGTGATTTTTAAAAACTTTTTAAAAAAAATTGTTTTTAGTTATTTTCCCCTTTTTGTTCGAAATAAAAATAAACTTTCATTCATTTATTCTTTCATAGCTTCCTCTAGTATAATAAGGAGATCCTGCTTGAAGGACATTTATTCACTTTAAATTAGTACAGTCCTTGATGGATCAATCTGTGTTGTAATTTTAGAGAGGATTTTCAATGAAGGTGTTAAAATTTCACAAACAACATAAATCATATATTGTTATGTGGGACCAATCTTAGTCTTTTGCCTCATAAGGTGGACCCAATCAGATGTAGTCACAATGAAAAAAAACCAGTAAGGCTCAAATGTGACAATTTTGGAACAGGGGTGTCTTTCTTGGTTGACAACCTCTTACTCCATGATGATGTTGTACCAGCTTCACAGGTGCTCTAGTAGTTTAAAATGTTATTTTATCTGAGATCAGGTTGGGTCTTTCAGAACTTGGTGAGGTGGTGACACACCAGAATATCACTGGATTGAGTTTCAGGGTAAAAAAAAACCCAAACAAAAGCCAGAATGCAGCAATAAAAGCCAAAATGAAAGCTATGTTCAAGTGGAAGTTATGCTCAAAATGAAGTTAAACTACAATAGAGACGCAAATGGAAGTCATGCGACGACAGAATTCATGCTAAAACGTGTTGAACTGAAGTCATGTTCAAACGGAAGTTGTGCTAAAACTAAGGTTATGCCAAAGCTGAAGTCAGGTGAAAGTTGAAGTTAGTCTGGGGCTGAAGCTATGCTAAATCAGATGTTATGCTAAAGTGCAAGTGATGCTCAAGTGTCTTCTGTTGAAACTAAAACCAAATAAACGAATCTACACAAAATGAATCTAGTAATACTTTAAATGATGGCTATTATGTATATTTATTTTTTTGATAAAACTGTATTTTTGTTACTGTACAAAGACTGTACAATATGAGTTACTACAACAACATTCAATTACCTTTGGGATCAAGAAAGTATTTTTGAATTTGAATTTACTCAAACATTTTTAGCATTTGTGTCTCTTCCAGCTGCTTCCTAGGTTTCGATGACCAACATTAGATCATTTCTTCTTTTTCAGCCAATTGACTCAAACCTCACAAAAAGTCCTGACGGTCACAAAGTTTTCAGGATCTGGCTATTTTGGTTTCTGCTAAGAATTTATTTTTGCCTTGCGTGTGTCTCCACTCTTGATTAGTAACAATATAATCTCTTTATATCGAATGGAACTTCATAAATGGAACTTTATGAAGTTCCATTCATAAAAATGGTGACCCAGGTCTTCCACATGACCACGCCTGCAGCCAGCAGCCCCTCCGTCTCAGATGCCCATCCCTGCCTTTTCCAACGGCACACTTATCTGTCACAAGCAGAGATCTGTAGGTGTGGGTGTCCTGAAGGGGGAGGAGGGTGGGAGGGCAGGATCAGTGAGTCACACCACTGTTTCTTGAGACTATATGAGCTCAGGGTGCACAGAGCCTTTTACCAAGACACAGCAGGCAGTCCCAGACACAATAAGCTCTACAGTTCAGCGACTCAGAGCGAAGAAACCAGAGTGATGGAGGAAGGACCGAATAAGTACATCAGGGTGAGGGCCAGCAGAGGGAAGATGCTGTGCTTGGAGCGGTGAGAGATTCTTTGACTGAGATTGTTTGAATTGTTTTTTTTACCCTGTCAGGACGGGAACGGCAAAGTCAGCCGGGTCATCAGGATCGGAACTCGCAAGAGCCAGGTAGGCTTGATTTTTCCTACTCCTCCGTAACATTTTCTCCTCTCTCTCTCTTTGCCTCTCATTCACCCTAACTGAGCCTGGGTCGAGATGCTTCAGAGAACCAGAATGTCAGTTGAGTGTGAATTATCTGATGCGGCCAGAGAGCAGCTGAGCAGGATGTCTGCAGAGATAACACAGTGGCTTTGTCTCCACGAGAACTCCTCATCCGGCCCTCCGTACCGACTTCAGGATTTGCTGCTGTCGAGATTTGGTAGAAGTAATAAAAAAATCTAAAATGACTCCTTCTGTCTTCTTCTGTTGTAGCTGGCGCGCATCCAGACTGACAGTGTGGCCGACAAGCTGAAGGAGCTCTACCCGGACGTCCACCTGGAAATAGGTGAGCGGCTGGAGCTGCTAGATGAAACTAGCTAGTGAAGTCAGACCAGGTCTGAATAAAGTCTGTGGTTTACCTCCAGTCATCGTTGGCATGAATGGATGCACAAGTTTCATTTATTGTGACTGTTTTAATCTAATCCTTAAATGATATGCCTACATCCACACTAGTAATTAGTTACTTAGTTGCAAGCAGAGGAAATGACTTTGGCTAAACATGAAAAAGAACCAGCTTATATTTTTTTAATATGTGACTTCATTTATACTTGCATTGTCATGTAAATGATATCAAACTTAAGCCTTTTTATTTTGTCTTTCAATTTTTTTTTATCAATTAATAATTATTTAAATAGAAACAAAGGTATCTGTCTCCTTTGTGTTGATGGCTAAAACGTAGCAAAAGTGGTGGAAAAGTGGAGAAAAAGGAGGATTTGTTGAAATGCCAAATTTTGGCAACAAAATGAAAGAAAGAATAGACATATGAGCCCATTGACAATTATATTTGGTAAAACATTAATTGGCAGGGTGTGCATAAAACCTGCCATGCAGACCAAGGAGTCTTCATGAATGTTTACGACGGTTGTCATGAAGCATCATGAAGCGACAAACAATGACGCTTTTAATGCAAAGTTAACACTTTTAATGGACTTTGCATTTAAACATGTATGAAAAGTTCATTAAAATGATCAAGTTTGCATTGAAAGCGTCATTATTTATCAAATGACACTTCATGACAACCGTCGTAAACATTCATGAAGACTCCTTCGTCTCCATGGCAGGTGTTATGTCATGTTTGTGTCATGTCAGTCTTGTGCACACTCAGTCAAACAAAGTGTTACAGAATATTTATTGCTTTTAAAAATCTGTGTAAGTACTTAATCAAAATGAACATATGGATATGTTAATAATATACTACAAAGAACCAAAAACTAAGTCATTTTCTAATTCCCATGACCACACGGAGGCTCTAGACTGTGACGATTGCCCAATTTGATTGGAAAATGAGTCACATACAAAACAGTGGAATAACCATTTTTTCAGAATTTCCTGTTTAGGAACTCAACTTTCTGACCGTTTGCTGATGATATGTGCTTTATCTGTTACGAAGAATCACTGCTATCCTACTGGTGCTACTACACACCCTACAGCATCTCTTCTTTCTACATTTTGTAGTACATTTAGAAACAGCCAAAGATCATTATTTGGCAGAAATGAAGTGATTTGCAGTGAGCGAAGTGATCTTATCTCCACTGGAATCTGGAGCAGAGAGATCTGTGTGATGGTTGCAGATGTGGAGATCTCACTGTTTAGACCTGCAGGACCACATTTCTTCACTGTTCTGGGTTTTGATACCAGCTGTCATTGATAAATATCTTATGTCTTCTAGTTGCCATGTCAACAATAGGAGATCAAATCCTTGACAGAGCTTTATCAAAGGTAAGATTATTGCTTACAGAGTCATACAGGCTCGAAGTTTAAAACGGTTTAAGTCTAACCTTAAACCCAGTAGATTTGACTCTGTCGTTACCTGTGCAGTCTAGAAAAGTAAGGAACCTGCAGGTCTGGGTGATAAATACTGTTTTTTTGAAATGTTTCCTCCAGATTGGTGAGAAGAGTTTATTCACCAAAGAGTTGGAGAACGCCCTGGAGAGGAATGAGTAAGTGTGACACTGACTGCAGAGTCCAGCTGGATGTCCTTTATTCTTTGTTGGAATAAATGAAGAATAGCAACTACGTTGATTAAGGATTCATTCATTCCATAACAGTTAAGCCTTGAAAACATGTTGCTGTTGGTGCCTGTCTGCACATTTGATGTGCAAAAGTATTCACACCCTTTGGTCTTTTTTGCCTTTTAACATTTTCAACCACAGCCCTCCATCTGCTTCACGGGGATTTTTTTTGTGACAGAATAGGGCAGCAGCTAACGATTACTTTAGTAATCAATTGTTCTCACGGTTAATTGATTAACGGGATAAAAAAAAAAATTGCCACATTCTGCAAATTTTTTTATTGAACCACTTTTTATTTATTTTCTACAATATTTGAAAAAACATAAAAATGCAAATAAAGTTCCTTTTTTTTAAAGTAAGAAACAAATATTTTATCACCTAAAATGAAATAGCAGCATTACTTTGATGTACACTTGATCATCTGAAGCAAAGATGCTTATTAGGATCTTTTATTACAGAATTTGAACCAGTTGAAGATAAAATGACCAGTTGAGGAATTCTGGGTGGAACAGATTTATAGACATTTATGTTAAATAAAAAAGATATATTTTTTGTGCAGTTTTGACTTGATTAAATCTCTGACTCTGATGCTCTTTCAGCATATTCTTAAGTCTGTACACTCTGGTAAACGATGAGTCAATTATTAAATTCATTGAGGATTATTTCAATAATTGATCATTGTGGTTAATCGTTTCATTTCTTTGACAGGCCATCAGAACGTAGCATGAAGTGGTTGAGTGGAGGGTAAATGATACATGCTTTCAGTTTCCATTTTATTCACTATTAAAATCAAAAAGCTGCTTCTACAGAATATTGATTGAGAAATGCTTAATGCAAATTCATTTCACATTTTTTTAAATAGTAAAAATCAAAAATCAGGTTAAATTTTACTCCCCCGCAATTCTGTCCACTTTGTGTTGTCACATTAAAAACCCAATGAAATATATTGAGGGGACAGAATGTGAGCGGGTGTGAATACCCGTCATAAAGCCCAGCCTCAGATGTAGCAGCTGCTTCCGGGCTGCAGCTGAACGAATGCATTATTCCAGTGAATGTAAGTGACGTCCTTCCTGTGTGACCCGCAGGGTCGACCTGGTCGTTCATTCGCTGAAGGATCTTCCCACCAGCCTGCCTGCAGGGTTCACCATCGGAGCTGTGCTGAAGTAGGTCTGCAGTCTGTCTGGAGCGTTTCAGGTCCTATCTTGTTCCGTTTGCAGCTCAGACTCTTCCAAGGAAGTACTGCTCCTGTTAGTGAAGCAACAGGAAGTCATTAGCTCAAAAAGAACGCTGTTGTGGTGGGGAGTTGATGCTGACAAGCATAATTAAAGGAAGTATGTCCATAAGCAGGGCTCACCAAAATGCTGACCATTTTGGTGAGCGAAGCACAAATGCTTGGGGATCCGCCCCGACACAACACAACAGAGAGGAAAAGAGCAACAATTCTGTATTTTTCTCAGTATCACTGTCAATATGGAGGAGGAAAGTAAAGGCTCATGGTGTCAACTCATTATGAGTGATAACAGCTGCATTTCCATTACAAATGCGCAAATCCTTTTTCTATTAATTAACCTGTATCCATTAGAACCTTTCACGCATTTTATTTAACAGATTATAGTGATTTTTCATTTTTCAAAAACCTGGTAAACATTAAAACATCATTTTTATAAAAAGCCAAAATGCCACGCTTAAAAAGTTTCGGTAATTCCAGTTTCTTCCACAAACTTCAGTATTTCTTCCTAGCAGCAGCGGAGCTGGAAAGCAGCTCTGTGTTCACAATAAGTCTATTATTACTCAGTGTCTTCATGTCAGCGGGCAGACGGAGGGGGCAGAGGGTCAACCAGCATGTACCACTTGTGTCCTTTGTTTCAGGAGGGAGAACCCCCATGATGCAGTGGTGCTCCATCCAAGCAACACAGGAAAAACTCTGGAGACTCTTCCTGAGAAAAGGTGCGGCTCATTTAGAAAACTTGAAGCTGTTGGTTATGGATAAATGAGCAGATGTTGTTTCATAGTATGGATCTGTGTGCGTGCGTGCAGTATTATTGGGACGAGTTCATTACGCCGCGCTGCCCAGCTGAAGAAGAGGTTTCCCCATCTGGAGTTCAAGGACATCGTATCCTTTCTGACAGTTTTCCTCTTTTCACTCTGACCTTGTTAAGCCTCATCAGCATGACATGGAGACGACCAGAGTACAGAGTATTTATCTGATTTGAACTTTGTCACATTCTGTGTGATTTTTTTCTGTCCATGTCATAGGTCAACACAAAGTGATGGATATCTGTGAAGTGCATGAAAAAAACAAACTGCGACTCCATTGACTTTATAATTGCTCAGTTTGAGATTTCAAAATTAAATTTGCTTCATGGAAACACAATTTAGAAAAAAAAAACTTTCCATTAAAGGTTCTGCCGCTGTGATGAGGGGAGCTTTACGTCGCATCGAAATTGGTTTACGTCGCAAAACTGCAACATAAAGCTGCACTTTTCGCATGATCAACAACCAGATGTTGCCACTGGCCCAAACCACAAAGAAGATGACAGGAAGTGGTTGAAGGATGATGGCGTCTCATGGTTTTTAAGGACTCATTGCGTGAATAGACTTATTCATGGAATATTGACAGTTTTTTGCATGTTTGTAATGGAATCGCAGCTACAGGCTACAAAGATAAAGTTGAAAAGTATTGCAGGCGTTTATATCCAATTCAGTTCAATTCAAAATGACTTCATAGTCATTTTTGTGTTTGTCTGTTACCTCAAATACCTTTTAAAGTACTTTGAAGTCTTTGGCTTTGAAAGTGAAGTCAAAGGAATATGAATAATAACTCCAGGAAGTGTAGAAAACGCCATGTTTTCTAGTTTCCACTGAGGCGTTGAGTTTCCTTATTGGCCGCCCTCAGCGTGGGAACCTGAACACGCGTCTGAAGAAGCTGGATGAGAAGAACGACTTTGCTGCCATCATCCTGGCAGCTGCCGGCCTGAAGAGGATGGGCTGGGAGAACCGAATCAGCTTGGTACCCCTTCTGATGATGACGATGATGTCAGATCCTCTCATGGATGTTTCTGATTGATTCACGTCTGACAAACTCTCTGATCCTACTTCTAGATCCTGGAGCCTGAAGTGTGTATGTATGCTGTTGGACAGGTAGAGGAATACATTTTGCTCCGTTTGTGTGATGGGAAGGTAACTGCACACAATCGTGTTGTAGTGAACACCAGTGTGTTTGTGTTCAGGGGGCTTTGGCAGTGGAGGTCCGGGCCCGAGATGCAGACATCCTGGAGATGGTGTCTGTCCTCCATGACCCCGACACTGTGCTGCGCTGCATCGCCGAGAGAGCTTTCCTCAAACAACTGGTACAGCAAAAACCTGCGCTATTTCAACACATTTGCTAGCGTTTAAATGAAGGAGTTGATTTTTATTCAGAATAACTTTTACTAATAGGAGGGCGGCTGTAGTGTTCCTGTGGCTGTGCACACCAAGGTGAAGGACTCCCAGGTAAGAAGAGGAGGACTCTGCTCTGTTGATTACTGCCTGCTGCTTTGACTGTATAAATACAGCTCCTGTGCACATGGGCCCCTCATTTGTCTCAATTAAGACAAATGAGACTGCTACCAGTTCCCTGGTAGCAGTCCCTCCCAGTTCAAGTTACAATATCATACAGCAACTTGTAGACACTTTAAGGAAAGTGAACCTTTATTCCAACTGAGTCGGCACTGGAAATTAAAAATGCATGGTTATATAGTAGAAGTAGAATTAAGGTAACATGTCATAGCAATAGCTGTCACTGAATGTATAAAGTTAAAAATTTTTTTTTAAAAAATTGGTTTTAAAGCTACTGTTAGCTAACTGTATAAAGTTAGAGAGTATCAGCTAACTTTATACAATTAGCTAATAAAAATAAGGGAGGTCTGGGCTCTTTTGCTTGAGAGAACCCAGACCTCTGGACCTGAGCTCAGATAAGATGATGGATGGATGAACATGAAATCTTATTTCTATTTAAATTTGAAAATGTCAAAATTGTAAAGGATTTTGTGAATTGTTACTCATTCACTGATTTAACAAACATAGACCTGCTTCCCCCTGATTGTCATCAGTTTGACAAACTTCTTCAAAGATATTCTTAAAAGACAGAAGAAAAGCTTTAAACCTGTCTGTCCATTTTCAGCTCTACCTGACCGGCGCTGTGTACAGTCTAGATGGATCGCAGAGCATCACAGAAACCATGCAGACCAGCATCACTCCCGGCGATGAGGTGAGTATGAAAGTGTTCCCTGGCCGCTGCTCTTCTTTACAACTGTCAGTTCTCAGGTTTAATCTTTCTACTGATGTCCACTCTCAGCAGAGCCTGGAGAAGGTGGACGAGCAGGTCCAAAGAGTGGGAGTCACAGCCATCAAAGTCCCAGCTGAAGCCCAGGACGCGGCTGAGCAGCTGGGCGTCAAACTGGCTGATTTACTACTAAGCAAAGGAGCCAAGGAGATCCTGACGGTGGCCCGGCAGCTCAACGACGCCAGATAATCCCATCCGCCGACCCCCCTCTCCACCCACACCTCCAACATAACGCAACCTTGTTTCAAGTAAACCTCAACCTCCTTTAAATTAGCATCTTATGTGATGCTAATTTAAAGCCCAGTCGATAAGAAACTGTGTTGTGTGGACACTACTTGAACCAAAGTTGCGCTCAGAACATCAGATTGCCAGGAGTCTCTTCTGCTTGTGGGTCTTGGTTTGGGTGCTAGCCTGTACTTACCTCAGTGAACAATCTCCTTAACCACACACACATCAGCCCACTGGGATGATCAGGGAGGAACACAAAGCGGCCTTCATCACCTGCATCGCCAACTGAAACGAGTCCAGGACGTGTCACCATCATCCAAGTGAAACAGAAAGGAAGAGCTTAGCCGCACTGTTATTAAAAAAAACACAAACACATTTCCCCTTTTTAAAGCTTTCACAATGCATGTTCTGAATGCACATGATTTTCACGACATGCATCCTACCTCTTGAAGAGATGAAATGTATTTGTCACATTAAGCTGGGAGGAAATGTCGAGTCCGATGCTGGGATCTGCACAGCTCTGCACTGAACCGGACATTTTAACGCTCAGACGCTGTAGCTTCAGAACCGTTCCCACAGTTCAGTTTTCTGTTCTTTACAAACAGAGAATTGCAATGTTTTAAGTATTTCTGACGATGTGAAAAATGTTTGCATACATAAAAAACGGCTGGCAAGAGCACGTGATTAGCGCGGTGTTCGCACAAAATGATGTGGTTATTTGAGCCTCACTGAGGTTCCTCTGACACGTGAGGCTCAGGCTGCTCTGAGGGTCTGGTGGGATCATAGCGATGGTATTTTCACATTAATTTGAGTGTAGAATTATTTCCTTATCTAACTGGTTTTTACAAAAACACAAATAAAGCAACAATTATTCAGCGTGTTGCTGAAAACTACCCCATAACCTTTGAATTAATGGTATAACATGTATTTATTTATATATTTTCATGCATAGACTTGGGCAGAAAATGGAACAAACACTTACTAAATTCTGAAGAAATATTTGAGGGAAGAATATATTTGGTGCTCTACAGAGTAACACTGTCTACCTGCCTGTATCTGTACCTAGACTGTAATTATAGCTAGGCAACAGGTCTAGTTTTTAGATTATGAGTTCCTGTAATTTTTATCACCACAACATATTCCCAAACAGCAGAAATTGTCTCGTAAGTGAAACTTTTTTTGTTTTTTTCAGTCAGCTGACTGGCAGTGAGCAGCAGCAGGTGGGTTAAGGATGGCGATGCATCCTAATGGAACCTTGTTGTACCTCGCTCCATGCGAGGAGCTGGAACCAGGCCAAATAAAGTGATATAAAATTATAAAATTAAAAGCTAACATGATCTGGAAATGTATATTCTACTGTAATATATAAATATATATTTATGGTATTTCCTTTTCAATCCTCAAATATGATCTAAAAATATGTGCCGACATTTGTAGATCAGTGAGAGATCAGTGACAGTAGGTCTGTTCTCTCACTGAACTGGCATGGAAATGCCGTCATATAATAGCCAAACCTTCTGGATTCTGTAAACTCTGCTGTAATGATGTCTGCCTTCATGCTACGCTCCATATTTCTAAGCTGTTGCTCAGGATGTAATTACTTTTCTTTGATCCAGATGCCATCTGCGTAAACTGTAGGATTTATGCCGAAGTCGACTGCATATCTGCCTCCTAAAAAGTAGTCCTAAAAGTGTTTTTTATACTTAATGTTTTCATCAGTAGTTAGTTTGATTCTATGTTTCCCATGTAGTTTTTCTAGTTTAAGCGTGTTATTTTTGGGGGAAAAAAAAAAAGAAGGTGATGCTGGTTATAAGTGTTTTTTCAGCTTTAATTTCTATTTTAATCAGCAGACATTTCTAGCAATAACAGCTCAGCATGCAAAAAAACAACTTTTTTTTATTGTGATTTGAAACATTTGTCAATAAAGTGTATACACACAATGTGTTGGAAACCCATGTTTGGTGACTGATGGCAAGAAAAAGACAATTTTAATTAAATTTAAAAAACAATTAAAGAAAAAACAACACAAAAAGAAGATATCCACACAAGACTTCATTTATTTATTTCTCAATTCTGTTTTTTAACTGCAGCTGCCGATAAAACGGAAAGTTACAACATTGACATGATTATCTGCGCTGTTTTCATGGGCGTAACTACATACTTTCTGAGGTGTATGCGAACACATCATCTGCCCCTCTCCTGAGCCAGGTTTACTATGTCCATTCAGCCCTCCCTTAATCATGCACTTATAAAACGCAGTAATTGTATTACGGACTTTCTACAGCAGAATTTCAACTGGGCCAATTAGGAAACAGATGGAGAAGTTGTAAATGACGCCATCTGTCTGCCTGCAGTTTTAGCAACAGAGAAAGTGTGAAGCCATTCAGTTTGTGTATTGACCACGCTCCCATGGCTGGATCAGCTCTGCATTTCTCCATTTGAAGTGGGGACGGTTGTTTACTGCGCTGGCCATTTCCGGTAAGCTCCATGGCCTCCACAAGGTCTGCCTGTATACATCCCGGGGCAAATGCTAGAATGGGTAAAGTTTAAAGCTTCAACAGAATCCACACCTCCAGAGAAACGTTTCTGAATATCATTTCTCAATAGTGAGAAACTACATTGAGAGTTTTCATTTCTCAATAGCCAAGTGTTTACCTAGCAAATGGTGTTACTTGCAAAAAAAAGAACCAACATGAAAAGAGCAACCCAAATCATCACCGATTGTGTGATTCTGCACCTCTCTTCTCTTGCTCCAGTTCCTGCGACTTTGATTTTTAGACGAAATGCAAACTTTCATTTAAAAGAAGATTTGGGACAGACATATCCCTGGTGTTGAACTTGCAGCAATGCATATAATACTGCATTCCTGGTATTCTGGCAGGGCTCTTTGTTAGCACTTGGAATTCATTCAGTTCATTTTACCGCTTATGTATAACAAAAGGAATAGTTTAAATTTCCTCCTTCTCTCTGCTCATGCCCTACATTCACAACGCCTCCCTTTCAACTTATCTGAGAATTCAAGGTATTTGAAATTTTAGTAATTTTGATCAACCATTTAAAATATAGAATTCCAATACAAAAATACTTTATTGCAAAAGCAGAGAGAATGATTATCCAAAAACCCGGTGAGTCTGAGGGACGTGGATCAGCTGGGTGGGACTACCGAGCCTAACAACTGAGAAACACAGAGAGAGCACAAAAAAAGAGAACTAAACACAAACGAATCTAGGAAATGGTTGCCCTGTTTGAATGTTGCTTAGCAACAGGCTTAAGGTGATTCATATTGCTTATAAGCACCAGATGGCAAAAAAAACAAACAAAAAGACTAAAGCCTGATTTTTTTTGTTAGTTTGTTTAAAATAATGTGACATGTATTGCATGGAAAATTAAGCATTTAGTAATACAACCACATGCCTCAGTTCTACTCAAACGACTCCTCAACTTCAAGCTTTATGGGCCTTTATAGCCCTTTTAAGATCAAATATTGTTTTCTATTGTGCTATTCTGAATAGATATTCAGACTGGACTTTGTAAGGAGGCTAAACCTGCTGCAGTTCCTCTATAAGTCTTGTTGAGATCATCATCTCTTCAGCCATCCTCTGTTGGGGCAGCAGCATCAGAACCAGGGACTTAAAAAAGCTCAACAACCTGATAAAGAAGGCCGGTTCTGTTCTGGGGACGAAGATGATGCAAAGAAGGATTCTCCATAAAACCAAGAAAATTATGGACAACCCAGACCATCCTCTTTATGAGACTATCTTGGGAAAACAGAGTGTCTTCAGTCAGAGGCTGATGTCACTGCAGTGTGGAGTAGTGTCACAATGTGTGGCATCACACTACTGTATAAAAGACAGAATTTTGTGACATCAGTTGTCTTATCGATCAAATTGTATCGCAACTGTCTAGCAGCCGTTCGTGGTACGTCTCACTTAAGAGTTCATTTCTTAGATCCAAATTAGTTTGCCATCTTTGAAGACTTAGAGAATGCAGTCAAACCAGCCCATCGCTGAATTTGAAACGTCCGATAGGAGAGAAGTTGAGCAGCCGAGGGCAGGGCAAAACAAGAAGAAGGACAAGTACAGCTTTCCTGAAAACCAGGGCGGTTCAGAGATCCCTCAGAAAATCTGTTTTTAAAACTAAGGAGACGGTGGATGAAGGGGAGAAACAGCCAGCAAATCCTAAGAGAAAGAGGATGATTCCATTTCAGATGTGGATGGACTTACACGCCCTGCTTGATGTAGAGATTTCTGACTTCAATACCAAAAAGAAAGATGCTTCAAAGGTGACAGATTCCATCTCTGCACCTCAGTAGACAGGAAAGAAACAGGATGAGAATTACTTTCTAGCCTATGGAAATTGGGTATTACCCCCTCGGCCCAAAAAGACCAACCATTTATCCAGAATTCAGTCCTCAGAAACACTGGAGAATGTCCACAAACCAGAGACGATCCAACCTACTCAGCATCAGGATGTCAAGATCCCAAAAGAACATTTCAAAGCAACATCAGTTTCCATGACTGCAAAATTTTCTGCTAAACACATTGTTTTTAGAAAAGGGATCTTGTACAGTTTCTGCTGCACAGCTGACCGCTGAAAATGGAGACAGGGAAGAAACCAGGGAAGGAAACAGCAATTTAAGAGCAAGGGTGAAAGGAAATCACCATTACTGGGGAAAACCTTCCCTGAGCCAGGCGCTGAGGTGGATCGGACTTTTTTCACAAACAATCTGGAAAATGATTGAATTTCTCTGTCAGAATAACTAGGTCATCATCCACCTTCACGCAAGTACACCTTTTGGAAAATGTCTCCTGAGGCAGAACCTGGATTGGATCTAAATTTTTTTTGCCGAGAGAAGGTGGCCAGGTAGCTCCCTTAGAAGATTCTCTTTTTTGCCAAGGACACTGTGACCTCAGTCACTGAAAAAGAGTCAGTCACTTTGGCCGAACGAGACGACGTACATATAATGTGTGTGTATAGTGTGTATATAGTGTGTACATAGTGTGTAATAGTGTGTATATAGTGTGTATATAGTGTGTATATAGTGTGTGTATATAGTGTGTATATAGTGTGTATATAGTGTGTGTATAGTGTGTATATAGTGTGTGTATATAGTGTGTGTATATAGTGTGTGTATATAGTGTGTTGTGTGGGGGTGCACACACAACACTGGAAAACACTATTTTCCAGTGTTTTCTGGAAATAGAATCCAGAAAACACAGAATTCTATTTCCAAAGCAGTTAACAGAGTCTTGCAGACATGTGCCAAATGCACAGACTGTCAGACAAATGACATCATATCACACTTTGTGTTCAGTGAAAAACATTCATGCAAACGGCAACAATGGATTCAGTAATATTGAGGTCCAAAATTCTGTCCAATTCCACTCGCCATGGAATTATACACAGCAAGTGTCTAATTCGCTGTTTCATTTTTTATGACATAAAAAGCAGTCATAGAAAATGACTACTTTTTATGTAGTTATTTTTAATTAATGAGAAGAGTAATGAAAAGTACATTTATTTCAGTAAATCAATTCACAAAGCAAAACATGATCTATAAATTAATTCCAACATCATGATGTTTTAACCCCTTAACCCTCAGCCCCTAAATAACCAAAAACATCTGAAAAGTCATACCCAGATTAAATCAGCTGCTGTTCTTGAACAATTTGGAGTACATGCAATCCTTCTTCGCCCCTCCGCCCTTTTAACGGTACACTAAGCCCGCCCCCCACAGGACGCGTGTTGGCTAGACATCAGTGGCTTTCTATTTAGTTTCCGAGTTGACCAGTCAGAAATATTCCAGAAATAATACAGGCATATCAAAACGAGCTCAAGTTGCTTCTCTGGATATTACTGGCTCGGAAAAAGTTGGATGAACATAATAAATTGAGTTGGCCAGAAGAAACCAGCATTAAACTGAGTTGTTTCAATTGCAGTCAAATAAAAAGTTCGATTAAGTTAAATTAATTTAAGTTAGTTTGATTGTAACTTTTAAGTTAATGGAACACAAAAAAGTAAGTTGTCATCACTAAACCAAATTAATGAAGTTCGACTAATGTAAAGAAGTCCAAAAAATGAACTATAGACAAAAACACTTTTTAGAATGGTGCGAACTGTCAACTAGGGCTGTTACAACCGAATATTTTAGTAATCAAGTAATCTATCAATTATTCTTATGATTAATTGAGTAATTGGATAAAAGCAAATTGATAAGATAAAATATTGGTAAATCTGCTGTCTTATGATACTACTCTAGTAACATAAGACAACATCCATCGCTGTCTTTTGTCCTGATGTTGTCCATTTCATCCACTTTTCTTCCATTTGTGTTTGTTGAAGTCTCAAACGATATGTCAGTTTTTCCATAATGTAGATGTCTTCTATTGTTCCAGTCCACTGTTCTTGACAAGGGGGGTCAGCCTTTCCCCATTTCCTCGTAATAGCTTTCTTACTAGCTATTAACATTATCTTAATCACATACTTGTCTTTTGCCCGGACTTTGGTATTGTTAAAATTGCAAAGATATAGTATCATGCTACTCATCGGAATATCATATCCCAAAACCTTCTTCACAGTTTCATGCACGTCTTTCCAAAACTGAACAATTTTTGGACAGTTCCAAATATGTGAGAGTGATCAGCGTTCATTGATCCACAGTTCCACCAACATCCTGTGTTGGTATTCTTATGTCTATTCTTGACTTTAGGCGTAATAAAAAATCTTATTAGATTTTTCCATGTGAACTCCCTCCATATCCATGAATTGGTGGATGTCTGATGTGTTTTCCACATGTCTGACCAATCTTCATCTGTAAATGTCATGTTCAGTTCTGACTCCCACTTTTCTTTTACATATTTAGTTGAATGTTTATTCATCATCAGTTTTTGATATAGAGTAGAAATTATTTTAATTTTCACTCCACTGATTGATTTTATCACAATTTCAATCACACCATTCACTTCCACAGAGGGATCCCACTTGATTTCTATCCTATAATAGTCTCTCAGTTGCAGGTACCTATAAAATTCGTGTTTATCTAAATTATACTTGTCCTTCATTTTTTTTAACTCTCCAGCTCCCCGTCTTTCTGAAGGGTATACTGTCCTGTGACCCCCTTGCTTATCCATTGCTTGAACCCTTTGTCATACATTGCTGGTTTGAAATCGCTATCATATGCTACCCATCTGAGCACTTTCATTTCTTTCTTTATCTTGTGTTTTTTGAATGTTTTGAACCATAAATCCAGTGTAAACACTGTAATTGGATCCATGTATTTCTTGATCTTCTCATATCTATCTTCATCCCCAATAACACTTTGAATTGGGTATCCTCCGAACTCTTTCTCCATATCTTTCCACTTAGCTATGTAGTCTGGTGTGCACCAGCATATAACATATCTGAGCTGAGCTGCACAGAAGTATTCCCTTAATTTTGGGAGACCCATACCCCCTTTTTCTTTTGGTAGCTGAAGAGTTTCATATTTACCTCTAGGTTTTTTTGCCACCCCAAATGAATCTTGATATTATCTTGTCCCAGATTGCAAATTGAGTTGAGGGACCTTTATTGGTAATGCCTGGAACAAGTATAGAAGTTTTGCTTGAACATTCATTTTAATTATTTCAATTCTTGAGTTCAGATCCAAGGGCAAGGTAGTCCATCTATTTATATCTTTTTGTATTTCTTGGCTTATTTAGTCATAATTTGCTTTGTACAGTGTTGCTAATCCTTTAGTAATGATAATCCCTAAGTATTTAATTTCCTTCATATTCCATTTGATGGGAAATGATTCCTGAATTTCTTTTGCTGGTATGTAATTTAGTGTTAGAATCTGTGTTTTTGTTATATTAATTTTATATCCCGACAGATAACCATATTTTCCAAAGAGATTCATCAGCACTGGTAGCGATTTTCAATAAAAGTTACTACATCGTCTGCAAAAAGGTCTATTTTGTGTTCCTCTCCATTTACTAGAACTCCTTTACTTTAGTCTTCTTGTCGTATTGCCTGCGCCAGAGGCTCTATAAAGAGGGCGAACAGTGTAGGTGACAGACAGCATCCCTGTCTGGTTGATCTTGTATGTTGAATTTGAAATTCCCAATTTCCTAAATCAAATGCTTTTTCTGCATCTACGCTTACTAGTATGATACTGTGTTTTTTCTGCTGCGCTTGATCTACTATATGTAGTACTCTTCTAATATTATCATGTGTTTGACGTCCTCTCATAAAGCCTGTTTGATCTTCTTCTATCAATTCTGTTATAAAGGTATTTAATCTATTAGAAATAATGGTTGTATATATCTTATAATCTACATTTAATAATGAGATTGGTCTATAATTGCCACATTGTTCCTGATCTTTTCCTTGTTTTGGGATAACTGAGATTATGGCTTCACTCCATGACGGAGGTATTTTGTTGTTATTGAGTGTCCAATTGAAAGAAGCTGTAAGTACTGGCGTCCACTTCTCTCTAAACATCTTATACCACTCTGCTGGGTGTCCATCACTGCCTGGTGATTTATTATTTTTTAATGTATTTATTGCCTCTTTCACTTACAGCCACCGTACCAGAGCCACTGGACTCATTACTCCACTGCTTGAATAAGATGCCGATGTTTCTCTGATGACTGACAGATGATGCCATTTTCCATCAAGTAAGTACCAGCATCATGAAGTTTAAAGTCCAGAAAATTCATTTGCTCATTTGAAATTCTTTTCATACAGCACTGTGTGGCAAAATTTGAATGAATACAAAAGTCTTACTGTGTTATGCATTCAGGAGCTGTTTGTACCCAACTGTGTGCTTTAGAGACATGTCATAGTAATGAAAACTTGTCCATGAGTGACAGTTGTGATTCATCACCCAGGAACCAGATCTGTGTTACCATCTTTGCATAAATCCTCAGTAAGGCTCAATAATCTATCATAAGAAAGAGATTAAAAAAGTCATCCTGCAAAGCAGAGATGAATCAGGGCTATGTATTCACAGAGATTTCCTTTGAACATAATTAACCGTGCTGATGCTCATCAATCATGTCAACGTCAAGTTTTTATAGTGACAGGAAGAGGCACATCAAATTCTTTAACTGCTAGACAGTTGAACTTTGAACTGATATGAACTTTGAATTAAAATGAAAAAACATGCAAATTACAAATAAAGATATGATGTTTTTGATCTTTCCCGGATGAGTAATCGTAAATTAGCTGCAAAGTGTGAAAACAGCCATGTGTGTCTAAAGCTTTGTGCTTTCATCATTCAAAGTAGCTCAAAAGTTAGCTAAGTGGTAACCAGCGGTATAACCAGCTCTCTTCACATACAGACCAACAGAAAAGCCTGTGATACAGCCAGGCTGCTGCAGGAAGTCATTTTGAAGAAACATTGCACCCTCAGTATAAATACCTTCTACAAGGCCTGTGTACCCACAGATTAAACCATCTTTGAAGTCTGCCATACATCAGTTGAAACCTCCCTTCCCCTGCTCTTTAAGCTAATAAGCTTAAATCTTCCAACAGAAAAAGCTGTTTCTCTACAGAGAGAGAGAAAAAGTTTTCATCTTGGCTTTGATGATATTATGTGCAGTAGAGGAAAACAGCCAAAGTTCTCCCCAGAAACTTAAAAGTGGCATGATCCCGTTCAGGATCTCCTGGAAGGAGGAATGTGATGAAACCATCAGACAGCTGGAGAATTGGGACAGGCTTGGGGTTAGTGATGGGGCATTGTGTCAGGTTTCTCCCTTTCTTTTGACCCGTAGCTTAGTTCTGGCGGCAACTGGCAATTTGCAAACACAAGCATAAACTCTATTTGACCCTGTTTTCTGCATGTGTAGCACAGCTTATGCGGGAAAGATTAAGCTTTAAAGAGAAGTAGCTTCGAAACGCTGGTGGTGGGAAGGTATGATGAACAACTTGATCCATGAAAAGAAAAGAGAGAAGGAAACAAGAAAGAAGAGAAGGTCTTAGAAGGAGGAGACAGGCGGGAGGCAGACTGGGTAGGGTGATGGTGAGGGGCAGAGTTCAAACTCACTGTCATTTTCCATCAGAGACGAATAGACGAAAGGGAAGCGAAAACAGCAAAGTGCAAAGATCCGGTTTCTATAGCAACAACAGGCTATTATCCACAAGCATTATTTTTTTTGAAGACATCTAACTTCAGAGGAGGTAGAAGAGATGGAAAAAGAGCATGCACAAAGAGAGACAGAGGTCAGGTCTGTCTGTCGTTCACCTCTAGGAGCTTCCTCCGTTTGTCGGTAGGAAATGTTCAGTGAAAAGATGATTTCTTCAAATGACACCAACATCTGGACGCTGCATGTCAGCTTCTTCTGCACCAAAAATTTGTATTCACTTTAAAACAAAAAAAGACATAAATACAATATTGACATTGTGAGAAAAGCTTTAGGATAGGTTTTATGTCAAATCGACCTTTTTTTTAATTTTACGTCATGTTATGATGATATTCTCTTATCAAAAACATGGCTGGAGTGTTGCCTTGATTCTTTCATGCTTGTTTGAGAATTTTTTTATTTCCATGGGATGCCTAAATGCTCTCACAAAACACTGTCCATTTACACAAAGCTCCTCCTTGGAGCTGCAGTCTTCAGTCAAGTCTCTGCCTCACAGAGCCCTCCTCCCCAGCACTTCCCCCACTTCGCTCCTCAGACTAATAGTAGCAACAAGTGGCAAACACCTGGTGGAATTGGAAGTCTGCTGAGATCATTATACAAATTATTTGTCAGTCCAACGATTCTAAGAGCTGGCATCACTGACTGTTTGATTACATTCATGGAGGCAGTTCGGGAGTGTGCAGCATGATGATGGCTTTCATGCTTATTCCATCATTGTCAAGACTCTGGGTTTGGGTTGGGATTTCTGTTTAATCAGTTATTTTCTAGTTCGTTTTTGTTTAGCCCTTCTTGGTCATTCTAGCTCTATTATTTGTTTTGTGATGTTCTTGTTTTCTTTATTTCTGTCCCTTGTAGTGTTTCTAGTTTGTTTTATTTCCTTGCTCTAGGTCTAGTTATTATTTAGTGTCAGAGTTTACTTCCATTATAACTTAGTGATTGTAGTTAGGTTAATTTCTCTGTATAGCTCTTTGGGTTATTCTAGTTTATGTGTTCCTCACTTCTTAAAATGGTCCTGTCCCTATTCTACATTTTCTATTTGGTTTCCATAGAAGGACAACGAAATATGACTCTTATAAACATGTAATGACTAAAATCACGATACCCTCACTGTGTATCCCTCTGAAAAATGAACCCATTTAAATAAAGAAATCCCTCCATGGGTGATACCACGATAGAGAGCGTTCATTTTACAGAGTTAACATTGGTGCTGTAAGTGATCCCGTATGAAACGGTAGCACCACAGCACTTTTGAATTTTAATCATCAAAATACCGGTGCTAAAAGGTTCATGTAAGTCTGTTTTTTCTCCATTGATATGCGTTTCCCGACCTCTCTGCGCCTTGTGGGGTAAAAAAAAAAAAAGACGATACGCATGTTGCATGTGAAACAGGAGAACAGTGACATACTATTAATATGTAAATCAATAGACAGGTCTATATAGAGATGTAATCCACACTTCTGTCCCATGTTTGTATGGCATTAAAAGGATCTGGAATTTTTGTTTTCCCACTAAAAGCTCTGGTTTACACAGTAAATGTCATGTGGGTGAACATTTGTGGATCATACTCTGATGTCCCATTCTCCTGAAGGCAGCACAGAGCTGCACCATCAGAAACAGAAAAAAATGGAGAGAAGGAGAGTAATGATTGACATAGCTGGAGTTCTATCCATCTGGTCATTTTGTGCAAGATTTAACATCATCATTAAAATTACAGAATACTTTTTTCCACTCTGATTGGCTGCTGTTAGGCCTACCAATTTTAAGTTGAATGTCCATTGCATTTTTCTTAGATGCCTGTAAAAATAATTTCTATTCCCATTCCTTTTTTGTTCTCTGGGAAATTATTTTTGATGATAACTCGAGAAACAACCATAAAAATCAAAACATCAACAGCAATAGTAAATATTAATAATAAAATTATATTCAGTGCAAAGAAGCCTACAAATTCTGTGATGGGGGCGGTGAAGGACCTGCATAATGTATTTTTAAGAGTTAATATAGATAGTTGGCCAAAGGGAACCCTAAAAGAAATACACACAGAATGTGTATGTTTGGTATTTTGTCTCTGTCGTCTTTGTCCGCTGCTTTTTGCTGTGCCTTGCCTCCTCATCGCTCATACACTCTGCCTAAAAATCCACGCCGAGGTTTGCCTGACACACTTTTGCTCTCTGCTGCCGAAAGTAGGCCAAAAGCAATTTGAGAACAAGGCTCAGGCAGAATCAGAGAGCTACTGATGGGTAGGGAAGGAAAATGCGACCGTCATTTATGAATACATTTAATTTCTGGAAATCCGGTTCATGGTTTAATCTTTGGCTTTTTTGGGCAGAAATTATCTCTGACACTTTGGGGCATATCTGCAGTTTTTATTCAGACAATTTTACAGAGATGAACTGAGTTGTCAATTAGATTTTTGATTAAAATATTGACCAACAAATAAAAGGAGATTTTTGAAGGCTGATGATAACAAAAGCTGTAAAACAGAATGAATTGAAGAGAACAGTTGATTCAGTTTCTGTGCTTTTTCAAATAAGTCCAAAAGGCTATATGTAAAAAGAGTATTCAATTTAAACTCTGCTGAACATTTTATGCCATTTTTGTGAAACGTTTTAAAGATTTTCAGTTTCATGAATTCCTGAAACAATCTGCAAACTCTCCAATGAATCCATGCATTCCTGAGTGGCTTCACAGAAAAACATAAAAAGAAGATATTGATTTGTTTTTTTTCTTATTATTGATTTGTTTATTTCTTATTGATTTGTTTGTTTCTCATTATTGATTTGTTTCTTCTTTCTCAGCCACATTTACTCACAACCTTAAGTCTGGATTCATAAACTTCATCTGGTGAATTTATCCTTATCAACCTCTTCCACTGTTTTTGCACGTCTCTGTCTTATGAAGAGTCCTTTCAGCCAAAATTAAATACCTTGGGTAAAATAAATAAATGAGTAAAATAAATAAATTCATCGTTTATTTTTTCATTTTCCCATTTTCATAAATTTTTTAATGTATCCCTTTTTCATTCATCTCTTTTTCATTTATCAATTTTCCCTTTTTAATTGATCCTATTTTCATGAATCCTTTTCCAATTTTCTATTTCCATTTATTCTTTTAAAATTGTTCTTTTTCTTTAATTCTTTTTTTCATTTGTCAGTTTTTCCCCACAACTGGGGACAAATACAGAGACCAATACGGAGACTCATCGCGTCTCCAGAGAGCGCCGGTGCCGCCGCACCCAACGATCTGATCAATTGTTTTAGCACCAAAACCTTTATAGGAAGGCGTGTCTCTTCTCTACTGTATGCAGTCTGGGAGGGTCCCTGCTTCCCTGACTACAAGGAGTTTCAAATTTCAAAGGGAAGATGCTCTAAATGATTTTATGACTGTCGTTGCTGGGCCTGGTGGGAACCAGGGAGTGTGGGCTCTCTCCTATCTCCCAAATGAGCTTTTCTCATGTCTATGTGATCTCCCAGAATCACTCCAGGTGTCCTCTCAGGCCAAGCTTCAAACAAAGACCCTAACTTTTAAACGAGTCCAGAAAAAGGTCATCTCTATGCAGGCCTTGTGAGAGACTCTCTGAATAAACAGATCCTTGCTGTAAACTAAACGTGACAGGAGGCTGGTGGGGCAGAACTTCTCCCCCAACCCAGAATATCCAACAGGCCCATCTGGATACAAGGACTTACACAATTATCTTCTACTTGTTGATTATCATAGACTAGCACATATCCAAATTAATAGCTAGAACTGTTAATATAAAACACAGATTAGACTCATTTGATCAAGTCATGCACATTATGTCTAAGAAAAATGTTCTACTGATCAGACTGTTGATTGAGCCAAATCTAACTAAGTGTTAACTTAAATTTGAGGCCAAATCAAGATAATGTTGATCTGTCTAATATTTAAACATGTGCTTAAAGTTAAAACTAGCATAATTTAATTATCATTTCCAACACGACCTACCAACGGTTTATCAGTGAACTGAAGCTCAACAACATCATTAGAAAATAGTGTTCTGACTCAGGACTTTATTTTTTGTGTGGACTCCAGTTAGCGGCTCTCATCAAGTCAGAGCTTTGCCATCGGCCTTTTCATAGTTTGGAAGTTGGCTTACGATTTAAGCTTCAGGACGCCTCCGGAGCTACCAGTTGTGATCCAACTGTAAGGTGCAGACTTTTCTGTACATCTTAAGGGGACTGCATTGTCCACAGGCAGCTCTATGGAGCATCGAAGATTGAGTTGTTTTTGTTGAGCTGAGAGAATGAGAGTTTTTGAGACATCCATGAATCCTCCGGTTGCCTACATGTTACACGGTAAGCTAACGCTGATGTTTGTTTTCCAACACATTTAATCTATATGGGTGCTCAATTACGATCGCGGAAGATTTTGAGTTGATCTCGGCAGAAGGTGACAAATCGTCAGGATGCTGAGGCCAGCACGTCCTCTGATCACCAAGATCGAAAACGTTTGTAACTTTATTGAGGAAAAAAAAAAAAATCAACAAAACGTGTTCAAATTAATGACCCAACAAAATTAATAATCTCAGTAATTATTGTTTCAACTAGGTCTTGTGCCATTCTGTGCGTTTCGGGTCCATTACCTAAATAAAAATAGCAACTAAAAGACCAACTAACTAGCAGACCAGGGGCCTGCTAGGAGGCTTTGACATCCTTTCAGGCCCCCGCTAACTAGTTAGTGCACACTAACTGCGCAGTTTTCACACTAAAACTTGGCTTATGGAAAAACTTTGAAAAGCGCAGCGCACAAAAAAAATTGGATGTATACAGCCCACGCACATGGCCGCGCACCTTTCCTTTATTCATCCTAATTTGCTGGAAATAGAGCAGCTGCTGGTCCGCCTGTCGCCACCCAGAAATACATATGTAAATTAGTATGAATACCTGGAAGTCTGCCACCACGTGAAGCAGTAACCATGGCAACGTCCTTGTTTGTAGCAGTATAGATATTTCTAATAATAACTATATATTTTATTTAAAAGGTGCTTTCAGGGCACATCAGGTCACCTCACAAAAATGAAAATACATTTCAAAGAGAGAGAAAGAAATCCCCCCAAAATTAAATAAATAAAGAGATGAGCAAATGCCCGTTTGAACAGCAGCTTTCAGGCGGGATTTAAAGAGACAGCAAGTCAGAGTCACTGAGTGGGGAAAAGGACATAAAGGCACATTCTGCTCCCCTGAAGGATGACTGCAGCTTATGGAGTGAAAATAGTCTCAAAAGATTTGTAACTCGTAAAAAGGATTTGTAACTCGTGTCAGCATCAAACCTTTTCCTATGCCTACAAATGTTCTGGAGGCGTAGCAGCAGGACGGCCCTGTTCCAGTGTTAAACCCGTCAGTTCGGTCACCTGGTCTCGGTTCCGAGACCTGATGGACCCATCCCTGAGAGTTTTACCTCCAGCCGAAATATCACCTTAGTTCTGATTTAGTCCGGATCACTCAGATCTGTGACCCGAACTCTCAAGAACCCATTATTATCCTGTTTACTTTTAAAACTAGAGGTTCTGTTAGTGCGGTTCGGCGCTGACAGGTCCGTTCTGCCGCTGCAGAAGTAAGTGGATGTTAAAACTTGCAAGTTTTACCCTCAGAAGTAAGTGGCCTACCCTTCTGAGGGTAGACCACCACCACGATTACTGGGCCGACCCGACCCGCCATTATGGACTATTTGAATGAACGCTTCTCCAGCCAGGGCAGAATAAACTTCCGCCACCTAGTGGTGGAATCTTTTACTCATGTAATTACAGTTGTACACGTGACAAAAGTGGAATCGTATATAAACAATATTAAAAAGTAGATGTGGGTCTATGGACATGTATATTTTTCACAAAAATATGTCTTAGCCACGAGACGAGACAAGCAGAGAGGGAAATACGTGTTGAACAATGGAAAAAAAACCTTCCAAAATAAACTGAGATGACCGAGCTTTTACTAGCATGTGAACGCACCATCAACACAAATCAGGGAGGCGTGAAAAGAGTCTCAAAAGTAGTTGTGGCCTCATAACTGGATCTGGACGTAACTGCAGTTCTGTGTGTGTATCTGGCGACTCGTGAACTTTTTCAACATTTGTAGGCAAAGGAAAAGGTTTATTTTCTTTTTACGGCTTACAAATCACATTTCACAGATACAACTATACAAACTTACACACAAAGATGCTGACACGAGTTACAAATCTATTTTTCACGCACAAATCTTTTGAGACTATTTTCACTCCATAAAAACAGATGTTTCTTTTCAAGGGAGCGTGTTCCAATCTTACTTGGTGAAGGTAGGCTTGGGCGGAGGAGGGAGAAACATTGGTACGGGATGTTTTTGGTTCCTTGAGAGTTCTCTCCAGCTGGTCCAGGATCTCAAGTGAGATCTCACGGAGGTGGTTAGCCGACGGCGAGGAGGCTGCGGTGGAGGGCGGACAGCTCGGCTCGGAGAGCGTCAGAGAAGCTTTTCGACTGCCAGCCAGAAATTCAGGAATGATGACTGGAACTGACGAAGGTGAGGCGAAAAACTCGGGCAACCAGTGAGAACTGATCCACGGCGTCTCGAGGGAAACTGAGAAGGCTAGAACCAGGACCAGGTTCACAGAAAACAACTGGAAGGAACAGAGGCAACCGGGAAGAATTACTTGCTTATCACAACAAGCTAAGCTCAGAAAAACTCAAAGAACAAAGTCAGAGGGGCTCAGTGTTACCATCACTGGCAAACACTCAGGCGCTGAGGTACTGGCAGTCAGCCTCTCTTATATGGAGTGAAAATAGTCTCAAAAGATTCGTAACTCGTAAAATAATGATTGATCACCGGTGTGCTGATGACATCAGCGAAGCGTCCTTCAGCCAGCTGCCTCCAGGGCTCCCTCTGGTGGTCAAGGAGCCACAAACACAAACAAAACCACCCCGATCCCAACAGCTGCGATAAAATGGCCAAGACAACCCAGCATGTTTGGAGCGGTCCGGATATTCTACGTAACACACCACACAGGCAGGATGGTCGATTACGATTATCGCAAACAACAATCTTAGAACTCGGAACGTTCTAAGATTTTCGTCAGGGGAAGATCAGAGTAAAAAAATGAAAAAGGTGTTGAGAGGATCCGTTTTGGTGGCCTTAGGATCGCCTCTAAGCTTTTTGCAGATGATGTGGTTCTGTTGGCTTCATCAGAGCGTGATCTGCAGCTCTCACTGGAGCAGTTCGTAGCCGACTGTGAAGCGGCCGGGATGGGAATCAGTGCCTCCAAATCCGAGGCCATGGTCTTGAGCCTTCATTAAAATTTCATCCACCTAAACTACGTCTACTACCTGCTGCGATTGCATCCACCTCTACGCACATCATGACACAGTGATTCCAAATACTATAGGAATGACCTGGTGTTATTACATGTCAGTCATCAGGGAGCTTTTGGGGGGTCAATCAGATGTCAGAGGGGCCAGTGTCCCCTCGGGTGCCCCTAGGGCCCCCCTCTGGCTCTCTGGCACGCAGTTCGGTGTGTTTCGTTAAGTTAGCACAAAAATAAGGCAGAATATCAGTGAAATATCAGTGGAGTAGGTGTCAGCCACCAAGGGTTCAGATGATCACCTTTTAATGATCACAAAATGAGCATCAAGCCTAAAAAAACCCCCCAAAAAAACATCCATCTGTAACGGACTGAATGTACTGTTTTGGTCTTTCTTTTTTGTGTGTGTTTTATGTATCTTAATTATACACCTGAAGGTAATATTTGCTCTTTTGACTCCTGGAGTTGTCTGTCAATTGCCATGGCAACGGGTCTGCTTGTGATGTTGAGCTAACAGAATGGATAAGAAAAAGAATACAATTGGTTTTAAATTGTTCTCCTGAGTTTCTACACCCCTGGACTAACTATCATTTGTTTGTAGAATGTGGCGATATTCAAAGCAATGATAAAATAGGATGAAATATTTCATAAACCATGGCAGTCGAAGTTTGTCCAATTTTAACCCATGACTCCTACAGCAGCAATTAGGTAAAATGTAATTATTGGCCGTTATAAAACAGAAATTTTCTTAGTCCTCTATTGCATCTTGACAGAAGAACTGACAGAAAACTACCATATTTTCCAGACTATATAGCACACCTTACTATAAGCTGCATCAACAATGTTATATTAAAAAAATGGAAATGTGTATATATATAAAAGCTGCACCAGGCTATAAGTCGCTGATATCTCCGCCGCACTTGGATTTTAATAAATCTGCTGGATTTATTAAAGACGCAGCCCTCCATCTCTAACGCTGAACCATCGATTTGTTCACTCCGAGCTTATGTGCTATTTCCCTCCTGCACTACCAGATTGAGAGCCCTCAATCTGAAGAAGCTGCACGATGAGGGAATAAGTTTGAAGAAATTCGTGCTGTTGTGCCTGCTGCTAGCATGTGCTTATTCTAAATGAAAATGACCACTTTCTTCTTTGATTTCCAATTTTGCCATTCAATGATTCACTTCCTGCTGAAGAGCCCCTTGGCAGTTGAAGAACAATCCACAGAAAAGCCGCACCGGGCCATAAGCCGCATGGTTCAAAGAGTGGGGGAACATGTAGCAGCTTAAAGTGCAAAAAATACGGTAAGTTGTTCATATATATATATATATATATATATATATATCTACTTCCAGAGAGAATACATAGTTTACATATCCAAACATCAGCAGTTTTTGCATCTTTAATTTAAGCTACATATTAAGAGAATTGGATCAGCAATAATGAGGCTATATCCATTTTTGGTAACAACGCCACTACGCATACTATATTTAGAATATATATTATTTATTTGTCCTTTCGGATTCAATTAAAATTTCTATTTTTAAGTAGAAATTTGAATTGAATATATAAATGGTCACTCTACAACCCAAATGCCCCAAAAAACGCTGAAAATGACAGCAGAGACACAGATATGACTTGCAGTGGCTGTTTCTGATATGGGTGATATGGGCAACTGCCCAGGGTGGCATTTTGGTGGCATGAGCTGAATTTTGTAACTGTTTTCAACCGTAGGCAAGCATTGAGCAAATATACAGATTCATTCCATAAATTAGAATATCACTATAAAGTTTATAGAAATTCCATCCCCAAGTGAAAGACATTATACAGATTAATTATATGACTGATGTTTCAACATCTTTACGTCTCTTAACATGTTTACTACTACACTTCTAAAGTAGTAGTAGCAGACTGCTGCTCCGACTAAAGTAGTAGTAAACATACTATTATTTATTGAAAATAGTACTTATTTTCAAAAAGTACTATTAATCTTACAAGCCTCATCAGAACGTATATACTGAGTAAGACTGCATGGCATTTACATTTAAGATTTGGCCTTGTTGTTAGCACAGAAAAAGGCCCCCAGGGTGCACTACTCCCCACAACCCCACCCGCCTGGCTGTTCCTCACAATGTGCCCCCACCAATTTGCAACACAAAGTTACACCCTTGTTTTCTTGTCACTGCAGTTTAATAAAGTTAAGCTGAATTATTTTGCCTAAAATTCAAGTGCTTCTTTGGGTCATATTTGTAATCAACTAGGTCATTGGTGCCACGCATCGATTGGGGACCAGACTGATATCGAAGCCAGCCACCCTCCAGTTTAGATTTCTTACATAGAGTTGAAAAGGGTGCTACACATTTTTTTAGCTTTAATATAAAAGCACAAATAAGAAACAGCAACTCTTATTTGGAATGGATAAGGAGCGGCCAGCAAATAAAGTCACATGTGTACTATAACATTGAGAATGTTTAACTGCATTCTATGATATTCTGGCTTGTGATTACATAATTAATTAACATTTTATATTTGAACTTGAGTCATTTCGCTCCAGTTTGGCACTGATGTTTTAATTCTCTAAGGCTGCAACACGTTTAAACTTTTGTTTATACAAATAAACAAATTGAAATTCCAGCATTTAGGGAAGAGGATTAGGGCCACCGAGAATAAAATAAAATAAATTCTGACTTTTAAAGTCAGAAGTACGGGTACCGGGAGGAGGACCCATCCTTCATGCTAGTTGTACAGGAGGACAACGAAATATCTGGAGGAACATGATGGATTTAAGACAGCTTTTCCGTGTCCGATGGGTCTTCGAAGATGCCATTTCATTAGTTAAACAACAAAAGGTGATTAAAACAAGTTGGATAGTTTAATGTCTAAAGTATAGCGGCTAGCGCTAGCTGTTAGCATGGTTTTGGCTTTCATCAACGGAGAAATTAATCTGTCTCGCAATGTTACATCACACGCGTTTAATAAAGGGTGTAAACAGTTGTTGTTTGCTGGAATTACCGCTGTTTCGTTTTATTTTATTGTTCGTTTATTTGAATGTTTTCCGAATAAATGAAGCAGAGTCTGTATTACAGATATAGTGATCAATATGATTGGCGTGTCAATAACTTTGACCTCAGTGAAAAATACAGCTGATGTGCATTACTATGTTAATGGTGCATGTTGGAATAAGATGGAATCTGTTCCATCATCAGAAAATAATTTTCCTCCACTGTATGACATATCATCTCAAGAATGAAATGTCCATATTCCCTGTGCAAATAGTACAGTTGCGGAAATGTTATAGGCTGCAGTTGTAATAAACTAAATCAAAGTTAATGTTTATTTGTAAAATAAAAATCGTGGTTAGGATTATTCCCACCTTGAACACTGAGCAGATAGTGATGTGATGTTGTCATCACAATCAATAGAAATGCAGAGTGTTGATAGATGGATGTATATAAATAAATAGGCAAGCAAATAGTTAAATAATGAAAATGATAAAATGACCCCATTGTTCTTTCCACCCTCTCCTTGGGCTGCCACCTTATCGCGGTGGAGGGGTTTGAGTGTCCCAATGATTCTAGGAGCTATGCTGTCTGGGGCTTTATGCCCCTGGTAGGGTCACCCAAGGCAGACAGGTCCTAGGTGAGGGACCAGACAAAGCTCAGCCCAAAGACCCTTGATGATGAGAACAATCTTTGGATCTGGTGTTCCCTCGCCCGGACGTGGGCCACCGGGGCCCCTCCCTGGAGCCAGGCCTGGAGGGGGGGCACGATGGCGAGCGCCTGGTGGCCGGGCTTTTTCCCATGGAGCCCGGCCGGGCTCAGCCCGAAAGGAATACATGGGTCCCCCCTCCAATGGGCTCACCACCTATGGGAGGGGCCAAAGGGGTAGGGTGCATTGTGTGCTGGGTGGTGGCCGGGAGAGGGGGCCCTGGCGGTCCGATCCTCGGTTGCAGAAGCTGGCTCTTGGGACGTGGAATGTCACCTCTCTGGTGGGGAAGGAGCCGGAGCTGGTGTGTGAGGCTGAGAGGTTCCGATTAGAAATAGTCGGTCTCACCTCGACGCATGGCTCTGGTTCTGGAACCAGTCTCCTTGAGAGGGCTGGACATACTTCCACTCTGGAGTTGCCCGCGGTGAGAGGCGTCGGGCAGGAGTGGGCATCTTGTGCCCCCATCTCGGCGCCTGTACGTTGGGGTTTACCCCGGTGAGCGAGAGGGTAGCCTCCCTCCGCCTACGGGTGGGGGGACGGGTTCTGACTGTAGTTTGTGCTTACGGGCCGAACACCAGTTCGGATTACCCACCCTTTTTGGAGTCCTTGGAGGGGGTACTGGAGAGTGCCCTCCTGGGGACTCCCTCGTTCATTGGGGGACTTCAACGCTCATGTGGGCAATGACAGTGAGACCTGGAGGGGCGTGGTTGGGAGGAACGGCCCCCCTGATCTGAATCCGAGTGGTGTTATGTTGTTGGACTTCTGTGCTCGTCACGGATTGTCCATAACGAACACCATGTTCAGGCATAAGGGTGTCCATGTATGCACTTGGCACCAGGACACCCTAGGCCGCAGTTCGATGATCGACTTTGTCATCGTTTCATCTGATCTGCGGCCGTATGTCTTGGACACTCGGGTGAAGAGAGGTGCGGAGCTCTCCACTGACCACTACCTGGTGGTGAGTTGGCTCCGTGGTGGGGAGGATGCCGGTCAGACCTGGCAGGCCCAAACGTGTTGTGAGGGTCTGCTGGGAACGCCTGGCGGAATCCCCTGTGAGGCGGAGCTTTAACTCCCATCTCCGGCAGAACTTTGAACACGTTCCGGGAGGTGGGGGACATTGAGTCTGAGTGGACCATGTTCCGTGCCTCCATTGTCGAGGCGGCATACCGGAGCTGTGGCCGTAAGGTTGTCGGTGCCTGTCGCGGTGGCAACCCTCGAACCCGTTGGTGGACCCCTTCGGTGAGGGATGCCGTCAAGCTGAAGAAGGAGTCCTACCGGGCCTTTTTGGCCTGTGGGACTCCGGAAGCAGCTGACGGGTACCGGCGGGCGAAGCGGCATGCGGCTCGGGTGGTTGCTGAGGCAAAAACTCGGGCGTGGGAGGAGTTCGGAGAGGCCATGGAGAAAGACTTCCGCACGGCTTCGAGGCGATTCTGGTCCACCATTCGGCGTCTCAGGAGGGGGAAGCAGTGCAACACCAACACTGTGTATAGTGGGGATGGTGTGCTGCTGACCTCGACTCGGGACGTTGTGGGCCGGTGGGCAGAGTACTTCGAAGACCTCCTCAATCCCACCAACATGCCTTCCATTGAGGAAGCTGAGCCTGGGGAATCTGGGTCGGGCTTTCCAATCTCTGGGGACGAGGTCACCGAGGTGGTTAAAAAGCTCCTTGGTGGCAGGGCCCCGGGGGTGGATGAGATCCGGCCGGAGTTCCTTAAGGCTCTGGATGTTGTAGGGTTGTGTTGGCTGACGCGACTCTGCAGCATTGCATGGACATCGGGGGCAGTTCCCCTGGATTGGCAGACTGGGGTGGTGGTCCCCTGTTCAAGCATTGCATAGGGGGACCGGAGGGTGTGCTCCAATACAGGGGGTCACGCTCTTAAGCCTCCCGGCAAGGTCTATTCGGGGTCCTGAGAGGAGGGTCCGTCGGATAGTCGAACCTCGGATTCAGGAGGAACAGTGTGGTTTTCGTCCTGGCCGTGGAACGCTGGACCAACTCTACACCCTCAGCAGGGTCCTGGAGGGTGCGTGGGAGTTCGCCCAACCGGTCTACATGTGTTTTGTGGACTTGGAGAAGGCGTTCGACCGCGTCCCTCGGGAGTCCTGTGGGGGTTCTCCGGGAGTATGGGGTACCGGGCCCTTTGATACGGGCTGTCAGGTCCCTGTACGACCGGTGCCAGAGTCTGGTCCGCATTGCCGGCAGTAAGTCGGGCTCGTTCGGTGAGAGTTGGACTCCGCCAGGGCTGCCCTTTGTCACCGATTCCGTTCATTATGTTTATGGACAGAATTTCTAGGCGCAGCCGGGGTGTTGAGGGGATCCGTTTTGGTGGTCTTAGGATCGCATCTCTGCTTTTTGCGGATGATGTGGTCCTATTGGCTTCATCAGAGCGCGATCTGCAGCTCTCACTGGAGCGGTTCGCAGCCGAGTGTGAAGCGGCCGGGATGGGAATCAGTGCCTCCAAGTCCGAGGCCATGGTCTTGAGCCAGAAAAGGGTGGAGTGCCTACTCCGGGTCGGGGGGGGGGTGTCCTGCCCCAAGCGGAGGAGTTTAAGTATCTTGGGATCTTGTTCACGAATGAGGGAAGAAGGGAGCGGGAGATCGACAGGCGGATTGGTGCAGCCTCTGCAGTGAAGCGGGCGCTGTACCGGTCCGTCGTGGTGAAGAGAGCTGAGCCAAAGCGAAGCTCGATTCGGTCGATCTACGTCCCTACCCTCATCTATGGTCATGAGCTTTGGGTCATGACCGAAAGAACGAGGTCCCGGATACAAGCGGCCGAAATGGGTTTTCTCCGCAGGGTGGCTGGGCTCTCCCTTAGAGATAGGGTGAGAAGCTCGGCCATCCGGGAGGGACTCAGAGTAGAGCCGCTGCTTCTCCGCATCGAGAGGAGCCAGTTGAGGTGGCTCGGGCATCTGGTCAGGATGCCTCCTGGACGCCTCCCTGGTGAGGTGTTCCGGGCACGTCACACCGGGAGGAGGCCCCGGGGAAGACCCAGGACATGCTGGAGGGACTATGTCTCTCGGCTGGCCTGGGAACGCCTCGGGATTCCCCTGGAGGAGCTGGAACAAGTTGCTGGGGAGAGGGAAGTCTGGGCCTCCCTCCTTAAGCTGCTGCCCCCGCGACCCGACCCCGGATAAGCGGTAGAAGATGGATGGATGGATGGATGGATGGATGGATGTTCTTTCCACACAATGTTTCCTTATCCTCTGTGTAAAGCCTTTACTATAATTAAACTGCTTGTATAAATCGGTGTTAGTACCAATATCGTAGTCAATCCAGTGTTTTATTTTTTAAAGGCAAACTTCCTTTCTGTCCCAATACAGTAGATTGCTTTTATGTTATTCACAATCAGTATTTTCTCACTACCATAAGCAGTGAACTGAAGGTACAATATTTTGGGTGATCTTATTATTGTTCTGCAGTTCACTGATGGAAATAATTGTTCTGTTTACAGATTGTCTGTGATGTCATCGGGCTGATGGATGACAGCTGCCAGATTACATCCCCTCCCACAGAGACTGAATTGCTGTCTGCAGTTCTGTTCAAAAGCAAAGAAGCCTCTAAAGAAAAGAAGGACGTCTGCTGAGAGATCACCTGTAAAAGCGAAAGACAATTCCTACAATGTCAGATTTGGATGCCCTAATCAGACTGAACCAGACAGACTTTCTTTCTGCACCAAATAAATGCCTGCAATTTTAGCACACAGTCATTGGATTATATTGAGCTCATCTGATTTCCAAACATCATAGGTCAATCAATGTGATTATACATTTTGTGACATCACAAATTCATGTGAAGATGTTGCCAATGGTAAACTTTCACCTGTGCATTGAACATGATTTCCTGGACTAAAGCTATGTAAGCTTCGTATGTTTCAGCCAACAGCTCATGCATTGACTCAGGGTACAAGTCCAAATCCTAAGAGCTTCTAGTTGCTGCAGTTTTTAGGGGTAACCCTCTGCCAACATATCTGAACCAAATGAAGATCTTCTTGCCATAACTCTACAGAGGTGCATGACTTGCTAATGAGGGGATGCAGTATTCTAATTCAGGTGTGCTGGAGTGGGGATCCTTATTAAAGTTGGAGGATCGTAGCTCTGGAGGGCTGGACTTGGTCACCCCAAAATAAATTAACATTTCGACAAACATTTCTGCAAATATTTGAAGCTATGCCTTTTGGAGAATGCTCAGTGCTATTAAAATAAAGGGAGGCTGTAATAATCATTACCAATATGAAGATCCATCACATTTTGTGTTTCAGCTCTAGAATGATTTTAAGGTAGTTTAGCAGCTTTCTGTCATGTGACCGAGTTCATTTGTGGCAGTTCCTTGAATTCTGTTTTCATCATTTTTATATCTCTGAATACTTTATCTTGTGGTTAAATATCCTGTAAAATGAAATATTTTTCTCAATTAAATTGTGTAGTGATTTAATCACTACACAACAAGCCACATGTAAATATAGAATTTACAGCAAAATACATACTGGAAACAAGATTTAAGGCTATAGATTTGCATAGATGAAACATTTTGTTAATTTCAACAATAAGATGGTCATTAGAATGACCCAACTTTAAAAGCATTCTTTTAAGTCCTGTGTTACAAATCAGTTATTCACTATAAAAGATAACACTACTGCTCTGGTATCCAAAAATAACATAAGTTCTCACAGGTGTAGAGAAATTAAGCACTAATTGTTGAGAGAATATCCACATACAAAAACAAAACAGATTTCTGAGATTAAAGTCAGAATTCTGAGAAAGGGCAAGTGGAGGTGCAGTATCGGGTCGACCAGTGGTGATGCACTCATTTCCAGAGCTGCACAGGGCCGATAGACTCAAACCTGTTTCTATGGATCAGGTCGCTGTGTGTATGGAAGAGCGAACACCAAAATATCCCTATGATGAAACAGTCTTTGAACTTTGTTGTCTGCTTATCTTAGAAAACAACTGGGAGGCCCCAAGAGATCCGCTTATTGCTGCCAATTTGTACATAAGGTTAAGAGAAGAAATACTTCAAAATATTTAGCAAATTTCAGTGTGCATAAAGATCATTTTAAAAGTGTTGCTGTTCATCTCGATCATGCCACTGGATCGTTTTTGCAATCTCTGATAGGTGCCCTTACACAGGTCTTTCTGCACTGCATCTAATTAAAGGCAGTTTGAATGCAAGCAAACATGACATTTTTAATATTATTCTGCCAGAACATGAAAGTTTATTGCTGTTATAATTTAATTGTAGAGTTCTGATATGACCTGATATTAGTCTTCAAGCTGTTACTGTACTGATAAAAGTAAAACATACAGTTTGGTTTACATGTTTTTATTTCCCAACCAGCAGTTTGTTTTCCTTTCATACTGTCATTTGAAGGAACAATGCTGATGAGAAGTTCATTATTGTCTTATGATATCAGTTATGTAACAAATGTCAATCTTTTTAAATGAGTATGCATTCTACTTCATTAAAAAATATATATTTTTTCAAACAATGCTGTTTTGTTAAAATAAAGATATTGACAATGTATGTTTGAGATGTGAACAAAATGGCAGCAAAAATGATGTCACAAATTGAACACATGGAAACCAGCTCTCTGTGAAATACAAATGAACTTCATTGTTTTGTTTAATGTTTGTATAATACTGTTGATATCAGATATTTATGAACCGTTGATAAAAAGTCAGATGAAATTTTTCTCTCTCACTGTCTTTAGTTATTTAAGGTTTTATTTGCTCTTCCTTTGAGATGGTCGGACAGGAAAGCCAGTAATGACAGAAAGGAAGCCACTCAGCACAGGTCACCAGGCCGAGACTTCAGCCAGTGATGTCCACTTTCAGGACTAAGGCCTCCCTCCATACATGGGTTGTGCTTTTCCACTGCACAACCCCAACGTTTCTTGTTTTAAGTTTGTTAGAATTACCAAAATTGTATTTGCTAAATTACAAAAAACATAATGAGAACATTTTAGAGAGTTTATCTAACTTTCTTCAAATTCAGCAGTTTATATACTTTTGGTTATTATCAGGGACAAGTGTCTTTTAATGCATTTAGACTACAGCTTTTAGACTTGTTCAAGTGGAGAATGAGCTTAACCAACATATTTAAAACCACAGCAAAAAAGTATTGTGTAAAGTAATATTTTACTAGCAAAACATTTTTTTTGCTAATCCCAAAAATATGGCCATTACAATGACACAACTTTTAAAACAAACTTTTAGATTGAATGTAACCTTGTGTTATACATCAGTAACTAAGTATAAAAATCATGAACACTGTTGCTCTTGTGGTATCAAAAATAACATGTCATCTCAGATGCAGACAAAGAACAAGGGCTAATTGTTGATCAAATACACGTACAAAAAATCCTTAACTTGTTGATAACAAGGACATTTGTACAAGTATTAGATCAATTCTTCATCTTAGAACATGACAATTTTGATTGAAGCTGATCAAATAACCTCAGCTCTTGCTCTGCAGTGTATAGTTTCTATTTATAATATTAGGAACAAGTAGATTTCTTCAAAAACATATTGAAATAATCACACAGCTTGTTTGATAGATGAACAGTACATATGCTTATAATCAATTACAATTATAAAATAAAGGAAAATGTTGAAAAAAAATTTCTACAACTTTCAATTGTACTTCTGTATTCAACAGCAAATACTAAAGACTAACACCTCAAACTTCCTGAACAGATATATGGTGCGAAGAAAATCAAAATTTAGTTTTCAGACATGAAAAATTCTTAATGAACTGATCCATCTTTGACATTTGCAAGTGTTGAAACTTTGTATAACATTTTCAATATAAATTTGTTTCTTGCTTTATTCCACATCTATTCCAGACCCAATTACTAAATAACAAATACATTTGTAAGTCTTACTCCTTACCAAAAGAGTACGTGGTTTAACTAAATTGTCACTAAATATGTCTTCCATCAAAGAAAGCTTAAAAGCAAATTCTATTATACATTTATATGTCTAACAATATTTTTCTTGTTACTGCAGAAGGTTTCTGTCCAGCAGCTGGAGATGTTAGATTTGGTCAAGATCCCCTTGGATGTAGTAATGAACTGTTTTTTCATTTGTTTTGTGGCAACTTCATTGTATAATGTGAAACTAGGGAGAATAAAAGAAACTTGAATATGTTCAGCTAAGCTACCAACAGAAATGACCAACTTCCATCAATTGTTTTTTAAGCAGGAATAATTTCTCAATTCAAAAACATAGTCTTTATGTTTCTTTGCAATTCTTCTGTACTCTGAACATTTCAAAAGCAGTGCATTGCACTATGACTCAAACAATGTCCATTACCCAGACATTGCTTTCAAGAACTGCATTGAATTCAGAACTAAATCTGGGAAGTTTTCACAGCTGTCTGCTATTTGCAGAGTACTTCCACATGTGTGTCCCACTGGTCTTCTTGTGAACTCTGTCATATCTTGAAAATCCACAGCTTTACTGTCTATTATAATAAGATCAGATCCAGTGCAAAATTGCATAAATTTCTGAGGCTTAATGTCATCCAGCTCTCTTATGAATCTTTTCAGATGATTCTCTACGTCCTTCTGCTTTGGACTTAAATCTATAGCAAATTTCATCAGCTTTTTTACAAGTTGGTTGCAGGTCTGGGAACAGATTGGTCAGTGCCTCTGGGCTGAGGGACAGGTGTGGGTAGATGACCTCCTTCCAGCAGTCAATGACCAACATTGGTTCTTGGACAAGCTCTTTGTGAGCTATTTCATCAAGGATTGTAGGAAGACTTTCAGGAGTGATTCTTTTTCTACAGCCATAATTGTCAAGAACTTCCATCAAGGTCAACAGCAGAAACATTTTAACTGCCTCCCTCAAAACTTCACCTTCTTGGCTGCTCACAAACTGTAGAAAATGTGCTTTAAGATCACTGTAAACATTATTGAAAAGCACTTGTTCAAGAAAAGGGATTGCAAATTTATTTGGAAAATACTGACAGTCTTTGTAACCTTTCAAAAGGATTCGCCCAACTGCCTTCCATTTTTCAGACATAACACAAAATAACTCAAAGACAAGTTAAGATGAGAACATATTCTAACACAAAATCATAATTTCGACTTTCCAAAACAGCAAATTTTGTCATTTTTCTGTAGATATGCTGTCTTGTAGGAGATTTAAAGAGTATTTCATCTGATCGGTCTAACCAGTAAAACACTGATTTTGCTCCTTTTAATGGATTATAAACAAATTGAGGAGTATTTCAGATGTGGTTTAATCAATGATGAAATTCTATTTTGTGTTTCTAATTTACTTTGAAAGGTACATGTGCATGTTCTGTATCCTGTCACATCATGTTTATGTGCATGTTTTTACTGCTGTTGTCCACTGGGGGCAATGTGAGTGAGTTCTTGTGTGTAAGCAGCACACTTGTATGAGAAGAGAATAAGCTGAGAAGCTAACCGTTAGCAATAAAGAAATCACAGCTAAATGACGAAAAGAAGTTTATTAACATGAGTACTGAACAAGAAAACGCAACATTTTGAATCTCATAATAAAGTCGAAATTATGACTTTGAATCTCATAATTATGACTTTGAAAGTCGAAATTATGACTTACTGTTGGTCTTTTATTTTTTCTTTCATGGCGGAAATGGGCTTCCATACTAATCCTCTTCCGTAAGCATTAGCTAATATTTTTTATCTCTAAAAACAAATTTTACTGAATGCATCAAAATAAGTCAAATGTATTTTAATCAACAGTACCTTTAAACAAATATTGATATAAAAATGACTCACTGTTGCTGCCTTTATGCTCCTCTCAGTGTGCGAGTTTCACACCTTTAGAATACAGATTCATGAGATTTTCTTCAAACTATGTCAGCTCATTTGGAAAATAAAAAGAAGTCCACTTGAACCCCCAAATCTCCTCAGCCTTCACACATCGGCTCAGCTTCCTGCTCTCAGAACAGGTGAGGCAGAAAAGACTCGTTAACATCAAATACAACCAGTGTACTTCCCACTACAAGTTCATTTTATTTCAAATGTCTGAAAATGTTGTTTTTTTTAATCAGGCTAGCTAGCTAGCAGTTGATGCCGCAGCAATGCTATTCTAGTCTTAGCCCCAGAGTTCCTGTCTGAACATTCAATCAGCATTATCTTGGTTTGTGGAATAAAAGCATTAGCAACATTTAGTACCTGCATGTGTGTGTGTCTGTGTGTGCGACTGTTAACACTGCTAACATTGCCACACAGAAGACAAAAAAAGCTTATTTGATTGCTCATGGGCAGTGAGCATGGGAAAGGAGAACAATTAAAGTGTTCGATCTGCCCAAATTTCTCCTCTCACTGACCAAGCACACAGCTGAAGAACTTCTGCAATTTCAGGTATGTGGTAAGTAAATAAGCCCCAGGTGTGCATGCATTGTAAAACAAAAAAGAGACCTCCGCAGCAGCAACAACTAGAGGCACATGCAGTGGGCATTACTTGGAGAGAAAAGATCCATGTGGAGACGTGACGCCATCTTGTTTCAGTGAAAGACTACAAAGAAAGGACTGGAAATCATTCTGCAGCAAGAACTGTTCCACAAAAACATACAAAAAGCCCCTGGCATGTTGAAAGATATTATAGAAATCAGACAGTCACCCACTGACCAGTTCTGGGTATTGATGTTTAAGGCTGTCCCGTCTGCAGCTGACAGCAGACTGAAGGGAGTGGCAGAAACCCCCCGCAGAATGGTGAGTGCAAATTCAACACGACAGCAAGCATAGTGTCATCCTGACCAGACTGACAGCATTTATTGAATAATCTGATCAGTTAATTCACTGGCATACAGATATGCACAGAAGGTTTTTCTATGAAAACACACTGCCACACACATCAGCCTGAGCTTAAGCTCCTCTCTTCTTCCAATCAAAAGCACTGACCATGGGTTGCTGATAGATAGCGGCACAAAGATGCATCTTGACTGAAAACACTGTAACAGCAGCTGAAATGTGGGCTGGTTTTGGTCTGGGCCTGCTGTGCTGCTCAAGCTTTTCTGTGGCACGTTTCATTACTGACTGATACATCTAAAGCTGCTGTGGGGGAAAAAAACACATGGAAAAGCATTTTCATTTAGGCTTGATCTGATTTCAATTTGGTTGATGCAAACGCAACTCAACAGATCACCTAATTTACCTGTTGGAGAAAGGCTTCAGGCAATGCAGAGGTAACCAAGCAGCTCATCGTAGTGGGTGCATGCCCACCAGTCAGTCTGGCTGTCCTTCATGTCTGACTAAGCTATGGGGACACTGTGTACCTACAGCATTTAAAGGAGCGGAACAATGAAGAACACCGGATCGACGTTTTTATCTCTGCAGGTTAGTTTTTGTTTACTTGGGCTGGGCCAATAAGAAATGATTTAAAGATGAAAGAAAAAGACGGATGAGAGAAATACTAAAACGGCAGATTAACAGTGCAGATGGGATTCAAATCAAAATCTATACTGGCTGACTAGCAACATGGCTGCATCTCCTGATCAAAGCTTGCATTTTGAACACGGCAGCATTTTACATCTAGCTGTTGTTGCTAGATGTAACAACAGCTAGATTGTTGTTCTACAGAACCATACTCCAACCTATGGTTCTGTAGATAACATTTAAAAGCAAAAAATAGTGGGTATTGAAATAAATGTACTTTAATCACCAAATTATAACAAGCTCCTCTACAGGAGCTTGTTATAATTTCTACAGTCAACTGGATATCTGGAAAACTAAAAGCTGGAAGGCATTGCTACCAATACAATATAAGGCATTTGCATTTGCTAAAATTCTAAAAAACATACACATGTCTAAGTCCCTTTTTTCATAGAAAGAGAACTATCAATGAAGATATATTATCATCAATGTCCTTGTTACATCCTATATAGACTAGAGGCGACAAATAGCTAAGAATCATGCTGTAAATAAAGTTCAGCTGTTTAAAATAAGCTGGTGTTGGATCTGATCCAGGCCAGGCCTGACTGGCTAGTTGTGATTTCCAACATCCTATCATTTACCATGCACTGTAACACTATGGTCAAAGTAGCAGGTTGGTAACACTATTTGGTGTGGATGTTGGTTGTGAGTGAAAAAGATTCAATGCTAGCTATTTTCTGTATCAGTGACAAAAGGCGGGTTGATCTCCTCAACCTATTGAGACATATCTATGGTTCTTTTAAGAATTGAGAGAGGCAGGGAGAGTAAGATTTTCAGTAGATAACAGAAAGGCTGAATGAAGTGAAGCAAAGGTTTTATTTTCTCTAGCTTTCAATGTTTATCTATCATAGAAAATGTTACATTTGAATTTGTCAGCACCCTTTTTGTGAAGTAAGGTAACTGTAATTTCAAGTTAGTAATGCTAGTGGAGCTAATGTAAGAGTAAAGACAGTTTATAATGTCAAATCAATTTTGTCCTATTTGTAAAATTTTAAAACCCAGTGACAGTAGCTGTGTTTCCATTACAAATTAGCAGAACTTTGTCAATATTTTACTTTTGTAAAATAAACAACTAAATTTCAAAAGCACAGTGTTTCCATTAAAATGATTAATATCACATGTGAATAAGTTTGTTCACTCAAAAAGTAATTAAAAATTATGGTGGCAACACTTACATGAGATATGTTCATAATTCAGCAATGGCATTAGAACTGATCATGAACCATGATGGAGGCAGTGGAGTTACATGTCTCTTAGACTTGGGTGCAGCGTTTTTAGGAAATTACATAAGAGCTGTAGATTCAACTCTTTAGAATGACAATCTCAACTTTTGATGAATTGTACCTCTGGAAGAGGTGTATTATACCAAAATATACCACTACTTTCTGCCATTCTTTTTGGCAGTAGTAACATCGGGTTGTTGATTACATAACTTGTGTGATGCAAAATAATGTTTACATTGCAATAAATACATCTATTTCAAAAAAGCCTAAATATCACCTCATTCTAGTGCAAAAAAACTTTCAGCAAAAATTTTCTATTTTCAAAATCAGTTATAACACTGAAACAGTAAAAGCTTTAAAAGTAAGATAATGCTAGTGGGGTCTATCTATCACATCTGACAGTCATTAGCAAATCTGTATTCCAGCTCACTGAGTTTCTGTTTATTCTTGTAATTCCAATTTGCACTGTAACATTATGGTCAATGGCAAAGGCAGGTACTGACTCCTGTCTCCAACACACAGTATGATGCTGCCTCTGCTTCCAATATAAATACTTATCAAACAATAATAATGGAAGGCCAAATGAGATATTTTTAATAATGCTTCTATGTCTTCATCTGCTATGTTCAAACTCCATCAGCTTACAAAAACTGAGATTGAATTGGCCCAAAGAATATTTTAATTAATCCATGATGTCTTAATCAAAGTTGGACTGCATCAAGCCAAAAACTTCCTACCAAGGAAACATCATGCTACCTGCAACAAGAAGCATACATAAAACTGACATCAGCAAATTCACAACCCTATGTCAGACACTAACAGCAGACAGGGACCACACTGGCATCAAAAAGAACAAAGCTGTGCATGTTTTCAACAAGGTGATCACTACCTGCCATGCTAGTGTCACCTTTACCTTTTGTTACCCTGACTGAGTAAGTTGTAACATCGCAGAGGGTTTGCTGAGGTCAAGCACACAATGTACAGAGCAGTCATGGTCACGCTCTCAACATTACTTTGTGCTGCTCTCAAGTCAGGAAGCACGAGCACACACTGGTGAGCAGGCATGCTCAGTGTTAGTCTTTGTTAGCTTCTAGTGCTACTCAGACAGAAGAAGAATTAATGCTGTGTACAGGTGAAGGTTTAGCATCCCTATGTAAGTTATGGTTCTGCTACTGTCATCCTGAGCTACTCTGCATAATAATTTCCTTTCATTGTCATATTCTTGAACTGTTTCAAGTCTGTACCGGTACTCTTAAAATATTTTTATAATTTATGCTATTTTTCTTTCAAATGTATTAGAAAGCAAAAAATAAATACCCAAATATAGACAAATAATTACTTCCTGCAATTGACTCTTTGCTTGTATGCCAAGGGTCATGCTAATACCAGAAGGATTTAGTCAAGTCTGTGCACCGGCCTGCCTGAATCAACTTAAGAGCAGAATTCACACAAATTGATTCTCATCTTCCACATTTGACAGCTTCCACTAGCACATGCTAACTACCTGATGTAGACTTCTGATAGCATACCAATGAGCCCCTCGGCTAAAGCTTCAAGATAAAACCCTACGTGATGTGGGACATTATAGCAAGTGTACATGGAGAGCACATAAAGAGCCTGAGCTTCATTGCTCCATGGCACCCTCTCACCCCCATCTCCATCCTAGCACTACCCCTGATCGCAGTTGTTGGAGGCAGGAATGTGCCGGACATTGTGTTGGCCTCGCATCCCTTTCAGCTCCCAAGAGCCTAACCCGTGGACATGAAAACACAACGTCACAAGTTAGGGTCTCAGGGACAGAGAGAGACACAGAACAGACTGCTCTGCCACCACCAGCAGCTGATGGGATGAAACTGGACCTCAAAAGTCCAGTTTCTGCTCAAGTGATATCCTCCATCTTAAAAGTCAGGTCTGGACATGTGATCATAATCCTGCATCCCACACAGCAAACACACTCCAAAATAATCTGCATTTATTGGAATACCACTACATGATTAGGATCTTACAAGTACAAATGACAACTAGCCTTTTCTGAAACTCTCCCACTGCTGTCAGCCCATTCTCCTGGCCCCACACTTCATTCCAACTCCTCCCCGACCCGCCACTGAAGCCTCCTCACTGTACTCCTCACTTAAAGAGAACAATACAGCTTCTGAAAAACACCTCCTGCTATCAGGTACAGAGCCTGCTGCTGTACAGTATGCCTAAAGACATCCTGGGGTGTGTGGGAAAGTCTGAATCGGCTAATTATTTACGGTTCACAAGACAAAAGCCACGCGTGGACGAATCAATTATTGCATCAAAATCCAAAGCCAGGACTGCGTAGTGTCACACAATTCATCTGACACTGTGACTCTCATGCTTGTCCAACAGATGCATCTTCCACCCTGCGGTGAAACCTCTCAGTTGCACGCTTGATGGCAGCAAGTCCCTGATTGGTGTGAGGTTCTGAATCCTGGAGAGGCTTTGCAGAGGAAAGAGAGGTAACAAAGCTCCAAGGTTCCTCCAAGCTGCCATGGTGGTCTGAATGCTTAGGAAGTAGATGGGGGAGCTGAGAGGGAAGCAGAAAGAGGAAGAGCGTTTGTCGGTGTCGACTCACCCTCCCCTTTCGGTCCAGGATGCCCTCACCGCCCAGTGCTCCTCTTGCTCTCTGCCTACTTGGGAATTGGACGATAAAAAAAAGCACACACATAGAGAAAGCTTACAGCACGATTCTTCTGATACTGAGAAAAAAGAATAACATTTCTAAACGTAAAATGTGGAGGCAACACAAAGAAGGAGCCTAGTACTCCTGGGCGAGCCGCTCCAAGTCAAGCTAAACAAACAGAGCGAGAGCGACAGGCTGAGCCGAGAAGGATGAGGATGGGTGGCAAGACTGAGCTGGAATGAACCATGTGCACGCTCCCTTTGCCTCATTCTTTTTTCCCTCCCTCTCTCTTTTTCACACACGCATCCGCATCCGCACACAATTAGGGCGGAAGCGAGCAGTCCTAGGAGAGGAGCTAGGCAGATTTGCTGCAACTTAGCAGAAAACAAAAAATTCAAGGCGAGTAAAGATTACAGTTCAGAAAGAACTGGTATTCCAGAGGATAAAAAGAAGTGGGTGGGATCAAGAACTGCACGAGAAGATGGATGGATGAAAGGGGGGAAAAAAGAGAGGGCCGAGACAGAGTCCATACTTTCAGCTGGGGCCACAGTGCCAGCGGAGCATACCAGTAAACTGCCTCACCAACATGAGAGAGGAGGGGGAGGAGAAGGGGAAAAGAGTGCTCGGGTGGGCACATACACCCCCTCATACATACACACACCCCCATGCCTACACACACTCATACACATGCATGAATGCACAACATACATAAAACAGACTTTCACTCATTCGCTATTCCTTGCAACAGAGCCTCCACTCACTTTTCATCCAAACCTGCAGGTCCAAGGCAGGTGGGTAAGAGAGAGGACAACAAAAACCCATGAGTGGACACACACATTAAAACACACACACACGCACACACACAGCTCCAAGTTAAAGGGAAAAAACACTGTGCATGCTGACCTCTTGTCTTGCTCTGCTTTCTCTCCTCCTCACCCTTTTCCCTCACATTGTTTTCTTCCTCAATCACATGCAGAGGTGGAAGGAGGGAAGACTGGAGGAAAAAACACACACAATCTCTCCACCCTTATCATCTCCTCCCCCTGCCTCACTCACATTCTACCTTTCTCTCTCTAGCTTTTTACTTTTACCTTTCTCACCACCCTCCATTTCTCCCTCCACGGTGGCAGGATGGGGTGGGGGTGAACGGTGGAGGGGGCCATTTGCAAAGAGGAGAAAGAGGAGAGTGAAAGATCATCATTTAATTTGCCTCACAGCTGTGATCACTTACAGAGGCCCTCTTTTCCTCTGCATCAGGCCAGAACTGGGAGAAAGAGGGAGACAGAGGGAGAGAAAGGTGAGCTTGGGAGGAAGAGTAGTCCACCTTGCTGCTGTCCGTGTGCCTCCAAGGAAACCATTTATCTCTCTCCTTTTGCTTGCGTGCAAAAAAGAAAACAAAGTGAACTTTTCAAAATTCCACATTTGATCTTTCTCTACGAATCATTCCCGCCGTCCTCCGAGGAGCAGCAGAGGGACGGGGCCACAGAAACATTGCTACGTGATGTGCTTTGGCTTATAGAGACTACATTTAATCTCCACCAGCTCCCCCCGGCTTTGGTATGGAGAGAAAGAGAAAGGGAGGACGAGAGAGAGAGAGAGAGAGTGGGAGGAGGGTGAAAAAGAGAAGAGATGATGGGGGAGGGACAGATGGAGGGAAGCAAAGGAGAGCGACGACGTGCAGCCGGCTAAGAGCTCAAATAAGCGACGGGGCCTGAAAGACTGGATGAGGAGGGAAAAACATAGAAAAATCCCCAGGACCACACTGTCCTCTGCTGTCCTCTGCTGTCCTTCTCTCTCTCTCTCTCTTTCTCTCTTACAAACTGATAGACTGACTGAGTCTGCACCCGGCTAATCCCCAATCCTCTTTGACTGCTGTCTGCCAGGCTGTGCATTGTGGCTTTTTTCCATTTTATCTTTGCACAGCTGTAAAACACTGCACATCTGGATCTTCAACACCCTGCATCTCTTCACAGACACCTCTCTGAAACACACTGACAGCATTCATTTTAAAATTCCCCCTACATATGCATGCATGTACCTACACACACATATTGCATCCAGGCCCATTTATCACTGTTTGTGTCCAGACAGTCAGCCCTCAGCATGGGGCTAATATTAGCCCGCTTTGAGGGTGTAAGACAAAGGCTCACGTGTGTGTTTGCAACACATAGCAGCATGCAGAGATAGACAAAAAGAGAGAGATGAGAAGGGCTTTCATGCATTATGCAAATATTTGGATTCATTTTCCTTCAGACATCATAAAACCGATTTCATCCGTGTGGTGCATAACAATCTTTCTAGGTAAGCGAGAGCAAAGTCGGTCGTTCATTACCAGTCCCAATTTGCTCTCTCTTTGTAATCTGCTGGGTACGGGCAGGAGGAAGCAGCAGCCAGCCAGCCAAGCGGCACATCAAGACAGGCCCAGATCTTTCATGCCGTGGCCTACACATCCCCGGGACAACCGTGCATACGGCCATGGCGCGCCCAGCCTGCAGAGACTGAGAGGCGGTAACAAAAACATGCACCTCTGGTTCCGTTTCTGATTCTCTGCGTTTCAGTGATGACGCAGAACGCACACTCTGGAGACGAGTTGTGGTTTCAGAGATTGAATGACAGCTGTCATGTCTGATTGTCACATAGAGGACAGGAGAGGACAACAGGAGGTGGTAGATGGGTGGCCTAACAGTGGGCTGAGATGCAGTACTGCAGAACTGAAAGTACCTTTGTGCAGGACAAAGGCCGTTGGATACTTCACCTAACAATGGCTCACAGTGATACCTAACAGGTGCTTTTCTGAAGCAAAGTTTTCACATTTTATCAGGTTAGAACCACAAAACACTGATGTGTTTTATCTGGGTTTATGTGATAGACCCACTACAATGTAGTGCAGAATTGTGACATGAATTGAAAAGGATTTATACAGAAAAAAAATTAATTGGTGTGATTTGCATATGTATTCAGCTCTTCTGAGTCAAGACATTGTAGAGCCACATTTTACTGCGGTTGCTTTTGAGATTTGAGCATTTCAGTAACTGAAATATCTACCAGTTCCTCAACCAAAAAAACTAATTCAGAGTGAGTTCACACCTAATTCAGTTTGATTGGGGAAAGAAATGTCAAATTTTGTTCCAATTTAAGCTGCCAAAGTTCTTTTCCAACCTGCATTGTGTCAAATGATCTAAACTAACTGGAAAACTGGTTTCCCCTGTCGCCTGTGGTGGCGCTGCACCATAAACCACTGAAGAAATTGACATAAAACATCTGAAGAAGACCAGCGCAACCTCCTTCACAAAGTGTGAACAAAACCAGAGTGTGTCAGATTTTGTTTGATTGGGAACAAAATTTAAACATTTGTTCCAATTTCAGCTGCTGCGGTTCTCTTTCACACAACACTGTCTTAAACCAACCAAACCTTTTGAAATGCCTGCTTACCTTCTCACATTTTAGCACCTTATTTAATTAATTGTTGTTTTTACTGATTTTAGAACTATCTGGGAATTCTAAAACTCCCATATAGTTTTAGAACAGGAATAGTTATACCTTTATTTAAGGACAAAGACAAAAGAGATATTAAAAACTGCCGACCCATCACCCTTTTAAATGTAGATTGTAAACTTTTTAGTAAACTTTTAGCAGCCAGAATGTGCCAAGTGTTGGGGGATCTAATCCACCCGGATCAAGCCTGCGCAGTGCTGGTGTTCTGAAGATCTGTGCTACCTGTAAATCCGTCCTACCTCGTAGTAATGCGCATGCGCGCGTCGATGCTACGTCTATGTCACCGACGTCGATTTGCCCCCGACTCGGTTGTGGCGCGTCGAACTCGGTGATGCATCTGCTGTGGGCGAAGGCCGGCTGTGGGCGAAGGCCGGCTGTGGGCGAAGGCCGGCTGTGGGCGAAGGCCGGCTCCTTGCAATTCCCATATCCCATCCAGCAAGGGAGGTTCTCAACCCACAGCTAGTGCTGTACGTATGGAGCTAAAATTGTCTCATAATTCACAAATGCACAGGACGAAATCCACAAATGAACGGCGGCAGCAAGAAGAGGAACATCCACCAAGAAGAATCGCCTGCGCCTCTTTGGACGAAGCGGCGCAGGTGCAATACTTACTTGAATATTTACTTGTGTTGAGAATTTGCTTTCATATCCTTGTTCTTATCTTCTTTTAGTTTAAGTGAAGTGACAGATTGTATTTATTAAGAGAAAAGGAAAAAAAACATTCTGTAGAACTGTACTATGCCATGTTTTTTAAAAATGTCCCAAGTATCAATCAAATATTTGGAAAGAAAGAAAAAATGTTTTTGAGCCAAATGCATTGTGATTTTTAAAATTCACTTTCAGACAATAAATTTAGTTCATGCAATTTAAAACAATAATTGAAATTATTCTATGGTAAAATAATTAGATTTTCTTGATATTGTGAGATAATAATAGCAAGATGTGTGCTCTTTAACTAGGTCAGGGAAGTTTTTTTTCTTCCATGTTGTGAAATAATTATTTGGTTTAAATTGCAACATTAAGTTAAAACTCACAACACAATATTAATGAACTTAAAAAACAATGTTTAAACAACTTCTGTTGTTAAATCAACTTTATGAACTATAATTTCTGAGTTAAAATCAAAACCATTTTCTTGTTGACTTACATTGCATTTTCAAGGCAGCAGGTGGATTTTCACCTTCAAATGTTTATTTAATTGTCTAAACAGCTTTTTCAATCATTTTGCTGATGTGATGGAGACCAGGGGTTCCATCCATTATTGATATTATGTTAGTTTATTTACAAACCATATGTTCTTTGATTCAGTTCTTTATTTCACTTATATTATGAGATTTAAACATTTCTTTCAGGCAGAGGGACTGGCCATCCTTCCTGTAGAGGGAGATTGTGGGAGAAAATGTCAGTTTGTTTCTAATTGGTTTGATTCAAGTTGTTTAAGGACTTCCCTTTGCTGGGTGTGTCTCCTCAGCCAGATGGAGCAGCAAAGGGAGACAGGTGCTCCAAAAAAGCTCCTGGAGCATACCATTAAAATTGAGAGGGGTAATGCTTTGAAGAGTTATCATAAGTTACATTTATTCTTTGATTGACTTTAGATGAGTTTAGTTCTAATGATCTGCATGCATGTAAATATTTGTTGGTACCATTTATTGTTTTGTTAGGTTTGTGTAAATAGTGTTTCTTGTTTGTTCTTTTTTGATCACCTCTTTATTTGGGATAAGTGTTGAACAGGCCTCAGGTAGAAATGCCAGCCTTTTTGTCACAGTGGGACGTGGGTGTCGGTTCAAATGTAACTGCAAGTTTTTAAATAAATCTGTGGACTGCATTCGGCTGCCTTGTTTGCTTCCCTGTATGCAGAGCCTCCGCTGGTCAAAAGTGACAGCTGATGAAAGGAAGGTTGGAGATTGGCCTGTAATTCTCTAGAAGTGATTCAACATATAAACTCACAGTGGCTCTCACACATGCTGCATTTCATTTTCCCCTTGTCAAATCTGCTGTTCTTGGCGCTGAAGGTTATTTCACAGAGCAAACCAACAGGGGGCAGTCCTTTGCTCCTCTGCTTAGTGCCTTAGCTGCTGGAACAGAACTCCGTTGCAGAACTTTAAGACTTCAAGGTGCTGGCATGCCCACTGCTGCATGTAGAGGGTTAGAGGCTGGGAATGTACGGTGGCCTTGAGGTACAAACCACTTCAAGAAATTCAAAAACACAACATCAATGAAGCACAATTACAAATTACAAAAACACAACACAGAATTTCTTGACTTTGTGACCAGTTCTGTGCATTTCCGTGGTGAAACAAACTTCTAAACAACCAAGCAACATTTCCTTTGTAACTAAATTGGCCCAGTTAACTACTCTGATTATTTTCTTAGCTTAGCCAACTTTTTTATAGTGTGTAGTTTTTCTAAGGAGGGAGAGGCAATGAGAAACCTGTAATGGGCGCTTTTGCCATTTGTTTATTGTTGCCATGGTTACCTAGAAGTTCTTAAGACAAATCGCTGTTTGTGGTCAAACATGGTTACTTTAATGTACGTCAGTTGTCTGTAAGGTGTTTCTTATAATTTATTATAAATTATTTATTTGATATAACAGCGGACCTGAAGTGGACTGGAAGTACATTAATCCAGAGAGCAGCGCGGAGCCCGGGGATTCCATCAGGACAGGTCCATAAGGACCAGAGCTGGAGCTGTTTATCGTCAGACTTCTGGTTCACAGCTCATCTCTACAATGTCTGTGTTTGATGCTAAGTCAATACCCCGATATGGTGAAGATATGTTGTTTTTTAACTGAATGTGAATGAATCAGGGATGTATTTTCTATTACACTATTAGATCATTTTTATCATTTGCTTTAATCTGTGGTTAGCCAGATGTCTCAGATGAACCGATCACCAAACTGCTCCCAGCTTGGCCACCAGGCTGCTTGTGCCCTGTGTTGCCAATATAATATAAATAAATTTGTAATGTACTGCACCCTTTTTTTCTTTCACTTTTTGTGTATTTTCAGTGAAATATCTAAATTTGAAGTATTAGGGTATTATGACAGTTTGCGTAAAGAAATGAAAAATTATTTAGTCTGTTAGATTTTGTTTTTTCACACTGCTGCCTATAGCACAGTTGACATAAATAATTTTCAAAGTAAAAATATGCAGCTAAAGTTTGACAACTATTATCAAAGTTTGTCTTTACAATAAATGCCTAAAAATTTAAATGAAGTTAAGTTTTTTAAATTCATATCTTGTAATAGCAAATGCACATTGAATTATGGAATTGTGCTAATATGTTCATGAATACACCACTATAAAGGTGGGTGCTTGCGCGCGTGTGTGTGTGTGTTCATCAATAAAAATCATTTATCAGAGTCAGCTGTATCAAATGTAATTATTGTGCCCCAAAACAATTAAATAATCACTTCAAAAAGTTTGGAACATTGTCCTTAGAGTTTTGTTTTTCATTCTATATATGATAGTGTGTGAGAGATTGTGTCAGTGACATTCATTAACTTCCCCGGGGCCTCCTCCCGGTGGGACGTGCCCGGAACACCTCACCAGGGAGGCGTCCAGGAGGCATCCTGACCAGATGCCCGAGCCACCTCAACTGGGTCCTCTCAATGCGGAGGAGCAGCGGCTCTACTCTGAGTCCCTCCCGGATGACCGAGCTTCTCACCCTATCTCTAAGGAAGACTCCAGCCACCCTGCAGAGGAAACCCATTTCGGCTGCTTGTATCCGGGACCTCGTTCTTTCGGTCATGACCCAAAGCTCATGACCATAGATGAGGGTAGGAACGTAGATCGACCGGTAAATCGAGAGCTTCGCTTTTTGGCTTAGCTCTCTCTTCACCACGACGGACCGGTACAGCGCCCGCTTCACTGCAGAGGCTGCACCAATCCGCCTGTCGATCTCCCGCTCCCTTCTTCCCTCATTTGGGAACAAGATCCCAAGATACTGAAACTCCTCCACTCGGGGCAGGACCCTCCCCGCCCCCCACCCCCGGCCCGGAGAAAGCACTCAACCCTATTCCGGCTCAAGACCATGGTCTCAGATTTGGAGGCACTGATTCCCATCCCGGCTGCTTCACACTCGGCTGCGAACCGCTCCAGTGAGAGCTGCAGATCACGCTCTGATGAAGCCAACAGGACCATATCATCTGCAAAAAGCAGAGATGTGATCCTAAGACCACCAAAACGGATCCCCTCAACACCCCGGCTGCACCTAGAAATTCTGTCCATAAAAGTAATGAACAGAATCGGTGACAAAGAACAGCCCTGGTGGAGTCCAACTCTCACCGGGAACGAGCCCGACTTACTGCCGGCAATGCGGACCAGACTCTGACACTGGTCGTACAGGGACCTGACAGCTCCTATCAAAGGGCCCGGTACCCCATACTTCCGGAGAAGCCCCCACAGGACTCCCCGAGGGACGTGGTCGAATGCCTTCTCCAAGTCCACAAAACACATGTAGACCGGTTGGGTGAACTCCCACGCACCCTCCAGGACCCTGCTGAGGGTGTAGAGCTGGTCCAGCGTTCCACGGCCAGGATGAAAACCACACTGTTCCTCCTGAATCCGAGGTTCGACTATCCGACGGACCCTCCTCTCCAGGACCCCTGAATAGACCTTGCCAGGGAGGCTTAAGAGCGTGACCTCCCTGTAATTGGAGCACACCCTCCGGTCCCCCTTTTTGAACAGTCCACCACAGTCTGCCAATCCAGGGGAACTGCCCCCGATGTCCATGCAATGCTGCAGAGTCGCGTCAGCCAACAACAACCCTACAACATCCAGAGCCTTAAGGAACTCCAGCCGGATCTCATGACCCCCAGGGTCATGCCACCGAGGAGCTTTTTAACCACCTCGGCGACCTCGTCCCCAGAGATTGGAGAGCCTGACCCAGAGTCCCCAGGTTCAGCTTCCTCAATGGAAGGCATGTTGGTGGGATTGAGGAGGTCTTCGAAGTACTCTGCCCACCGGCCCACAACGTCCCGAGTCGAGGTCAGCAGCACACCATCCCCACTATACACAGTGTTGGTGCTGCCCTGCTTCCCCCTCCTGAGACGCCGGATGGTGGACCAGAATCGCCTCGAAGCCGTACGGAAGACTTTCTCCATGGCCTCTCCGAACTCCTTCCACGCCCGAGTTTTTGCCTCAGCAACCACCCGAGCGCATGCCGCTTTGCCCGCTGGTACCCATCAGCTGCTTCCGGCGTCACACAGGCCAAAAAGGCCCGATAAGTCTCCTTCTTCAGCCTGAAAGCATCCCTCATTGAAGGTGTCCACCAATGGGTTCGGGGGTTGCCGCCACGACAGGCACCGACAGCCTTGCGGCCACAGCTCCCGTATGCCGCCTCGACAATGGAGGCACGGAACATGGTCCACTCAGACTCAATGTCCCCCACTTCCCCAGGAACGTGTTCAAAGTTCTGCCGGAGATGGGAGTTAAAGCTCCGCCTCACAGGGGATTCCACCAGGCGTTCCCAGCAGACCCTCACAACACGTTTGGGCCTGCCAGGTCTGACCGGCATCCTCCCCCACCACCGGAGCCAACTCACCACCAGGTAGTAGTCAGTGGAGAGCTCCGCACCTCTCTTCACCCGAGTGTCCAAGACATTCGGCCACAGATCAGATGAAACGATGACAAAGTCGATCATTGAACTGCAGCCTAGGGTGTCCTGGTGCCAAGTGCACACATGGACACTCTTGTACCTGAACATGGTGTTCGTTATGGACAATCCATGACGAGCACAGAAGTCCAACAACAGAAAACCACTCTGGTTCAGAATGGGGGGGGGGGCAGGGCCGTTCCTCCCAACCACGCCCCTCCAGGTCTCACTGTCATTGCCCACATGAGCGTTGAAGTCCCCCAGCAGAACAAGGGGGTCCCCAGGAAGGGGTTGCAGTACCCCCTCCAAGGACTCCAAAAAGGGTGAGTAATCCGAACTGTTGTTTGGCCCGTAAGCACAAACAACAGTCAGAACCCGTCCCCCCACCTTTAGGCGGAGGGAGGCTACCCTCTCGCTCACCGGGGTAAACCCCAACGTACAGGCGCCGAGATGGGGGGCAACAAGTATGCCCACTCCTGCCTGGCGCCTTTCACCGCGGGCAACTCCAGGGTGGAAGTATGTCCAGCCCCTCTCAAGGAGACTGGTTCCAGAACCAGAGCCATGCGTCGAGGTGAGACCGACTATTTCTAGCCGGAACCTCTCAGCCTCGCACACCAGCTCCGGCTCCTTCCCCACCAGAGAGGTCACATTCCATGTCCCAAGAGCTTCTGCAACTGAGGATTGGACCGCCAGGGCCCCCTCCCCCGGCCACCACCCAGCACACAATGCACCAGACCCATGTGGCCCCTCCCATAGGTGGTGAGCCCATTGGAGGGGGGACCCATTTGGGCTGAGCCCGGCCGGGCTCCATGGGCAAAAGCCCAGCCACCAGGCGCTCGCCATCGTGCCCCCCCTCCAGGCCTGGCTCCAGGGAGGGGCCCCGGTGGCCCACGTCCGGGCGAGGGAACACCAGATCCAAAGATTGTTCTCATCATCAAGGGTCTTCGGGCTGCGCTTTGTCTGGTCCCTCACCTAGGTCCTGTCTACCTTGGTGACCCTACCAGGGGCGTAAAACCCCAGACAGCATAGCTCCTAGAATCATTGGGACACTCAAACCCCTCCAGCGTTATAAGGTGGCAGCCCAAGGAGAGGTGCAGCAATATTTAAAGAATTATTTTACTTAGTTTCATCTGAGGATGCTTTACTTGCTTTGACATGAAAGATGTCTGGAACTGAAAGTAAAATTGATCTCAAGGTGTAATTTCTCATTAAGTTTGGCTAGAAATTGTAGCACTTCTGGCTTTGAATGTCCCCACCTCTTTAATTTGAGAAACAAAAACCTGTGGAAGCCACTGAAAAGCAAAAGTAGTAAGGTGAACACCTTGAATTTCGCATCACTAATCTTAGTATACATGTGCTATATGGATGAGAATGAGAACTAGAAGTGCCACATATTCTGGACATTTAAATGCATGTAACACACCAGAGTAATGGCATGTTAGGAACCATTTTTAGACTCTGTTCCATCAGTGTTTGTGTTTTTACTGAAAATATTTCAAAAACAAGCAGTTAGATTTGTTTGCCAGACAATGATCCCATTAATGTTTTTGTAAATCACTAATAATCCAAATGCTTGCTTTGGCAATGGGAGAGTAAAACTCTTCTATATCTCCTCCAACTCTCAGTTAATGACGCTGTACTGATGTCTTCTTCACCAATATTAACAGTGTTGCTGCAGCTGGTTGACTACTATCTGACAAAACTTTATGTGAAGGTCTCCATCTGACATGTGGAACACAAAGGACAACACAGCGAGAACTTTTTATGGTTTAGTCCACTCTCTTGCACCATTTCTTTTTACTGCTTAAAACCATAATTTTCATGGAGAGAAAATGTGGACAAAGATTATGTTGAAAGAAACTGAGGGTTGTAGTTGGACCAGCAGACGCTGTTGGCTGCAGGGGAAGCTGCTTTGAGGGGATCTGGGTAGAAACGGTTGAAGTTAGCAGATGTTTGTGATCGGCCCAAGCTGTGTTCAGCTGATGTTGCTCCGAGATGTTGGAGCTGCACAGATGGGAACTTGTAGATGCAAACTTGTGGTGACAGTTAACACAAGTTCGGATCTACGGGTTCATGACTATGAGCAAATGACTTCCTGAATCTGTCCAACAGCAGGACAGAAGAAATGTCCTCTTCTGTGTGTGCGTGTGTGTACTGTAAAATTAACTTAACTAATTTTAATGTTGAAAAAAATTATTTGTTAATGTTTAATGATTCTGTCGCCAAAATGTTAACTACAACTACTACTAAAAGGAGCTTTTTGGTTGTATTTGATCAGACAACTGGGGGATTTTCTGCATCACATTTTTATTTCAAGTTGTTCTTTATGTTTGTTTTTTGTTTTAAAATCTAAGCAGAATGTTTTCCTAGCTCCACTCAACAGCCTCTGACATGCAAAATTTTACAGCTTGGAGCCCTACGTCACCACCACAACCAGTAAGGTTCACTGAACTTTTCTTGATTTACCAGCTTTTCACACCACTTTTCTCACGCCACTTTTCCACCTATTCCTCATTGAGGAATAGGTGGAAAAATTCCAGAGGCAATCAGAGAACACAGACTGAAGGAAAATAAAATGTTCTGGAGAAATTTTAAAGAAACGATTCTCATAAAACAATGCTGCTTTCTAAACACCTGTGTGCTGAAGGGTTTTTGAGAGTTCAACAAATGAAAAAACACAACAATTCTGAAGATAATTAGTTGGAAAATTTATTGAAGTGTTGGAAAAAATGAGGCAGAAATTTTGATATTTGTTTCCATAAAGTACTTCATAAAACTAGTAAAACTTGTGACCTTTCTTTAAAAATGTTTATAAAAATGAGCTAAATTACAAGACAAATAACAAAAACTGCTTGTGAAGACATGCAAAATAATAAAGTTTTAAATAAATGGATGTAATTTCTGTTTTCTAATTGAATCCTGAGAGCATACAAAGATACCATGTCCTCAAAACACCCTGGTTCAAACCAAACAAACTGAGTACCCAAGAGGGTAAAACCTTTCAAACTCAAATGAAAAAGAAAGTATGTGGTCCAATTTCAACTTGCAGACTGCTTCTGCAATTTTCCACCTGCCTGATTTTAAATGAGACGTCTGACTTTGAAGCTGTTGCCAAGTTCCCTAAAGTATGTCAGAAGGTCCTTGCCAGAGAGCTGAAAGACACCTTGAGTTCGAGTGAACAAAGAGTTTGCTGGGGTCTGCGGCACTACAGCGGGCCGGGTCACACCACCACCAGTGCTCCAGTATATGTGTTAGCAAGTCGGGGTGTGTGTGTGGGGGTGCGGGGAGGGGGGGTATATATGTATGAGGAGGGGCTCCATCAACAAAATGAAGACCATCTAAAGGCCAAAACCTGCATTGTTCAGCACTGAGTGGTGACACCAGCCAAGCCCAGAATCGCACAGTCTACCAAGCAACAGAGCCAAGAAAGAATGGGGGTCAGTGGAGGTGAAGAACTGAGAGGTGAGGAAGTGGCATGTCATTACCCCTTCATAATATCACACAGTGTAAACAGACAGCTGCTGCCAAGCCAACAGATAGTATTTACGTTCTCAGCTTTGCTCATTCACAGCAAACATCAGCGGAAAGCAGCACCAGGCCCCATTCAGGAGCACCAACAGTCACCAAACTGCAAAGCTGGACAAAATGGAGCTCTGGAGCACATTAGCAAGGTGGTAACTTACCAATTTGCTTTCACGTATAGCTTCCAAGAACTCTACTTTGCGAGGCCTATGCTGCTGTAACAGAAGGTAGAGGCTGTCACGTCCACTGTGGCCCATCAAAAAAAAAAAAAAAAAGATTTAAAGATTACAAATAATAAATTGCCCCAAAATAAGCAGCTCGGGCAGCAGAGAGGTGAGGATAGAATGAGACAAATAAAAGAAAGCAAAGTGAGGAAGAACAGAAACTGTAAAGAGGGAGAAAGAAACAAAGGGCCAAAAACAGAAAAATTGACTAGTTTTCAAACAATTTGACCGCGTGCCAGTAATTATCACAACTATCCCAAAAAACAAAAGGTACAGGAATCGTTCAGCCTGTTAATTGTACAAGCTGCTTTTCTGCACTGCAAGCGAATGACAAGCAACATCTGTTTGTAACACAGCCAGGATCACAGTCCAAAAAGAGGAGGACAAAAAGTGAAAATTGGCTTGGTTTTTCTCTCTTTTCAGTATTAAATTCTAAAACTCTCCTTGTCTCTTTGACTCTCCCTTGCTAAGCACAATGAGGCAGAACAGAGAGAGGGGAGTGTGGAGACTCGGCGAAGGGAAAACGCAGCCATGAAGCCCTCCTCTTGTCACCCCTGAACCCCCCCCCCACACGCACACACACCCCCTCCACTTTCTCTGCCTCACAGATCTCTCTTCTCCCCCCACCCTTGGCTCTCCAACACAACAAGGACAGTAGAGTCCAGGTATAACTTCTCCTCAGAGTGCTTCTCTTCCCAAAATGCAGCTCACACACTCTTGCCCCGACACCCCCCCACAACATTTCACACAGCCAGAAGCACACTGACCAGCTTTTACTTACACACTCATGGAAACCCCAGGCAAAAGTGTGTGTACAGACCACACACACGCACACACATTTCTTGGAAAGCTTCCCTGCACCAAAAAACAAATACCAATCTTTAGTTAGCCTGAGCTGCGAATAGAAAAGAAGTCATTCCGGGACTTGGCACTGGTTTATGGAGGTACGGAGGGCCAGTCGTCTACATGCCTACAATTCGTAGCTCGGAGCGCCTCCTGATCTGAGTGCATCACACCATCAAACATTTCTTCTACCTCTCTTGTGTTGTATGTTCTCCCTCCCTTCAGCTGTTTTGCAGCTCAAATCATACAACCATCACTGTCCATGGAAACAGGGGAAGTGGGGGGGGGGGGGGCGACTCCATTGTGTTTTGGGCTGGGTGGTCAGGATTCTCCAAATAGATGTGACAATGCACAACCTCTGCCTTATTCTAGACATAAGTCCATGCCTAGCAGATCAATACAGCACTCAGAGCAGGAGACAGGTCTTCAAATTAAGACTCACACACACCACAGTATGGAGCTAAAACAGTATCATAATTCACAAATGCACAGAACAAGATTCACACTTGTATTTCTGATGCCAACATAAATATGTCAGTTGGATAAATGCACATCAATGTGTATTTTGTAGTTGGGTATATATTTTGGCAGACTGCATATTCAGCCTTGCAGGATAAGTAAATTAAAAAGAGAAATCACTGTGTTTCTGAAAAGCGTGACTTATTACAGTGAGTGCTAAGATAATTTATCATTTAAGGACAAGGTCTTTATAATAATTTATAATATACAAAGGCTATTATAATCTTGAATAAATTCAATTACATAGAAAAACACTAGCCTGACACTATTAGCATGCAGAAGCGCTAGCACAGCTTGGTAGCATAGCTTGGTAGCATAGCTTGGTAGCACAGCTTGGTAGCATAGCTTGGTAGCATAGCTTGGTAGCACAGCTTGGTAGCATAGCTTGGTAGCACAGCTTGGTAGCACAGCTTGGTAGCATAGCTTGGTAGCACAGCTTGGTAGCATAGCTTGGTAGCCAGAAGCACATTTTTAAAAAACATGGCTTTGTACAGTTATACAGAAATGTTGACATTTTTTTCTTTTCTCTTATTAAATACAATTCGTCACTTAACTTAAACTAAAAGAAGATAAGAAAAAGGATATGAAAACAAATTCTCTATATGTTAAAAGTTGCTGTCCTGTTCTTCCAAGCAGCGCTGGTGCTCAGAGGGGATCCCCACCCTGTTCTCCTTCCCGCCTGCCTGACCCGGAGAGCCAGGCCGCCCTGTGACCTCCGTCCGTGGAGCGCCGGCTCCTTCGTCCAAAGAGGCGCAGGCGATTCTTCTTGGTGGCTGTGTCCTTGGCGCGTCATCTGCAGCTCTGGATGTTTCTCTTCTTGCTGCCACCCTTTGGTTCACAGCCACGGGGGGATCTGCCTGTACCAGCAAGTTTCTGGAGGTCCATATGGCGTCTTTGATGGTGGTTAGTTAAAATCCTGCTCTCCTCTCCTTCCAGTTATCAAATGTTCTATAAATTTCTCTATAAAAGCGTATGCCCGGGGCAGATTGAAAGCTACTGGAGTTCTAAAATCACTTTTGATCAGTTTAAGTTTTCTCAGATAGGATCCTAGCCAGAATCTGTTCATTGTGTTTGTTTTTTGATTGTGTGAAAAGAACATTATCCTCTGGCTTTGCTAGCCTTAATAACACACAAGAGTCAGATCAATGTAACACACTTCCATCTCACTCACGGTGCAACACAGGATACAAAAACATGCCACTAAACACATTGGGAAATAGTTCACACCACTGTCTTTTTCTTCAGTCAGTTTTTTAAGTGCTAACCTAAATACTCTAATTCATTCAACTCTTGGAGTTTTGACAAAATTAATAAAAAGTTAACATAACTTACTACTGAAAGTTTATCTTTCACAAACTCACATTTAGGTTCAAAATTTAAAACTCACAAAATGTATTTGACTTAAAGAGTAAGATATAGTTGACAGAACAAGATATGACTCAAACGTTTTACAATTTAGGGGTTCCCAGACCAAACCAGTGAAAATTTTAAGGTGGAAAAAAAAGAGGATAAGTAAATATAGATGTGATGGAGTAGAGGATAATGTAAGATAATGCAAGAATTGGACACCAGGACAGTTTCTGTATATCTGTCATAACTGACTCAGAAAATGAGTAAATAAAATAATAGAGATTTGAATCAGCCATATTCTGTTCTGTTGTAAACAAGATGATTTTGTTTTTTGACATACTAATTTTTGACAAGTTGTATAGCCTTTGTGTTCTGTTAATTCAAGACACAACACTCGTTGTTGCCTCTGTAACATGTTTTCTTTCAACCAAGATATAAAACATTGTAAATTGAAGATAAATTGAGCTAAACACCTGGAAGTACGCCTGTCAGAGGCAACAGGGAGGAGGCAAGTCTTCCAGCAGGGCCCAAACCTTCAACATGCAGCCACAGCTACAATGGAATGATTTAAATCAACCTCCAGCTCTAAATCTCACTGAAAATCTGTTCCAAGTCTTGAAGGTCTTGGCACAGATCTTCAAGTCTGTGCCAAGACCTTCAGATGCTCCAAATCCAGTCTGAGTGAACCTGAGGAAATGGGCAGAAAATTTAGCCAGTAAAAGTGCAACAATGAGAAAAGTGGTTCTAGAAAGTATTGGCTAGGCCTGGCCACATCATTCTACATATATTACTCCAATTTCCTCCTGTAGTTCATGCTGGCAAATATAGGAATTAAAATTCAAAATATCAAAAGTTTACATGTTCAATTTCAAAGCAGGTTTCCATATGCTTGCACTCAAATTGTCTGCTTAAAAAACACAATCTGCTTAATTCCCCAGTTTCATTTTTTATCTATTCAGGTAGCTGGAGAAAAAATCTTACTGGAACTTTAAATACAGATCAATACAGGTCAATACAGAGACTTCAAAACAGGACTAATGTGGCTTCAATCGGTGTCATCTGACACTGAATGAGTTGTAGATGAACTTCAGTTCCCCCTGGAAGACCAGAACGCCAAAGATTGAGAAAATCAGGGCAGCAAGTGATAAAAGCCTGTACAGGAGTGAGCAGTTATGTTTTCTAATAGACTACATGAGTAACAGTGACTGAGGTCAAGGGTTAGAACATTGGGTGAACCCAGGTTTTCTAAACATTTCTTTGAACTGTCAAACTAAGTATATTTCATTTTTTGTTGGCAACAGCACACAGAGTTGCTGGTGATAAAAGGGGACCCACCAGTCTGCCGAATGAAACTTTGCATTTACATGACACAAAAAATCACCAGTATTGTTAAAAAAGTCTGCACCATCTTTATTCTGACTATTCAAATACACGTTTGGAGTTTGCATGTTCTCTGTGGAGTTCCATGCTGAATCTGCTGACATAAAGAGGAAGCAACATTCCTCTTTCTCTTGCCTTAATATATAAGGTGAGATCCAGTGATTCTGAAGGAAAAGGGTGAGGTCAGTACTATGGAGGCTTTGTTCAGATTCATGTTGCACAGAAGGTCCTTCAAAATCCTACAGAATCTCTGTTTATTGGCTCTATTCATCTTATGACTTATTAGATTGAAAAAATACAGTTTCTTTAAGACATTTTAAGAAAGCAAATGAAACATCTTTTATGATTATTAGAAAAATATTGCCCTCACAAATTCAAGGATCAGCTCAGGGGAATAGGATATTTCGATCGCATTAAGAAGTCAATCTTTCTAAGCCTCTCTTGTGATTTAGTACACCCTTCATTGACTTTGACATGACTCACTCCAGAACAATCTGTGGGACAAACATATCTCCCAAAAAGTTTTCCTCAAAGAACAGGAAAAGATATATGCCTTAAAACTCAAAAGAAAACCACAGTAATCTGTCTGTGATGAAATTTTACCGTGTCAAGCCTTAAGCCTGAGTCAGGGTTTATGAGATGCGTTTCCTGCAGTGCTTGTAATCCCTCAGATTGCTTTCTATGCAGAAATGAAAGTTGTATGATACTGTTTTATAGATCAGGGATTACGAGTTGTGAGTCGGAGGCACCTGAAGAACCCGGGTTTGATTTGTTGGGAGTTTGTTATGAGGAGACAGGTCAGAGTGCAGAAGCTCTCTGAAGGCTGTTGCCATTTTGCTGTAGATGGCTGAAATGGTTTGAGAGTTTTAGCTTTACCCTCTTCACTCAAGAATCACCCCATTATGTGGATGATGCTTTACCTTTTCATCAAAATTGATTGTCTTTGGTGTTGTAACTCAGAGAGACTATCACCTCTTTCTAAAATGTCTCGATCGGTACCCTTTCCATCTTCTTTCCTCTCTCCTCTACCTCCATCTGATATTCTGCTCACGCACAGCTGCAGCAGCCCTCCTCCAATTGCTGGCAATAATCCACACCTCAGACCCCCCAAACACACTGTCTGCTCTCCCACAATGCACCTCAGCTCCAACACTTTCCCATACACATTTGGCCTTCTCATTGTGCCCCAACTTCTACCTCCCTCTAAAGTCCCTTTTCTTCCACTCATTCTCCCCGTGGCATTTCATCGGCCAGTTTTCATTCACCATGTGTAGTTTTCAAACTACCCAAATCTTCTCCATTCAGCTGAGACCCATCTGGTTGAAACACTTGTGAGAATTTCCCAGAGCTCATCTGATGTAAAATGATGATCGCCATACTTTGAATTTATGTTCTTCCATTGGCCATAGACAAATTTATAGATCACAGACTCACATATTTAACATTGAGAAGAGTGCTAAAATAACCGATTAACATAAAATAGTAACAATATGGCTTTTTACTTATTTTTCCAAACATCCTAATACCTGGTTCACATGGCTAGATTGCAGCGTTTTTGGCCGATATTTAAAAGCTGAGAGTCCCACATGCATGACAATAAAAAATTCTAGGTGGAACAAATTTAGTCATACTAGTTAAGAGCAACACACCACACACGAACCAGTTTCATTGCTCAACATTCAGATGTCTGAAAGGAAACCTCACAAAACCTCTCAAGTTCAAACATAAACTTGTAATCCCCTCAGATTGCTTTCTATGCAGAAATGAAAGTTGAAATCAGAGCATGAGTTTTGGGAACTGAGCTTGGAAGTATGTACATAGAGTCTAAATCAAAGGATAGACTACATCTGGCTTAAAAAAGATCAGTCTCTAACCTTGAAAAACTCAATAATTTCCTCACTTTTGTAAGACTTCAGCAACATCAGGTTTTCCCCATGTATATAGAGACCGAGGCCTCTCAGGCAGTGCGAGTTGGGAGAAAGGGTCAAGAGGAAGGTCAGGCTATTGCTAATTCCTAGAATTTCAAAAAGTAGAAAAGGAGGCAGGTTGTTTAGTTCTCAGGCTCATTTCCTGTGAGACCAGCTGGGGATCTAAGGAAACCTTACTTGGCCAAGGAAACTTCAGATACCTTAATCGGATATCTAAGAAACTTTTTAAACTACTTTTAATAATTAATTGAGCATGCTGATCTGTTTGCTAACTGCGATCAATTGGAATGTATCCGTGATTGTATTAAAATAATTTCTTGTAAAGTGCCCAGAGACATATGTTGTGAAATGGCGCTTTAGAAATAAACAGAATTGAATTGAAAGTCTAACGAATGTTTAAGGATATGAAGGTTGAGGATTTAGGTGTTCTCGCAAACTTTATTGATAAATCATAAAAGCACCTGCTGAAAACACTATGGAGTGAACTCATCAATTGTTCTACTAATCTTCATCGGGATACCAAGCTCCTTAACATTCTTCAACTGCATAGTCACCAAAATATTCCTTATCTGTTGACTCCATGGAAAGAAAACACTTTTCTTCAAAGGTCACTAATCAGCATCTGATGCCTTGGACTGCTTTTCTAAGCCCTGACAATATTTTCTTCAGAAAGACTGATGCTTCAGTGATCTCCGGTTTTGGGAATCTTTCTGTTGAACTGAGAAAAGACAAAGCTAAGAGGATTGCAACTGAAGCTGCAGGCAGACATGATGGAAGATGCAGATTGAAACCAGAGTTGATTGTTGATAAAGATCTGTCCAAAATACAGCTTAATAAGAACTTCCTGGGCCTAATCTATAGGTTTGTATTCCAATCTAAGTAAGGGAAAGCTATGAAGAATTTTGTGTTTTCAAGTTGGAACTTGGCGGGGTAGGTTAGTGGTGAGAAAGGCGAAGGGACGGAAGGGGAAAGGGTGCAGAGAGAGCCGGAGAGGGACAGAGGTGAAGGGGAGCACGCTGGGTGTAGAGAGCAGACACAGCTCTCTCCCTTCCTCACTTGTTTCTGGGCAAAGTAAAGGCTGCTTCTGTTTCCCTCATCCAAAAGGTGGCTGCTTGGAAATATGCCCAATCATGAAAAAGAGGCATGGCAGGAAAACCAAAAGGGACACCACCCGTCTCTCTTATTAAGGTGCTGCTGTTTTACAGCTACAATTAGCAAGCCCTGAGGCAGTCCAGACTGGAGCTCACACCAGGCCAGTGCCATTGCCAATGTTGCTCTGCAAGGAGCAAAACACACATGTTTAACTAAAAATACAAACTCAATTTTAATGCATTTTCTAAATTTTATGTGCCAAAATAAAAATAACATAAATGTTAAAGATAATTATATGTGTAATATAATGCATCATTTTTGCAGCATAAGGAAAAAGTGCCATCTTATGTTCTTTATTTTTGTTAAGGTTGTTATATAGTGCTTTAATAGCTTTTGGTATTTTAGAAAACATAAATCTCACATTTTCAGTTTAGCATATTGTTATGGTTTAATTCTGATTCCCAGAAAATTTTTAATGAAAAATCAAAAATCATTCAGTAATAGTTCACTGGAAGACATTCATAGTGCAGCTGTTGAGGCTTTTGTTTGCTTTTCTTTCTCAACCTCCTTCCCCTTCCTCACCGTTCTTCCTCCCTCCAGCCCTACGCCTCCCTTCCACACGCCTGTCCTCCTGTGACCTCACTCGGCCTGAGCAGTGTCAGTCCCTGTTTGAATGGGACACAGCAGGTGTTGCTGAAAGCCGATTGGCACGAGTGAAACTGTCTACAGGTTGTCTGTCAGACTAACACATCTTCATAATGCTCACAGCTTGACTTTGCTGTCTATAGTACCAACCAGCTCCACCATATTTTCTGTTACATTGTCACTTCCAGGAGGTTTTTAATCTAATTTGTCATGAGAAAATGGGAAGAAGTGTAAAAATATAGGCACAGATGAACGCATTTCCAAACACTGACTTGTCATCCATTTCAGGGGGAAAAAAACCCTGAAGGAGAGAAAGAGGGCATCTAATTATTAGAAATTGTCTAAAACTTCACTGTGCAGAGATGTTTTGAACTCAATGATCTTCTCATATTTGTCCTATGGAGCTACTGTCTGGTCCCAGACTAGTAAAACTCAACCCATTAGAAAGTTTCTATCATTGGGCCTGAAAGGTTTTATATCAAAAGCCAATCAGATTCCATCATTGTCACATTTTGGCTAATTATGGACTTTTCCAATTTTATAAGTCATAACCTTTGAAAATGGATTTTTAAGTGTTTAAACGGATATGAAGCTACACCATTAAGTGATTGTATACAGACATTGTAGGGCAACAGCAGATCTTCTAGAGCGACTTTAAATGGAAATTGTAAGGTCCACTTTTGCTCAAAGTGCTCTGTTGGTGAGAGGATCTGCAGTTTGGGATTCACTTCCTGTTGATTTAAAGTCTGGAACCAGTTTCAGTACTTTCAAAAAACAAACAAAACTCTGGTTATGTCATAAACAGAACTATATCCATACTTAATGTTTTATGTTTCACTGTTTGTATATGTTGTCAACATTATATTGTGCTATTTGAAATGATTATTATTTCAATTTTTCCTGGTTTTAAGATGTACTGTTTAAAAGCCCATCTAGGGACAAGTGCTGTGAATTAGCTGTTGCTATTGCACTATTACCCAAACACGGGACTGTTGTTCTGCTCACTTTGTCTATGTCGATGTGTGTCTGTCCTTATCAAATAAACTTAAATAAATAAATCTGGGCTTCATTCGATCCAATCAGATGTCAGAGGTCATTGAAGAGCAGGAAGTAGAGGGTGTGTGTTTGTAGCTGATTGGACTATGGTGCAGGGATAGCTCGCTTTGTGTCACTTGCCAATAAGCTCAAGGAAAGCAGAAGGACCAAAATCAAAGCCAGCTGTGCAGAGCAAGCAGCCACACAGACACTCCGTCAACAAGGAGGGCAGTGCACCACAAGAACAATGAGGATGATTATTAACTGTTTTAGTAAAAGGTTAAATATTCCATTTATGCACACACAGATGACGATAGAACTTTAATACATCCTCTTAATGATATCATAGATTTTTAGCTAGTGAGCTAGCAAGCAAATCACACATCCTGCAGGACTAGCTCCACCTAGAAAATCTCAGCTTTAACTGATGTCTTCCTCTATATTTGAAAACATAAAGGCAATACTTTTATTGGAGAGCAAATTAGTTTAGAATGCTGTCCACAGCAGCTGTGTTGCTTCAGGACGCCTGGAGGTGAAAAATTGCAATTTGCACCAAGCGGAACAGAGTGACTGAGGTCACTGTTTGGTTCGCTGCTTGAAACACAAATGGAAGCTTTGATAGCACAAGCAGGCTAGTTCTGCTCTACATCTGACCTCTTTCTGCAGCAGTGTTCTAAAGGAAACATACAAAAACACACTGATAATAGAAAAATTATAAAAAATAAAACTGCAAGCAGAATTGAACTCTTGACTTGTTAACCCACTCTGGAACAAGTGGATTTCAGATAACTAACATATTCTTTTATATTCACATTCTAACATATAAACATTTTCAGCTTTTGCATTTTGGAATACTCAAAAGGAATGCTGTCAACAAAACCAAATACTGAACACCAAGCCAACAGATTGCTAGATTTTAATGGCAGAGCTGCCAAAAAATAACTTGAGCACTGAAAAGAAACCCTGTTAGAAAGTAACAAGTCAAAGTTGTGTAATAATTTGCTTGGATTATATTTAAATAGATTTTAATGAACATTTCCAGATATAAATTATGGCTGTTTAACAAGGAAAAGAAAACTAAACAATTGGGTTAGCCCAAATTCCCAACAGTTTTCAAAATGTACTCAGTTACAAACCATTTTTAGGATGTTTCTGACATTATTTATTTCAATCACTCAAATCTTTTCATCTCAATTTATTATCTATTTAGTGGTGTACACTTTAGAGCCAACAGTCAATATTGGTTAAGTTATATTTCGAAAATCAAAATAAATGTCTACACATTAATCAAATTCTTGTCCTAAATTATGTTAACTTAGAAGTGATGGCAATAGCTCCTATCAAACACCTCCACCTTTTCTTTAACGAACTCGTCTGATTGGTCCTCCATGTTAAAAATAATCTAGGTTTGACTAAGTCATAAAATATAACTTCATAGGATGTGTGGGATCTGCAGAGATTGTAGTAGAGATTGTAGCAGAAGCTAATATTTTATTTTATGTATATATAAACTACTTCATGATTTACAAGTTTACTAAAACCATATCTTGTCAGTTGTGAGGCTAACCGAATGAAAGACTTAAAGGGATAAAATCTGCTGGAATATTGACGAACCCTTTCAGTGAAATCTTGTCACATTTGAGGAAAAAAACCTTTTAATTCTTATGCCAAGCCAATAACAGCCTTATTTTTCAAACATTTAAGATGGTTTTTCTCTGGAATTAGGATGAAAGATAATTAAAAGTTAAATAATTTTTCTATGATCTAAAGAGAAAAAGACAAAAGGGAAAAGATGCTTAGCAACATTTGATTGTTAAAAAAACAGTTACTGCCCTCATCCTTCAGCTGAAATTGAAACTAAATCTGATTCCAGTAGAACGTTGTCCTGCTGGAAGCAAAATTATACCAGCAGTTTTAAGAGAAATCAAACAGATCATCTATTGTAACTTTCTATTACAACAATATATGCAAATCGTTGAGCGGTAAGTGATGCAGTAAAATGTGAGAGAAGGAGCTGAATTCTTGCAACCGCCCTTCCCAGTCCAAACCCTAGTCTCAGATCTGCAGCCAGGCAGACACAGCCACATTATCAACTGCAAGTTTTACCACCTGCATGCTTTAAATCTGATAGCTTCATTTAGATGTGTAAAACTCAGCAAAACCTTTTCAAAACCAGAAACTGTAATATGTAAAAGAAACATTTCATACACTGGAATAAACAGCTGTACATTTGTTGTTTTCTTCCTTCTTGCAGTTTTCTTTGTTTACAACTAATATACCAGAGAGCAGCAGAATCCTGTCTGTGACTCTGTGTGGCTGCTTTTAAACACATTATATCTGTGCTGTTGCAAAGGCTAGCTAACACCTTTCTCATATCAAAACTCTGAAGACCAAAGACCATTGTCAGCAGGTTTATTGACAATCAGAAGGGTGAAACTGAAAACAAGACAAAAGACACAGTAAATATATGAGTATACCCAGAATAAATTACATTTACATTTAGTTTTTGCCGAACATCTATAAAAGTATGTCTAGGCTACTGAAATCCTATCAAGTAACTTCCTAACTTGCAGTTAAATTACACAACAAAGAAAACTTATTCGCAGTAAAATAGCACATTAGGAAGCTAAAGTGGGGAAAAAAGTATTTAGTCAGTCACTAATTGTACAAATTCTCCCACTTCAAAAGATGAGAGCCTGTAATTGACATCATAGGTCAGAGGTCAACTATGAGAGACAAAATGAGAAAAAAATTGAGAAAATCACATTGTCTGAATTTTAAAGAATTTATTTGCAAATAAGGTATAAAATAAGTATTTGGTCACCTACAAACAAGCAGGATTTCTGTCTGTCCCAGACCTGTAGCTTCTTCCTTCAGAGGCTCCTCTGTCCTCCACTCATTACCTGCATCAATGGCTCCTGTTTGAACTCATTAACAGTATAAAGACACCTGCACACAACCTCAAACAGTCCCACTCCAAGTTCCACTATGGTGGAGACCAAAGACTGTCAAAGGACCAGAAACAGAATTGTAGACCTGCATCAGGCTGGGAGACTGAATCTGCAATAGACAAGCAGCTTGGTGTGAACAAATCTACTGTGGGAGCGATAATCAGAAAATGGAAGACCTACAAGACCTCTGCAAACTTCTAATGGAAGTCGGAATCCACTAAGGAGTGTGTAACAACTCACCTGCCGAATCAACTAGCCCTGAAAATGGATGGCGCTGGAATGTCGGGCCCATACCCGGCTGCAACCGGAGCCATGAGGGCTAGGCCGCGGTGAGCACCGAAGCCTGGGGCGCGAGCCCGGGTGGAGCCATCGCGGGTGCAGATCTTAGTTGAAGCAATCTCCAGCTCATTAAGTATGAGCCACTTGGCAGTCCCTGAACCCACGGCATTCACTTTAAGGTTTACTGATTGGAAAATGTCATTTATGTCTCTTATTAACAGAAAAACCCTCCCAGCAAGTGAGAAGATGTTTTATCTCAGAAATGATCTTGCTGGAGAAGCACGCAAAGCTGTTGAAGGTTTCTTTTGCCGTGACTCAGAAAGTGCATACATTGGAGCATGGAGAGTCTTACAGGACAGATATGGTAGCGTGTTTATAATACATGAAGCTTTCCGTGACAAGCTTGCAAGATGGCCAAAGATCAACACAAATGACTCACTTGCACTATGCGAGTTTTCTGACTTCCTCTAAGAAGCAATTCCACATGTCAAGGGACTAGCTATCCTCAATGGCTGTGAAGAGAACCATAAGTTACTCAAAAAATTGCCTGAATGAATTGTTTGTAAGTGGAGTTTAAGAGTTCTGGATGAACTTGATGAATCAGGTGATTATCCAGATTTTAAATGCTTCACAGAGTTTTTGAGCAAAGAGGCAAGAATAGCCCGTAATGTCATCATCTCATCTCTTTTGGGAAATTTCAAATCTGCAGATGACATAGAGCCAAAACTTTCAACACAAGTGGACAACAAAAAGGTTTCAGTCATGGGACCCAAGATACAAACAGCTGTAAACCAAAATCACTTTGCTGTGTTTGTAAAAGTGAAATCTGTAGCATCACTAGGTGTCCCACTTTTGCCTAAAAAAAAAAATGACATTCATACATAAAAATTTGCTCTGCTTTGGGTGCCTGAGAAAATTCAAGTGAACACGGATTGTAAGAGACGACACATGCAATATATGCAGACGTCGTCATCCTACCGGCTTACATGAAGAGAGGAAGGAAAGACCTGTGGAGACAACAACAAGTAGCTCCACTTCCACAGGAGAACATGCAAGTCAAGAAACACACAGAGTCGTGTCCCACACAGCATGCTTCTGCCACCACCACCATTGTACCAGTACTTGTGTCTCCATTACAAGAGCTGCACAGAGAAATACTAACATATGCAATGCTGGACACACAGAGTGACTCAACGTTTGTGTTAGAAGATGTAATTGACAGACTAAATGTGGATTTCCATCCAACAAAGGTGAAACTCAGTACTATGACTGCTGTCGACAATCATTTCCAGCAAGCGTGTTCATGGTGTACAAGTTCGAGGACTTAACTCTGAGAGTTGCATCCAACTACACTAGACTTAGCGCAGAGATTTGATCCCTGTGGACATGTCTTATATCCCAATGAAGGAAACTGCATTAATGTGACCTCTTCTTAAAAGCATGGCCGATAAGTTACCACCCATTCAAGACTGTGATGTAGGTCTTATTGGATACGACTGTCCAGCGGCCCTAGCTCCACTTGAAGTTATAGCAGGTGGCAAAAACCAACCCTTTGCGCAGAGATCAGAACGAGGACAGAGTATAATAAGCTAGTTAAACCCCCACCTAGACAGACAAGGAAGTCTGTCTAGGTGAGGTCTAGTCAGTTCCTTTACTTGGCGACTGACATTTTAAAAGCCTTAGAAACGGATTTTATGGAGACAAGCTACGAAGATAAATATGTTTCCCAAGATGATGTTAATTTTATACTGTTTCTCAGCAACAACATCACACAGCAGGATGACGGGCAATATGAAATGCCTCTCCTGTTCAAAGGCAGCAGTTCGCCTAACAAGGCAAGCATACAACAAAAGACTAGCCCAAGTTCGTGTGCAGTGTCTTAAGAAGAAATTAAAAGCCAGCATACAATACAATGAGCAATACAAAACATTCTTGGAAGAAACAATAAATAAGGGTGATGCAGAGCCTGCCCCTACAACATCTGAGGGAGAAACAGAGTGGTACCTTCCACATCATGGTACCTTCCACATCATGGTACCTTCCACATCATGGTACCTTCCACATCATGGCACCTTCCACATCATGGTACCTTCCACATCATGGCACCTTCCACATCATGGTACCTTCCACATCATGGCATCTACCATCCTAGAAAACCAGAGAAGTTGAGAGTCGTTTTTGAATGTTCAGCCAAATTCCATGGTGTTTCTCTTAACGACACACTGTTTACTGGGCTTACTGGTAAACAGTCAAGATGAAGAGTGCCAGAGGGAATGCTTTGGTCAGATTATCACCACAGATAGAATTATTATAATGCAGACATCACTAATTATTTAAACTACTAATTAATCAATAGACAGTTATCCTGAATGATCAAATAAATATGAGTCTTGGCATTCTAAACACAATACTCAACATTCTAAAATTATATTTATATTATTAAATTTTAATTGAATAAAAAAAATTACAAAACTAATAGGTCCATAATTCTAAAATTGAAATGTGTCTTTTGTAATAATTATTTTCATATCAGAGATTGACCTTGCTTAGTTAGGCGATCATCACCTTGGCTTTAGATTTTATTATTTTTAAAAATATAGGCAATATAACTTAATAGCAAGTATAGACTCACCAAATATATCTTATTCTACAAAATGGCCAAAAGTTTCCCTTTTCTATTATCTATGTTTCTTTATAAGGCCCAGGGTAAACTCAGAAATCACTATTCAGGTCAATATTTCAGGAATTAAAAATTTAGTTAAGCTAATTCTTTCCTTTTATAATCCTACGTTCTTCAAGAATTTTGTAAGAATATGCTGCGAAAACATCACAACAACAAAAACTAAAGTCAATCAGTTTTTTTTTTGTTGGTTTTTTTTAACCTGGCTGCTTCGGGAATCTTGCTTTTTCCAGCATTTGAAACTGCCTGATGTAAACATGTCCTTTCTTACTTTCTCTTACTCTCCTTTCTGTCTTCCTCTCCTCCTCTTTTTCTCTCCTCCTGCTGTTTCCATTTATCAATCCCCAAGCGAAGGACAGCTGCTCCAAGCGAACAAGCTGGCTGCCTGCCATTTGTTACTCTGCCAGTCGATATTTTTGCCCCCAGCCCCCACCACTCTCCTGCCACACCAGGACCCATCATGCATTTGTAAGGCAGTGTCTGGGTGCTGTTGCAGCAGAGGAGTGAAGTGAAGGAAAACGAGAATTAATTTGGCGTGCAATCTAAACACCCAGCACACTACAAACCTATCTTAGAGTAGAGAAATAAAAAGAAAATCTTCTACTCACATTCAGAGGCACTGACATTCATCATACTCACAAAAATTCCACAGAGCCACAAGAGGCTAGTATTAAACCAGGGAAAGGAGGAGTGATGGTACAGAGCTGTGTTGCTATGCAAGCAGGAGGGAACTTTTGTCCTCATTCTGAGTCAGTCAGTTAAAATGATCAATTTCCTGATGCCAAGTTCAAATCAAAAACAGTCAGACAATTTGACTTAACAGTTATGTCAAGTCAACTTTTTTAAAGCTTTATATCCTGTTGTTCCCTTATTAAAAAATACCTATTGCTTTGGAGTGTTGCTTTAATTCTGTCATGCATGTTGAGGAATAATTGAATCTCCCGTGGCGACCATTTGAGATCCTAAACACTTGCTCTTGCTAAGTGCTGCCTGTTTACCTAAAACTCTTCCCTGAAGCTGCAGTCTCCAGCTGAGACCACTCCCCTCTCATCACCAGCTCCTCCTGACTAGCAGCAGCGATGAACAAACACCTGGTGGAACTGAGTGTCTGCTGAGGCTCATCATAGGGAACTCAGTCCAACGATTGTTGTCATGCCTCATTCTAAATGCTGAGCCTCTGCTGGTCAAAGTGACAAAGCTGCTTTAATGTAGCCACAAAAGGCCAATTCAAACATCCTTTATCATTAGTTTTTTTCTTAATCACCACATTAAGCAACTATTTTTGCTAAACTCCTGTGTTACTCTGGTTGACAAGTTGTGTTTAGATTACCTACTGGTAGCTTCCTGGCTACCGGTACGGAAGGATCAATTGTAACACACTTTCCAGGTGAAACAAATTACATTGTGTATTCAATATATTCATATTTCTCAAGAGTGCATTGCCGATATACCATCAGAGAATTGTACAATTTGTCAATATATTAAAAGTTTACAGGCAACATGCTTATAAAAAAAATAGCACAATAAAACAAGAGGCACACTTTACAGGAAATGTGAAAAATGTTTCACCAACAATTAAGGTTTTTTAATTCCTGATCCCTGCTGTTTAAATTCGCCATTTTTACTCGCATAATATTGCCTTAAACGTAGAGAGGGCCTTGAAAATAGTAAGTAGTTTTGGTAAATTCAAGCTGGTGACGTCCTAGTCTACAACACAACAGGACAAGAACCGGATGGAAATGAAATGTGGGTCACGAAAGGAACCAAAGGGACGACGGCTGCTACCGTGTAGCTAGCTGATGGTAAGTTAGCTTAAAAATGCTAATTATCTTTGTTTATATTTGTACAACACTGTTTATAATTAAACAAACTTACGTTTGTTTCAGAAACAGTTATTTGTACTGAATAACATACAGTTATTCAGTATGTTATGACTTTTTTGATTATTACTACAACAATCATTCAGCTTCATGTTATAACTCAGTGTTTCTCAACGGGGGCGGTACCGCCCCCCGGGTGGCGTTCAGAGGGCGGCAGGGGGCGCTGGCGGACATTTTTACAAAAGGGGGGCGCTGGGACTCCATTGGGGGGCGTTTGCTCGAAGGTAAACTTTACACCTTCAATCTTAAATGCACAACAACACCACTTTAGACGTCGAGCTACTTGCTAAAACTGTATTGTGTGACATTAAAACATGCTCGGCTGCAGCCATATAGATGGCAGCTCTTCTTCTCTTCAGTGTTTGTTAGCTTCTTGTTAGCTCCGCTCCTGCTAATGATAGCTTAGCATCAGTTCAGCGTTCGTTTCACCGGCTGATGACGTTGCTGTGAGATTCACCTGTCAGCTCGTTTTATAGAGTTAACATCGGTGCTGAAAGTGATCCGGTATGAAACGGTAGAACCTCAGCACCTTTGGATCTTAATCAGAAGAATACCGGGATTTGTTCCGTTGTTTTAAAAGGTTTACGTCAGTCTCTTCATCGATGTCCTTCCCGACGCCCCGCAGCGCAGGGCGTACAAAAAAATAAAATAAACTACGCGCACATTGGGGAAAACTCAGACACAGGAGAACCGGGACGGAGAACGGAGCAACGAACTAACACGAATATGGCAAGAACAAACACTGTTTTCAGATAAAAGGTAAAATAATAATGTTGAAGTACCAACATGGTCTGTTGAGATCACATCTAGTACTAAGAAGAAATATATTTTACAGATGATAACAGTAAGAAACTTATCACTTATCTATGTTTTTGATTAGATATATTTATTTCTTCAATATTATTTTTCATGTCGGTGTTAAAGTCATGAGGCTGTTCAGTGACTCCATGACACTTTTAATTTGATTCACTAGGATTTGATTAAGAACCAGCTTTGTTCTTTGTTATTTATATTCAGTAGAACTATTAATCAATAAATCAATAGACGGGTCTATATAAAGATATAATCCATGTTTCTGTCCCATATTTGTATGGCATTAAAAGGATCTGGAAGTTTTGTTTTTCCACTGAAAGCTTTGGTTTGCACAGTAAATACCATATGGGTGAAATTTTATAGATGATACTCTGATGTCCCATTCTCCTGAAGGCAGCACAGAGCTGCATCACAGAAACACTGGAGAGAAGAAGAGTTATGATTAATAATTTCCACTCTGATTGCCTGCTGTTAGGCCTACCGATTTTAACTTGAATATTCTTTTCATTTTTTTGTAGATGCCTGTCCATTCACATCTTTTTTGTTCTCTGGGAAATTATTTTTCATGATAAAGACAGAAACAACCATAAAAATTAAAACATCTACAATAATGACAGTAATATTAATAATCAACTAATATTCAGTGCAGGTATCCTACAGCGTCTTTGATGGGGGGCCTGGATAATGGATAGGGGGGTGCTGGCCCAAAAAAGGTTGAGAAACACTGATCTAAAGGAAAGCTATTGTCAAGGTAAAGTTTAACCCACAGATTGAATCCAAGTTTTCTGCCCTGTCAACTGGCCTGAGTGAAAACAGAGATTTTTGTGCTACCAGTTAGCAGTAAAGCTAAAGAAGGACAACGGTGAAACACCATTGAGTTCTCTCACCTACTCCATGATTAGCGAACCTAAGAAACTGTTTTGCTTTTTTAACTTTGCTCACAAAGAAGAAATTAAAAACTTTTAACGCTGTATTTTAAAAATTTGATGATTATGTAATTTGCAAGGGAAGCTGGCAGAACAATACATACTTGCAATATTTGTACGAGTGCAAGCTAGCAGAGCACTATAAGCTTGAGGACAAGAGCAATGAGCACATCAAGGACCATAGCATACTGTAACATTGTGTTTCTAAAGAACTTAAAATACAGCACAGCAGCTGCCCAAAGTTCTGTACAAAATAAAAACAAATATAATAATAATTTAATAATAATTTAATAATAATAATTTAAAAAAACTTATCGCTCCCACAGTAGATTTGTTCACACCAAGCTGCTTGTCTATTGCAGATTCAGTCTCCCAGCCTGATGCAGGTCTACAATTCTGTTTCTGGTTCTTCGACAGTCTTTGGTCTCCACCATAGAGGAACTTGGAGTGTGACTGTTTGAGGTTGTGTGCAGGTGTCTTTATACTGTTAATGAGTTCAAACAGGAGCCACTGATGCAGGTAATGAAAGGAGGACAGAGGAGCCTCTGAAGGAAGAAGTTACAGGTCTGGGACAGACAGAAATCTTATTTTCCACCCTTATTTGCAAATAAATTCTTTAAAATTCAGACAATGTGATTTTTTTGAAAAGAAGCTATTTTCTTAAGTTAAAAAAAATAGTAATTCTCTTATTTTTTCTATCAGTGTTTCTCAGTTACAGACGTTAAACACTCTGTCTGAAGAACATTGTTATATTTCAATGTACAAAGGCTTTGTTCTACAACTACGATGGTCGTTATAAGTAGTCCAGTGACTCAATTAGCATAACATTTGACACTAATAACACCGAATGAGATCTTTATAATTGTTGCTACTAGTTTCACTTTACTTGATGAAAAATAAATTGTTAAAGACTCTTAAATCATTTCACAGTGTAATAAAGCTTAATCAAATCTTTATTACTGTTCATATTGTTTTGCTTTATTTCAGGTAGTGGAAATACTAATCACTGGTTTGTTAAAGCTTTTATTATGACATATTTATGACATGATATTTCTTGGTTAATGTCAAATTGTCATAACAGATAATTTTGTCTAGGTTAAAAATTGTCATTATTGTGTCATGATTTACCAAATGACTCTATGACATCAGTCATAAATATTCACGAAGATTTAGTCATGTTCATGACAGATGTTATGTCATGTTTATCACAGTGCCTTGTCAATCTTATTCACACCCTGGCAGATAAAGTGTCAACCACTATTCATATTTGTACAAAATTGTCATTTTGTCTTTAAAATAACAAAATTTCCACTGGACATCATATTTTGGGCCATCTAATTGTGTATTTTTTTTAGATATTAGATAACATGATCAGTTACTCGGTACTTGAGTACATTTACTTTTACTTGAGTAAAAACATTGAGGTACTATTATTCTTAAGTAAGATTTTTGGGTGCTCTTCCCATCTCTGGAGAACAGTTACCAAATGTTGAAGCATGTTGACCATAACAGCATAAATCTAATTAATACTTTGCTTGGTAGTACAGATATGAACAGCCATTAAAAATGTTTACCGTCATAGTTTTCTTCAAATTTCTTCTTCATGTTAATGTTCCGCACAACTGTTTTCCATGTCTTCATGACTGTGTAGGCGACCCTAAAATACAATGTAAATCATACCTGCACACTGCTCACCTTAATGGCCTCTGGATGGACAGCAGCGGTGGATGTCAGGCAGTTGAAAGATGGCCTCCGATGCAGATCTCCAAGGCTTGCCACTCAGTCCACGAGAGCTAGTAACTGAACCACATTCTGTCTGAGTGTCCACACAAAAAATTGTCAATTCTAATAAAGTCATAAAACTATTTTCTTATGAAGTTGCTGAGCTTCAGCTCACTGATAAGCCAGTCGCCATCTTTCTTGAAGCAAAGTATGGTGTGGTTCTAACCAACCAATATAATTATTTACCCTTTTTCCAAGTTTTTGGGAAGAAAGGAAAATGAAAAACACATAAGTGCAAAATAGACACAAAATGGGTAAATGAAAAAGGGGAAATTAAAAATCAGATAAACTTAACTGGGAAATTGAAAAATGGATAAATTAATCCGGGAATAAATACATGTAGATATGAATAAATATAAATGGGAATAATGATGACAATTACTCATTCATTTATTTTACCCATTTATTTATTTTCTCTATTTATTTCTTTATCTAATTTTGGCTGAAATGGGTCTCCATATTTATGGACCATGTGCATTATGTGGCATGTATCTGTGTGGTTCAGGCTTTGTGCGACAGAAATATGAGTTGGAGATGTGGCTGGTTCAGGTGAAGTGATAATATTATGCAATGATATCCTGCAGGTTGCTGCTTCATGTGGTGGCAGACTTCCAGGTATTCATACTAATTTACATATGTATTTATGGGTGGCGACAGGCGGACCAGCAGCTGCTCTATTTCCAGCAAATTAGGATGAATAAAGGAAAGGTGCGCGGCCACGTGCTCACGGCTTCATGCATCCGATTTATGATGTATGAAAAGTGCGCGCCTCACTTTTCAAAATTTTTCCCTAGGCCAGGTTTTAGTGTGAAAACTGCGCACTCTTTTATGCATGAGTCCCCAGGGAAGGACTGACTGTCTGGACTACAGACTGATGCATTTACTGTCCATATCTGGTGGCCCTGCCAAAAAGTATATTAAGTATAATTTTTATAAACTGAAACAGCCCATTGGTTGACTTTATTGACAGACATTGGGCTTGTCCAATGTTCTCCTGGGCCCGCCCCTCCCCTCATTTCAGCTAAGGGTTAGCTGCTAACTGGAGTCCCGAGAAAAGTGAGAGGATATGAGATGGTTTAGGTCAGAAAAAGTACAAAAAAAGTTAAAAAGCACATAAGCCCATTCAGAAAAATGTGTCAAATTATCCGATATGTTTACCACACAAACTTTGACCACCAGAGCAGATTCAGTAGTGGAGAAGGAGGGAGAATTAGGGATTCAGGGGCTTTAATCGGAGGAGGATGATTATGAGAGAGACCAGGGACAGATTGAAAGAGTTCAGATTAGTCTGGTAAAAAGGAGTGAAAATGTTCATAAAGAAAAAGTTTCATGCAGACTGGAGGGCAGGTGTGTGTGTGTGTGTTTGAGTCTGGGGAAAACAACACTTAGCTCCAGGTAGTCAGAAAAACTTTGGAATAAATCGGCCCGTGGAATTAATAATGAACACATTCTGAGATATTTTAGTAACAATAATAATTGTGAATTTCAATAGAAAACGTAATAAGTAAGGGGAAACAAATAAAACAGTTAGAAAACAGCTATGGATACCATTTTAAAATAGCTGTTGCCTTGCAGCAAGAAGGTTCTGGGTTCGATTCCCGGCCCCGGTCTTTCTGCATGGAGTTTGCATGTTCTCCCTGTGCATGGTGGGTTCTCTCCGGGTACTCCGGCTTCCTCCCACAGTCCAAAAACATGACTGTCAGGTTAATTTGCCTCTCTAAATTGTCCCTAGGTGTGAGTGTGTGTGTGCATGGTTGTTTGTCCTGTGTGTCTCTGTGTTGCCCTGCGACAGACTGGTGACCTGTCCAGGGTGACCCCGCCTCTCGCCCGGAATGACAGCTGGAGAGGCACCAGCAACCCTCCTGACCCCAGTAAGGGACAAGGGTGTATAGAAGATGGATGGATAGACACATCTTTAATAAATGGGGAGTTGTAGCCTAAATGTGGAAATGTTCAACATTGCAAGAATGTTAGGGTTGTGTAGTTAAAGTTTGCTGAAGTAATTACTTAAAATGAACTTATTGCACTGTAACCCTGCTAAGGTATCAATGCTTTATGTTAAATTATGTGTGTTTATGGTAAACTTATTGTCAGTAAATCGGTTTTCATAGAGTTAAGAATAAATCATATATTTTATATAATCTGCTTATAATGGTGGGGTTTGTAATTGAAAGAAAAAAACTGTGGTTGGTGAAATGTTTCATTGGCCAGTAAAAAATGTTCTGTACCAGCCACTGTGGCTAGTGGAGAAAAATTTTAATTTCCACCCTTGACTGACAAGCTCATAGCATGCATCCAACCTGAGTGTCTGCTGGTTGGTGGGGACAGTTAAGAAGTGGTCTTAAAAGAGATAGGAAGTGGTTAGTCCCAGATGGCTAAAAGAAGCCACACAGAGACTCAATGCTTTTCTCCCCTCCCCCTCCCCCAACTTCCAGGCCAGATGGAGGCCATTACAGTGCTCTGAAAGACCTGAGAGGGACAGACAGTGGGAGAGGAAAGTGAAATGGGTGGTGAATCCAAACTCTCTAATTACCACAGTTCGAATTTTTTTAGCTTGCTTTTTTCCTCTCTCTCTTTCCGAATACAAAACGTTCCCCCCTGTGCAAGCCCTCCTGAGAATTCCAATGAGAAAGTAGACAGTTTCACACAAGACCGAAAGATTGGGAGAGAAAAAAGCAGAAACTCAAAGAGTTGTAGCAGAAAGGAGAAAAAGGCACATTAAAGATATGCAAATCAAACTGTCTGGGTGAAGAACATTAACCAGTGTTAGTGGGATAGCTGCCTCTATTTTTAGTTTTGCATCTGTGCGTGTGCATGCATGTGTGTCGATTTCTTTATCTTGAGATGTGAGATGACTTCCTTAAGCTTTGGCTTTCATGTTCTAGTGAGACAGTCTGGGAATCGAGATATGTCGGCAGGAATATTCTACTTAATTGAGATGCTTCACAAATGAATCTGTCAAGTTGCAGCTTCAAACAGAATTCACAAAGAAGCTTGCAGAAATTTTCTAGGACAGAAATGGGAAGCAGTATCTTTCTTTCTGCACAAGTGCAGTCCATAGAATGATTACAGTTTGGTTTCTGGGCAATCATCAGAGTTGCCATGGACCTTTGAGAGAACAGAGAGTGAAAAATAGCAACAATGCCAATCACATGGTCACAAAGGAAAAGGTAATATTTTTGACTGATTTATTAGTTTGTAGGCTTGATTTAATAATTAACCAGTGGTAGTGTCTAGGCAATGCAAGGCATAGAAATTTTGTGAAAAAAAAAAAAAAAGTCGAAAAGCCTTTTCTTGCTGCATGTTACAGGGAACATTTCCGCTGGCAGAAGTACAGAGACTTCTCAACAGCTGCAGGTTCTTCAATCTACTGTGGAGGTGCAAATTTATATTTGTATTTTTAGGAAAATACTAAAAATATTTAGAAATAATAATACAAATTAGGCAAAGCAAGACATCACCTCATGGAAGAATCAAAGGATGCCATAACATGCAGAAGAAAAGCATGGACCCGTAAAAGCCTGGTTAATCCTTTGGTACAATGATCAAGATGCCATGATAATCTGGTCTAACAATTATGTACACGTATAAACACCATGTGTGGAACATATCAGTAAAAATTCACCGCGTAGCATCAGGATCCTGTGGTTCAATCCTAGACTTAATTTTTCTGTATGGAGTTTGCATGTTTTCCCTGGGTTCTGTCTGGGTACTTCAGCATTCTCACAAACATATAAACATGTTAGATTAACTGTTCTCTCTAAATTGCCCCTTAAATTTGAGTGTTTGTGTGCATGATTGTTGTTCCTGCATTGGCTTTTGATGGACTTTCCAGGGCTCATCCAAGTCTCTCCCCACTGGAGACTGGTGACCCAGAAAGGACAACATGATGCAAATGTCATTTGTAGAGGGACCCAAATGCAGCAGGCAAAAAGACTTGAGAAAGTTTAATGAAAAAATAAGGAACCAAACTTACAAAATTGTGGGAAGTCAGAGTACAACAATAATAATAAGAAAAATAAATGAGAATGAGCTTTGCTTCACTATTCGCTTTTTGCTTCACTATTTAGGTTGTGAATAGAAACAATCAGTATCAAGCAAGGTCTTGTCTGCTGCACTTTATTGTTGCATCCCTTAGTTTGCCTAGTGTGCTTTAAGATGTGCAACAGCAAGGCAGCGTCAGTACTTTGATATCAAAGAAGCTTTTCCTTTGAAAAGCTTTGGCTCTGCACAGAGTTTATGGGCACTGCAGAATAGCCACCCTGAAAGAGGATATCCAAGTCTCTCCTCTGAAACTTTCACTGTGAACTCTAATACCTGACTGTGTTTGTCAGTGAGGTCTTTGTTAGGCCCAAGCAACAGCAGGCTAGTGAGGGCCCGGCGTAGGCTGTGGTACTGAAGCTGCAGATGACATATCACACTGGAAACTGGATACAACAAAACAAACACAGGATGCAGAGATGGACTGGCACAGACGATGGGGTCACATAGGCTATCTGAACAGTATGTGTCTGCAGCATACAGTTTTGAGAAACAATAAGCAGCCCAGAGGTGACATGAGATTAAAGTTTTATCACAATATTTTGTGGTAATACTGTGATAATGGTAAAACGAGAACTATTTATCACTTCTCTTATATGGCAGTGACGGCGTGACAATATAACTCCACAAACAGAAGTACTACTCATGAAAAACATATTCATATGCAATGCACTTCTTTAGGACACCAGTCAGGAAACAAAGTGGGATTTATATTAATAAACTGCACATAGTAACTGCATTCAATCATTTTCAAATTAATTAATATTCATTTATACTTTTATTGAAAAAATATTGAAGAATATAGTAAAACAATCCTGACAATGAGGACAGTTTCTTTTTTTTTATTAGCTGGACTTTGTCGTGACAATAATAAATCAGGATTCTTATCACATTTATAACGTGTCATTTATCATGATAAATGACAAGGATACGATAAATTCCCTCCCCTAAGCTGTCTTTAGCAAACACAATGGCCAATAGCTGATGACATCTGAGTGCTGCTGTTGGCACACAGCTGCTACATTGAAAGTCTCTAGAAATGTATAAAAAGAAACATTGAACGAAGGAGATGATGCAAGATGAAGAGATGCTTCTCTGCCAAAGTCACTTAAAAATGTACAAACCCATTCAGATGACTGGGAGCCAAGCTTTTCGCCACATCAACTTCTCATAATCACAACTATTTTTCAAATGACTGATTGAAAATTATAGTACATAATCATAATAGCCAACAATTATGTTCAATCCTCGACAAGATGCAGACTATCCAAGTGGCTAGTTAAAACCGCAATACAACATTACTCATCCACTGTCTCAGCTGCTATCTGTACCTTGTAGGATCTTTCCTTCATGCATCATTGACTATCAGAATCAATTTCAAAAAAATATGTAGCAAGGAGATGTGTGGCACAGGATTGACATTCTCCACAGCAGGATTCCAGGAGATTGAAGCCAGAGGAAAGAAAAGTAGGAGAGGTCTGACGAAAAGCAGGAGGTCCAAAGACAGCCGAACCCACGGCGAAAGTGTTGCTCTGCAGGGATGCAAACACACCAAAGTGGAGCTCAAGTCTCTCTTGTGCAGCACCATGCAAGGAAACACACACACACACACACACACACACGCACAAACGTGAAGTATGTACAAGAATGCATGAAAAATACATGCAGTTCTCAGCGTTTGTGGAGCAGAAACTTGCTGCCACAGGCTTCTGCAAGAGATTCCTTTGTTCTATTACAGCAGCACACACACATCCACACAAACACACACTCTCAATATGTATCCACATAAAATATACAGCAGGCAGAGCAGACAGGCTTAAGGCTTTCGGGGACTGCTGGAAATCTAGATGTAGCATCTAATGTTTATTTGGGTTTGAGGGGAGGACAGCTCCTCAGAGCATCCTCCTGTGCTAGCATCTGGGCTTTCACATCAGCCCTCATCATTCAGGCAGAGACTGGAAGACTTCAAATGCATCTTGTGAGCCTGTCAGGTCAGTAAAGATGCTCCTGTCAGGAGATGGGATTGTTGGGCTATGAGAGGATTCCTTTTGGAAAGCAGACATTCTGGAAGCTACCCCTTTATGTAGCGTCTCTCTCAAACAGTCAAGTCCTTTGTGCAACTGTAACCATATCACTGGATCTTGGAGAAAATACAGAATCTCTGAATCTGAACCCAGGTCATCATTTTGTTTTCTTTCATGTCAAATCTAGCCATCCTGCTACTGTAACAATCCAATTAAGCAAGTAAGCCCCCTGGTGAGGTAAAAAGCAGTGTTTTGGTGCTACGACAATGTGCATGTGTTACATTCTGCCTACCTTGAAAACATAAAGGCAGTTGACCGTTTGAGTTGAGGTTTCCAGGCCCCTCGGCAGGAGGCTCCTATATGCAGCTGGGTGTTCTAGGAGTTTATAGATATTGCACTTGTCGAGAGAACCCGAGATCATCCCACGTCCCCATGCTGGAAATCTTAGATTAATAGTATTAATGAATAAAAGTTGCATTTAAAGTTAATTATATATGTGACGTCTAGCCAACAGTAGACTTACAACTGCAATAAAATCAATCAGGTTGGGTGTGTTGTTATTGTCTCCTGCAAACTTTGGTTTAATTCTACTTCTTTTCTCTATCTAATCATTAGAGATCATAGTCAGGCAGGCAGAGAGCGTGTAAGGAAAACAGGAACAGCAGGCTTCCTGAGAAAAGAGGAAGTAGGTTTCCAGCTTGCGGATTTATAAAAATAGTTTAAACTATTCCTTATTTCAAAGCATGAAAGGTTTAGGGAATGAAATCTGAACGTTGTTGAGCTACCAAATAAGACTCAAAGTAAAATATTTATAGTGAGATTGGTTTACTTATAAGAATGCTTACACTTGTGGGAATACATACAGGTGGAACAAGTAACTGTAACTTTGGTATCAAATAATTAGAATACAGGATTATTCTTGGTTCCTCTCAGAACACTGTAATAACTCACATGGTTATCATAATATAAATGAATGCTAAATCCATCCATCCATCCATCTTCTGCCGCTTATCCGGGGTCGGGTCTCGGGGGCAGCAGCTTAAGAAGGGAGGCCCAGACTTCCCTCTCCCCAGCAACTTGTTCCAGCTCCTCCGGGGGAATCCCGAGGCGTTCCCAGGCCAGCCGAGACATAGTCCCCAGCGTGTCCTGGGTCTTCCCCGGGGCCTCCTCCCGGTGGGACGTGCCCGGAACACCTCACCAGGGAGGCGTCCAGGAGGCATCCTGACCAGATGCCCGAGTCACCTCAACTGGCTCCACTCGATGTGGAGGAGCAGCGGCTCTACTCTGAGTCCCTCCCGGATGACCGAGCTTCTCACCCTATCTCTAAGGGAGAGCCCAGCCATCCTGCAGAGGAAACCCATTTCGGCCGCTTGTATCCGGGACCTCGTTCTTTCGGTCATGACCCAAAGCTCATGACCACAGATGAGGGTAGGAACGTAGATCGACCGGTAAATCGAGAGCTTCGCTTTTTGGCTCAGCTCTCTTTTCACCACGACAGACCGGTACAGCACCGGCTTCACTTCCAGATGCTGGCCCAATTCACCTGTTGACCTTCGCTCCCTTCTTCCCTCATTCGGGAACAAGATCCCAAGATACTGAAACTCCTCCACTCGGGGCAGGACCCTCCCCGCCCCTCACCCCCGGCCCGGAGAAAGCACTCAACCCTATTCCGGCTCAAGACCATGGTCTCAGATTTGGAGGCACTGATCCTCATCCTGGCCACTTCACATTGCGAACCGCTCCAGTGAGAGCTGCAGATCACGCTCTGATGAAGCCAACAGGACCACATCATCCGCAAAAAGCAGAGATGTGATCCTAAGGCCACCAAAACGGATCCCCTCAACACCCCGGCTGCGCCTAGAAATTCTGTCCATAAACGTAATGAACAGAATCGGTGACAAAGGGCCGCCCTGGTGGAGTCCAACTCTCACTGGGAATGAGCCCGACTTACTGCCGGCAATGCGGACCAGATTCTGACACTGGTCGTACAGGGACCTGACAGCCCGTATCAAAGGGCCCGGTACCCCATACTCCCGGAGAAGCCCCCACAGGACTCCCCGAGGGACGTGGTCGAATGCCTTCTCCAAGTCCACAAAACACATGTAGACCGGTTGGGCGAACTCCCAGGCACCCTCCAGGACCCCTGCTGAGGGTGTAGAGCTGGTCCAGCGTTCCACGGCCAGGATGAAAACCACACTGTTCCTCCTGAATCCGAGGTTCGACTATCCGACGGACCCTCCTCTCCAGGACCCTTGAATAGACCTTGCCAGGGAGGCTTAAGAGTGTGACCCCCCTGTAATTGGAGCACACTCTCCGGTGCCCCTTTTTTAACAGGGGGACCACCACCCCAGTCTGCCAATCCAGGGGAACTGCGACCTCGTCCCCAGAGATTGGAGAGCCCGACCCAGAGTCCCCAGGCTCAGCTTCCTCAATGGAAGGCATGTTGGTGGGATTGAGGAGGTCTTCGAAGTACTCTGACCACCGGCCCACAACGTCTGATGCTCCCGTCTGGGTGGATCCGTCTCTAGGCGAAGGTTGTCTTTTTCTGTCCAGAGCCTTCCCGCACCGTACTTTAAATTATTTTTTCCTCAACAAAACTCCACTGCTGCAGCAGCTTCAAATACGCCACGCATCACTCATCAATCCCAGGTGTGCTCCCAGCCCAGCTAAAACCCCCGCATCCGCCAGTGAACCGTCAAAGGTGCCAAAATAAAAATAACACAACCAGGAGACGGAAGCAAATGTGACCATGTAACATGATGCTGAATTAGCTTCTGAGGCAAACACCAAAGATGGTTGTGTGTCTTTACCTCATCACGGACTGTATCATCCAAAAAGCCAGAGAAGTTAAGAGTGGTGTTTGACTCCTCAGCTAATTTTTGTGGTACGTCTTTGAATGATACTTTGTTGACTGGTCTGGAGTTGATTAATTCATTGATTGGAAACCTTCTGCGTTTCCAAAACGAAGCTGTTGCTATTATTTGTGGCATTGAAAGGATGTTCCACCAGTTTTATGTTGCATCAAAGCATCGTTGTTACCTGGGATTTCTATGATGGGAGCAAGGAGATTTGGAGAGAGAGCCTAAAGAACATCAAGTGAAGGTCCTCTGTTTTGGTGCTGCCTCCTGTCCAGGCTGTGCTAATTTTGGTCTGAAATATTTGGCACAACAGAAGAGATCAAAGTTCTCAACTGCAGCAGCATTTGTGGATAATAATTTCTATGTTGATGACGGGTTAATAGGATTCAATGATTTTTTATTGTCATACCACCCTGAGAGTTTGTGGTACGAAATTTGTACTCAGGTCTCAGATAAAGAAATCCACTGCACTATTCAGTAATAATCAATAATAAATAAAGTATCTATCTATCTAGGCTCACAAGTACGCTTATAGAAGATTTCTATACTCTAGCTTTTAGTCAATTTAAATTCAATTCAATTTAATAGATGAACTCTCACTTTGCCCAGCCATTTATAGCTTTGTGTTCATGTTAGCGACGTTAGTGACACCTTTGTTCATCACACACAGAAACTCATCTACCAGCTATGTACCTCCACAATGCGCTCTGCCACCAATTTGTTGAGACCGGGATGATACGAAATACATTTTCCTGTTCTTCTGTAAAGCTAGGCATCTAAAGCACAGGTGTTGGCCTGCCTAAAGTTTTAAAATGTCAAGTTGCACATGCTCAATCTACTTTGTTTGGCTTCCAAACAGTCAGAAGAAATCTCTGAAGCATCTAGATCTTCATAGACAACACAACAGGTGGGAGGGAAGGAGAGGTTCATTCTGAGTTTGAACTCAGCTCTAATGTAACTATGGACAATAGTGGTGCCACAGTCAATTTATCGTTTGAGGCAATATAAATGGCCTCAGCTTCCCTCCCTCTCTCTTCTCTTCATGTTGCTGCCATTTATCTCCTCCACACCCATCTGACACAGAAAAGCACCATGTAGCCTTTAATACCGCCATGCAGGCTCCATGCTTCTTCTTTGCCTGTCAGTTTGGTTGTGCATCACTGCCTCTGCTCTGCATCCCGCCCAGCATCCCGCCTCTCGCCTCTGCTTGCTGGCAGCAGCATAAGAAAATAAGATCCCCTGCTAAATCCCCTTCAGGAGGAATGAGGCAGCTTCTGCATACCTCCAGCTGTCCACCTCTTCAGTGAAGCTGCGTGTTGAATAAAGGCACACATTTTAACCACAGCATCCGCCCACAATGTGTTTAGGTTTACCACATATTCTGTTTTCTTCCTCACTTCATCTCTACCTCTGCACATCCTTGCCTCTCACTTAGTTGTTGTCTTTTTATTCCTCAGGTCATAGCTGGAGTCCATATTCCTCTCCCTGAATCCCACTCAAGTTGAACATTTGAAATGGCAGATCATTTAAAAATTCTATTGTGGATGCCTCTGTACATTTCTGCCTTTGCTTTTAGTGATGGTGTGCATCTCCTTTGCTTGCTCATCTCTGACTGATGTAGGGTGGGGTAATATGGACTGGTTGCCATGACACCAGACAGCCCTTGCTTTGCGAAGGCACGTAGCTTCCTCTCTGCTCTATTTCCCTGGAGCCCTCTGCTCAGGATCGTCTGCTCAGATTTGGCAGAGTTGTACATGACGCACGGATTGATCTGCTGCCTCACCATGCTGACTGAAGCAGACTGGAGTGTGAATGCAAGCAGAGACTATCTGCAAAGCCAAACAAAGGCTTTTTATTTTAATACAAACATCTTAGAAAAACCTTTTTCAAATATACTCTTAGAATGTCAAAGTGAATTGCAGTCATCTATTGGTTGTATGAGACAGACACTAAAGAACCATTGCACTTCTAGCCGTAGACACTCACTTCATATTCCGACCACAAATCACATTGTGTGCACCATTTCATTTCATTTCCCTCTGCAGTGATTTTTCTTCTTTTTCAATCCTACTTGTTAGTCATCTTATTCTGAAACCTTCAACTGTCTTGGGACGTTTTTTCAGTCAACACCCAGCCCTCCGAGACGTCTTAAAGATTTTTAACACAAACAACTGCTGCATTTTTAAGCAACCAGATATGAAGCTCTTGGATTGTCCTGGACGTACATAGGGCCAAATTACAAAGTTTAACTTTACTTTAAAAGTTTCACATTTAAGAATTAATGCTTAATTCTTGGTTTGGTGGAATACTTAAGGCTTGATCATCTCCAGCAAAAAGTTGCTGCATTGTAATCATTTTTCTTAGGCTCAAAAGCAATTAAAGAGTTTTGAACCATTCTCCTCACAGCTCTCAGAATCCTAATATAAGTGTCCATGCCAGCTCCTACCCATCTATTTATCTCCAGACTCCAGCCTGGATGAATTATTTAGCAGGCAGTATTTCCAGCCATCTGCTTCCCTCCCTCTAACTCTCTCTCTCACACATTCTCCTTCCACCATTCTGCTCACTTCTCAGAGAAGTCCCCTGGATCTGATTCTAGTTTTTCTTAATGTGATGTGTGAACAGTTACGGGCTTCCAATGATAAAATCTCAATTATGTGCCAATTTTGTTCAGGTCTGCCCTGCTTAGAGAGCTGATCCGTAATATTGATGCTAAGACTAAAATATTTAAACTTTAAATGTGTATACAAGTAGACATGCATTTATAGTAATGCTGGACCTTTTAACATAAAAACTACCAAGCGGAAGGTGGATGTTGCTAAACTGATGCTTTGTAAAGAACATGCTGCTTAAGCAAGCAGTATGTTCAAATGGCCCAGAAGGAAGGAACAAAGAAAGGAAAGATTTGATTTTAACAACACATTTATTTTTCATTAAAAATACATTTTGACGTAGTTCAACAATCACGCAAACATTGAATTGAAAACTAGCTTTCTACCAACCACAGAGCATACAACATTGTTAAAACACCACAAAGATAAAAATTCAATTAAGGGATTTGTCATGGTCTTAGAAATGTTTCGGGCCCACATGCAGTAATGCACTCAGGAGGACTGAAGGCAAAAGGATTTATTTGTAAGTCTGGATAGTTCAGAAAATGGCTGCAGGTTGGGCCGAGGGTGAGGTCTGCAGTAAATCCACCTAGGATGGCTAAGAGGACGGGAGGCTGAGGGCCCGGCTGGTTAAGCTCTGGAATCCTGCCAGCAGGCTGATCCTGGAACGAGGTCTGGTCACCGAGCTGGGTTAACCTGAGACGGGAAAACATATGGTTAGATCAAGCAGGGCTCACGGTATTAAGGTCTTCCTTAGAAACTTTCAGTTACCACAGGGGTCAACACTCTGGCGTCAAAGTGTTGGCTGCAGGCTCCTCTTATGCTCCTCGAGCTAATCAGATCGTCTTCAGGTGCGTGCAGACACACCTGCAAGGAGGAGCGTCAGAGGAGCGCTGAGGGTGCCCACTGGTGGCAGCCGGCGGCAGCGCGGTGACAGAGGACGATAACAGGATTCATCATTGAAAAAAACATAAATTCTGCTTTTCCTGTTTTTTACCATCGACTTTTTCCCCTAAAACACCATTTAGTTGATTCCTCCTAATATAAATAGAAAATTTTGCCTGTCCAATAGGAAAATTTAACAAATTTACCAGCTTCCTTTTTTTGTATAACCTGCACCAAATATAAAAGCTACTTCAGACCAATAAACATCACATTTTTTAAAAACATCTTCCAACAACAAAAAAACATGGTGAAAGCCGTTTATATTCAAGAAACATGTGAAATGTAGTTTCTATTTCTTCACAAAAGACAATTCATTTGTTTCTTTTCTTAAATTTAGACACTACTAAACTATTAACACTCACTGCAAAATCCCTGAAGGTCGCCTGAAGATCGCCTGAAGGTCGCCTGAAGGTCGCCTGAAGGTCGCCTGCTCTCTTACTCAAGGGAGGTTTATAAAAGACCCTCCATATATGCTTCACATTTTCTCCAATTTTAAACCTGTCTCTCCAAACGGTGTCAGTTCTTCCACTTAACTTTTCTTATTGAACCTTTAAACAACCAATTTATGCAAAAAATTTCCATTCAACGCACAAAAGTTAACATTATTTTTGAGCAATAATTTCTGAGAAATTTATATTTAGTCCCACTTCAGGAAACGGATCTGTAGAATCAGGGATTTCTTCTCCATTAACAAAGTCCACCAGCATCTGCTTTTCATCAAATTAATTTTCCAAGCCAGAGGTCTAAAATAGCCCTCATGACTCGAACCGATTTGCCCAGCAGGGAACTGTTGCCTCTGTGTTTTGACGTCCTGGTCCAGTCGTCTCCACAATGTGTCTCAATTTTAGAACTTTCTTGTCAAGCAGTTTTCTTGACAATCCAAATCCATCCTGTAGAGCCAAACGTGCCTCGAAAATTAAAGGTTCCTCTAGAAGCCAAAACAAAGACACAGTTAGTTCCAGTCCTTCCCAGTTAAAAATTGTCCATGCTCTAAACTTTATAAAACATTGGCATTTCATACAAAACTTAGCAGTTTACAATTTAACCAAAACCAAGAACCATCTAAACCAAAACCCCCCACTCTTTTCAGAATGATACTTGTTATTGGTTTCCAGAAAACATCCTCCTCCCTCCCCATCAGATATTTCTGAATAAACTGTAACCTGAACGCAGCTGTTCTGCTCTCTAGATAAATCTTGTTCTTCTTTCGGCAAGAAAAGCTCAGCCTGACATACCCAATGTTTGCCATCCCAAAAAAACTTATTCATGCAAGATTGAATCTTGTTCAGTAATCCAGCAGGTGGTTCCAAACACGCCACCTTGTGCCACAAAAGAGATGCAATTAAATAATTAATAACGAGCACTCTCCCTCTGTAACAACCATCTCCACTTCTCTAGCCTTCCCTCTACTTTCTCCATCACTCCCTCCCAGTTCTTGTTTTCTGTCTCTTCATCTCCCAAATATACACCAAGATATTTCAAACCCCCTCTTTTCCATTTTAAACCACCTGGAAGTAGAGGAAGCCCAGCAAGCCAGCTTCCTGTTTCAGTAAACCAGCTTCCTGTTGCCAGAGCTTCACTCTTAGCCCAGTTTACATGAGCACAAAATAAATCAACAATTCTACTTATTTATTCACTTCTTTTTGATTTTTAACAATAATAATGAAATCATCAGCATAAGCTGATCAAATAAAAGACATATAAGAACCTGGTAAAACCAGTCCTTCAATTTGTGATCTAATCTTAACCACTGTTAAGTGGTTCAATAGAAAGAGCATGTAACATTCCAGACAATGAACAACCTTGTCGAACCCCTCTTGTAACTTTAAAAGGTTTATACAAATAGCCATACATTTTCAGTACACTCTCAATGTTTTCATACACAACCATAATCTTGGCAATAAATTCAGAGCAGAGACCAAACCTTCCCAACACCTTCCATAGGTAGCGGTGCTCAACTCTGTCAGAAGCCTTTTCCTGGTCCAAAGTAAGGCCAGGACCAACCCACGATTATTAAAATTCCTCGAGGAAAATTTGTTAAAGCTTTGTTAAATAGTTTTATTATGTAGCGCACCGCGTTCCGCCGGTGGAGAGCAGCACTCTTACTTCTTTCTGCCAATGAGTTGTTGTGAAATGCAAGCACGATGGTGTTGAAGTGTGTGGCGTTTGCCAGGATTTGGGGGACAAATGAGGATTGTTGATCTTTACAATGCGATGTTTGGACTACAACAGATTCTCTGGCATCCGAGTCGCGTTGTCACGGTTTGGGAGCGAACGGTAAGAATGGTGCAGAAAGAGAGAGAGAGAGAAAGAGAGAGAGATCCGATTACTCGGATAATCATAAAAAAATTCTATAGAATACTCGATTACTAAAATATTCTTTTACAACAGCCCTAGTCCAAAGAAACCAAACCAGCATTTCATCCCAATGATCTGGAGACATCCAAAATATCTCTAATAAGGGAAATATACAATATATACATATATATACATCGACCTGCCAGGGACGCAGTAAGTTTGTGTTTGGTGAACAATCTGATTCATCACATTTTTCAGTTTGTTTGCCAGACTCTTGACAAGTTGATAGTCTGTACAAAAGAGAAACAGGTCGCCAGTTTTTAATCTCTTGGAGATCACCATTCTTTGGCAGCAATGTGAGAACTGCTCTCCTGCAGCTGTGAGGTAGAAACCCTTCAGCAAAACTCTCCTCAAAAACCTCATGAGGTCAATGCAGAGGTCAGACCAGAAAGTCATGTAAAATTCACTGGGAAGTCCATCAAGGCCAGGTGCTTTCCCTCCTTCCACGCTCTGGAAGCAGTGAGGCGTGAATCTCCTCCAGAGGGACAGGCTCCCCCAACTCCTTGGAGAAATCCACAGAAACTCTTGGAAGATCACTGCAGAAGTCTTTGAAGCTGTCTTCATCCTCAATGTGTTCAGAGCTGTACAGATCAGCATAAAAATCTGCTGCTCTCCGCTCGATGTCAAAAGAATCCGCAGTTTATTTCCAACCATGCATGAACTTGTTCTGTCCTTGATTTTTTTTCCAACAAGAAAAACTTTGTAAAGCAACTTTGTGAAATTTGCATCGAACCCGCGTGCCCTGTGTCCTAGAGCCCAGCAAGTCGGCCAAAGCAGCTTTTTTTTGCTTGAAGTTCTCAGAACAACCTCCATCTCCCTTTGGATTGTGCAGAAGCCTGAAGCTCCACTATCTCAATCTCCAGATCTCTAATAGACTTGGGTAAACCAGATGAAACATTGACCGTGTACTGTTGACATAACTCTTTAATTTCAATTTTCCAACGAACCCACCGCTGCCCTAAAGATGTAAAATCTTCTTTTCTAGTTCTGTTCACCTCCAGAAAGAACTAAAAGCCTCCTTAAAATTGGTATCCAATAACAAAAATGCCAATAAGCAGATTTATGTTTGATATTGGCAATAAAAGCGCTACAAGAAACCAAAGCATGATCCGAAAAACCTACAGAACGGATTCCAAGATTATGTCTAAAACTATATATTCTATCCAGCCTGGCTGCAGAAAAAGTTATCTGTGTTTCTAGCCCATGTTTGCTGTATTTTGTCAGTGTGCATTTCTCTCCAAACATCAACCAAAGAAAAAAAAATCAATCAAATGTTGAACTGGATGAAGTTCAAAATGATTCCTATCCAACTGATCATTTTCTGTACAGTTAAACTCGCCGCCCAAAAAAAGAAAATCCTCTGTGTCACATATACATAAAACAACTTCAAGAACTCTCTTGTCTTGCATTTGGAGCATATACATTTACAAAAACAACATTAAAACACTCATATTTTGTTTTCATCACCATTAATCTACCCTTGATCACCTCAAAATGATACTATGGCAGTAAAACACTTTTTAAGAAACAGAATTGCGACTCCTCCACTGGCCTGGTTTAAATGACTCAAAATAATCCAATCTCTCTCATTTAAACTATCGCTGTGTGTTTCTTGGACCATCAACACATTTATATGTTTTAAATGAATGAATTCAAACACACTGGTTCTCTTCTTCACATCTCTGCCTCCATTCAGATTAACATAGAAACTCTGAAGTGGTTGTTTAACAAAGATGAGAGGGTTAACACTGAAAGACAATAGAAACCTTTAGCAAGCTTCAGAATATCGTTGTTGAAATCTTGCTTAAGTTAAACGTTAAGTTACTTTTTTTTTAACCGGTAAACTTCTTTGTCGTTATATCTCCCTTTTCTTTTATTATTCAACTGAGATCTCACATATACAAGAAAAAGTTTCTTGTCAGGAAAAAATCCTCTACTTTTACATTTTCCATATATATATATATTTTTTAAAGGTTTTATTGGCTCTAGTGTCTTTATTTAACAGTGCATGGACAGGAAAGAGGGAAATGAGAGAGGGGGAAGACATGCAGCAAAGGTCGCCAGGCCGGGAATCGAACCTGCGACAGCCACGTCGAGGACTAGGGCCTCCGTATGTGGGTTTTGCTAAACCGCTGTTCCACCACAGCACGCCAAGTTTTCTATATTTTTTATAACTTTCAGAAAATGTTTGACATTTTGCACACCATAACTTTCCTCTGCTGACTTTGAAAAAGGGATTTACTGGCCAAATTATCTTCAGTCCAATCTTCATCTTCACCTTTGTCCTCCTCATATTGCTTTCTGATTCTAGGATTTTTCCTAGAAAAATGGAACATTCCATTTCCGTATCTCTCTCTTCATTTTCAGTTTGAGAATTAATAATACCTTCAGATTTGTTCCTTTTTACAGAAATTTCAAAACCATCTTCCTCCAGTATTTGACAGTTTCCCACATCTGGTTCATCTGGGTTTGTTTTTCTAGGATGAGGCTTTAATAAACTCTGACTGTCCTTCCACGTTGTTATCTTCCTGCTTTTCCTCTGAATCTTGACTTTTCAGGATTTGTTCTCCATTCTCTAGCACACATTTTTCATGCACCTCTTTTTCAGTGAGAGTAGTTTTCTTAGAAGTTGCTCTTCTGTTTCTTTTGTCTCTGCGTTCCCTGAACCTTTGGCCTCAGCTTGTTTTGACATTTTTCGCCTCTGTTATCTTGAGTTTGCTCCCAATTATTAGGAATTTTTTTTTTCCAGGACACGCATGAACCAAGTGACCAACTTCCCCGGAACCAAAACACACCAAAGTGCCTGAGGTACATAAATAGCGTAATCAGATTGATCTACTCTCACATTAAGAACTGAGTTAAGGTCTTCGTTGTTTTTATTCATAATCATAAGGAAACAATGTGCCTTAACTGCAGTGAGCAGGAGTACTCAACGGGGGAACTGACAAAAAGACAATGCTGCTTTCAAATACTTTGCTTAGCTTCTCCACACTGTAAATGACTGCTGCAGATTTAATGCTGCTACTACCAACAACTTCTTCAACTGGAAATCTACATTCTTCTATTGTCATAGTGGGACTACTAGGTATAATCTTCAAACCATGTGGCCTTGAAAGTTTGGTCAAATCCATTTCCAGCATTTTGCACCAAAAGACAAAAAGCCAGTATTACACACAGAAAAGTAACTAATTTCGCTCAATTATGCTAACTCCACAACCACAATATTCTAAGAACAAAACCCAGAAAAAACCACTAGAGATAGAAAAACCAAGTTAGAAATTCTCAATCTCTCAGTCCACTCACCACATGCTGGGGTTTGCATTGCAACCCCCAGCATGTGGTACAAAAGAAAGAAAGAACAAAATAAAATAATTTCTATGCATATTTCCAATCACTTCATAATCTCATCATCCAACATCTGCAACACTATCTGTCAGAGGCCAGTAGAGGTCAGCCAAGTTCCTCCTTGCTGCCAGCAAAACAAACCAGGTGACCACATGTTCCTTCACTGAAGTTTCATCATCTGTTGGTCCAGATGAGAGACTGCTAATCACCCAGTTATGGACATGAATAAGTAAGCATGGACCTGTAGCATGTCAGCAGACATGCTACCTCTACATAGTTATTTTAAAGTCAAACTGTTAGACGCCGTGCACACTTACCAGCCACTTTATTAGGTACAGAAGTTATTAGCTTGTTGACACAGAAAGCAAATCAGCCTATGGGGTTAGGGTTAGATCAGTAGATTTTAGCTTTATAGAAGTTCAGACTGGGCATCCGTTTGAGGCAGAAAAGGGGTTCAAGTGATTTTGAGTTGTTAATACCAGACAGGCTGGGTGGAGGACTTCAGAATTTTCTCGCACAGCCATCTCAGTATAATGCAGCTCCTTTGACATTTGGTGACACAGGATGTGGATGTGCTGTCAACATCTTCAGCATCATCTCTAGGAAATGTTCCTGTTGAATCTCTGCCATGGATGGTGTATCTAATAAAGTAGCACTTCACATTTATATTGTTTCAAAAGCCACTGTTATTAATTGCAAACAATATTTATAGGAAGGGGGAAAAAATAAAAAAGAGAAAAATTTGTAATTGCACACATCATGCCAAAATGTCCAAAATTGTCACATTTGGAATGTTCACCTGTAATTTTATCAACTAAAACCTTTCTAAAATGTCTATGGTTCATTTTTTTTAGAATGAAATCTGGCACAGTAAGTGGTCAGAACCTGTACTGTGGATTGCTAGAGGTTCTGGGTTTCAACTGGATGCTTTTAAGGAAAAGCCACATTACATAATGCATTCCATTAGAATGTATTATTTTTATGTTTTCTCAGTGTGTCATATGTATTTGCTCTTACTCAATTATACACATGCTGATTTTTCTCTGGAATGTTACTTTTGTTTTGATACCAGAACCAGTCAAATACAACTTATAGTTTCTGAGATATATGGAATTCAAATTGGGGGGGGGGGGGGGGGGTCATTTTTGAGAACTCTACAAAAAATCTCCAAAAGAGGCTTCGTTTTCACCGGGGTCTCAAACTTAAGTCCTCCTTCAACTTTTAGATGTCTCCCTGCTTCAGTATACCTGGCGTCAATATAACGTGGTGTGTTGATGCAGGCTCACCTTCAAGGTGGGTGGTGGGTGGCACCAACGTAGCCTTTAAAGTCAAGTGTGCATGCACTCATACACAATCTCATTCAAAATTAAGGAAATTGGTGCCCAGAAATCAACTGTTCGATAAATCAATTGGTCAATAAATGTATCCTTTATTATACACGTATATAATGTAAACAGCCAGAGATGCAATGAGTTTATAGCAGGTGGTTGAATGACCTAATGATTGAACTGCTGACTGCAGCCAGTCCACCAGCAGAACTTAAGCAGTGCTTAGGGCCCTATGGAGGCTTGGGCCGGCCCTGTGCGCACCTGACCTGCAGGTACTTGGCCCATGGTGAGCCCAGCCACTTCAAAGCTGTTGTTTTGTCCCCGTCCTTGTGCTTTATGGCTTTTTCAGCTGGATTGTCATTTACCCAATTAATAACTTAATTTTATTTAGGCTCAACCTGCTCGTGGTGAGTCTTTTTTTTTTAGTTGAACTGCATGCTCATTTGCTGTTGTCAGTTGTTTTTCTCTTTTTGCATGTAGGTTTAATTCAATAATGATTTGATTTCTTAGTTATTGACTGGGTTTGAGTATATAACTTATTGTTGAAGAGCTAATATAGATGTTGTGTATTTGGTGAAGTGTGTAAGTGGTATTTTATGCTTAGATTCTATTGTTGTGAGCCTAATTTAAACTTTTGTGAAAATAAATGATAACTTTTAAACGTAATAATCCACCTCTCCATGTTGTTTTGACATGGTAAATATTTTTTGTAAATATTGGGAAGCCAAATAACCCCAAGTGGCATTGTTCATAATATTTAACTATTTTGATTTCAGATGCTTCCTTATGTCACAACTGGCTCATTAGCAGAGCTTTGGGGGGTTGACTGCATGCTAGTGAGGCAGTCTAGTCACTTAGTGTTCTGAATAATTATGACAGACTGGCGACCTACTCCGTACCGCACCATTGAAAATATTTACTCTTAAAGGCTACTCAACTTTTGAGGCTGCTGTAGAGCATCCAACCCATTCAACACGCCTGTCATCTGTTCCAGTGCTGGACTGATGACCTTTGCCACATGTCTTCTCTCTGTCTCTCAAGCCACTTTCCTGTCTGACCACTCTCAAGTAATGGCCACTGGAGATGAGAAAACCTTAAAAACATACTAAACTATCAACAAAGCAAATGGATATGTAAAGGTAATGCTTAGACCAACACAAGGCAACAAAGAACACAAGACTGTGAAATAAATTAAAACTTAACCACTCAAAGTCCACTGCTCTCTTTAGCAGTAAGACATTTCAAAGTAAGATCAGAAAGCCTAATTTAAAGGAAACTATTATCACGTATCTCAGTTGTTTATTTACGTAGCAACAAAATTGCGCTCGTCTTTGCAGGACCATGGCCATTTTGTTTCAGGTATAAAAATATATCTATCACAGCTTGTTAACATGTACGTTTTCTTTTTCAATTGGCAAAGGGGAAATGTGGATCACAGCTAACTTGAACTTTTAACCATGTCTGTGAAGCATTATACTGGATTTAGAAATAAAATGTTTTCTCAGTTCAAGTACTGATCTGTATCTACCAGGGAATGGACATGAAGACTGGTGTTCACTATAATTATTGGTAACTCAGGTAATTGCACTAATCACTAATTTGACATAAATGTTGCAAATAATTTTGTCTTGAATATGGAAAACCTTATTGTAATGCTCCATCACCTTGGCTTAAATAATTACTGATCACTCACACCAGGGACAAATGTGAGAGAGAAGTCACAGTTGGTTAAAATTGCTATGTCAGAGTTTTAGCAAAACTAATGACTGGAAATCAACAATGAGGCTTGGAGCAATTTCTCTTTTTCACATTTACGTCCTCCCCCTTCACTCATCCATTGGTGTTAACCAGATCTAGACCCTCCAAAGCCTCTGGTCTATTAAAGTGTCCAGATCAGAAATAATCTCTGGCAGAAATTGTTCTTATATTAGTTGCTCTGTGATGTTGAAACCAGGTGGTCAGCTGCGCTTTATTACAGTCTGGATATGAAACCATCGGAGTGCTCTCTGTACTTATATGACGAGGTTGAGGAGGGAATCAGACATATTATTTCAGATAAGTTTGCATTGGTTTCATTTCTAGACCACCATTAGTGAAGCACAGTAACTATATATTGTCTATTTGCCGTTTGTCATCTGATTTGTGATTAATTAGAGCATAATGGTGGAGCTGCATGCATATTTTCTGCGCTTGTTAGAGTCTAACGAACATCTGCACTTTAATCTTTTTCCTTCCTCAACAGTCAGCTGACTACTCCTCTATTGAAACTACAATACGTAGATCAACGCAGCTTGATTGCACATTCTCTTTAGGCTTTCTCTATGTTTTCTAGGCTAAATGCGCCAGCAGTCCAAGCCACCATTAGGCAAATAGTTCTGGTCCCCCTGGAGCAGATTTTGGGTCGTGCAACAGATCTAAATTCCAGCAAAAATGCATTTTTCAATTAGATCAAGCATTTGAAGACTAATCAATCTGTATTGCTCCATTTGTGATTTCTAAGAACAGTCAGAGAAGAAGAGCCACCCTGTCTAAATAATACAAATTTGTCTTCATAAATTATTGTGTAAAATACCAACTTGTTTAATTGGTATCGATATTAGCAAGTACCTAACACTTCTACTTTAGCAGAAGAAAGACTCGATCTTGATTGTTTTAAAATATATTTTCACAGAATAGGTTTAAATATTCAGCATAATTATTCAAAAAACAAACTGTTGTATTTAATTGACTTTATACATACACTACGGTGGCCACCATAGTCATTTGATGGACAGCATTAAAAAAATCAATCATGTACTATTTTTACCCGTCAAAATATAATCATATTAACATGGGCTATTCAGCCGCATTTTTAGTTAATATTCACTTGTGTATGAATATGGTTTAATTCATATCCAGATCCCATCACAAATAAAGCAGATGAACGCATCTAACTTTTTCTTCGTAGTTACAAAAAACACTGCTGTGTCCAAAATAACTTATAATAAATTAAACGACTCGACTTAAATTACAAACGCTTCACCTGCCGGGGTCTGAATGCACAACCTCACAAATTCCTCCTGGTTGCATCTGCAGAGAAATCTGCGCTAGTTCATCAATCAGTTGGATCTGTCTGATCCAAACCAATCAATTAAAGCGCAACCTGGGCGTGCGCTTTAAGAGCCACACTTTGTTTTGCGTGGCTTCGCTTCCCCGAAATCTACAGATTTGCTCATCCTGAGCAAAGGAGGATGGATGTCATGATTTCTGCCCTTCAGGTGCTGATTACTCATTACCTGCACCTGCATGGTGCTGCTCCCTATTTAAACAGCTGCTCAGTGCCAGATCATCAAGCCTTGTTCCATGTTCTGAAGAGTCTCCTGGTTTTCTGACCCGCCTCTGACCCCGCCTGCCCCTGACCCCGCCTGCCCCTGACCCCGCCTGCCTCTGACCCCGCCTGCCTCTGACCCCGCCTGCCTCTGACCCCGCCTCCCGTGTTCTGACTACTGGATTTACATTGCCTGAGAAGCTTCTGTGCATGACCTGGGATTGTGTTACCGACTGAGTATCTGGTTTGTGGATTTAGTCCCTGTCATCTGGTTGTCCCTGGAAACCCCCAGGCCTCCCCCTGCCCATCCACCCTGCCCTCCCCAGGTTGCTTCCTGACCCCCGTGGGACCCCGCCTGCTTCCTTATTTTGTAATAAAGGTTTTTTACTGACCTATTGTTTTGGGTTCTGGCTGATTTCATTTAATCATTACAGTAATGTCTTCCAGCTCCATTTGTTAAGTTTAATTCTTCGCCAAGTCGCGTCCACATTAGCCGTTCAGCGCACTGTGCAACTTCTGCACTTTTATTTATTTTCTCACAATAAATGCTGGCTCTTCTGTTTAGACTATATATTGATTAGCACCATCTCTTTTTAGTTTTCTCTGTTCTGTATGTAATGGAGGCTGGAATTAAAGGTGCCATTTCAACCAAAGGTTTGCGCTTCCTAACCCGACACTGCAAAGCGACCAGGTCCATAACTCAACATGCTGTCAGCTCCTGGTCAGGAAGAAGCATTTAGTTCATTGTCCATGAGGTGATATTCAGAAAGGATTTCTTTATTGATTGATTTTAGTTGCCTCTGCGATAAACTCTTTTCGAAAAATCTCCAATGTCTGCCCATGTGCACCAGCCCAGGGTGTTAATTATAACCTGTCAAATGATGGATGGGCTTCAAATTTTCCCATGGTTTTAAAAGAAAAAACGGTCAAATACAGAAAATATTCCGTTACACTATATATATATATATGTATATATATATATATATATATATATATATATACACACACACACACACATACATTCTCTTTTATGGCCCCTCTGAGAAAGCCCTGGCTCCTTCCCCCCGCTCCGTCACTGATTGTCAGCACTACATTCATTCAGTGTTCAGCAGTAAAACTGTTGCTTTGGAGGAATAAATGCAGTTTGCGTAGCCACCTCTAGGTTCCTGTGGATTTGGGCCACTTCAGCTCTGACCTGAAAGAAGCACAAGACTCCGTCTCTGATCTATCTAACCAAGCCGGCTTGCAGACAGACAGACTGATCCCAATTCAAGGGCCCCTGCACACAGGCTGAATCTTATTACAAATAAACAAACCGTCTCTAATTGCCTCACACATTCATATTTAGCACAAGCTGCTCGATGATGCGTCTGTATGTATTTATAACCCACTCTGTCAGCCACGGAGCGAACCCGATGAACCTCAGCCAAATTCCCCAGAAACCCTTCGCTTTCTGTTCCGTCAAAAGCCACAAAGGCACTAAAGCCTCCTGATATTCTGTTTCTAGGAACTGAATCCCACTGTTGGCTAATGGTGGAGGTGTGGGGGCGAGAAAGAGGTGCAGAATATGAAGGAAGCTTCACGCAAAGCAGCGTCTGAACAACCAAACTGGGAGTTTACCTTTGACCTTTTTATTTCTTTCTTTTTTTTTACTGGGACTGCGAGTGTTCCTCCACAGGATGGTTTCGTTTTAAAGTCACGTCCTTTTGAAATGGGACATCAGGCTGGTGAATCGCAGCAGACAAAATAAAGAGGAACAATCTGCCGCTGCGCCATGAAATGGCTGTGAGGCAAAGCGGAAGTGGGTGCAAGGCGAAAATATGAGCGGGTAAGGCAGGGAGGGGGTGGCAGTAGGAGGCAGGGAGGGGACAAGGACAAGATGATAAAATGAGTAAGACGTGGAAAACAAGAGCAGAGAGACAGGAGAGAGAGACGGAGCTAGAGGGGGCTCTAAAGGAGGAGGGGCTTCCACTGCTGCTGCTGCTGATGATGAAGCAGATGAAGATGCCGGAGCACAGCTCGGCCAGGATGAACCCAGTGAACTGCAGTGGAGGTCAGGGAGTCCAACATTCCTCTGGAACACTGTGTTTACACTGCGTAACAGAGAGCAGGAGAAGGGGGGGCTGGCTGGGGGGGCGCGAGGGGGACGGCACACAGGGAAAGAAATCATTTCCCAAGATATGCCTGTCAGGGAGGGGGGAGTGTGTGCGCGTGCATGTGTGAGTGTGAAGCGTCTATCCTGTAGCTGCATAGTACATTTCTAAAAAATGTGAGTAACATGATTCCTCCCCACCGCCACCCCACTGCTCCCACAGCCGACACCATGAATCCACGGCTGAAGCTCGTCTTCCTATGGCAGTTCATGGGAAATCAAAAAGCCCGAAGCTGAAATGGATTCTAATTTTAATACATAATTCTAAATGAAAAATTAATGGATTTTTTTAGAACTTATTCGGGAATGTTTTACAATCTAAAAAGTTTTAAAACCTTTGAAATTTTATAGTTTCTGTTTCAAACCAAAACTCCAGCAATAGATAAGAGCAACACTTCAACTTAAATTCAAAATGAAATAGCTTTAGAATAATTTATCTGCATTATCAAATTTAATCAATTTATTTTATTTTTTAGGTTAACCAAAATATAAGGAATTACATATCCATCCAGCTAACATTCAGGGCAAGAGGTGGGGTCACCCTGGACAGGTCGCCAGTCTGTCGCAGGGCAACACAGAGACACACAGGACAAACAACCATGCACACACTCACACCTAGGGACAATTTAGAGAGGCAAATTAACCTGACAATCATGTTTTTGGACTGTGGGAGGAAGCCGGAGTACCCGGAGAGAACCCACCATGCACAGGGAGAACATGCAAACTCCATGCAGAAAGACCGGGAATTGAACCCAGAACCTTCTTGCTGCAAGGCAACAGCTCTACCAGCTGCGCCACTGGGCAGCCCTGAATTACATCTATATTTACTAAATTAGTTTATTTCCCATTGTGATTTTCCCATAACAATAGCCAAAATTGTTCAGCCATATTGAAAGGTTGTCACATAAATTCTGACATTAACAGTTGAAACAGAAACTATTAACAGTAATTGAAAAGTGTTGCAACCCACACTTTTCCAAATCATTCCGGACCCAGCCGCTGTGTTTCCCTTCCTCTCATCCCATAAAGATGCTTCTTTTCCCCATCTGCTGGCCCACCAGAGAAACTGCACAACAACAGGAAACCCAGGAGGCGCTAGCTCATTACACAGGTCTGTACCGTTCTAAACTCAATTAACTATATATGGATATATATTTTTTTAAATAAAATTCTGGTGTTGTTCTCTTTCCAGCTGCAGGTTCCATAATGATAATACTGGCATCTGGTTTTTAGGGCCCAGTGTGTGCCCATGGCATGCGCTTCTCAGGCAATAGAAAACAATAACCCTTGGGCTTGTCAAATATGTAAAGTTGTTTCCTATTTTGAAAACTTTGAAATGTTTATTTTGTTCACAAACATCATCAAAATAGCAGTTATATATATATAATAGAGCTTACATGTATAAGGAAGGAAAAAACTTTATTTATTGCTTTTTTCTTTTGTTTAATATAAAAATATTTGAAATGTCTATTTATGTTGAAACACAATTTGACGTAAGTCAGACTGTAGTCCTGCATCTGATTAACATGGCTACCTGTTGATCAGTCTCCTGCCTCCCTCATAACCTGTGGAGTCCCAGCTTTGGAGCAGCATTCCATCATGAAGCAGCTTCCCAGGGTCACTTACAGCGGACAGGGCCATCTGGGACCCAGGGACGCTTTAAGAAAGGATCTGAGTTGGAGATAAAAGAAAACATTTCTACTGGATAGATCATTTGTCTTCCCTAGGTCCTGAAAGAACATCAAGGATCCATCCCCAAAAGTCCTCCAGGTAACAAATGCCTGTCTGATGCCATTGTTCCAGAATCTTGTAATCCAGTGAAGTAGGTATTAATCTATTCTGCTGAAAAGGGTGAGCGAGGTGAAATAATGTTCTCTAGTCCAATAGCTTCACAAGTTCTGTGCTATTTCTTAATCAAATCAATTCAAAGAGTTGTCCTTTCTGATGAATTAGTTGCAGGTGTCCACTTGTAGACGAAATCAGACCAATGCAAACCCTTATAAATCTAGGAAGGTACATTATCTTTCTCAAAATATAAATAGACATTAAACATTTGTACAACCAAGTAATACCTCTGCATGTTATGTAACTTAAGATCACAAAATTTACAATTACAAGGAAGTTCTTCTAATGGGACCCTTGGAGTCTGACATGTCAGAACTATGTGAATATTCTGACATGTCTATTGTGATTTTTAAAGAAATTACTGGGATGGCTAGTGATTGAAAAACATCCTGAAGCCTGAGTAGTATTCATCTTAATTCAATTTATTTTGCCAATTAAAATGAACATTTTTGTAAGTCCTCTGCTGATTACCCAGTGCCAAAAAGTTGAGTTTGTACAAATTTTTAAGGTTCTTGTCTACCATTGCTCTACGGTCATTTATTCCATTTGGCAGTCACTTAAAATGACAATCAACATTTGCGAAAATAACATCATGTTTTACACATCTAACTTTACATCTTGAGATAAACCAAAATACTATAAAACTATCTGTAATTTAGCAAGAAACCCGGATGGGTTTGATAAGTAGAAGATTATGTCATTGTCATGAAGTTGGTTTTGGTGCGGTGAGAAATTGCAGGCGGGACCAGGATGAGCAGTGAAAAAGATGGATTTAATGAAGGAAAACACGATGAGACCAGGGAACACGACGAGATGGCAGGGTAACACGAAGACGAAGACAACAACAGCGACAACGACACGACAAGGATCCGACACTAGACAAAGACAACAGGTGGACTTAAATACACAGGGAGGGCAATCAGGGAACGGGACACAGCTGGGAGTAATCACGGGGAGCAAACAGGACAACACAGAGACTCAGACACCAAAACCTAAACTAAATACACAGAAAAACTCAAATCACGACAGTACCCCCCCCTTAAGGGCGGCTACTAGACGCCCAAAACACAAAGACCACACAGGGTGGGCGGAGGGGAGCCGGACGGAGGGCCAGACTGAATCTGCAATAGACAAGCAGCTTGGTGTGAACAAATCTACTGTGGGAGCGATAATCAGGAAATGGAAGACCTACAAGACTTCTGTTAACCTCCCTCCATCAGGGGCTCCAGATCTCAACCCGTGGGGTAAAAATGATCACAAGAATGGTGAGCAAAGATCCCAGAACCACACAGGGGAACCTAGAGAATGACCTGCAGAGAGCTGGGGTCAAAGGTACAAAGGCTACCGTCAGAAACACACTAAAGGGACTCAGATCTTGCAGTGCCAGATGTGTCCCCCTGCTGGAGCCAGTACATATCTGGACATGTCTGAAGTTTGCTAGAGAGCATTTGGATGTTCCAGAAGAGTATTGGGTCATATGGTCAGATGAAACCAAAGTAGACCTGGTTGGTAGAAACACAACTCATCGTGTTTGGAGGAGAGTGAATGCTGAGCTGCATCCAAAGAACATCATACCAACTGTGAAGCATGGGGGTGGCAGCATCATGCTTTGGGGCTGTTTCTCTGCAAAGGGACCAGGACGACTGGTCCGTGTAATGAAAGAATGAATGGATCCATGTATTGCGAGATTTTGAGTGCAAACCTCCTTCCATCAGCATTGAAGATGAAACATGGTGGGTCTTTCAGCATGACGATGATCCCAAGCTGCCATGGCAACAAAGGCTTCATAAGTTTAAAGCATTTGGCCCACCCCTCCAGCCTAACCCCATGAAAACCTTTGGAAGGAGTTGAAAGTCCGTGTTTCCTGCCACCAGCCCCAGAACATCACTGCTTTAGAGGAGATCTGCTTGGAGGAATGGGCCAACATTCCAGCAACGGTGTGAGCCGACCTGGTGAAGACTTACAGAAACCGTCTGACCTCTGACATTGCCAACAAAGGAGATATTACAAAGTATTGAGATGAACTTTTGTTATTGACCAAATACTTATTTTATACCTTATTTGCAAATAAATTCTTTAAAATTCAGACAATGTGATTTTCTGAAATTTGTTTCTCATTTTGTCTCTCATAGTTGACCTCTGACCTATGATCTCATCTTTGTAAGTGGGAGAATTTGCACAACTGGTGACTAAGTACTTTTTTCCGCCATCGCCATTGTATATAATTGTAAATTTTTTTTCTATAATGTGGACTCCAGAAAGAGTTGCTGTGGAAATAGCAATGCTACATTGCTATTTCTATAGCAATAAAATGCATCAGTTATATCAGGGGAGAGAGATGTTCAGGACCCACCCTCCTAATGCTGCCAGCCCAGTCCGCTGAGGCAAGGTTAGAGCTAGGCTCTAGAAGAGAATGACAGTCAATGCAAAGTCCTTGTGAAGATAGATACTGTGTGTGAGGTGGCATGTTTAAAGCAGATGAACTTCTCCACTCTGTCTGCCGTTGATGACTTCAGACAGAAGAATCTTGCATTGCTGCTGACGTCCGCATGCATGCTAAAGCAAACATATCAGCTGATATATAGTGTAGACTTAGACCCGCCATGGACCTCAAAACAACAACCCCATGATCTGGTGTGTGCCAGGAAAATCCTTGCCTCCAGTCTGATGGCCTGCTATACCGGCAGCGGCAGCATTTATGTAAGAGGATTATTCCATCCTGCCATTGAAATAATGCATAACGCTGCAGGTATGGGTGCAAATGATGAAATCAGAGCATGAATGTTGTATAATCCTAAAACCTTGCCAAAGGTTATGCTGCCAAAAACACCCTCTCTTCTCTTCCCTCATCTTCCTGCTGGTAGCCTCTGAAGTGAAAAGGAATATTTGAAGAGCTGCATCCTTTAACACTTTAATGGATTTAATGGATTTCTCATTTTTCTCTGAGAAAATGCCAGGCAATCTCACAGACATTTCTATCACCTTTTCCTTCTTCTCTGCTTAGAAAGAAAACAAACACATTTCACATGAGCGCTCATTGTGTGCCTCCTCCAACAGAAACAAAAAAGGCAGCCTCTCCGTCATCCGGCAAACCATAAGCTTGCCTTTATCTCACCTCCCTCATTAAACTGTGAATAACTCAGCAGACAGGCAAAAAGAAAGACAAGTGATTGAATTCTGTTGGAGGAATAAAAGCCCATTTAGGCTGCCGTTTGAACGGATTGCATCCAGAGATTCTGGAGAAGAACAGACTTTATACCAAGCTCAGAGCCAGCTGAGCAACTGTAGATAATGTACTATAGATGTTCTGTCATTGTGCTGAGAAGCAGGAGTCATGATGACAACCCATTGTGACCTCTGAGGGACGCTGTGAAAGCTAGCACCAGGAAATCATGGCACCAAGCTGGATGACTCTATTCAGGAGCCTCACTGGCAACCTGGTCCTGCTGAATGCAGCCCAGTTATTTCAATACAGCAGCAATGGTGGGAAGGGGATAGAAAAATCAAAGGCAGCAGGCCATGGAGGAGTTAGGAAGAGGACTTAGCAGTTGTTGAGGTTTTTTCTAGGTACTATTGAGAGGATAATGATTATCACCTGTAGCTCGTTGTCTCCTCTCTAGTTCCCGGGTCGAGGGTTCCCCCTAAGGGCAGTTCACTACATTCACTGTTCTACTTCAAACATATCCAAAGTTTATTCAGACAAACAAATCCATCAAATCACACCAATAACATACCAGAATCAACAGAAACTCAAAACCACAAGACAGACATTAATCACCTGAAAGAAACAGAAAAATAGACAAATACAGAGACCAATACGGAGACCAATACGGAGACCAATACGGAGACCAATACGGAGACCAATACGGAGACCAATACGGAGACCAATACGGAGACCAATACGGAGACGCAGCGCCGTATTGGTCTCAGTATTGGTCTCATTCATGCATTCTTCCATTCATCCCCTCATCCTTACCTCCCTTCATCCCTTTATTCCTTCATCATTAAAACTTTAAACTTACATCTCTTGGCGTGGTCCTTGCTAATAAATCAGCACACTACATGGTGCTAGTCCACAAAATCTCTTCATTTAATCTCAGTTTATTTATATAGCAGCAGTTAACAGTAAATATTACCTTGAGGCATTTTACAAAACAAAAAAAAAAACAGTTCAGTCCAATCATACAGGGCAGATCCAGGGTCATTTAGTTATATTCCAGATTGAATTGTCATTCCATTCATTTTTTTCTACATTCACAACCAAAGGATGACCAAAACCTTTCTGGGCTAAAGCAGATACAGGAAGTAGGATAAAAGGATAATACTGTCGCTATGCGAGTCTACAAAGAGAGGTATTGTGTTAAATCAACTTTTTGTTATGTTATTCTATCGTCAAAAACATACTTGGAATGTTTCTTTCATTCTTTCATGCATGTTTGAGGAATCCATGAATCTCAATGGAAACCATGTAGGGGTGCCTAAAGGCTTGCTCTCTCAGAGTGCCGTCTATTTACCCAAAGATCCTCCTTAGAGCTGCAGTCTCCAGGCCTTGGCCAGCGCCTACGCTTCCCCCAGTCAGCTCCTCCAAACTAGCCAGTAGAAAACAGCTGGTGGAGCTCTGAGTCTGCTGAGCTCATCGTACGAGCTAATTCTCAGACCAATACTCCTAAGAACTGTTGTAAAAGCATAATGGGAAGCATTGTTGTGCTGATGTGCTGAAAGTCAACTATCAGAAAGAATGGTTTCTTAAAAAGACAGAGGCCAATTTCAAGGCACCAAATTATGAAGTAAAATTTATTTCAAATCATATTTTGGCACACAGTGCCATTTATAGCATGTGACTGTGCTATATTATTTTTGAGGCACTGCGTGCCTCAAAAATACATATCACTATATTCACAGCACCATGTAAAAAAGCGGTTTTGTATGACTGACCAACTCTTACGAGCTACAAACCGTAAATCTAACTAATTCTTTTCAGTTTCTAAACATGACCATAAAATTGAAACTGTGTCATCTCAGCTCCTAGAGGTAACCATATAATTAGTGTTTAATATATTTATTAGCATTTTCACTTTATATGCGAGCATACAAAAACAAAAAGAAACAAAAAACAAAGCTTCAAAATTCTTCCAAGGAAGAGAGAGAAAAAAAAGACAAAATGTTAAAGAAAAAAAAACAAAAAAAAAAAACACAGCCCACCCAATAAACGACCAACATTCCCCTAAATACTGTCACCTTACAAGGTATGTAACAAAAAGAAAAACTGAAAAGTTAAGACCATACAAAAAGCCATTTCAAGATTTATTGAAATACTGCTCAGCCAAAATTCCCAGGGTCTACTGTTCCTGAACCTCTGTTGAGGGTTTATTGAAAAAGACCATAAACAATTTCCAAGTTTTATAAAAGTTTTTCTCAGAGCCTCTCATCACATACCTAATTTTTTCTAATCTTAGATCAAGTAATACATCTTTTATCCAGTTTGACACTGTGGGTGGGGCAGCATCCTTCCATCTAAGGAGAATTAGGCGGCGTGCTAACAAAGTTGAGAATGCAATTACCTTTCTCCCTCCTTTAGGCAAACCTAAACCTTCAGGTGTGACCCCAAAGAGCAGCATGAGTGAGTTTAGGGTAATCTTAACTCCAAAAACAGTTGACAGTGCTTCACAGATACCAGTCCAGTATATCTGTATCCTGGGGCAGTTCCAAAACATGTGTAATAGTGTGGCTTCCTCTAATTTACATCTGTCACATATAGGGTCAATTTGAGAGAAGATTCTGGCCAACTTCGATTTATGAAGATATGCCCGATGTAAGACTTTAAATTGGATAAGAGAGTGTCTCACACACATTGATGATGAGTGGATTTTCGCCAGAATATCAGCCCAAACTGCCTCACTAATTGTAATTTGAAGATCCTGCTCCCAGGACTGTTTAATTGTGGCAAAGGACCGTGAATCTAAATGGGAGATCAGTTTTATCCAGGAAGTGATCGCTTTGCTCTTTGTTGGATCAAGAGACATCAACTCATCAATTATATTATCGGGAGCCTTATCAGGAAATATTGACATATATGAGGTAATAAAATGCCTAACCTGTAAATATCTAAAGAGGTGTGAAGCTGGTTTATCAAATTTGTTAGACAATTGTTCAAAAGAAGCAAACTTGTTTTCAATATAGAGGTCCTTAAAACATTTTAAGCCCTTCCTTTGCCACACACCGAAAGTAGCGTCCTGCAACGAAGGAGGAAAGAGGCTATTAAATGCAATTGGATTGGAAAGACTCACCTGACGAAGGCCAAAATGCCTCCTACATTGAGAGTAGATTGCCAGGGAGTTATAGACTATACGGTTAGAGGAGGTATGATTAAGAGGTAAGGGTGAAGGTGCTCCAATCAAAGCTGGCATGGATAAAGGGGCACATGAGAATTTTTCCATCTCCAACCAGACGGGACCACCCTTATTGGAGCTGTAGTGCACCCAAAAAGAGAGACAATACAAATTACATACCCAATAATAGTGTCTGATATTGGGAAGGGCTAGGCCCCCATCTTGCTTTGATTTTTGCAAGTGGTCTTTCTTAAGACGAGGTTTTTTGCCATTCCAAATGTAATTCGAAAAGGCTGAATCTAACTTTTTAAAATAAGCACCTGGAATGACAACAGGGAGACACTGAAAGAAATATATGAATCTAGGGAGAACTGACATCTTGATTGTATTCACTCTTCCTATTAGAGAGAGAGGGAGTGCTGACCACTTATTTAGGTCACGTTGGGTCTCTGCAAGCAATTTCTCAAAGTTACTCTTATAGAGGTCATCAAAAGTCTTTGTTATTGTAATGCCTAGATAGACAAAGCTATGATTAGCTATCTTAAAAGGTGTAGCACTTGTGATATAATCTAGGCAGGCGTTCAGAGGGAAAAGCTCACTTTTGTGCATATTCACTTTATACCCAGAGATTTCCCCAAACTGAGAGAGGAGCATTGAGATGTGAGGGATACTCAGTTCTGGCTCCGATATGTATAACAAAAGGTCATCAGCATAGAGCGAAAGCTTATGCTCAACCCCACCCCTGGTAATACCTTTAATAAAGCTGTTCATCCTTATTGCCAGAGCCAGAGGCTCAATAGCCAAAGCAAAAAGTAAAGGGCTAAGTGGGCACCCCTGTCGAGTCCCACGGTGCAAACTGAATGGTTTAGAGTAGAAGTTATTTGTCAGAATTATGGCTGACGGAGAAGAGTACATTAACTTAACTCAAGATATAAATGGCCCACCAAAACTAAATCTCTCCAAAGTTTCAAACATTTAGATCCACTCTACTCTGTCGAACGCCTTCTCTGCATCAATGGAGAGAAGGCATTCCGAATTATTTTGACAAGGGGTGTGCATAATATTCAGTAAACGACGTATATTATAAAAAGAGCGTCTGTTTTTAACAAACCCTGTCTGATCTGGAGATACAACACTGGGTAAGACCCGCTCCAGACGACAGGCCAACACTTTTGCTAATATTTTATAATCACTGTTCAGTAATGATATTGGCCTGTAAGATGAACATTCTGTGGGGTTCTTATTTTTTTTAAGCAGCAATGTTATGCAGGCTTGATTCAAAGTGGGAGGGAGGGCTCCTTTCTGGAAAGAGTATTTATACATGTTTGCCAAAATTGGAGTTAGCTGATCAGAGAATGCTGCATAAAACTCGGTTGGCAAACCATCTGGACCAGGTGACTTCCGGGGTTGTAACAATTTTATTGTCCCTAAAATCTCCTGCTCTGAAATAGGCATGTCCAGGGCGGCAACTTGATCTGGGTTTAGATTGGGGATGGATAAGCATCCAAAAAAGTTTTGCAAGAGATGGGGGTTGCAACAATTATCAGAACTATATAATTTTTTATATTTTTATAATAATGCTGAAAAGCATCATTTATTCCTTGCTGATCCGTAATGATGATACCATCCTGAGATGTTATCCCACCAATAGTTAATTTGGCTCTTGCACCCCTAAGCTGCCTTGCCAAAATCTCCCCAGCCTTATCACCGTGCTCGTATGTGCTACTTCTATTTTTCAGCAGTAAATATTCTATTGACTGAGATGTAATTAGATTGAGTTCTGCATGAAGCCTACAGCGTTCCTTATGCAACTGTTGGGATGGAGCTTGTGCATTCCTAGTGTCCAAGTCTGCAATTTGACTCTCGAGATCCATTTGTTTGAACAGGGAATCCCTTTTCTTCTTAGCTGCAAAGGATATTACCTGACCTCTTATGTAAGCCTTGAGGGCCTCCCAGACAGTAGAAACTGAGACATCTGGGTTTTTATTAATTTCTAAAAATAGGGAAATCTGGTTAGACATATATTTAACAAAGCTTTCATCAGACAACAGGAGGGAGTTGAACCTCCAATGCTTTCTCTGGAGCTCCTGTTTCAGGTATGTTAAATTCGATAAGGAGAGGAGCATGGTCAGAGATCACTATGGCTTTGTAGTCACAGTTCTGAACATATGAGGTTAAATGATTATCAATAAAGAAGTAATCGATTCTGCTGTAACTCCCATGAGCATGGGAAAAAAAAGAATATTGTCTGTCCTGGGAGTGCAAAAAACGCCACAGGTCAACAATACCATATTCTGACAGAAATATGGTCTGCAACTTTAGATAAGTTGCAGACTTGGATGTAACATAGCTCGGTTTCCTCGATGATCTATCCAGCCCAGGGTCAAGACATAAATTAAAATCCCCTCCCATGATCAGCAAGTGAGAATCTAGATGGGGGAGCAGTTTAACGAGATGAGAAAAAAATTGAGGGTTATCATAGTTTGGGGCGTAAACATTTGCTAAAGTGACGTTCAAATTGTAAAGCTTCCCAGATACTATAATATACTGCCCATTGGAATCCACAACAATTGTTGATGGCGAAAATGGTATATTTTTACTAATAAGTATTGCGACTCCTCTTGCTTTACCTTGGAAAGTTGAATGGAAAAGCTGCCCCACCCACCCACATTTTAAACGAGTACTGTCCCGGTTATTAAGATGGGTCTCTTGAAGAAAAGCCATTCCTGCACCTAAATTTTTCATATGTGTGAGGGCTTTTTCCTTCCTTTGTTTAGCCACTTCTGGAGTATAGTCATCGTAAATCCTGAAGGAGTAGTTCTCATACTTCAGATTCCCTCTTTTCGCGAATCACCAGCTCCTTGTGTTGGTAATGATGGAAGCAAATTATGACAGGCCGAGGTCTGTCTCTGGGGCCCGGTTTGGGGATCTGGCTGCGGTGGGCACGGTCCAGCTCTGGTGCAGAGTGGAAGACGTCATGTCCAACAGCATTCCATAATAACTGGGAGAAGAACTTGCTTGGTTGTGGTCCTTCAATGTCTTCGGGCAGGCCAATAACGCGGACGTTGCTCATCCTGCTTCTCCCCTCCAGCTCAGTTAGCTTAGCCTTCATTAGCCTTCCTTAGCTTACCATTATCGGACCTCAGCCCCTCGCAGCACCGCTCGACTTCTTCCAACCGCTGATGAAGTGACTCGGCGTTGTCCTCAAGCGAAATCAGGCGTTTACCGTGATCCCCAACAGTCTCCTGGAGCCCATCCAGCTTCTCGAAAAGCAGAGCTAGCTTGAGTTCGGCTAACGCAGCTACCATATCGGCTTTAGTGATGGCGACCTCAGGTTCGGCTTTTTCGCTCATTTTAGAAGTTTTGGGTGGCATTATTACACAAAATATGACAAGTTCTAGATATTCACAGAAAGTTCAATGGTTAAATCAGCTTGGTAGGCATTAAAAGGTGAAGATAACGGGAGCGCGAAGGTACTGCTTCCTACTCCATAATTGCCCCCTCGTAACCATATAATTAGGTTACAAACACTGAACAGGTTTCCTTTATAAATGACATTTGATCCACCACCTCAGTCACACTATGCTCTGGTGGGTTTTCGTCTGACCTTTTAAGACTGGTTTTCTGGATTAAGTCCTGCCTATAATGAAAATAAGTGCAATAGCTGTAGGTCTGGAGCCTCTTGGAGGTGAAAGCCCTGCCTGGATGGACAGACTTCACTCATTTGCTCCTCTTAGCTCAAACCTGACATAGCGACACAGCAGCCCTCTGACACAGAGTCTCTGATGACCTCTGACCCTTGACTATTGTTTGGCTGTGGTCTGTCCTGGTAAGCCACGTCATTACATGCCTTATTTGGCGTAGGGTCGTCTGCAACAACGCGCAGCTCCCAAAGCCTATCTGGGATGATATGAAGTGGGCCAGACAGACACAACACAGTGTTCATCAGCCGTAACTCCCCCAAAGAGCAGTGGTTCCCTGAAAGGCCCAGAGAGGGATTGTCAAGCTTTTCATTGGCAATAGAGAAGCAGGGCCTGCCCACCTGACATTGAGCAATGTGTGAAGTCTACTGGTAGACACAGAGACTTTACTAATGCCAAGTACATAATAAACAGCCACTTAAGAGCAATAAATGTGGCAAGTGTGTTTCCTATTCTGCCAGTCAATAAAGCAATAGCGCCAAGCTAAAAGGACAACATCACTTATAGTCCTTTGTTCTTATTTTATTCTCATTTTATTGTTTTCTACATAAAACAACACATTACATACATGTATGCAATTTTAACAATAATGCAAATTTTGGATTGAGATTTTTTTTTATCAACTGTTACACCTGGCAGACTGTCTTGTATATTTCATGAATTGCAGCATGTTTGATACTTTCTGACTTTGAAAACTGGAAAGAGAAATGTGTAACGAGCAGAAACACCATGCAATACTATTCTTTTAACTGAAGCTGTGCAATGTGTGTTTTTCTAGATACTGTTTGAGAATCTAGCTACTAGGACAGTACTGTGTTATTTAATTTTATATCTTACGTGATCATATTGCATCACTTTAATCATATTGTTTCAAATTAGATTGAATCATGTTGTCCTATACTGATACATGAGTTGTATTGTACTGCATCTTAATGTATATTGCTTTCAGTGGTGCAAAACCTGGGTATGCACTACATGTAATGCACAGGGACACCATGCCAAAGGGGGCACCAAGGTGATAACGGAAAAATTATTTCTTGTTGGCATTTTATGTATGAAGAAATAGTCTGCTTCACTGCAACACCTGACTCTGGTTCTGGAACCAGTCTGCTGACAGGTTGGACACTTTTTCACTCTGGAGTTGCCAGCTGAGCAAAGATGGGGAAATTGCATTCTGTTGGAGTGAATAAAAGAAAGTGAAGCAGATCTCAGTATGAAGGATGTCTGAAAGGTAAAAAAGAAGAGATGCAAACTGTAGTTTACTGTATAGTGCCAAGGAAATGTTTAAACAGTTAGGCCATGTAGTTCTTCATACTAGGACCACTAGAGCCCCCATTGGGACTGCAGACACGATGCAGCAATTACATTTTCAGTCTATGGAAACAGATATTGTTGTGAGTGAGTTTGTGTATTTAATGCTGTAATTGATCAAATTCATTTGGCCAATTCCAAAGTTATGCAAAGTCAAATTTTTATTCTAAAATCACTAATTGGTCTATTTAATTCTAAATGAATATTTCCTTTCTATTTAGGATTTAATATTTTTTACATATGCCTTTTGCCATTTTATAAATACCTAGTTATTTTATTTATTGTATTGTTGAACCAAATAATGAAATTACTTGTGTTTTTAATGTGTCTAGTGTAATGTGTCTTCAGTAATGAAACGCCAACAAATTAACAAGCATACATACTGTTGTCATCTTAGCAATATAAGACAAAACAATCTGAAAATAATTCACATCAGTGGAATGCTATGCTTGTGGCTAAAATGCATCCTCAGCTTGCAGTCAACTGAGTCCTGCTAATGTCCCATTCTTTTAATGTAGGTATGTTGCCACAAATACACATCTAAAAACAGGACACCAGCAGATAGCGCCCGACCTAGCCTTGACACTTGACATATGCAGCTATTATGTTATCTATCCAGTTGAGGGTTGCAGAACTTCCTCCAGCCTTTTGTGCAGCTCTCAGATATGTAACCAGGGATGCCTTGAAATTAATAAATAGTGAGGAGAACGATGAGCTGGCAGAGCAGTTTGGAGATTATAACTGTACAGTCTCATTCGGCTCTCCTCGCGAGTATAATTGATTTCTCACTCTGTACCTTTCTTTCCTTGTGTGTTTGATGTTTTAGGTGTTTAGACCTTACATATACTATTCAGCTTGCTCTCCTAATGCCGGCTATATCTCTTGGTATTCATAACCTTCATGAGTACCATGAATTTCTCACCCCATAGAAATGGGGGAAACAGCTACATCATGTGGCAAAATTGAGAATTACAAGGTAAAATGTAAATTTTGTTTCACAGTTCATGTCTCAGATCGGTTTCAAAAGCTTTTGCCTTTTTGACCAAAAGTATTCAGCATTCACGCTTGCATTTTCATAGAAATGCATACTTTCTAGTCTCTTAGTGAGATCCTCAGATACTTAAACTCCTCAACTTGGGGTAGGACATCCTCCCCGACCTGGAGAAAGCACTCTACCCTTTTTTGGCTCAAGTCCACGGCCTCGAATTGGAGGCACTGATCCCCATCCTGGCCGCCTCACACTCGGCTACGAACTGCTCCAGTGAAAGCTGTAGATCACAACCTGATGAAGCTAGTAGGACCATGTTGCAGAGATGCCATACTAAGGCCACCAAATCAACACCTTGTCTTCGCCTAGAATTTCTGTCCATAACAATAATTAACAGAATCGGTATCAAAGGGCAGACTTGGCGGAGTCCAACTCTCACTGAAAACAAGCTTGGCTTTCTGCTGGCAATGTGAACCAGACTCTGATACCGGTCATACAGGGACCTAACAGCCCGTATCAAAGGGCTCTGTATCCAATACTCCCATAGCACCCCCATGACATGGTCGAACAGCTTCTCCAAGACCACAAAACACGTGGACTGGTTGGGTGAACTCCCACCCACCCTTCACAACCCTGCTGAGGGTGTAGATCTGGTCCAGTGTTCCTCGAACAGGATGAAAACCACACTGCTCTTCTATCTGATAGATCCTCGTTGGCACTGAATGCAATCCTAGTTAGACTTAAGAGTATGACCCCATTATGAAGAAACCATAACCCATATGTATTTTTTTTTCTTTTTGTTTGAAGAACAAGACCCAGGTATTTCATACCTAATGAAATACTGGAAGATCCTTAGGTAGTGATTTTTAAAGTCTTTACCTAATGACTTTAAAATCCTGAATAAATATCATATTCCTGTTTTGTGTATGTGTGGACATTTAACATATAAAATGCTCATTTTCTAATACAACAAAAAAAATATACAATGTTTCAGGACATTACCGCCAGGTGGCAGTGATGGATCAGAATGGAACAGCCTTTTACAGGTGTGCCCTTCCATTTCCAACTAGTGGATGCTAACATTAAAGATTTGTTTTATGATTCTGATCTATTTTCTCTCTTTTAGGTATACAGAAGTAATATAAAGCCTGTTTGGTAAGAAATGTACATTGTATGCACCAGTCTGCTCTTCCAAAATATGACCTCCAGGTTGCGTGTGTGTTTGTTTGTATGACCTTGTGGGACCATTTTCCTGACACATACTACGTAATTGGGGACCCACTGCTCCTTGTGGGGACAGAAGCCTGGTCAGGGGTTAGATTTAGGACTGAGGTGTGAATTGAGGTTTGGGTAGGGTGGGGTTAGGGTAAGATTTAGGCTGTAGAAATGAATGAAAGTCAATGGAAACTCCCCACAGACGTGCGCATGTGTATGTAGTGTGCATTGACCTCATATTTTATACTCTGTTTCCTACTGTAGAAACTGCACAAGCCACAACTTGTGTGAGGGTGCAGGCAATGTTGAGCAGATGAGTTTCAGTACAGGCTCTGAGTACCTTCTCCTGCTGCACAGGGCAAAACATGCTCAGAAATATTTCATTTTGTTTATTAATCCAGAGATTGTAATTTCCACAACTTTTCTGCTGTTTTTGATTTCTGACTATTTAACATGAAAATTGTCTTTAACAAGTAATGCAATAAAAGGTTGCCCATTTGGGTGGAAGAATTGACCAGAAATGATTGAGTTCTTCCACAAACAGCTTAATGAATTTTATGTCTATTGCAGCTTTTTAGGTCAAGAAAAGCAAGGTAAGAAAATGAATGGGCTGATCTAGTGCTAAATAAACAATCTAACCTCACAGTGTCGCACCCTCTGAATAATTTATGAGTGTGGTGAAGGTCAAGTTAAACATTTATTTGTCATAAGCACAGTGAATAAAAACATACTTTGCTGTCTGCAAGAAAGCCACTTAAAAAAGAAACTTAGAAACATGGAAACATATTACGCCTTTAGTACCATATACATAAGATCTATATCTATATCTATATATATATATATATATAAATTTAGTCCAATAAATAACACCAATGTAAAATAGAAACAGGAGCACTCCTTGTTTAACTGTTGCATTTTTATGACAACTTATTATTAAGTTCTATTAAAAAGTTAAGTTCCAGTGGGGTGCTGTGGTGGCTCAGGGGTTTAGCACAACCCACATACGGAGGCCTTAGCCCTCGACGCGGCTGTTGCAGGTTTGAGGCCCGGCCTGGCGATCTTTGCTGCATGTCTTCCCCCTCTCTCACGACCCTATTTCCTGTCAATTAACTATCAAATAAAGGCCACTAGAGCCAATAAAACCTTAAAAAAAATGTTAAATTCTTTCCATTTTCTCACTTTCTATATGAACAGAGCCGAGGATGAAAATGGAGCAAGAAGACAACCGGCTTTTCTGTCCCCTGCCGGGAAGTTATTGCAAGGTGGAGACAATTCTGAGCTGGGCTGATGTTTAACTTAGATAAACTGAAAAAAAACCCCATCTGGCACAATTGCTGCTCAGAAAACTGAAAAGGGAAGTTCCATCACTTCCTGAACATGGCCGCCTCACACAGATAAAGCCTTAAGATTACAATGCCTTGCAGAAAGTATTAGCACCCGTTGATCTTTTAGCAGTTTACCGTCATAAAACTACAAACTGTAGTTTTCTTCTTTTTTCCTTAGAGAAGCCATAAAGAGTTCTGGTTAAAGCCGTTTAGGAGACACAACAAGCATGGTGTATAAGGGTAGGTGTTCCTGTCATATTCCACACTTTGGAGAAATCATCATGTTGTGGATGCAGAGGACTAAGAACTGGGATTAATGTCTCGAAACACATTCAGAGCCACCTGAGCATTCTGTACTGAAACCCCACATGTTGATTTTTTGTTTTATTACTATCCCCAGAAACCATAAAGGCATACATTTAAAATATATATAGAATGTGTATTAAACTCCTGAAGACCTGAAGAATTCCATATTTTGTTTCTGTGTCATGTAGTCCTTTTTTGGGCTTTGTGGCAGTTTGCTATCAGGCCTCACTACAGTAAAGTGGATGTGTTTACAAATGTATACACATTCGTAATTAGCCAAAAATTTGCTTTGGCAAATTTTTTAAATGGTTGATATCAAGTTTAGGGTTAGTATTATGTATTTTCCAGGCACATGGTGCCATTTTATAGCACAATCAACTAAATGTTGATTGTGCTATAATCAACAGCAGTTGTGCTTATATATTATAACAATATATAATGCCATATATTATTAAAATATATGGCATTATAACAATGCCATATATGTGGACCAGAAAATATTTAGCCTCACAGGACACAATAACTGGGGTTCTTGATGGACAATATATTTGACTTTCAGTGAAAACAGATTAAACAAAGTTGTCTTGTCTCTTACTTTTGTTCAACAATCAGAATGTGCTTGTATGAAATGGTTGGAAACCACAGATGAAATATGGCAAATTTTCAGAGTAAGAAATAATGCACAAACATAAAATAAAAGCGATAAAGAAAAAAGAAATATGGCAATGGTCTTTTGACAGTAATCGATTTTAAGTCAGACATTCGAAAAGAAAGAACAGGTGAAGAGCATGTTCTAAAGTTTTCCCTGACAAGTGAAAACAGGGAAACGATAGCAAGCTCATGATAACAGGCCATCAGGTTTTAAACCATTAAAGTTTGCTGACATTTTAACCTAGAATAAAATTTGTCACATCAGGTTCAGTGCGCTAATTCACTCAAACATTAATTGATGCAAAGCAAAACACAATCAAATGGACAATTTTTTAATTGATATATTCAAAACTAATTTTCTGTGGCCACTCAGAAAACGAATTTCAATGTAAACATGTTGTTGTGAACCCTTCTGATGAACATCAGAGCGCGTCGAGTTCATCAGGTTTGACCATTTCATTTGTTAACTCATTTTAATACAAGGCAGGCAATTTTATTAGCATTGCACATTTTCACAGAGACTATTAAAAGCAGAGTCTTACTTTCCTTTCACTTCACAATGATGAAAAAAGCATGCACACAAAAAAATGACAGTAACATGGTAACAATTAGTATAGAAATCTCAAAGTTTGTGTATTTTTCACAATAGTTTATAGCTAAGAACTGACTGAAAACTAAAAACTGTTTCAAATGAAATTTAATCTTAGAAAATATTTGATGGATGTGAAATCAGTTTTGTTGTTTGGAACTGATGACTTTCAGAATGAAGAGTGAACCTGAACAGCATGCTTATTATGCCACTCTGTGTTTCAGATATCCTACTTTAATTGTGTAAAGTGGTCCTAAAAGACAACAACTACAGATTTTACCAAAACATCTTTCTAAAATTACATATGTCAGGCTGACATTACCCCCTTGTGTTTCCCAAAGGCACTTTGAAGATGTCAAGGTGCCTTTGTTAACAAATGCCACAAATATTGACTGCTATCCTCAGTGCACAACCATGAACCTATCAACCTTGCATGTGATGCAAGACAACCTTTCACCTCCTCTCACTTCCTTACTACTCTTCACCAGGAGCAGTTATTCTAACCTATTTCTGGCTCTGTTGGTTGTAAGTGGGCTTGAACCCCCGACAATTCAGTCGGGGGGTTCATGGGACCGACAGTCCCATGAACCCCCCCGACAGAACCCCCCCCGAACTGTCGGTTCAGTCCCAGTCATGGGACTGAACTGTCGGTTCAGTCCCATGACTTCCAGTCATGGGACTGAAAGGCGGGCCTGAAAGGCGGGCCAGCTCTGTTCTCAGTCTCTACAAGCATGCGGATGTCCCTGCCACAAAGAGAGCATGAGGGGAGAAAACAAGAGAAGAAAGTGAGCCAGTGGCACCCTAGAGGAAGATTTGTTTGCTCTGCAGGTCCGGTCTCGCTTCAGAACATCGAAGGCTCGGCATGTAGACACAGGCTGATATTAGCAGGAGCCGATCATGCGGCAGTAGCCCCGGAAGGAAAAGCGTCTTTTTAGCTCTCAATGCCACCGGCTTGATCCTTGGTTTTCCTCAGGCCACCTGCTGAAGAGGCATTGCTCAAGGCAAAACTGGAACGCACCTGAACCCTAAAGCTCCCATCAGAGGGTAACAGAGGACCATGGTTTTGATTAAAAGGTAGAAGAAGCATTTTATGAAACTTCAGGTTCTCCTTAAGACCTAAGTCATTCACACACCTGCTCACACATAAACTTATCTCCTCAGTTTCAGCCTATTTCCCCCCATTCAGCAAACTGGCTGTAGTTATCACACTGTGTCATTCATTTTCGTGATTCCTCTGATGGGGTAGTAAGTTAGAAGTGACAAGCTGTCATGGAGATATGACTACAAAGACCTTCTGGACAATGAGGGGGCTTGACTTCAGGATGACTGTAGGTCAAAGCAGTTAGCACCTCTGAGGGTCACCCTGTCACAAAAGACAAGCATTTATTTTGATTGTTACTGTTTCCTGTGCACTTTGTTGTTTTGTATTCATAGAAAGTAATTCTAAATCAACAATAACTCCAAAGCCAAGACACAGGCACATGTTTACATACATATAACCCAAACAATTTCTGCTTGAATAATACAGAAAAGCCCAGATGATGATGTCATGGTGCTATTTCAGTTAGCACAATGCAAGTGAAACAACATTGAAAAAATGAAATTTAATTGAAAGTGGTTGGTGACTTTCAATGTAGATGTTAGAAACACGTTAGAGTTTCAACCATAATTGACTCTATAGCAATGTTGATTCAACCATCATCTGAATGTGGATCTGAATGCACATTTGTGTTGATTTTATATTGAATGAAATCTAAGGAATCAATATTGATTCCATCCATCCATTTTCCTGCACCCTTTTCCCTTACTGGGGTCAGGAGGGTTGCTGGTGCCTCTCCAGCTGTCATTCCGGCCGAGAGGCGGGGTCACCCTGGACAGGTCGCCAGTCTGTCGCAGGGCAACACAGAGACACACAGGACAAACAACCATGCACACACACACTCACACCTAGGGACAATTTAGAGAAGCCAATTAACCTGACAGTCATGTTTTTGGACTGTGGGAGGAAGCCGGAGTACCCGGAGAGAACCCACGCATGCACAGGGAGAACATGCAAACTCCATGCAGAAAGACCAGGGCCGGGAATCGAACCCAGAACCTTCTTGCTGCAAGGCAGCAGCTCTACCAGCTGTGCCACTGGGCAGCCCTCAATATTGATTCATCTACACTTTTTGGTATCATAGGTCTACGTCATAACATGCCATTAAAAGTTTCTTCACTGATGTTAAACAATGTTATTGGCAGACGATGGGCATTATGTCGTTCATAATTATCTCACATCAATTAAAAAATGTGTGTCCACAAGCTTAAAAAGTAGCATTAAACATATTTGACTCCTTTTTGACTGTCAGAACAACAGCCTACTGTCCATGGAAGAACAGCATCCAGGATAAGCCCTGTGCTGTATGAACCAGGGAAACTGTATGTGTTGCAGTAACCCATGTTTGACTCTGGCTGGTGTCACTTTTGCTCCTTGCTGCCTCCCTCTAGTCTGGTATGTAATGAAGCCACCTCTTGACAGTTTCGCTGTGGTCCTTGTCAGACAGCTTTGGGTCAAACTGCCGAGCAGCAGCTTAAAAGCACAGAAATAAGAGTGAGGAAGGCGCCGGTTAGAAAGATGATAAACATTCAAAAGTTCTGAAAGACATTGAAATATTAAACAATGTACTGGTTATAGGTCTGAGTCTACTTATACCTTGCTAACTCATTCAACTCAGTTTTATTAAAACAACTCCTAAAGATTGTTCATCTACTCAACTCACCATGGAAGACGCTTTGCAAATCGATTTCAACCATTCTGATTCGGAAGATTTCTCGGAGGATCTCTGCCACTCTGATGGAGCCATCTGAGTGGCTCCATCTGCAGCCAAAAGTTCCCCTCCTTCCGTTACCAAACAAGTTCCAAGTTCCCCAGCAGAACAAGGGAGTCCCCAGGAGGGGAACTCTCCAGTGCCCCATCCAAGGACTCCAAAAAAGAGTGGATAATCTGAACAACCTTGTGAGCGAGAGGGAGGCTACCCTCTCGCTCACCGAGTAAAACCCCAACATACAGGTGCCGAGACACTATGCCCACTCCTGCCTGGCGCCTTTCACCGCGGGCAACTCCAGGGTGGAAGTATGTCCAGCCCCTCTCAAGGAGACTGGTTCCAGAACCAGAGCCATGCGTCGAGGTGAGACCGACTATTTCTAGCCGGAACCTCTCAGGCTCACACACCAGCTCCGGCTCCTTCCCCACCAGAGAGGTTACATTCCACGTCCCAAGAGCTTCTGTAACTGAGGATTGGACCGCCAGGGCCCCCTCCCTCGGCCACCACCCAGCACACAATGCACCCGACCCATGTGGCCCCTCCCATAGGTGGTGAGCCCATTGGAGGGGGGACCCATTTCGGCTGAGCCTGGCCGGGCTCCATGGGTAAAAGCCCAGCCACCAGGCGCTCGCCATCGTGTCCCCTCTTCAGGCCTGGCTCCAGGATGGGGCCCCGGTGACCCGAGACAATCTAAACAACAATAAACAAGTTTAATTCTTCATTCCTCTTACCCCAAACCACGCGCCATGACAGTAGGACCTGAACAAACCGAAAAGAGGAATCGAGGAGGGTATAGCGACCATCTCCGAGCCATCTCTCCCCCACGTTTGGAGGAGGACCACCTGTGGGATTTTTTCTACGGGGACCGAGAGGATTATGCCCCGTGGAATGTCCCCTGGTCACACGAGGAGTGTCGCTCGCCCAATTGTCCTTTCCGCCTTGAGCCGCCGGAGATCCCCGGCCCCTGGGCCACGGAACGAGTGGTGGGGAACACGGCTGGCGATCGCGCCACGGCCTCTAGGCCATAAGCTGCCGCCGGTCCCCGCAGCAAGGCCGCTGGTTCCTGAGCTTCCGCCAGCCTCTATTCTAGAGTTTCCCTGTGTTCCTCCTGAGTCCGTTCCAGAGTCTCCCTGTACTCCACCCGAGTCCCTGCCAGAGTCCCCACCCCAGGAGTTCGCTGACTTGGCTCCAGAGCTTCCTGCCGCTGGCCCTGGCAACGCCCATCTAGGACCGTGCTCCTCCGATATCGCTGCTTCCAGCCCCGACGACGCCCGCCGGCAACGCCCGCCGGACCTCCCCCGAGGGGTCCACCTCCAGCGCCTTCGCTTGTTTTTCGTTTTTTTTTTTTGACTCTAGCCCACCTCCAGCGCCCCTCCACTCACCCTGTTGGGTTGTTTTTTGTTGTTTCGGACTCTCGCCCTCTGTCCGTCTCCCCACACCCTCCCTTGTTTGGTTTCTGTTGTTTTTTCGATTTGTTGGGGATCTGGTAGCTGCCCTTGAGGGGGGCTACCAGACCCCCTAAGGGAGGTCTGGTAGCCCATTGAAGGAAAGGGAGGGGAGGGGATGGGGGGTACTCTAGTGATTTGAGTTGTCCCTGTAGTTTTATTTGTTTATTTCTGTGTTTAGGTTGTTTTTGTGTTCCCGTGAGCCCCAGTGTGGTCCTGTCTGCTCCCCTTGATTATCCCCAGCTGTGTCCCATTCCCTGATTACCCTCCCTGTGTATATAAGCCCACCTCCCCGTGTTCTCGTTCAGTCACATTGTGCTTCCCTCGTTCTCCGTTTCTTTGTGTTCTCTGGATTTCCTTTATTGTTGGAGTAAATTATTATTTTAACCATGACTTCCTGGACTCCTTGACATCGTTCCTCTTACCCCAAACCACGCGCCATGACAGTAAAAGTTGAAGTTGGTGAATGATTGGGTCTTTTCAATGGACAGCAATCATGAACACACCTGCCTAATTAGCTACAATTTAGCAGCTTCAATGCAATAAAGTGGCTGCCCAGTGGCACAGCTGGTAGAGCTGTTGCCTTGCAGCAAGAAGGTTCTGGGTTCGATTTCCGGTCTTTCTGCATGGAGTTTGCATGTTCTCCCTGGGCATGGTGGGTTCTCTCCGGGTACTCCAGCTTCCTCCCACAGTCCAAAAACATGATTGTCAGGTTAATTGGCTTCTCTAAATTGTCCCTAGGTGTGAGTGTGTGTGTGCATGTTTGTTCGTCCTGTGTGTCTCTGTGTTGCCCTGCGACAGACTGGCGACCTGTCCAGTTGACCCCGCCTCTCGCCCGAAATGACAGCTGGAGAGGCACCAGCAACCCTCCCGACCCCAGTAAGGGAAAAAGGGTGCAAGAAAATGGATGGATGGAATGCAATAAAGGCAATAGTTCAAGTGTATGCAAACTTCTGAATTTAAAGAAAGTTGTGAAAAATTATTTTTATTAGAATAATTTTGGTAATCCTAATTCTGTTAGGTAAGATAATTTCATTCGTTTAGCACTTTTTCAGCAACAAGGCAATTCAAAGTGTTTTACATGAATTAAAAGGAGATATAAACAAAGTAACAAACCAAAGGAAAGAGCAAAAATGAAGATGAAAAAAATAATCTAATAATGTTGATCCAAAGTATACAAACTAGATACTCCTATTCAGGGTTCCTAGATAAGTAGAAGTAAGTATACGCTGGTCTAATTCCTTTTCTGGGTTGGAAGAACATGAGTCTAAAAAGTAGTTGCTAAGGTAGTTTTTCTAGATTCTAAGTTTGTTCTAATCCCTTTTCGGGGTTTCTATGTAAGTGTAAGTCAGTATTCTCTCAGCTTCTGGGTTCCTAGATGAGTATTTTCTGGACTTTCTAAGCATGCTCTGAATTTGTAAAAGTACTGTGCAGTTTCAAAGTAACAATAAAAACTAAATATTCATGTTCTGGAAGATTTTTTCTGGATTCTAAGTCCATTCTAATTTCTTTTCTGGATTGCAATAATAGAAATCTCAGCATAATAAACTAAAAAGTGACCTAAAAGAGTGAGAATGAGTCACTGCCACCGTAACTTCATAGTAAACATGACACAACACTCAATGTAAAGAATATATTTGAGGTTAGTACAAGGTGGGACAGCATACCATACCTCAGGGTGTGTGTTTGAAGTGAAAGTAAAATCTTATTTGCCTGCTTTAAACAATTTCACAGTCCAGGTAGATTTCAAACATATTGCAAAGCAAATTCAAAGGAGGAGCAAATCCAAAAAATGAGCTAGGTTTTATCTGAACCTTTATTTAAGTCCAGACAAGTTTGAGCCTGATAGTCCAGTTCAGATAGATTAGTGAGTAGCTAGCTCTGAGTGGGAACAATGCATCTTGCTCACTGTGTTTAAGGCAGATTTTTTTTCAAATTGAATCCAACATGTTTGCTCGCACTCTAAATTACAGAGTGACTTCAACCAAATTTATTTTTGCTACATTTTATTTCCTAACACTATGGGAATTGATAAGAGAATGGATAAAGAGTGGAATTGATAATGGAATCAGTATTGATAAATTCTTATCAATTCCCATCTCTAGTGGCGCTGCACCAAGAGCCACTGAAGGAAATGACACAAAAACCTCAGAAGAAGACACAGAAGGCAACTTCTATCATGAAATGGAAACAAAAATGGAATGGCGAGAGATTAGGATTGCTCTTTTGTCTTTGGCAGGAGGAATGGTTACTAGGAGTTGCTTTAACCCTTTTGCCCTGCACTAACCTGTGTCCTGCTTTTGGGTTGGTCAGGATTGCTTTATTCATATTTTGCACGTTGCCTATGACTGTTGCTTGTGGGGAGCGACCTTTCAGTGAACTAAAACTAATAAAAAAAATTAAGCCACCTATTTGCATGCAGTATGCAGACTGTTGCATGTAAAATTCACTGGCACTAAATATTGTGCTAGTATCAGTCTTGGACCAAAGAAAGGAAGGCAGTTGCAAGCCTTTTATAGGACAAATAGACTCAAGAAATTATAATAGCAGATGCACAAAGGGGAGCCCAATTAAATTTTTTGTCTTGGGGCCCAAGATTCCTGATGGCACCCTTGTGTAGGAGGACCAAAGTGCAACACAGTCTGTTGTGTTTTGTACCACTCTGGTACTGCAGATGGCTGCGTTCTTCCTTGTGATAACTGGAGAAGACAAATAGTCTCAGCTGTTTGCCACTGGCCAACTGGATGTCAGCAACAGCTTCTAAATTTACCAACGAATGAAAAATCAAAATACATGCACCCAGTGAATTTTTCGCTTAGGTACAACATGAAGACGTGTCGTAGTTTCTGCTTGTGGTTTTATGTCGTTGCTGGTCAGTGAACCTTGACGGACATGCAGGTGTTTCCCTCCAAACCCGCCTAGTCTTGGTTTTAATCTTTAGCCAGAGTATGGATAATTTCAGGTTGATGCAGTTGATTCAATTCTAGAACATTTAGTTAAAATAGCAAAGGGAGATTAATTCAGAGATTGACGTGTTTGTGTGCATTCTTCATTCTTTGTTTCTTTTAAAGGCACCAGACAATTAACTCCTATCAGTATGGTTCAGTTTGTGAAAATTTGGTCCAATTGAGTTTAGAAATAGTACAGTTCTTTATGATTCCAGCATAACATTTCAGTTTGACGGAGGTCTAAACTTTCACTGGGCTGTTGCAACTCTTTTGTTCTCTTTTTTTAGCCATGCTGTTATAGATTTTTATAGATTTTATAGTTATAGATTTTTTGTGTTTAGTGTCGTCATCCTGTTCATGACCCAGTTTTGAGCTAAAGCGTTGCAGTCAGACAGATAATTTCACATTTAATGAGTAGCTTGCCATACAGAGGACTTTAAAGTGCCAAATCTTCCACCATCGTCCTTGAACAGTAACTGTACTGTTGCAGTACAGTTACTGTTCAATATGAACAACTACTGAGTTGTTCATATAGCTATGATGTTTGATGGTGTTCTCCAAACATAGAACACTAGGGACAAAAATCTCAGCTAGGTCTCATTGTTAGATAAGTATAGAGGTGTATTCAGATACAGATAGAGAAACCTAAGATCTGCTGGCAAATGTTTGAGAGTCAGCAAAGCAAACGAAGACAGTTGAACTGTTTTCTAATTCTACTTTCACAAACTTTAATGTTTAAAGTCCAAGAGAGATTGCGAGAGTAATTTAGTTTGTCAAGGAAAACTGTTGCAAATGAACTAGTTTCTGACTCCCTTTGTGAATTATGTGACAGCACTATGGACCACTAAGCAACAGTCCACTTCTTTTTTTCTATTGCCCAGGTAAGACATTTGTAGACAATGTGTAGGATTTGTCTTTGCATAAAGGTGTTTTGGTGTTGACTGCAGCTTTAGTCCGCTCCTCATGAAGCTTCCCCAAATCTGTAACTGAATTTTGCTTGATGATCCTCCCAAGGCTGTGGTTATCAGCCTTGGGAGGCTGATATTTTCTTGGGAGGCAGCTTTTCCTGCCATAGGCTATTACTGAACTTTCTGGGATTATGCTTGATTACAGTACTCTGAAAAACAAGCTCCTCCAGCAGTTACATCTTACGGCTTCCTCTCCTTGTGGAAGGTGTGAAAGCGTCTTTCCCATGATTATATGCCCTGCTGTTCAAGACTGAGAAACCATTTAGAGCAGGGTTCCTCATATCCATGCATCAAGTTTCCAGGATCCTGCAGCTCCTTCATGTACCTGTGGAGCAACTCACCTGTACATGAGCCACCTCCTTAATATGCAGTCACGTTCTCCAGAGCTCTGCTAGTGACCTGATTATTTGACTCAGCTGTTTTGAAGCAGAGTTACATCTAGAGGTTGGGGGACACCAACCCTCAAGGCCTTCTGTGGTTGTGGATCAATTAGCTGATTAGGTTGACACCTTGAGTTTCTAAAATTGAACTTTTTCACAACATTACAATATCCTAAATCAATGAGACATTGATTTAGGATATTCATTATCTGTAAGTCATCACAATCACAAAAAATAGCTTACTCTATTGGGAATAATTCTATAGAATACAAGAGTTTCACTTTCTGATGAGTGACAAAAAATATGGGAACTTTTTTGTGGTATTCTAAAGTGTAAAGTCCAGACTGTAATCCATCTGATACCCAGTAGCAAGCTATAAGTGTGTGGTACACATAGACCACACACCCCCTAAGAAAGTTCATTGAGTGTTTCCTACATATTTTTTGCCCCCATTTTTGCACGTCAGTGGGAACTTCCTGTGCAGGAGCTCGCTGCCAGATAAGAACATCCTGTTTTTAGCATCATTTGCAGAAAATTATACACTTATTGAACATTAACACAATCACAATCACAGAATTTTTGACAGGCCAGACTAAAAATGTGTACCAACATGTTCTGCTTCTGTGCTTCATCTTTAAGGCAGACACACAGTGTAGCTGCAGACTGACGCATAAGCACTTATAACTCCAGGCAAGCATTTGACCTCTGTCATACAAAAGTGTTTGCTCAAATCTGATGGTTTTACATGCCTCTGAGGTGACTGACCGGGAATTTTTGGAATATTTGTGGATAGCATGTGGGTGTTCTTTTCTCTGAAGTGTTCCTGTATAGACTGTGTATTTCTGTATAAAACAATTGCAAACCTACAAAGGCATTGCTGCCATCTGAACTGACAGGGCTGTAAAGAAGAGTTTAATCACAGATGCAACCTGGTGACACATGGAAACTCTGACAGAGCAGCTGAGAGATTAAACAATAATTAGACCCCAAATCAACTCTTTTTTGCAGATAAGCTGGATAAATTAAGTTTTTTTTGCAACTCAAGTAATATATCAGTGTTTGTTTTACTTGCATTTCTGCAGATATCTGAGCAATAAGACACATTTTGTATGTGTGTGTGTGGCTTTGGGAACTAAACTGCATGGCTCCTAGCAATCAGGCTTTTCATCAGGAGAGACAGGAAAGTTGAACATTTGACTGTATGTAGCTGAATAGAGATGTTATGCCATACTTTTTTCACCTTTATTATAAAACAAACAGACAAAAAAACTACTTAGACCATGCATTATTTTGCTTTCACTTCAGGAATATGCATTACTGTTTGTGTCTTATATAAAATCTCTTGAAAATATATCGATCGTCACAGTCTCTATGCTCAAAAATGTGAAAGCTTTAAGGACTGTGGATATTCTTGCAAGACACTATATGTGTGGACAGTAGATATTTGTTTATAGTTGATCTGAACAATGTTTGGTTTGAGTTGGAGAGAGGAAATTCACCAGAAGCTGCTGAACATGAAGGAGAAAAACATCAGCTTTTTGTAAAACAAGTTCTGCAATATAATATGTACACCCTACAATTTAATATCTATTCACACTTTATAAATGCTGTCTCTTATTACACCGTTTAGCTGTTTCAGAAAAGATCAAGCATCTCCAGCTGTATCTGTTTTAATAATCTGCACTAGTTGGGGAAAAAATTGTTTGGGGGAAATTCCCTCAGAGCACTTCCTTCATACCTGAACTTGCTGTGGCAGCTTGCACCTGACAAAAAGGGAAAGCCAAGATTTTAAAAACAGGATCTAACAACTGCTAGTGCTTTTTAGACTGTTGTTCCTGAGATAATTAATTGATCAAAATTGATTCAAGTTAATGACTCATGTGGCAAGAAGCCTTGCAGCATGTATCAGACAGCATACATGCTGTCTGATACCTGCTGTCTAGTACAGCATGTATCAGACAGCATGCTGCACAGCATGCTGCACAGCATGCTGTCTGATTTATGCCTTGGAGGAGGGAAAATGAATGAAAAGGGAGATTGTTTTTCTGGCTCATTGGAAGACACATTAAATGGTGTCTTCCAATGAAAGCTTGAATTATCTCTGATCTTCTCTGATCCCCCTGTATTCTCACAGGTGGGGTTTGTGTTTGAGCAAATTCTTAATGTGACATGGAAGGATGACAGAAAGCCAAGTCGTAACTCTAAGATGATGACACAATTCGTAAAAAAACGGGTCCTGCAAGTTGAGGAAAGTTCAGTTATTTGCTGTAAAAGGAGAAAACTCCTATTCACAGGAGTCTAGAACGTTTTACTACAGCACATTGTTAAAATCATTAAGACTGATTTGATCCGTAAGGCGCCCGGCAATGACGTGAGCGCTGTACCAATCTGTTGTGGTGTAGAGACACAGGAATTGAAAAGGAAACGTCTCGATTAATGTTTCTACCTTAAACCTTAAACTCTTACCAGAACTCTACAGTCACGACTTCTGGTAAGGGTTAGAGACCAAAAGAACAAGATATAAGTGCCAAAATGAGTTTCTTCAGTATTGTGTCTCTCTTTTAGACATGGGTGAGGCATGGCACAGTTAAGGTGTATGAGGAATCTAGTTAGCCTTTCTGGTGAGGTGTCCAGGAAACATCCCAACAGGAGGAGACGCAGAGGAAGACCCAGGACACGCTGAAGGGACCATGTTTCTCGGCTGGTTGGGGAACACCTTAAAATTCCCCCAGGTGGCTGCAGTGAGAGAACTCTGGATCTCTCTGCTGAAACCTAACTCCTGATAAGCGGAAGATTGTGGATGTATGAACAAACATACCCACAAAATTCTAACCTAACCATAGTTTCACATGCAATGGATGGGCAAACATTCATCAGACTAGAAAGGGGCTGAGAACAAGATTAAGCTATTTTTGTCACCCAAAGGTTCTGTATGGGCAAGCAGAACTGTCAAAATTGGTATTCATTGTCACAGCTGCGAGCCTTTGTAGGATAAAAATTTTACATTTTTGTTCTTGTCACAAGCACCCTGGCAAACTTTTGTCCACTTCTCAAAGCCTTCATTGGCTCCGGTGTCATAATTCAATGTTTGGCACACAAGCAAATGCTCTTAGTAGATAGAAGCAATATTCAGAAAATTTTGTTAAAACAATGAAATGAATGAGGAGATGTGCTCAGGAGGTTCTTCAGATTCAACTTCCAATTTAAAACCTCAGCAAAGGAAACAATTGTTTCTCAACAACTGAGAGCTCAGATCTCAGATGGAGACTCAGCTTCCAACTATTCTGCATTTTGAAGTTGCACAAAGAACTGTAAGTGGTACTTTTACTATGAGATAGTTAACTTTAGCTAACGTCGTGTTATTAACAACTCTGGGTTATGTTGGTGATACCACTTGGCTTTCACGTGAATACCATGTTTAGTCATGCTGTATATATCCGCATTAATGTGCACCATGTTGCTCAGGAAGCCGGTGGATAGTGAGCGGGGTCTGGATCATAAAGCAGGTCCTGGACCTGAACTCAGGGAACAGAGTTTCTCTCTGTCCCATCATAATGATGAACTGGGTCCAGTTCCACCACAGGACGGATGGTGGATTCATAAGGGAAACTAGGGTTTCTTACACACCTTTCCCACCGTGCTCCTGTGTTAGTTTTTCCTATAAATATCCCGTCCTCCTCCCCCCATGACTCTTACGTCATTTTTACTCCCCCCTCCTCTAACAGCAGCACCAGACAGAGACATTTCCAATATTCTCAAATCCAAAACTCGACAGGTATGGGTGTATTTGAAGACATATACTGTATGTTGGGAAATTATATTGACAATAAATATGTTATTTACTGCAGTCAGTGCATTAAGTCTACTGTTTTTTTCAGTTATAACTCTTCAAATGGCGGCATGACGGTCACATGTTGCACAGAACCCTTTTCCAAGTGGTATAATTTTACTAGAAAAACAAATCCAATAATTTTTGCTGTCCTTCAGAAATTGCTGTAAAAATTTTTAAAAATCTACAATTGTACACACCCTGAACATAACACTCGGTGGGGTAGTTAACTGAGTAAGACAAAATAATGGGCTCATTATTTTGTGTCTTGGTTAGTGATTCTGGCAAGCTTGATTCACTCAACATGTTTAAAACCTGTTGAGTTTTAAACTCTACTTCACATCTCGTCAATACTGAGATGTGAAGTAGATTTCACCTCACTTGGATGGACAGATATTTATTTTACCATCACATCTAAATTCAAAACCACTGTGCTTTATTAGCAATGAGTGCATCGCGTGTTTGATTTTAAAAAGAACACATGGTCTATTATTTACATTTCGCATAACTGGAACATTGCTTAAAAAAATACTTGAAAGGACTTGAAATTTCAAGTTCCCGACTTGAGACTTGACTCTGACTTGAGGACAAAAACTTGAGACTTACTTGAGACTTGCAAAACACTGACTTGGCCCCACCTCTGGGTCTGACACATTAAATCTAAGTAAAATGCACTGTGAACAAGTCTTATGATCAGGAGTGATTGTGTAAGGCAGATCTCATGAAAAATGTGGTGGAAGAAGAGAAAAAATAAATCTCACCCACCCACACATACTGCAATTCTCATTTAATGAATCATTACTTTGTAATTGCAGAGAACATTTAAGGAGTAAGTTATCTCTGACTCACATAGCTTTTAGTCTGGTGTAAAGCTTTCAAATATTATTGAAATAATCAGTAAGACATTGCTGAGGGCTCGATAAAGCCTCTTTTAAGTTTGTATCTGAAAGACAGAGTCATCCTACCGCACAGAGTGTCATTGGTCTTATAATCCGCTTATGCTCCGTAAACACCATGTTAATGTTTACTCAGCACTGCGTTTCTAGAAAGGGTCATTAAAGGTTATTATTTCTTATCAGGTACCTCTGACATGCTACACAAACACTGCAAGCTGGGCCAATTTACTGCTGTCATGCCTAAACAGGTCAGCGTTGGAAAGCCATTCTGCTGGAGATGCCTGAGCTTGATGTTGCAGCCAGAAAGATCCGGCTCTTACAATTTACCATCACCTTTTTTGTTTGCTCCTCCCTGAAAGTGAAAATAGGGATTCATTTCAAAATTATGCCAAAAGTGACTCTTCGACAAGCCCTGACATATACAACAGGTTGTTTCTCTTTGCTGTAGTATCAGGAGTGCCGGTTTCTTCTCTAGGCATGTGAAACTCTACATGGTTGTTAGAAACACAAGTACTGCAGAACATCTCCAAACATGATCCCTGATAAAGCCAAAAATAAAACATCTCATCAGTTTAAGCAGAGATTATTATTATGTCATACTTGCCAAAATGTTGGGTAAAATAGACAAAGAAAAAATGGAGTGCGGAGAGGAATGATCTAAATTTGTCTAAAATAAATCTCGATTCACCAAACATGTTCACTCTGAAGCTCCTCTGAGTTTCCTTGTGAGGTTTTCAGCAGCATGTTTACTTAACTTATCAGTATGAATGATGGAGAGTCTGTGTCAAGGGTGTCCAAAGTGTGGTCTGGAAGCCATTTGTGGCCCCTTACTGCAGCTCTAGAATGATACAAATTGGTTTATTAAACCTTTTTTTAAAGTAGGGTAAAAATATTTTTACACAATTTTCTTACAATAGATTATGTTCAATGCAACACTTTTTACAACCAAACCTTTACAACAAGTGGAAACATATTTATCCAGACAATTATTGAAAAGATTCACCAAGTTTGATTTAATTGATTAAACTTGGCTAGATATAGAAAGCAGGATTTGAGACTTACTTGAGACTTCAAACATCCTAAAAGAATTTGAAAAAAGACACCTGTCCTTTAAAACCCTTTAGCAGGGGGGCTGCTAAAGTTGAGAAATGGAAGCTTTTAGTGTAAATTCAAGCTGGCAGATCTCACTCAGCACGGCAGCATCGCCCACCGCCACGCCTACGTCCCGTCCCAATCATCCAATGCCGGGGCGCAGCTACTCCAGCCAATCACACGGCAAGAACATCATTCAAAAGAGCAAACCAAGCCGGGTTCATCAGCTGTCCAGCCGCGCGCCGACCCACCTCCTCCCCGCCTCCACCCCCATCCTGCCGGACACCATGGCTACCTCTTCCCCGGCTCCGCTCCACCACCAGTGTCCGGGCATGGGGGAAGACTACCCTAAGTCCTGCCCCGAGCTGACCTAAGCTCGCGAGGAGGCTCAGCTCGATGTCTTCCGCCGGCGCCCGAGCGCCAAAAGTACATTGTCCAATAAATCTTTCTAACTGATCTTCCTTTCTCTGTGTGAGTCTCTCCAGATTGAAATGGGGTATAAATCTCTTATACCATCCAACTAAGCCCAAAAATGAATTCACTTGCTTCTTTGCTTTAGGTTTGGGGATTGTGTGAATGGCTTGCACTTTTTCAAGTTGTGGCTTTATTTGTCCCTGGCCAACAAGGCAGCCCAGATATTTTACTTCTTCTTGTGCCCCACACTTGCTCACATTCAGAGTGAGACCAGCCTTCTGGATCTTTGCCATCACAACCTTTGGATGTTGTAGGCGATTCTGCCAAATCTCACTGTAGATCACAACATCACCCAGGATCAGGACCTGCTTAACATCCATTCCTGGCACATTTCTTTCATGATACTCCTTTAACAGTTTTACATGGAGCAGTTGCTTTGACTTTTGTTTTGCTAGACAAATAATTTCATAAGTCACTGGACCTGTTCTTCTAAACACAAAGTAGGGTCCTTGCCATTTAGCTAGCAACTTACTTGGTCCACTGGGCAAAAGTACTAAAACCTTCTGGCCAGTCTTCAGCTGCCTTTCACAGGCATGTTTGCCATACAATACCTTTTGCTTGTGTTGTGCCTTCTGCATATGGTCTTTAACCTGTTCTCTGTACTTTTCCAGTTTGTCGTTCATTTGCAGTATGTAGGAGATAATGTTTGTTGTTGGTGAAGCTGCTTCACTGGATCCAGATGCCGTTCCAGCCACCCAGTTCTCCTTCAGCATGTCCAAAGGACCTCTAACGTGTCTCCCATAAAGCAACTCAAAAGGAGAAAATCCAGTTGAAGCTTGTGGTACTTATCTGTATGAAAACAAAAGAAAAGTCAACCATTTATCCCAGTTCTTTTCCAGTATTGTCAATAAACTTTCTCAACATTTGCTTTAATGTACCATTAAATCATTCTACTAAACCATCAGTTTCTGGATGGTATGGAGTAGTACGAATACCTTTTACACCCAGTTGATGATACAGACTTCTCATCACTTGTGACATGAAATTGGTATCGTGATCTGTTAGAATGTCCTTTGGGATACCAATTCTGGAGAAAAGGTCTACTAAACACTGGACAATGTGTTTGACCTGCCCAGGTCCCTCTTGAAAATGAGATCTTGATCTTAACGGGGCTTACCTGGTTAAATAAAGGAATGAGAATGAGAGAGAACATAATAGATAAACATCTGGCTATCAGTTTGCATAATCACAGATGACTAATGCATATTTATGGCCATGCTCGTAGGTAAAGGACTTATGATATCCATGGTGATTCTCTCATCTGGCACAATCATCATTGGTCAAATCTGCAACTGGGCACAGTCTGAAACTTTAGTGGGGGCTAATAACTCACAGTCATGACATGTTTTGCAGTATTCGACCACATCTTTATATAATCCTGGCCAAAAAAAAAAGCAACACGATTATAAGTTTTTGCCTGTCCTAGGTGCCCTGACCATGGTACAGTGTGACCCAAATGCAGAATTACTGAAAGGTATTCGTTTGGCACAAGACTGGGTTCATCGATGTCTGCTAGGTACAAAAATGTACCCTTTAAAATAAAAGGCTCTCCTGCTAAGCTTTTGAACTCCACAGTACTCTCTTTTTCACCATCTTTGTGTGCATTATTAAAGAGAGGTTTCAAAGATGGATCGTTTTCTTGACTCTCTTTAAAGTTATCAGGAATTTTCCACTGGAGATCAATACATGGAGTTAATGGCGATGCAGGTTCAGGGAGTTTTGACCTGCTTTTGTTTTTATTTTTCTCCTGTCTAGTTGTTGTTTGATTTCCTGATTTGACTTCCTCCTTCATACAAATCTGGAAGAGGTTCTGAGCCCTTTTTCATGGAATGTGTGATGACAGCACAGGAATATGCCACAGAGTTTTCTTGAACAAAACTCTGGTAATTGCTCTGATAAGTCTTCTCCTAGGATAACATTATATGCTAATTGATTCAAAACTCCAACAGTCAACATAAAAGCTTGGCTTTCAACATCTGCATTTGGATACTCTTTCTGACATCCATGAACACAAGTAATGTTTACAGGCTTGTGAAAGTTAGGCAGTGCATTGCTCAACAAAGAACATTTCACCAGAGTTTGTGAACTACCCGTGTCTGCAAGAGCTTTTACAGCTTTGCCATTCATTCATCCACTACATATTTATGTGGAATCACGCCATCAGAAAATTCATAATTATATTCTCTTGAAGGTACGACAAATAATTTTTCTGACTTAGATTTTCTTAATTGACTTAAAGAAGCTTTGTTGCCATCGTTGCTGAAAATAGTAACAAATGAGATTATACTTTAGGCCGGATTGTACATGTTTCTTACCATCCCTCATGTCCAAGCTGTCAACATTTGTTGTACCTGGAGGTTTTACCTCCACAAACCTTGGTCTCCCAACAGTTACTCTTGACTTGGAAGAGCAGCCAGATAATGGTCAGCCAGGTCTGCCACTTCCTCTCCTGAGAGGAAGCGGATTGTTCTCCTTCACCCATGTGCGGACGTCTGGTTGAAGCACACATAGGTATTGCTCCAAGATTATGGTTTCTCCAATCTCTTCTTTACTCCGACTGTCAGGCCGCATCCATCGCTTGTAGAGTCCCTTTATCTGACTGTAGGTTTCACATAGACTCTCCCCCACTGATACACTGGTGCTTCGAAACCGGTGTCTGTAGGTCTCTTCTGTCACATTAAACTTAGATTGCACAGCAGCTTTAACAGAGTCATAAGAGTCAGACTGGTCTTCATCCATTCCAGCATAGGCCTCAAGAGCTTTTCCAGTCAATAATGTGACCACTCTAGTAGCCCATTCAGCTGGTTGCCATGGCCAAATGTTTTAGTTATGCGTTCAAAACGAATAAAGAAACTTTCAGGATCCTCACCTTCCTTGACGTCAGGTATTCTAGGATCACCTCCAGGGGTTGGTTCCACTCTTTGTGCTGGAGTACTTCCTACACACCCCTGAGGCAGTGCAGGCAGTGGTTGAGATGGAGAATGAGGTTCAGCTTGGTAATCAGAGGCTCTTGAAATTGTTCAGTTGCAGATAGCTGAGACAGTGTCCTGATCTCTTGCTTTGGAAAAACTACTTCTGTAGAAATGTTAGTCTGGACAGACAGCTCATTATGTTCACTATAAACATCACTTTGCAGCTTTGGCATATTACTGCGCAACTGTTTAATCTGGTCAAACAGTATAGCTTCTGTTCATTTACAACAGGTGTGCCCAAAGTCACAAGACAGGACGCCGGAAACCCAGGAGAGAAAAGGGTTCTCTCCTGGGTTAGCACACCTGCATCAAATAATGGCTCATTAGAAGGCCTAAGGAGAACATTGACTTGCTGAGGAAGTTGTTGCAAGCACTAGGGAGAGAACTAAAACATGCAGGATGCCGGCCCTCGAGGAACGATTCAGACACTCCTGGTTTAGAACGTTGCATAAATTTTCTTATTTCATCAAAGATGTCAGTTTCAGAAAGTCCTTTACTCATAGTACCAACTATGGTCTGCTTAGGCTGCACAGCCGGTTCAAAAACATCTTCAGGCTCCTTCAGGTGGTGGATCCTGCTCTGCTGTTCCTCCCCTTTCTCATTCTTCCATTTCAGAAAGGACGCTTTTCCTTGTCCCACGAGTTCTTCCACGACCTACTTCTCTCGTTTAGCCTGTTATCTTCCTTCATTCACAGACGTAAATGATCCCACTCCTGACACCACTGTTACATTGTTGCACTGTTGTGGAAGGAAAAATTCAGCAGAGTTGACTGTACCATAAACAAAGGTGATTTATTAGGCCTCCTAATAAAGAGATTTAGTCTCTTTATTAGCATGTAGTTTAAGTGCTTATCTCTAAAACCATCCAATGTTGACTACACATATTTTATGTAACACGGGGAAGGACCCTGATAGTGACAGAGAACGTGGCCTTAAAGCCAACTGGTTGACCTCTCAAATAATACCAAGTGGTCTCTCAATAAAAAGTACCAAGGCAGGTCTGGCTTAAAATGATGAAACAGAAATAGTATACAATATATTTAATTTAGACATTCTTTTACAAAATAAAAAATTTATTTTATCATTCTACCTTAAAATCCAATAAAGCACAGCAACCCAGGACAACACTAGAAGCAATCTGAGACTTAAAACCAACTGCAAACCAAATTAGTAGCAACACAAATTAATAACACAAAATAATGTTAAACATCAAAAGAAAAGCAAATCTTGCATTGCGTCAACCCAGCCATGTAAAGTTGTGCTCAATCATCTAATTCATAAAATGAAAAGAAAAATGAACTGTGGTTCTGTTTCTGTAGGGCTCGAGCTACAACTCCAGCTCAAGACCTTTTAGCTAATTAACTGAGAACATCTAAAACTACAGAACAAATGCACCTCGGCAACAGCAGCAATCTGTAATACCAAACATGACAATAAAGTGTCTGCCGACAATAATACGCCATACAAGGTAAAATGAAAAACTGGTGCCTTAATCAGCCACACAAACATTCAGGCGCTGCAGTGAAAAGTCACTGAAATGCATCCTAAAAAGCTACTAGAAATCACATCAGAAAAGTCAGTAGTAACAATATAAAAAGGGACTTGACATTACATAGAACCAACCACATGTGACCACATGTCGAAATCATTTACCCTGCCGGCATCACAAATATCCATGATCCAAACACTGCTCAAAGACAAACAATAGTTGGATGTCCATTACAAATGTAAGCAAAACTTTGTTGATATTCTGCTAATGTCAAAAATATAACATTTTGCAATTGTGGTGTTTCGATTAAATAAGAAGCACAATCAAAATCACATGTGAATACGTGTGTTCTAGCAATAAATAACTTAAAAACATTCTGCACCATCATGACCCCAACACTTCTTATCTTATTTGTGTTTTCCACCAGTAGTAACATCCAGTTGCTGATCACAACTCATGTGATGAGAAAAAGTGTTTCTGTTGCAGTTTTGTGAAATAAAGTATTTTCAGTACAGTCAGAAAACCACCTCATCCCAGCACAAAAAACTTTTCATCAAAAAACATGTTTGTTTGTTTGTTTCAAAATTGCCATGTTACCATTAAACAAATTTATTTTTGTAATTACAATTTTCACATTTATTATATTATCCTTTCATCTTGGAGAAACTGAAATTCTGCCAACTTACCAAAATTGGACAAGCAGTGGAAGGATGCACCTAAAAGAATATTTGTATAAAGGTTGTTTTATTCAATTATTAATTCACCGTTATATAATTTTTAACATTTTAAAAACCATGCATCTTTTTCTTTAGCTCTGTTTCTCCATTAACATTTCTGAGCTGTAGGGCTTTTTTTGTCAGCTTGAACTGCATGAAGACTGAAACTTGGTACAAGGGGGAGACCTGTGGTTAGAGAAGCTGCAAAGTCCCTGGGGGTTGTTAGCCGGATACAGGCTGTTATAAAGCACATGTCAGTCATCCCGCCACTTTGATTTTCTTCAGTTTAACTGTTTGATATTTTGGCCTGATAAACAGAATGCACTGGGAAAAATGTAAGTACACCAATCCGTTTCTGCTTCACCTTTGTCATGTCAGAACCACTTTTTCATTGATAGCTGAACAGTGTGGAATCTTTTTGTTGTACTTCTTTAAAAATGTTGAACTTGTTTGTGTACTCGAGAGAAAGCATATAATAGAAAGTGTAAATCTTCTGACATCATTCATCCAAATCTTTGCAGCTTTAGTCATATTTGAGACATTAAGTTTGTTACAAGGGACCTTGCTAAGCAACGCAGAAACATTTTTTTGTTCCTGGTTTTGATATTTCTTACCCATATTTGCCAACTATTGGTTGTTCTTGTTCTGACTGGGTTTATCGGTTTGATATTGACGTTAGTGTCAAACTGCGATTCAGAGTTTTGGTGTTTGGACCAGAGAAATGTTAAGATTATGACCCATGTTTTCCCATCATTACTGTTAAGCTCTACACAAATGGTTTGAATTTAGTAGTATGGAGGAATTTAAAGGCGGCTAACCTTATAAAATATGTATATGAAGAAATGATACACAGGACTTAAGTTCCTTCTGCTCATAGCAAAATTGCAAAAGATTTAATGCACATGAGCGGAACCCAAATACCACATTTACATCCATACAGAAATCCAAAATTTCTGTAGAAGTAAAAATGTCTTGACTTCTACTTCTGACATCAATTTTTTATAGAGTCTCAGGTCTACTGGTGTGCAATGGGAAGCTTCGACCAATGGCGTTACTGGCCTTCACTTGCTAGGAATTCGGGCTCCGTTTTACACTGGATGTGTATTTGGAAGTTCCAAGAATTAGGGGTTGACCTCCTGGAATCAAATCTGCTCCATCAGAAGAACTATTTGCTCCTTATCTGTCCAAACAGAGATTCTTTCCCAAGTCTTGGGCTCTGGTACCAGAACAAACTTGCACAACAGCTTAAATCTGACATATTTCCTCTCTTTAGTGATCGTTGTTCCACATCTCTCCAAATCTGAATTCCTTCCTGACTTCTAGGTCAGATTGACCCAGCCCATTTCTCTTAGGTTAAAACATATCTTAGTGTGAACCAGCCAAATGACATCATTTTTAACTATTAATATAATTATATTCCTCTAGAGTAGGCATCTCCAAAGTCTTCTACCACATTCAAACACAAACATATATATGCACAATGCTAGTGATTGTGATGGGGAAAAAAGAAAGACATGTTGTGGAACTGTGTTGGGACCAGTGCCTAAGCTGTTGCGTGGAAAGAGGAAGGGTGTCTTTTTAAAGCTGGCTGTGTGTTGCCATTGGGTTGTAATCTTGATATGCAAAATGCAGTGCGAGGCCCCCACCACAGTAAAAGGCTGCACATCTGGAGAGCTTCCTCTTTTGTGTTGATTGACTCGGTGTGCATGCACAGCGATGATTGTTTGCTGGTGTTTGCTCAAGTGGAATTGTCTGAAACAAACAACACTGTCTGCTCAAACCACTTACAACCTACTGGGAGATTTCTTGTCTTGAAGCTTCTTGGATATTTCAGTCATTTTTAAAATATGCAAATCAAAAGTGTCAGTAGAAGGAAGTAGATTTCTTGACATTTAACATATTTTTGTATTAATAATAATGGTTTTACTGGTGTTGTGAAACATTTAGCTCAGTAAGCACCACACCCTTGTTTGAAGCCACCTCCTTTAGTGCTTTGCCAGGAATTCTTACAGTTTCTTTGTGCATGTTGGCTGCTGGACAACCTCAGAGTTCTGCAGAAATTCAGTTTGCTGTTTGGAGATCAAGAGAAGAGTTTAGTCAAAATAGACTGTTAGGGATTTTTAGGTTATTATCATTTCCACATAGGAGAAGGGCTTTGTGAGGAGGATTGGAGGATCCTTTCTGCTATGCTTTCTCCTAGAGCAAAAGCACGGCCATAAAACTTATTACGTTTGTCTGTGGTTCTTTTATGAAGGTTCAAAAATACCCATCATAGACAAGAATAGACATTTAGTGATTTGAAATAAGTTAAAAAGCCGTTTTAATCCTGAAGTCAAGATTTAAATCACATATAACAAAGCTGAGCTGAATGCTTTATTAAATTAAAGAAAAATAATAAATTATTTAATCATCCATCAAGAAGAAAGTTGTTGACCACAGAGACAAAGCAAACGTGGCATTTGTTTTTGGGTTTTTTTGATCTACCCTCAGCCTGCTGCAAACAATAAAAACAACTAAATAAAATAAGAAAAATACAACAGAGAAAAAAATAAAACAAAAAACAACAACAATAATAAATATACAGCTGAAAGACCACAAGCCTGAAAACCTAGGAGACAACTCAAAATGTGGAGAGCAAGCACGTTTTTGCTTTGTGTACACAAACTAAGTCAGGACATGGTTGATTATCACTGTCAATAGCCAGAACCACAAGGAACCATTGAAGGCGCCGGGTTTCAATGGTTCCTGTGTGTGTGCACAGACACACACACAGCAGAGCCAGCTCCTGTGCAACCTTCAGGCCTGAGGGAGGGCATCCAGTCTCTCAAAATAAGAGGGGTCCAGTTTTTATAAAATCTTTTGATTGAACCTCCAACACAAAATCTGATCTTCTCTAACTTAAGGAACAGGGATAAGTCATCTGCATCAGGATCAGATCTTTCGACCAAAGAGAAGCCTGAGGTGTTTGTTCTGATTTCCATGCTAGTAGTATTCTTCTTCAGGTGAGGAGAACTGAAAAAGCCAGTACATTTTTAAAATCAGGTGTTGATGATACGCCCTCCCTGGAGCTCCAAATATTGCCAATTCAGCACTGGATTGGATACTCATTTCAAAAGCTTCAGATAGGATCTGAAAAACTGTAGACCAGAAGTTGCACAGTTTGTTACAGGACCAGAAGATTTGAGTTAAATTTGCCCTAGTTATATGGCAACTAGCCCAGGATTCACTGACTGTAGAATAAATCCTGGAGAGTTTGGCTCTACTGTAATGAATCCTATGAAGGACCTTGAGCTGAATTAGTCTAAGTCGAGCGCATGATGTTGACCCATTTACTCTACGTAATGCATGATTCCAAGTCTCATCAGAGATGTGTATTCCAAATTCTTCTGACTATTCTGCTCTGATCTCATTTATTACATTGAGTGACGAGATGCTATTATAAATTTTGGAGAAGGGGCCTCTACAATGTGTAGGAGTTTGCAAAATTAGGCCCATTCTTCCCTTTGGGGGTCAATTTGGAAAGCAAGGACTGATGTTACTAACAAAGTCTGGAATCTGGAGATATCGGTTGTAAACGCTGTAAACTAAATTTAGAGGACATAGCATCAAAGGTCGCGAAAATACCACCAATATAAAGGCGACGAAATTTACGTGAGCCTGCTCTCTGCCATTGGGCAAAGACAGGATCTAATGTGGATTGCAGGAAAACATGGTTGTCACATATGGCACTGTAGTTCAATTCTAATTGGCACCAGTCAACATCCAGTTGTTGGAGCAAACAGACTATGTCTTGCAGGTTTGCTGCCCAGTAATACAGCAGGTTAGGTAGAGCCATACCCGCCTCTTCCTTTTTGTCTCTGAAGGAAGCACCAACTCATTCTGGGGTGTTTAGTACTCAACATGAATGAGGACAGCTGCTTATTAATAAGTCTGAAGAATGATTTTGGGAGAAAAATTGGAATACTCTGAAAGAGATATAGGAAGTTCAACTCATATCCTGAAAATGTACCGAAATGGTTTAGCAGGTTCACAATGTTTGGGATGGATGATACTGGGTCCAAGATGTAGAATAATAAGTCATCTGCATAAAAGGACAGCCGATGTTCCAGCTGTTGCCTATGAATATCCTTAAAGCCCTGTGAAGTCTTAAGCATTATTGAAAGTGGCTCAATAGCTAAAACGAAGAGGAGCGGGCTGAGAAGACAGCCCTGCTGGGTACAGAGAAGGGCCTAGACCTTGTTCTGTTAGTGATTATACATGCCTTTGGTGATGTACCCATCATGTAAATTTGGGCCCAACTCCAAACCAAGCCAATAAATAGGTAGGGCCACTCGACCCGGGAGCTCAATGCTTTTAACAGGATTTCCCAGTAAGTTCATTTTAAGCTCCAATAACTTTCAAAATAAAAATAAAATAACGATTCCTTCTTGAGATTTGGTAAGGTTTGTGTGTGGGGGAATTTTACTGCCATAAGTCGAGAGCACACATTTTCAGACATTTTCAGTTTGAAAGCAGGACTTCATGTCTTTGTTCTCAAAACTCGTCATGTTTGTTTTCAAAACTTCTGATCTCTTTCAAATATTCTCTCAAACCTTTCTCCTCATGCTCAAAACTTGTCTCTGCTTGGATCAAATCTCTGCTCCTAAACCTCTGCTGGCTTGCGAATTTTTTTCTGCTTACCGTCGCCTGGCAACCTCTAAGCCAATAGAGTGAAAGTGTTATACAGGGTTCATTTGTTTCCTTCTAGTGGATGTGCCTGTGTGGCTGCTATCAATTAACAGTGCTTCCAGTCTGAATGAACATTATAGTTGATTTAAAAGAAAATAACCTTGAACTTAAATTTGCTTTGCATATGAATAATTGTTTTTTCAGCTAAACTAAATAAAACACTGACAGAAATGGTGGTTTAAAATTGATAAATTATGGGTGGAAGGGCTTCACCAGGGAATGAAGTCGGTCAGGTATCATTTGGTTAAATTATTTTAATACCAGCTGCCTCTTTTCTGGGCTGAAAACAGAGCATGGAACCTCTTTAACACTGTAGCAACACAGGGGCCCATCCAGCTTTACTAATTACAAATAAGACAATTCCATGCTTATTTCTGTGTCACAGCAGGTCTCCTGAATTTTGATCATTCAGGAGACTTGAATGATCAGGTCATCAGGTCATGTCAGGTCAGTTATGTATTAGGCAATTTAAAACGCTTTTATACATGTTTCCTTGGTATCATATTGGTCATTGTAACAGTTCTGAATGAGGTAAACGAATGAGGTAAACCTGAACAGGTGCTTAATCAGCTGTAACTCTCTTCTAATTTCCCGTCTATGCTGCAGTATCCAAACACACATTACGGGGTCCAGACACAAGGAAATGCAGAAGTTTTTAAGGAACATCAAGTTTTGTCATGTTTTTTGAAGCATGCATCCTGCTGTTCATGTATGTATCTTGATTTGAATAGTGTGTGTATTCTGGGATAAACGCTGTCAAATTCACGGTGTTCTTCTTCATCGGGACTAAGTTAATCTTCCGGTACATATTAATGAATCAACATTCCATTTTGAATTGAAACTTTAGTTATATATGGCTGTCTTCTAGTGGCAGGGAATTTAAAAGTTCAAGTAAATTAAAGACATTTGCTCAACAAAATGATGTCTCAATGCAGTATCCTTATTTCATGTCTGACTTTATTAAATCAAGACTGTATCTAGCATATAATAGCTTACACAAATAGCTATTATAACTTATATAGCTATATAACTTACAAAAATAAATAAAACAAGATTTTGGATGTTTTGACCTTCAGCTATTTAGATTGCTTGTAGAGAAGTGAAGGTGTATCTTTGCATCTTGTGTTTGTGGAGTAGGAGTGAAATTGAAAAAAATTGTTAAAACAGTGAGAAGAGTTGGAACCTTGCAACCGTCAGGGGCCAAGAGCAAAAAAAATCTAAATACTTTTCTCGTCAAATTTTCTGGCATATAACAAATAGAAATAATTTTGATAATTCTAACTATGCTGAAACAAGAAAAGTTTGGTCTGATTTAACTTCAAACACTTAGAGAAAATGGGTGTGTGTTTCAACACACATTTAGGTATTCCTCTACTACATGTGGTATTAACTTACCAATACCACATGTCGCATATACGGTAATTTGATTTAATTGTACACTGTTTTTTAAAAAAGCTTTATAATAGAGCAAGTTTTCATTTATTGTCATACAGATTTCTGTTTATTCTGTTTGACTTTTCTGAAATGTGGCACTAATATATTTCTTAACAGTTGTCAGAGCACAGAAAATTGGTTGACATTGATTAGTTGTCTACTCAGGTACCAAAATGCCTGAAATGTACAAAAATGATGGATGGTTTGCACCTGAAGAAATCAGACACTACCTGTTTCCAGTGCCTTTCAGAAAAGATGCTAAATGAACTCAGGTGAAATTATGGTTATGTAAAAGTATATTTGTACCATTGATGTACATCTGTCAGCAGTCAATCAGAACCCACTTAGTCCCTGATTGTTCCATGATAGACTACCTCAGTCTGGGACAAAAAGCAAAACATCTTTGAAACAGTTGGATGTTTTAATGGGTTTCTACAGCAGAAAAAAGTATAACTGAGTTTCAATACAAACTTATAATCAGCTAAATGATAAAACTGTAACCATATTTCTACAAGTCCGACAACAACTAAAGAAGGTAAAGAAGGTGGAGCACATCTATTGCTCTGTGTCGGTAGGGTATCCACAATGTTACAGTGAGGAACCACAGACTTATCTATACATGGCACAGCATCACATGCTACGATTATTTAAAGAAAAAAGCCTGAGTCCATGGAGGCAACTGACACCTGGAATCTGTCAGAACATCCTCAGGCTGTCATGATAGAGGTCAAGTGGAGGGTACACGGAGCAGTGGGGCGGACCGCAACACTCCTTCCTCTGTCAGAAGAGGAATGTATACAGTCATATGTATGATGGCATATTAAGGCAATTGTAGACAGAAAAACTTCTGCCAAAAAATCTCAGAAAATTTCTTGGAAAAAAACAGAAAATTTCTGAGTTTCAAGTAAAAAATTATCAACTTTTGTAACTAAGAAATGTCCCATTTTGTCTAGAATTTTTTTTTAGATTAATCTTAAAACATCTATTTTTACTAGGAAATTTGCAACTTTTCAAACTTAGAAATTTCAAAATGACAAAATTTGTATGTGTCACATTGTGTGCTCAAAAATTTCATCAAATTTTGGAGACTGAACTCAGAATTTTTGAGTTTTTTGGCAGAAATGTACTCCAATTTATTCCAAAAGACTGGGTGCGTCATTGTACATCTGCGAACGGTAACTGATTAGATAGTTCCACTTTCTGCAGGAAAACAATGAAATCAAAAGTACTGCCACTTTGGGGAATTCTTTACATTTAAATGAATGAACAGAAGATAAGCATTTTTTGTGCTATTTCATTAAATTATTATTGCTCACTTGTTGAACAGACTTTAACTCATTTTTTTTAAATAAGTAACTTACATGATGGAAGGTTATTCATCTCCCAAGTTTAGAAGTATCAGAAAGAAGTCCTGCTAAAGTAGTGGTGTTAGTTAAAAGACTCCCTGTAAAATGACAAGAAAAGTGTATGATGTTGTAACAGATAGATATGATTTAGCAGGTGATTAAGTAAAAGCATTGCCAGTATGTGGGGGAGGAGGGAAAAGTTGACTAGCAATGAAAATTTGGCAAGTTCCAACATGCTCAGAACGAAGGCAAAAATTGGCGCATTTCAGCTGGCATGAATCCACAGTGGTACCTGTTGATTAGTCATTTAGGTTGTTAGGTTTGGTTTAAAACAGTTGTTTCTTCTTTCAATCCCAACCCTATCCTCAAAATACCTCCCAAAGCAGCATGTTTCTGATATTTAATGAATCGGATGTGACTGTTGTGAAAACAGCGGGGAGAATTACTGGAGTACTTCTCCCAGAGATCAGTACCATCTACACCACACGTTCTGCGCTCTACAGAGAACAGAACATCCTGCCAGACTGCCATCATGCTGCCTATCACTTGTTCCAATGATTACCATCCGGTAGAAGGTACCGGTCTCTACGGAGTCGGACTAAAAGACTGGCCAACAACCTGAATCCCCAGCCTATAAGAGTTTTGAATTTACAGGGCTGTTGAGAAGTACCACTGCCTAATGTTCACATGAGCACTACTTACTTTCTATTTATTTATTACAGTGGGGTTGGGCGCTGTCCACTTATTTATTCACATTTTTGAAGATGGGTGTTTGCAGCACTGCTGTCATTTCTACCTTTTTCTGCACTTCATTGGGAATCTGTTACTATTTAGTGTTGGACTCCAAACACGATTTCGTTGTCTTTTTTATTTTGACAATAACAATAAACTCTTGAACTTGAACTTCCATCACCAGAACCCTTCCTACATGCAGTTTAGGAAGGGTTGTACATTTCCAGTGAGAGGTATAACCTCATGATGTTTAAGAATTTATTGAGAAGTTTGGGTGAAATGGTTGTACAAACATCAGGGAGCGCGACTGGTCACTTCCCAGAAGGCATCTACAGCCCCGTAAGGCGCTTTTCCACTGGGCCGCCTGTGACCCGTATGGTTGCACTCCACCTTGGTGTGTTTCATGTAGTGAGTTTTCCATTTCTATTGTCTGTTCCTCGTTGTTGTGGGCGGGGCATGAGCGGCAACTACTGTATCGATTACTCAAGGTTGTAGTTCTGGACTCAAATAAACCCAGATATTTTATCTTATAGAAATTCATTACTGGCCCAAACATAATGATAAAGACTCAGATCAGTTGATTATTTTTGGTGTATATTTTAATATAATGAAATTTTGGCACTTTATTTTCTTGAATGCGCAAACTTTTGGATTTATGTAATGCAGCCAAAAGATGTAAACCAATAGCCATGCCTGAACTTTTCTTTTTTTTTTAAATCCAAAGAATAAATAAAATTCATATCACAAGCTAATATTATGTACTTCTGGTTTGTCACATTGTCAGCAGAAAAGTGTTGCCCATTAGAAAGCTGACCAGCTGATCCGTTTCTCTTATTACTTTCCTTAAGAGTAACAAGCTGTTGGAGCTAAATCAAGATCATTCAGCTGCAAAACGAAGCACATGTGTTCCAGGAGCTGATCGTGATTGATTTCATAACTGCTCCTCCATACTGAGCAGCTCTCTGACAGCAGGTCCACGGTCCAGAACTAAACTTTAGTGTTGTTTTGGAGTTGTCAGTGACATAAAAAACGAGTCAATCAGCAAAAGAAGTCAGCTGTCAATCAAATTGCTTTGGTTCTGTACCTCGATTGGTCCTGCTACTTCTAGCCCTGAAGCAGGTACTGAAGTCTGAGATCAGCCGGGCTGAGCCACTCTGGACTGCTAATGGAAAATGACTCTGGCCGAGACAGAGCTGGTTTGAGGTGGGCTAGTGGAAAAGCGTCCAGGAGGCATCCTTATTAGATGGCCGAGCCCCCTCATTCGGCTCCTCTCGACGTGAAGGAGCAGTGGCTCTACTCTACCTACGTCCCTCCCGGATGACTGAGTCTCTCACCCTATCTCTAAGGGAGAGCCCACACACTTTTTGGCCATTTGTATCCATGACCTCGTTCTTTCATTTAATGACTTAAAACTAAAGTCATGACCATGAAGGTAGGAACTTAGATCGACCAGTAAATCAAGAGGTTAGCTTTATGGACCGGTTCACCGCCCACTTCACTGCAGACTTTGCACCAGCAATGCGGAGCTACAAGCTTCTTCTCAGAGCAACGCTGCTAATAGAGAAAGCGTGTTGTGACGACTTTCTGAAGGCAGAGTTTCTAGAAGAGCATTTGTCTTTAAATCAAATTTCTTTTAAGTCAGTTTTCATATATATTCATAAACAACTGAAGTTTAACAAACTTACTTGATTGTGCTATAAAACGGCACTATGTGCCAGAAAAATACACAATGCATCTCCTTTAATGAGGAATTTTAAGAACCGGATCTATTGCACTGCTGGCATCTTCCTATTACGGTACCATGCTAGAATGAACTGACTTATTCCTTAACAAATGTTAGCAGCCTGAATGGACACATGTTGGACTTTATATTGCTGAGGGCATCAATGAATTGTCCTATATTTTGTACAGTTTCTGACCACTGTTGTAGCTGTGGTCAGAAACAGCTAAATATATATAGAGGATAAATATATAGTGCCTTGAAAATTGTTTGTAGTGAGGAAAGGATTCTAGCAATTTTGTCCTTTGTTCTGTCCTCGGTGTCCCTTTCAGTCTATCATGGTTTTCTGGTCTTTGTTGGCTGTTTATATTCAGTTGTATTTTTTAAAAAACAGAACAATATTTCATTTAATTGTGCTGTTTTCATTTTTGTTAAATTGCATAAAAATTGTCAGCAGTTTGGATGCAATAATCCATAATAAGATATGGTTTGTGGAACATGTAGCACACAAATATAATCTGCGTCACTTTTTGTGGGCTACAGACACATTGCATGTTATTGTCTACATCCGGAAATCAAAAAGATGATTCTTTTACTTGCCATCCATAGCCATGCTGCTGTGGTAAAACAATTCCGGTTCAGTGAAGAAACATGTTCAGCTTTATGAATGTTTAGCATATAGGGCCCCATTCATCTAGCTTCTTCTCAGCACAGATTTTATAGCTTTATCACAACCTTTCTCCCCGGGATCCTTTGCTTTAGCTCTAAAGCTCACGTTGCTACAAAGCAGAAGAGTCAGTGCAGGTCAGTACCTCTGCTCCATGGCTCTCAGGCTTTACGCTGTGCTGCCTTGTGGTTTTGCCTGCAGCTATGCCTGCTTGTCTAGTGCTAATGGTCAATGTCTTGATTCTGCAGTTTTTAAAGCCTTGTGCAAAACACTTCATGAGAAGGATGCGTTTACTATTTGAATCAGATGATGGGTATGATATCAAGACAGTAGGAAGAAGAGCTAATTAACTTATTTCTTCAAAGGTTTTATAGTTAAGAATGTCAAATCGAGACATTATTTTGTTCGGCATTTGTTATATTTGGGCACAACATTGGTACTGGATTTAGTGTGGATGTGCAGATTAACTCTAATTTTTTACATGTTCTCTACAAAGAAGTAGGCCACGTTAGAGTGGAGTTCATTGGAACAGTCACAGGAGAGTTTGTGAGCTTGTCAAATACAACAAAACGTTCTTGCAGATCTGTTTGCACATACAGTGGGAAAAAAAGTATTTAGTCAGTCACCAATTGTGCAAGTTCTCCCACTTAAAAGTATGAGGCCTGTAAATGACATCATAGGTAGACCTGAAACATGAGACAAAATGAGAGAAAGAAATAAGAAAATCATGATGTCTGAATTTTAAAGGATTTGTTTGCAAATAAGGGTTGCATTATGGGATTCATAGAGTTGATCTTCCCTGCCACTGCTTGACTTGTTGATATTCAACTTTTTCACAGAACCCTAGAATGTTCTGTCAGAGAGGAAGTAAAGTGCAGTGCTATGGATTCCAACAAAGTATTTCAATGGTGCACCGTGTCAAAGGCTGCTGTAATGTCCAATCGAACCAGAATGGCAGGGCACTTACTGTCAGACATAGCAATGTTGTTATGTATTTGTAATAAGGTAGTATCAGTTCCATGTCTCAATCTGAAACCTGATTGGAATTTTTCGAAAATGCCATTTGACTGTAAGATTGCTTGCAGTTGTATAAAAATACTTTTTCAAACATTTTGGAAAGAAAAAGTCAATGACAAATAGATAAGATGCAATTAGATACAATTGAAGAGTCAAACTGGGACTTTTTAACTAGCATATTTAAAAGCACTTAGGGCAGTTCTTACCCTGCCAGAGATGGACTGTTTGCTGGAAATTTCCACTTTAAGAAGCTATCTATTGGGCTCAGTTAGGTGGGGGCCATGTCAAATGTTTTCATCTTTGAAGTCTTTTAACACCATTCAGAGAAGTTCTTGGATGCATGTGGTGGATCATTGTCCTGCATAAAAATTAGTCTTTTAGACTGAACCACAGTTTGAAGAAAACCAAAAAAACTGACAGAAGGTTTGAGAGTTCATTTTGAGCCCATCTTGAATGCGAAAAAGTCCAACTAGCTCATCTTTAAAAGTACCAGCCTGTACATTGCTGGCATCTGACATGAAGCGGAGCTGTGTGCCTATTATTCATCCATCAATGGGACCGACAGCCTAGTCTGTGAAGAGTCACTCATTTCATTCTTCTAACCTTTGCAAAATCTGAAAATCCGTCTTCAGATATTTCTTGGCCCAATCTAGATGCTAGCTGGGTTCTGAAATATGACAAAACTGAAAGATAATGGGTTCCTGTTAGCTTCACACTTGATTCTTTTCAAAAAGTTATTATGTTACATTTTTTTTGCACCTTCCTGGTAATTGTTTCTACTTGTGAATCTGTTCAAGTCATGCAAACAAGTTTAGAGGCAGTTAGAGGGGACAGCACCCTGATGTTTGTGGTGTGATTCTGGTCTTTCCAGCACAGCCATCCACCCGGGGAAGGTCCCGGCCGTACCAGGGAGTTCGTGTCCGGGATCCAGTCAAGGAGCTGCTGAGGAGGAAAAGGAGCTTGGAGCATCATAGCACCAAGACGACACTTTTCACAGCTGTGAGGACACCACCACACATGAAACTGACAGTTGCAAACTGCAATGGTGTTCCAAGTCAGTCCTCAAGGGCTGGTGTTCTGAATATTTCAGACATTTTCCTGGTTCAGAAAACATGAATCAGATTGATGACATAAAGTTTTTCAAACATAACAAGTGCAAACTTCATATTCTTTTAATATCTAAAACACAATTCCATTAAATAAGAAATGCAATTAGGGTTAGGGTTAAGTTTGTTTGGGGGATAAGTAATTAAAAACCATGCAGTGAAATCATCGTCCTACTACTTCCTGTTGACTTCTTTGCTTTGTCTTTTCCACCAGTGGCAAATCCTGGTGGATAAGACAAAGCATGTTGCCGACCATCATCGTGGTGATGGTCACCCCGATGCTGCCACTAATATGTTTCCATTGCAAAACTGCAGAATACACACTAAAATTGATATGGTCAAAGAAAAACACGGCATCCAAGCATAAAAATCTTTTGTCGAAAAATAGTATTATTCAAAATTGGCATGCTTACATTAAGACAGTTTATTTTCATAATCCCAATTTGCGCAGTTTTAAAGTCACTGGAAAACCAGCTTCACACCGCTAGTATTTAACCTATGTTGGAGCAGGGAAACAGCTGGAACTTGGAGAACTTTGGGCCTTAAGAACTAGTGCTGGACACTCCTGACATCATACATTCTGCATTCTTCCACTTTGGCTTTGGTGACATTTGTTGAGTTATACGTATCATTCAATATAAAGGTTTAAGGTTTCCTAGAAGGTTTTACTCCTCCAGTAATAGAAACATTATCCCATGATTTCAACTTTCATTTAAATTTGAAGTATGGCATTTATTGCAGTAACGAAAAAGATAGGACCATGACTCAATTGGGTGCTGTTGCACAACTCAAACAGCTCTAATCCTGGGAGATTTTCTGCATGGATTCAGTGTAACACTTAAAATAACATGTCATTTCTTATTTAAATTCACATCCATACACCAACAAATCCACTGGCACATTGTTTAGGAGACATATTTTTCTTAATGTTGCTTTATAATCACTTGTGACAGCACTCTTATCTCAGGAATGTCATGATGGATTGCAGCAATTATTTTCACAATCTCTGCACTAGCATAGGAAAGATGTCAAAGTCTCCTGTTAGTTTGCAAAAATAGTGTCTGCAAGTAGAAAAGAGCAATTTGCCAAATACATATGCTTCTGTGTGGGAGCTATGCAGCTGCCTTTTGACAAGTTATGTGTGGCACTTGAAATGTGAAAGCAGGAACCCCTGTGGGCTGAAGTGGTTGTGAGTAGTCAGGGGGGGATTTTGTCCTTCTATGTTCCAGGTGTTTTTCCATGACAGTTACAGCCATTCTCTGCATGGCTCCAGGGCTGGGCATGCAGCCCTATGCAAAATAACTCATACAATTGCCAAAGAGCCCTCCTACTTAGTTTTTTTAACACTTATCACACTTACAAACAAATGGCAACACACACACAGAGAGAGTTGTCAGACAGACACCGCTTCACAGTGTGAACCAACTGACTACTTGTGGTGCAATTCTAACACTGAATTTTACATCCATTCATCATTCACCAAGTCATTAAAAAGTCTAATATTTAAATGTTTTTCTCATTGGACTGATTATGTCACGATGCATTGAGGTTAAAGTGGATCCATCTGCAGAGAGACTGAGGCATGAAGTTGATATTGAAGTTTTTAGTGAAATAAAATGATGAAAACAAGATTTAACAGGAAGAGCCAACGGAGGAATGATCTCAGATTCTCAGAGAGGAGATGAGTGAAGGGTGTACTGAGCAGAGCGACTGTAATTGTTTTACCAAAATTTCATTAATTAGCTGAAACCCATCAGGTAAGCGTATGGAGTACAAAGGCGAATAACCCCCACATTACTGAATTGTGAATGCTGGAACAATAGACCAGGCTAATTGTCTGACAGGTGTTTGGGGAGAGAGAGAGACAGAAAGAAAGAAAGAAAGAAAGAAAGGAAGAAAGAAAGGAAGAAAGAACAGGGGTCGCGGGAGAGTACACAGCAGGGGAACTACTAAAAAGAAACTAGACCTATGAAACTAGAGTAACAAAGAATAGCTAGGCACAAGAAATAAACATGAAAAACTAGAATCACTAAGGAAGGACTGAACTAAAGTTCAACAGAAAGAAGACTGATCTAATCAAAGAAACTACATCACTTAATCACTCCAGGCGCCATGTTGGAAATGAGTGACGGGTGTATTGAGTAGAGCGACTGTAATTGTTTTACCAGCTGTTTTTGCCAGTATATTCATGAATTCCACCTGTTCATTCCTGACATGTTGATCAAATTACCAACTTGACCTGAATTCATGCCACATGATCTATATCAGTATGTCATAAACAGTGTTTCCTCTCACTCCGGAGCACCTGTGTCTAGACGCTAACCAGATTTTTCCATGTGTGTTAGGGGGGCATTTTCTCCATGGTTACCAATAGCTAGGTGCATACCTTCTCCATAATGCAATATTTGATATCTTTCTAATCATATTACTTATAAAGTATATGAACATTGATCTTCTTACCTTATATATGTATTGCTTCCTGCAAATCTGCGATTACACTGAGGGCTGATATGTTGACGGCTTCTGATTTATAGCAGCTATCCGTTGCTGCCGTATCTTTCCTCATTAAAAGGAAAGATTTTACAAAGAAAGAATTACAAACTTGTAATTTTCTTTAGTAAAATTACAAGTTTGGTGTGCATTTTTGTTTGTGCAGCAGACTCCCTATAACTATTTTTAAAGTTTAGTCAACAAAATGAAAGCTATTGTAGGTGACTAGATGTCTGTATTTTTGACCACCCTCTGACCGGAGTGCATAGGTTGTTTTGATGTTCTTCATGGCGGAGTAAGCAGAGTTCTGAAAAGCATGATGTCAAGTGTAAAGGGTCAATACAGACCCAAACAAAGTTACTTACTGAAAGATCAACACAGACAGGAAAGTTATTAAGCCAAAACTGTCTGCAAATATACATTTTGCCTTCAAGACAAAAACAAATCTGCCTTTGTCCATAAATGTGTTCTACCCAGAACTGCTCAAGTGGCAGTTTTAGCTTCACTTGATTAAAATTTTGTTTAAAAAAAATCTCTTATGAAGCATATTTTGCTATCCAATTATTAATTGGTTTATCTAAATATATTTTTCAGCTACAATAAAAAAATGACTTTTTTTGCCTAAATTGCATCAATTTAGTGATCATCTTAGTGGTCACTAAAGATCACTAAGATGATCTTAAATGGTAATTATATTATTTCTTCATTTGAATCATGTAATGTATTTAAAGTACCATATAAATAGGAGTGCTTAAAGAAAAAAAAATTATAAATGCTCATATCCGTATGCATGCAGAAAAAGACTCTCTGCAATTAATGACTTTTACAGAGAAGAGAGACTTGATTGGATTAGAGGTGTGAATCCTTCAATGTTATGTACCAACGCAGATGGTCTTGCCATTTGTCTATTGTTAAGGATGGGGGATTGTTCTTTGATGTTAAAGAGGGCAGCTTTAAGCTGATACGTTCTGGGTTGGGGAAGTAACACCTAGAGTCTCAGGCATCAAGGACGTGTCATGACACCACTGTAGAGGCCTATATGAGAGCAGCTTGATTTATCTCATGATACGACTCTGAAACTAACCAAAAGCAGAAAAGGAGATGGGAGCACATTAAACATTTTTCCATTATAGGGAGAAATACTATTGTTGTTTAACCCATGACCCAGTTAACCTGTTTAATCCCATTTGTTTTCCTGCAAAATAAGTGCATGCATTTCAATCCTTGGACCTCCCTAACGCATGATATTTCATGTGTTAGTCAGTCGTTTCTCACCCATTTTGTAAGTGCAAAATGCATCCCACAGCGTTCACTCTCACATCCATCCAGACTTTTTGGTCCCTCATTTTTCCTCTTGGGCTTCATCGTTGATTTCTCCGTTATTTCCACTACTAACCTTATAGACCTGACAGAAGACTAGTTAGAGAATTTTCTTGCCCATCGTCTTTGCCTCAGTGTTGCTTTATAAGGCAAAAATGACTCAAAAAATGTCTCAGGTAAAGCATTGAGGTCTGTTTTGTTGGCTAGTCGGAGGACAGCTCTACTTCCGCAAGGGTGCGGAGCCGGCGGCATGCCAATTAGCTGCCAAAAGTGGGAACAATTCTTTTAGAGCTTCCAGAAGTTAGAAAAAATGTCTGGCAACAATTGTTGCCAGTGGGATTAAAGGGTTGACTCCAAACCTTTGCAGGAGAGCTAGAACTGTGAAAATAAAATACACAGTCAGTTGCTGATTATTTCTTCATAGACTAAATCTGTCATCCTTGCCATTACTTGGAATTGTTACGACCAGAGCTGGAGATCAACTCTCACTTCTCCATATATTCTCAACAGCACCACCTCCTCTAAGTGCTTTGGCATCTTGCTGCCTTAGGTTTGCCAAGTTGGGTCGGACAACCCGGTTTGGCAAACCTTCTCAAGCACAGCGTTGATCACTTGCAAATAGCAGATATTCCCAGAAATATATTTTTGTGATGTTCCCAAGAGGTGGTAAGCCAGTACAGCTCAAGCACACAGTTTTCCAGGTACACCAGCTGTGTTTACGATGTTGAAATCTTTGGAAAAGTCTGCCTCATAAATAGATTTTTAATCATTCCTGAGACAATTTCTCCTTCACTGTCAGCCAATGTGGGCATAAAACACAAACAAATTCACATGTGTAAATGTGAACAGCACAGATCACTGAAGATGTGGAACTGATGTGCACTGCTTTTACATCCATTGCCTGTAAAGGGTCCCATTTCTTTCATTTTAGTGTTCTGCTGCATAATGACCAGAAACGTTACTTTTATTTTGACATGACCATTTTGCTCGCATGGCCAGTGCCTTTCAATGCAAATCTGATCAATTTCTCTCATTGAGCTCAATTGCTTACGATTAATTTCATCTTATCCAATCAGTGAACAGAAGGAGTTTTGAAAAACGATTTTGCACTTCTGTTTTCTCCAACTGAAGTCAACGGCTCCATAAGGCCCCCCAGGCCTTCGAGGGCCACATAAATGCTACAGATAAATCAATCTAACGTTTTTTTTATTGAGATTAGCAATGCTGCTAATTTTGATTTAATCAGCATTTAATCAATAGACATAAATTAAAAGATTTTAAATGTAAGATTTAAAGCAGCTGGCAGGTTTACTTTGTAAAAGTTCAAAGAACAATCTTCATAGCTACATTGTTTTGTTGTACAGCAAAAATCTGATGCTGAGTTTAATCTTTGAATTTGAGCTCTGTTTGTTCACAAATACAAATTAGTAAACTGCAATTATAACTGATTGCTTTTTTTCTGTTAGTGTTTCTGCATGTTTTCACTTAACCATGTGTTGCACAGAAACTCCTGCACTGTAATTAATACCTCGTCCCAGCTGCTGCTCCCACCTGGATTTTATGTTTATATATCAACATGACATGGGTGGTTGCTGTTCTGCTGCTGTGACAATTCCAGATAAAATATTTCTTTTGTGATATTCTCTGCTTTTTTTCAGGATGCGGTAGGTTACAGCAATCAGTCACTGTTTACACAAGGTATGTGCTTCACCTGCGTGAGACTCCGTTACACATTAACCAAAACAAAGAACACTGTACGTAAAAAAAGAAAGTGTTCAATCTCAAACTGAACTTTGATATCTAGGTGGTTTTTGTTCAGATGTTGGCAGTGCTTCCCCTGCTGAGCAGTCTCCTGGGGCAGCGGACCGAGGGCTACAGGGTGCAGGGCGGAAACCTGCCCCCCCTATCACCACCGCTGGGCTGCAGCCTGCTGTGATGCCATGGTCTTCATCCGACTTCAACCAGCAGGACTCCGCAGCTCAGACTCTGGCCTACCCGGCTGCCTCTGCCCTCACTGCTGATGTATACATGCAGACTGTGTGTCCCAGCTACACCATGCTGACCTATACACACACACCACTGCTAACTAACTTTGGCGTGAGTAAGAAATCACAGTGCAAACTTCAAACCAGCTTCAGAGTATTAGCCAAAGTACTGAACTCCTCAGTATGTATTAAAAACTGAAGAAGCTGGAAACACAACTGGATTGGTGGCCTGACAGACTTAGTGCTAGTTTGCATAAAACACACAAAACTAGAAGACCCAACTTTCTTCTTAACATTAAAGTCACATTTACCTGGAAAATCTGGGATCTCAAACTAGTCTAGAAAGAATGCCAGTTTGGTTGTTTTTAGAATCCAGCAGCAGAGTTCACAAAGTTCAGTGAATGCCTGCTTCATGCAACTGTGCTACAATGCATAAAATTACTTCTGAAAACAAAAAGTCGGTTCATGTTTTGCTAATATAGAACTGATTTCATATACATCCACAAAGCGCTTTATTTTACAAGTGGACTTGTCATGTGACAACCAACGCAATGGTGGTGCATTGTTAATGCTGAGCTGCAACCAAACACATGGCATGCTCTATGCAATCAGACAAAAGGTTAGGCATACATACTTACCCCTATATTTAACATTGCTATGCAATAACAACAAAAAAGAGCAAATCTGAAGGCCACAACCACACAATGCAATAATTACTGATTATATTGAGAAAACATTTTGAATGCATAATTACAACATGAATGTAGAAATATGGGAAGCCAGAGGTGTCAAAGCTTTTGCAATCAACAAAACTTGGTGAAAACAGGAGCTGCTGTATATGGAGAAACTTTATTGGAGAAATTATTGGAATTTTGTTGTTTTGTTTTTAAAATTGTGTTGTTTGCAACATCAAGGCACAGCCAATTATAGTTCATTTAGTCATACGGCCTAGAGCAGTGGTGCCCAAAGTCGGCCCTCGAGGGCCAGCATCCTGCATGTCTTAGTTCCTCCCTGGTTTTGAACACCTGGATCAAATAATGGCTCATTTGAGGCCTGAGGAGAACATTGACAAGCTGAGGAGGTTGTTGCTACCACTAGGGAGAGAACTGAAACATGCAGGATGCCAGGCCTCCAGGACCCACTTTGGACACCCTTGACCTAGAGTGTACTGTTTGCTTCAAATAAATAGAACATTATTTACAATAGCAGGGTTAGAGCAAAGGCAGTCAGTCTTCACTTTCGCTTCTCCTGAACTGGGGACTCGAAGTTGAGCAGCTCTTCGAGTCTGCTCGAAGAGCTGCTCAAATGGGAAGCTGGAAGCTCCCTTTTTTTGTTTGTTTGTTGTTGTTTTTTTTTTCTTTTTAAGCAGGAGACCCATCCACTCTGGAGCATTCCCAATCAAATAATTGTCCCATACCTGACTCGTTTCAGTCTTTGGTTTGAACAGGGTTGTGTGCTTGGGGGCTTGAACCAAGATGGGACTACTTATATTTCTTTGGAATGTGTTTCAAAACAGGCTTGTGGATGTTTGAAAGATGAAACAGCAACCCTGCCTCTGGGTTCAGTGTTGGTTCCTTCATTTCCCTTTTGTAGAACCTGGACTTTGTCATGTAAGCTGTGCCCTGAGTTAAAAGTCTGGTTGTGTTCCATTCAAGCAGTGAATATTGATTGCTCTCAAAAGTGCAAAGCAATTTCAACACTTGGGCTCAATTACTATAGTGCTCTTGGTTACTAATTTTTCAAATGTTCATGCTTTGTCACCAATTCTGTTAATTGCTTTTATAGACAGAATTTCTAGGTGCAGCCAAGGTGTTGATTGGATATGTTTAGTGGCCTTAGGATCGCATCTCTGCTTTTTGTGGATGATGTGATCCTGTTGGCTTCATCAGGTCATGAACTACAGCTCTCGCTGGAGCGGTTCGCAGTTGAGTGTGAAGCGACCGGGATGGGGATCAGTGGCTCTAAATCCGAGGCCATGGTCTTGACCCAGAAAAGGGTAGAGAGCCTTCTCTGGGTCAGGGAGCATGTCCTGTTCCAAGTGGAAAAGTATGAGTATCTTGAGATCTTGTTCACAAATTAGGGAAAAAGAGAGCGGGAGATCAACAAATGAATTGGCGTCTGCAGTGAAGTGGGCGCTTTACCGGTCTGTCTTGGTGAAGAGCTCTCTCTCTGAGTCATGTAGCGATACTCTTGATTTATCAGTTGATCTACGTTCCTATCTGCATCTAGGGTCATGAGCTTTGGGTCATGACTGAAAGACGAGGTCACGGATACAAGCGGCCAAAATGTGTTTTCTTCTTAGAATGAGAAGCTCAGTCATCTGGGAGGGACTCAAGAGGAGAGCCACTGCTCCTTCACGTCGAGAGGAGCCAGTTGAGGTGCCTCGGACATTTGATTAGGATGCCTCCTGGACGCCTCTCTGGTGAGGTGTTCCAGGGAGGCCCAGACAAGTCCCACTGGAAGGAGGCTCAGAGGAAGACCCAGGATACGCTGGAGGGACAATGTTTCTCAGCTTGCCTGGGAACGCCTTGGGATTCTCCCAGAGGAGCTGGAACAAGTTGCTGGGGAGAGGGAAGTCTGGGCCTCCCTTCTTAGGCTGCTACCTCCGTGACTCGACCCTGGATAAGTGGCAGAAGATGGATGGATGGATGGATGGATGGATGGATGGATGGATGGATGGATGGATGGATGGATGGATGGATGGATGGATGGATGGATGGATGGATGGATGGATGGAATCAGTTCTAAAATGTGAATTGAGTTAGGGTTAGGGCTAGGTATGCACTGGTATGGGTTAGGGTTAAGATAAGGGTCAGGGTGAACTATAGAAATTAATTTAAAAAAAAGAAAATCCTCTTTGGTAACACTTTATTTGACGGGGTGTGAATAAGGGTGACATGATACTGTCATAAACATGACAAAACAACTGTCATGAACATGAATAAGTCTTCATGAATATTTATGACTGTTGTCATAAAGTTCATTCGGTAAATCATGACACTTTTAATACAAAGTTGACATTATTCAAAATGTCTTCATTATGACAACTTGACATTAACCAAGAAATCATGACCTGACATAAATTTTTTATAAAAGTATTACTGATTAAACTTTAAAAATAATGTAGGTTTATGTGGTAATATTATATTGCTCTGCCATTTTCTTTAGTCTTAAATTTCTTAATTTAATAGTCCTAAAGTTTTACAGCAAGATGTCTACAGAGCACTTATGAACTTTGCATTTGAAACATTATGTAAGGCTGTTTTAAGTAGTGCAATACACCACCTCCACCAGTGCGAGGCAGCAGTGCATGAACAGGCGTGCGGTGTGTTGGTGAAGAAGAAATCTTCCATCTTGTGGGGCCTACCTGATAAAAGTTATAACGCCTGTTTAAAAAGAAACTGAAGTTTGTCACCTAATACATATGAGGTATGTGTCTTATTAACTTTACATTTTCTTTGAGAAAATAACATTGACTATGTTCTCTTTCTTTCTAATGTTAGCTATGAACAATTCAAGCCAATCCCTGCTGTAAGTTAATGTTAGCTAAAGTTGTTAAACTCCATTACAGTTATGTACGGGCTAATCTTAAACATATTTTAAAGGCAGGCAAATTGATTTTCCCTCCAATTTTAATCCAGCAACTTAAAAGCTAATATGTTAGTCAAAGTTATCCTTTATGTGCATTATTTAACAACTTGGCTGATGTGACATGGTGCTTGTGTTCTTTGCTTTGCCGACTTTAGCTACATGAAGACCCTTATTAGTCTAAGGACACATGGTGGGGAGTTGGGCGGACAAAGTTGGCTAATGAACATGCTACGGTGTGGTGGATGACCAGCCACCAGAGAAAGAAGTTCCTGTTTAACCAAAGAGAAGGAAGCAGATGAAATATTCCCCAAGAAAATTAGATACGTCATTTTTGTGTTACTATTTTGTCCAGCTGAATTGGGGTGCGACAGGTAAGTGGGGAAAGGGAGCAGGAATCAACATTCACCAGTGAGTTACTAAGTTACGTTTAGGCAACTAAAAACTGTTGTTAAATCTATGTATTAATAAACTTCTTCCTGCGACAGACTGGCGACCTGTCCAGGGTCACCAGCAACCCTCCCGACCCCAGTAAGGGACAAGGGTGAAGGAAAATGAAATGGACAATAAACTTCTTGCAAACATCCATAAGCCATCCATAAGTGAAAAGCCACACTCATGTGTCTAAAACAATACATTAAATGATGCAATCCGACTAAACAGAGGCAGTCTGTATGAACGTCTGCCAAACAAATATTTGATCAGAATAATTTTGTTGTGCTCTAGTCATTATGCTACTTGTATTATGAAATAATTGTATTGTAATTTGGAATGGTATTTAAATAAATGGTGAATTATGATGACATTGTTTTTTGTTCTTTTTTTAAGTGACCACCATGAGTTGAATCATCACCCACTTTGAGAATGTCCAGAAGAGATTCACCACGTTTGAATTCATGAAAAGGCTTTCACCATGACTATTATTGACCATAACTATTGCAAAAACAGCTATAATTTCTGAGCATTTCCAGACACCTTCACAGAGCTGCTTCCAGGAAATAAAGACAACAAGATCTCCCCGTTTTCAGAGTGTTACAGGAAGGCTATAACAAAAGAAATGGCTGACACAACCAAAGCAAAAAATGTTAGGACTGTTGAAAGAACCTATTTTCTTAAGTTAAAGAATAAGTAATTCTGTTTTAGTTTTTCAATCACTGTTTCAGAGTTACAACAAACTGACCAGAAGTTAAACCTTCTGTTTGAAGAACAAAATATTTCTTGTTTTATTTCAATGTACAAAGGCTTTGTTCTACAGCTATGATGGTAGTTATAAGTAGTCCAGTGTGTTTCACTTCACTTGAGGTCAGGCTTAATATCAGTGACTCTGTCAGCATAGCATTTGACACTGTAATGACACTTAATGACCTCTTCATAACTGTTGCTACTAGTTTCACTTTCTTTACTTGAGGTAAAAGAAATTATTAATGACTCTTATTAAATCATTTGACAGTGCAATAAAGCTTAATCTTTAATACTGGTATACTTGTTTTGCTTTATTTCATGTAGTGGAAATATTAATCACTGTTTTGTTAAAGCTTTTGACATTATAATAACACTTAATTACATTATTATGACTACTGTTATGACATTGATGATTCTCGGTTAATGTGAGGTTATAACAAAAACAATTTTGTCTGGATTAATGTCAAGTTGTCATAACGAAAAATTTTGAATAATGTCAACTTTGTATTAAAAGTGTCATGATTTACCAAATGATACTTTATGACAACAGTCATAAATATTCATGAAGACTTACTCATGTCAGTCTTATTCACACCCCGTCAAAGTGTTACCCAATCTTCTCCTAAAAGACTCTCTGCTATTCGGATTGGTGGGTTGATTTATGGACTGGGACATTTTACACAGGTGTACTGCAGAAAACAGTTATTTGTTCAAAAGAAAAGACAGTGATGCCAAAGATGAAAGATGAAAATGTTACTGCAGATTCTACAAGATTAAATTATTTTTCAATGTTTAACCATGCCAGCAGAAGTGGAAAGACTACAACCTTCCAAAAATGTTGGAAAGTTTAATTGAGCTAAAGTTAAAAGTTGGTGCTGGTTTTCAAATATGAACACAAGCTGGTTGTTCCAAATCACAGATCAACAGGTCAACTCTAGCCCATGCCAGTGACAACCCACAGCCACTCTTCCATTTAGTAAACTTTTCTTACTAAATGGTAATCTCTCTGTGTTTGTCATCTGTTACTTCAAAAATTAGAGTTTAAGAGTTTGCTGGTAATATTGTATCAGCAGTAGATTGTGATTTCCTAACTTTGTTTCAATGCATTTAAAAAACAACTTTGAATGTGTTTCTGCTTTCAGACAATCCCTGTGGCTCCAGGTCAAAGCTCCCTCACTCAGATGGAGCTCCCAGACTCCGGGCTGGCCTACCCCTTGTGGGCACAGCCTCTTACCACCATATCTGCCATGCCCAACCCAGGAGTCCAGTTTGCCTCAGGTTCTGCAGCGCTGCCTGGATCCCCTTTGGTTCATATGCCTTTAGCCATGTCTTTGACCGCCATGATTCCTCAACCAGAGACCCAGGTGGTGGACCCTCACCCTCAGATTCTGGACATCCCACAGCATTCAGAGCATGAACTGGACCAAGAACCACAAGATCACTCTCTGGCAGAAAATCCTGAAGAAGAGCCAGAATCCCCTAATCTGCTGGATAAACTTCTGGAAGATCAGAAGGGTCATGATGATGAAGACAAGAATTTATACTCCAGCTCTATGTTCTTACCTAATGTCTGAAGTCACAGCCGTTCATCCCATTGAAACAGATTTTTTTGTAATTCAGTGGTCATGAGATTGCAGATATTTTTGGCATATTCACTAGGTTTAGCTCAATGTCTGCCTTAGTTCATAGACCATCCACCTTCCAATCAGAGCTGGAAATATTTAGCAAAGTATGAATAAGTATGGGCGAAAATCTCAGCTACTAAATGCACAAAACTGATAGATTAATTTCACAAAGATTATTTTACTGTAAAATTTGATTCTACTTAGTATTGACACTGTGGAATGAACAGAGATGCATGGCAAATGTCTCTGTCCCACATTTACAATTTTACAGAAATCTGTCCCTACCAAAAGTTCTAAATTCATTTGTATTTGTGTGAAAATGTGAAAAAAACACCAACAATTAAGACACATCATTTCCCTATGCAAACTTGGGGAATGTTTGCATGCAAGTGGTTCTCTCAGAGTAGATCTTTTCTGCCTTGCACCTGTGTTGTAGAGCCCTCTTCACGTTCTCGCTGAAAAATAAAGAAGCCCCACTCTACTAAAGTCAACAGTTGTCTTCAGTTGAAAAATAAAAAACAGTGCTCTGTTTGTAAATCCTTGGTTTTGGTAAAGTATCATGATGGTGGCAAAATGTTGTCATCAGTAATTAATCCTCACTTCACAGATTAGTTATCTTATTCCTATTGCTGACTGTTCAGCGGTGGATGCGGTCGGGGTTGTGAAAAGCCGATGATCTTGGGTTTTGCCATAGCACTGTCCTAAATATGTAGCACGCAAATATTTGATTAAAAGATAACACCTTCCAATACAAAGGCACAAATAAGGTATGTTTAAGGTTTGTCTACAACCACAACTACAGGGATAAGAACTGATAACATATTCAGTTGTTAATCTTTAGACAGGCACAACTTGTCATTCAATTTTACATGTAAAAATGTACAAATTGAGAGAAATTTTGTTGCAAGGCTCCAATAACAAAACGTATAAATGTAAATATAGAAACAAAAGATTAAATTAAAAGGAGTTTAGTATCCTTATGACATGAGGGATGAAGCTGTTGTGGAATCTGATTGTTCTGCTTTTGAACCTGCTGAACCTTTTCCCAGTGGGCAGCAGGGAGAATAAGCATTTACATGAATTTACATGTTCTTGGTTGCTTATTGCATGTATATTACAAATTAATATCATGTTGACATCTCTTATGTTCAATTAAAATGTTGTCAACCTTATCAAGCAAGCAATATGGCTGTGGCTTTTCATTCCATAAACAGCTATAATCATTTATAAGTATAGCAGATTTAGATTTAAAATAACAGAACAAAAAGTCAGTTTCTGTTAGAAAATGAGAGATAATCTACTGAAAAAATTAAAACAATGCAAATGGAGTAAAAATTTTAACAATTAAAAAAAATGTTTTTTGAAAAGTTGAAAATTGTCAATACTTTTTTAAATAATCAATGAATAAATCTCTCCTTGTATGGCTGGGTAACCTTTTGCTTCTGTCTTGTGGTATTTGACTATTCTTGCTAACCTCCTAGTTTTAGGTTAGACTGCCTCTTTTAACTTCTTCAATAGATTTTCTACTGGATTCAAGTCAGCATTTTAAAATTCAAAATGTTATTACCTTCAGGCAGAAAAAAAGAGAGATATATTTATGATGTGAGCACGTATTTGCAGATTCACCTATTTATAGATTTTTATGTGGACTGTAACTGCAAATTACTTGTGAAAACTTGTTCCATTTCTAAATAAATGAAATGCAATTTGGGAAACGTTCAATGCTACTTTACAAGCTATTGGCTAGCATTTGCAAAGCAGCCAACTCATTTTTCTTGGTGCTGATTGGCTGTAACCCCTTGATTCCCTTGCTCATTTTTTTAATCAATTTTCTGTTAGGAATCTTGGTGTCATTTTTGACAGTTACTTGAAATTGGATAAGCAGGTGAACTCCGTAATGAAACCAAGCTTTTTTCATCTGCACTTTCTAGCAAAGGTTAAAATCTAGCTTCTGTATCAAAGACTTTGAGAAACTTATCCATGTCTTCATTATTACCTGCTTAGACTACAGCAATGCATTATGGACCAATCTTTTTACTCTGCATTAGCTGCCAGTTTCTTATCTGATTGGTTTTGAAACTCCTTTATTGGTTTTTAAAGCTGTAGATGGCTGTTACGTCCCCCAGGCAATCCAATACATTTCCAGGCAATTTAGAGACACAAAAACATTCTCCTTACTACCTCCTTACTAGATTAAACGTTTCTAATCTTCATACACATTCTCTCTGACAGCGGTTTCCAGCTCCTCCTGGGTCCGAGCGCGCCAAAGACTTTCATTTGCCAATTAAACTTTCTAAGAACCATTCTCTCTCCATGTGTGTCTTTCCAGGTTGAATTAGTTTGTTCATATTTTGGTTATTTTTTATGTGCAGAATTCAAAGAGGTCAAACTATTGACTTGTGATCTGGATGGATAATAAATACTCAACAAAAGAAACATTTTCAAAAAATGTATTCCATTATTGTTGAACAATAAATAACTATGATTTTCTCCCAACTTTTGCTGTCGTCATTTCGCAAACAAGCTTAATTGCCACCAGGTGGAGGATGAAATACAGTAATTTGCAAACAGATGATGTAAACTGGGGCTGCACAGTTGGTAGAGCTGTTACCTTGGCACCAGCACCTCCCGACCCCACAAAGGGACAAAAGAGTATAGAGGATGGATGGATGGATGGATGGATGGATGGATGGATGGATGGATGGATGGATGGATGGATGGATGGATGGATGGATGGATGGATGGATGGATGGATGGATGGATGGATGGATGGATGGATGGATGGATGGATGGATGGATGGATGGATGGATGGATGGATGGATGGATGGATGGATGGATAAACACAAAAATGAAGGACATATATCATTTCTGTATGTTTTAGTAAGTTTTATAAATACATGATATGGTTCCAGTTAGTATTGCTATCCCCCATTAATGACCATTTTTAGTTAAAAGTCCGTTTTTGTTAGTTTTACTTCAGTATACCAACCTTGCCTCAGACTAAAGAGACTAGATTGAGATCTTCTCAGTGCTGTTTGTTTCTTTTTCTCAAGTCTCAACTTTGACCTTTTAATTTACAGATACCATCTTCCTGTCATCTGAGGTCACACATATAGCAATTTGATGCTAATCTAATGTTTCTTTTTTTTTGTTTTGTTGGACCAACACACCATGCATGCATGGTTGTAAAAATAGACTTGGGAAATACAAAGTCTTAACTTATATCACTGACAAATGTAGGGAACATAACTGCCTCTCAGTTTATCCCTCTTATCAGTTCACTTTCTCTTGGCAGTGAAGGCCTCCCTTTCTTGAGGTTGCCCCAGGAGTAACTGAATGAATGAGATGAAGCGCAACAGGTTTGCCAAACCTAACATCTGAAAACATTAGAGATCCTATCAAATGATCTCTACTGTTCGTTTAGAGGGAAGAGCTGGTGAGGGCGGGGGGGGATTCCTGCACATGTCTGAGAAGTGGCTGTTGGCGCATGCAGAAAAACTATTCTGGGCCACTCTTCAGGCACATCTGGGAACTCAATGAGGGCTAATATACAGGAGATTAAACTGGGAAAACACCAAGTAAATCAAACATGGTGTTAGACATGAACCATGAAACATCATCAGCTTGCACAGAGTGAGAGCTTATATGTGACATGGTAATGTTAAACGGTGTCTGGTAGGGGTTGCACCAACTAGTCGACTAGTCGACTCTTTACTCTGCAATGACTTTTTTCTGGGCCAGTCGACTAGTCACAATCACCTGATAAAACTGATTTTTCCAAGAAAATTAAAGAAAGTGAAGTAGGTGAGTTCATCACACAGCTCAAAAATGTAAGAGAAACTGAAAATTCCAGGAATACGGAATAGGGACGTTGCGTGGCACAGTGGTTCGTTGGCCCATGTCTCTCTCCCCGCTCTCCTCTCCCTCCCACCGTCCTGGCTGTAAAATAAAGGGATCTAGTGCCAAAAAAATTCTCAAAAAAATAAAATAAAATAAATAAATAAATGCTACCGGAGTAATGTGCGACAATGCGTCATGATGTCGGCCTTTTTTACACATTCAACTGATCAATGTCACCCTGCGTGTTGAAGCTTCTAACCTTGCTCTCTTATATGTACTCTTACAAATACTGTTAGGAGAGAAGTTCCAGCCTCTTTCTTAGGATCTGTTATAGGCAGGGCCGTGCAGAGACCACTAAAGGGGCAGGTGCTCAAGCACCTCTAGCCCCCCCTCCTCACGTGCCTGGTTATAAGCGATCTCTCGGGCCGTCTGCATGTCGGCTCATCCTGCAAAGTCAGAGAGCCGCTGCTGAATCAGCGGAGCTTCCCGCTGCACATCGAGGCCGAAGAGCTGCAGGTAGCAGCGCTGAATTAACCAGACAGGATCTGTTCATAATAAGTTTGGTTTGTGATGATCCAAAAGCACCATTGTGGTCAGCTGCTATGTGCAGCTATCTAGAGATCACCAGTACCCGTGTTTGAAAAAAAAAAAAAGTCAGACCCGTCTATGTGCGACTTTTTGGACTTTTCTCCACTGCTCACCAAAAAGTCCGACTGCTGATGTTAGAAAATGTATATAAGGTTATCTCATTTATTGCTTATTACTTAATACCTTTTACTTATATATTGTATTTTGATGCAGCATTTGTTTCACTCTAAATGTAGAGAAGAGTCAAGTGTTTTGATTCTTCCTTTTACCTTGAGACTAGAACAGAATATTCCATTAGATAAAGATGCAGCTTGATGGTGTGAAACCAGTTGAACGAGAAGGAAGAAACTGATGTGGGAAAAGAATGTGCTTATCTGCGAAGTTGCAGTTTGTGTGCTCCTCTCCCCTTTAGAAACTGCAATTCTCATGTTAACCAGGGCAACCTAAGGAAATAAAGAGCTGGGAGAGACAGGACGTAACTCAGAGTGGTTTGGAGATTGTAACTGAGTATGTCTCTGAGCACTCTCCTCGCGAGTAGAATTGATTACTGACTTTGTGCCTTTCTTTCCTTGTGTATCTCAGAATGTCTTAAGGTGTTTAAACCTGACAGCTGATAAAGCCTCCAAGTTGTTGTGAAGCGTTCTGCGTCAACGTGGCGGCATTTAATACACCTGGGTTTGTATTAAAAGATGTTAAGTTGACAGGAAACGTCAAATATTACTGGGTAATTATGTTACCGGAAGACATTGCCGACAATACTTAAACCCAAAATTATTATTATTTTTTTATATTTAACATTTTTATTAAGAAAGCCCTTTAAATTACAATGATATAATTATATTGATTTTGTTATTTTACATTCTTTCTCAGTTTTCTCACTTTTTCCTTTGACAGGAAGAAAACAACAAACAAACAAAACAAATCGAAGAACAACAAAAAAAAAGGCAAAACAAAACCAACAAAAACCAACCAGAACTTAAATGGGAGTGGCGGGGTAGCCTGAGTACCAACCAATCACTGACATCACATATCAAATTCAAACATCAATCTGAATGAAACCAAGGTTTACAAAAACATCAGTAATTTTGCAGTAAGCATATTGTGAAGTAACGTAAAAGTATTGCGAGGGAACGCAAAAGAAAAAATGTTCCCTATGTCCCCGAGAGCAGCGGTCCCCAAACTTTTTATCACTGCGAAGACTTGGGTGAAGACTTGACAATTTTTCCTTGAATTTCCCCTTACGACAATCTTAGAACGTCGCTCGCAATAATCATAGCCGATCATCCTGCCGTGTGCGGTTTGCTCAGACTGATCGCGTCCAGTCGGTAGAACATCGGGACCGCTCCGATCTAAAGTCAGGCATATTCTTGCAGCATTTAGGGTTTTCCCTGATTGGGAGCGAGAACGCAGCCTGTTGAATGTGACAGAATCAGAAAGCGCAGTGACAAAGGTCACAGAGGGAAATCCCAAAGAGCTGAAATGCTGCAACAAGTCCTGTGGACATCAGACATGATATGTGAAAACAGCATAAATGTTTATTCAGCATTTGGTACAAAGAATATCTACAGAAATGATAAGGAATGGAGTTGGAGCAAAATTGCTACCACAGTTGATAAACCCAACTTTTCAGCTATCCATCATTAACGTGACACAAGGCTACTCATTCAGTCAGGGCTTGATGCTTACTCCAGCTGTATGCATTGCAGGTAGATTGTAGTTATTCTGTACTAAAGCCTGCTCACATGGCAAGATTTGCTTCTGTTATGTGGCTGAACACACGAACCGACCGAACCTGTTGTACTTTTATTGGCTCCTGTGTGGTCACAGAAGTTTTGAAAACCAAGATCCCAACTTATTTTCTGGAGATCCTGACTCTTTTTTTGTTGAGATTCTGAGAAACTATATGTAGTTCCCGACTCTCAGGATCTCGAGAAAAAAGAGTCAGGAAAAAGATCCTGCAGCCTCAGATAATACGAAAAATGAAAATATTTATTTCTTGTGCGGCCTGCTACCAATTGGTCCACAGACCGGTACTGGTCCGCAGTGTAGTGGTTGGAGACAACTGCCCCAGAGGGCTGCACACAAAGAACTATCTTCATAGTTAGACTGTTATGTTACCATAGGAATAATCTGATGCTGTAAGTAAAATCTTTGATAGTTGTTCATTAATACGTCTTAGTAAACAATTACATTTGACTGCTTGGTCAATTAAACTAGGTCTCCTCTCCCCGATTTCACTAAATCCATGGTGAAAGGCTGTTAGTGGTACTGATGTTTGCAGCAAGAGGGGCCCATGAATCAAATTTTGCTCCAGGCCTCATTCAGCATTGGACCGGCCCTGCATGATGAGCTAGACTCACTGCACAGGCATCTCTGCTGCTGGATGTAGTGGGACAAACAGGAGATTTCATTCATGTGGCTTTAGTAGCTCTTCCATTTCGTGTCTATTGAGTTTTTCATAATCGCCACAGAGATGTTTATGGTTGCCCAAAAAGTCTATGGGACAAGTTGTTCTGGTCTCCGCACGGCCGTGCAGCAATTTTACCTGACTTTAAGTAGCCTCTTGATATGCATTGCGTTGGTGCAAAAAATTAAATAAAACAAACTGGCTTTTCTCTGCTAGTCAAGAGGTGAGCGCAAAAGCTCCTCCATGGGCTCAACCACCGGTCCTCTAATGCACTGGAACCGGGAACTCACAGACAGTGTCAACATTTTGAGACGTAAACACATGTGCTACACATAATGCTTTGTTCACAAAGATATATGATTGTCACTGCACGCTCTAAATGTGCACCTGTGCACGTATAGCATGACGGCCCGCCAGGCCCGTCACATACACTGGGGAAACTCTTGTATTGTGAAAACGTTAATAAATGTTTATCACTAATTTCAGGGACTGACGCTCATACAAAATATAATATAGATTTAAGATGGTTGTTAAAAACTTGCTTATGGTTTTTTATTTTCAAAAGGTGCTTCCAGTCTGACAAACGAGCCTCACCAGAACACATCGAATTCACCACAAATGACTCTGTTTCTTTTCCCATAAAGGAATTTTTTCTCTAACTACTCCCATTGCTTCAGTAGCACTTCAAAATCTACCCACTCAGAGCTTTTAGGGGAGAGTCAAAAAATGAAATTCAAGTTAAGTTAAAACCAGATGCTGCAGAGACTGGAGCCCTCCCCCATCTCTTCTCCCTCTGAGTGTTTCATTCTGTTTTCTTATGTGTTTTTTTCTGCTTCATGCTTCCCTCCCTAAAACTGACTGTTGGTGGTGTTCGATGTTCATGCAGTTACAAAGTATGCAATAGCAGATTTAGACAGATGTTAAGTAGAGAGGAAAAGTAGAAATATTACTGGGTAATTACATGTTACGGGAAAACATCACTAGTACTATCTAAACTCACAACTAGTCTAAAAAACATCAAATGAATATCAATTATTTGCACTTCTGTTTAATCCAAATTAAGTCCGTGGCTCCATTTGGCCCCCCAGGGCTTCAGGGGCCCATAAATGCTAATATTTTAACTCAGAAATGTAACATTTCTTTATCAGAATTATCAGTGCTGCTGAATTTGATTAAATGGTTTAAGCATACATATATTAAAAGATTTAAAATTGTTTGACAATTTTCATGGTTATATTGTTTTGTCACTATAGCAACAATCTGGTGCTGTGAGTTTAATCTTTGAGTTTGGTAAACTTCAATAATAACTGATTATTTTTAGGTTGGCCAGTTAAACTATCAATCAATCAATAAAATTGTATTTGTATAGCACATTTCGTCAGCAAAGCATTTCAAAGTGCTTTACATCATGACAAACACAAACCGCAGAGTCATGCAACAGAAGTGGAAGAAGTGCATTACTGTCAGTCGACCATGGCTCCATGCAAGACATCAACTCATGGAGCCTCATTGGTCATGTGAAAGGTTAAAAATCAGCCAAGAACTGCTGGTTAATGATCTAGAGGCAGCTGCAACCACAGTTTCCAAAACAAACATCGGTAACACATTGAGATGTAATGGTTTCAAATCCTCAGGTGCACCCAAGGTTCCTGTCTGAAGTTTGCCAATGACAATATCACTCTGAGAGAGACTGGGAGAAGGCGCTGGATAGATGAGAACAAGATTGAGTTCTTTGGCTGCAACTCAACTCGTGTTTGGAGGAAGAAAAATACAGAATGTTTACATGCTTAGTGGTGGGGATGTTGTTCCCCCCCCACCGGTGAGTCGTTGATCGACTTGATTTACCGGTCGACCAGCATTCCTACCCTCTATGGTCATGAGCTTTGGGTCATAACCAAAAGAACGAGGTCATGGATACAAGTAGCTGAAATAAGTTTTTCCTGTAGAGTGTCTGGGCTCTTCCTCAGAGATATTCTTATTCAAGTTTACAATGTATTACAAATCTGCTGCCTACACTTACAGTTAAATTGATGCATTAAATTAAATTAAATTAAATTAATCAGCAATGGGTTTTCTTTTGCTCTGAAGTTAACTTGAACTGCACTTTATGGGTTTTCCTTGTTCCTCAACACAATGAGATCTCAATGCAAACCCAGCTGGAGCAAAAAATGACATTTTTTTCTGGTGTTTTATGTTTTACTTTTACTTATTAATGTACATAACTTTACTAAAAACAAATTTAAGTAAAAGTTCAGGTTCTGTTAAATAATAAACAAATTGTAATTAAAGCAATATGAGTAAATATAACTAATTACTTTCCACCGTCTGTACCAGAATCAAAATATATATATTTCACATTGTGAAGTGCTTATACTTTCTGTGTTATCCATACAAGTAGCAATAACTAGAAATATATATATATATTTTGTTGAACTATTTCACCCAATTTCAAATTAAACTTCCTGTTTGTGTCGGTAGATATAGAGGTGATGTAAGAAATCGACATATTTTAAAATATGAATATGTTCTTTTAAGTTAAATGCATTCTACTTTCTCCACTAAAAGCATATTTTAGTAGTGAGTCTTGTGAAAGATATTTTTGTTGACAGCCAGTGAGTGTCTTTAAAGGCACGCAGAGGAACAAGCCTGCACAGCATCGATACATGTCTTCTTGGGTGGGACTCAGTGAGTTCTCAGAGTTTATTGTGGAAAGGTTGTGCAAAACACATTTCACTTTCTCCTCATGCTGAGCCCTTCATATAATGTTGCTCTCATGCTTTTCCCACTCATTCTACACTTTGAGTCATTAACAGATGAATCATTGCTTATTTCTACTAGGTTTACTATGGTTTTCCACATCTGCCATTTGGAAGAGTTTGTCAATAAATATCTCCTTCTTCATTTTTTACTGTGCATAACAGCAGAACAATTCTCCAGTAACTGTTAATGTAGGTAGCTGCTTTTTTATTACAAATGTGCACAAAACTGTGTCAATAATTCACAAATGTAAAAAAATAAATAAATACAATTGATTTATTTTTTGCTTTTAAATTTTGCTTTTGCTGTGTTTCCATTAGACCAGAAATGACAGACTGGGGGAATAAGCTATCTCTATGGAGGATATTTTTTGCAACCTGAAGGTAATAGTCCAGATGTTAGTTGCCCTTCCTGAGCCTAGACCTGCAAGTTTTTGATAAAAGGAAAGTCAGCCTGGATGATCCTCTCTGCAGACCTGATTGCTTGGGTTTGACTTGTTTAGTGGATGTGCTAAGCCACACAGTGCACAGGACAGACTGTGTAAATCAGAGGTCTCATTCTCATGGCCCGAGAACGCAGGACTGCAATTAGTCCTGCGGGCCAATTGCAGCCCGCAGGACGATATCTTGTGGCCCTCACCGTGATATGAAAGTATATTAGTGCGGCCCACAGGGGGAGTGGACCTCTGAAGGAAGTCCCGCCATTCCCACTGTTCCTCATCCTTGCTGACATTCAGTGCTAGGCTAAGTTACACCGACTTCATGCACAAATCGGCCTTTTTGATATACTGGGTTAGAAAAAAACTCTGCCCCACTTTGGCCCACCAGACTCCTGTCACTTTTAGTTTACAGCAAAGATCTGTTTTATTTAGAGAAGTCACTTAGCAGGACAATAAAGCAGGTCTGTGTGAGGATAACCTTTTTCTGAACCCATATAAAAGTTAGGGAAGCAGGAACCCTCCCAAATTGCATACATTAGAGAAGAAAACACACCTTCCTATAAAAGTTTCGGAGCTTAAACAGCCAGTCAGATCGATGGGGTACGGCCGCACTGGCGCTCTCCAGAGACACAATGCATCGCTGTGTTTGTCTTTGTATTTGTCCATTTTACTACTTCTTTCAAGTAATTAATGTTTGTCTGGTGGGACCCTCGATTTTGGAAACGAGAGGAGGCATCGAGCTCAATAATTATCCTCTCAATAGTTCTAATTCCTTTTCTGGGTTGCAATAATAGAAGTCTCTGTATCCTAATCTAAAAATTAATCTAAGAAGTATAATCTAAACAGTGAGTACGCTACAGTTTGTAAAAAGAAAAATAAGCTAAAGAGTGACTAATAAACTAGAGTCTCTGGATTCCAAGTTTGTTCTATTTCCTTTTCTGGGTTAAAAGTGAGTACTCCAAAGTTTCTAACAAAATAAAATAAAAGAGAGGAAAGGACAAAACAAACAAAACAAAGACGAAGTGAAGGCGGTGACATCACAGGCCCATAAAAACCACTTTGCTCAACCTCCCAGCAGAAGTCCGATAAGATGTTGTTATCAAGGCATGTCCTTGGGAGCGCTCAGCTCCACAGATGCATGGATAACAGGAGGGAGTTAGATGGGATGGAGCATTATGTTTACATATTGTCAAGGAGACTGGAAATATGCTGCCCTTCCAAGACAACATGGGGGAAGCCAATTCAGATACAGAATGTCTTAGGTCAGATAGATTATAAAATTCAATCTCCCGTAAAGTCTCTGCGATACATCTCAGTTCCCAATCATCCAAATTAGTGTGGCCATTCCACTGTCCCAGAACTAGCAACTTCTCCAAGATCGATTCCATCCTGTTAAGGAGTTTTGGAGTCCTCTGCTGTGCTGCTAACCCTTCTTTAAGTTTAGGATTTAATTTACAGAATAACTGGTTTTGTTTATAAGACAACACATCACACTGTATTCTAGAATAAGTGCGCACATTTTAGTTTACAGTGTTGTGTTTTGCTTGATTTAACCTGTGTTTGTTTTTGAGTTTCCTCAGCGCAGCTGCTCCAATCCTTCAGGAGAGCAGATAGGTGGAGAAGGGGTGGAGAAGCCAGCTGAGACTGCAAATTGGTTCTTACCACTACTCATCATCCAGAGGGGGGAATGGGATTTTTCTATGTTAGTTTCAGTTAGGTTTTTGTGTGTTCTCCCCTTTGTGTTTTGTATGTGGCCTGATCAGCCAGTATTTAAGTTTCCCCTTTGTCTCAGTTAGGAGGTCTGTTTGTTTGAGTTAGTCTGAGTTGATGTTTGTTACTTTGACCTCTTTTATGGGCCTAATTTTATCCTCTTTTCATTATTTACCCAAGTTTTTGTTTTGGGTTAAATAAAAAAACAACTATTTTTGACTTTAAACCTGTGCCTGGCTGTTCCTTGACTGCTTGGTCCGTCACAGTGCTGTGAGAAGTGGGATCTTGCAGTTAAAGGAACAGGTTATTTTTTTTAAGTAGTCCCTCTCCTCTTGCCAAGCAAAGAGCAGGAAGGAGTGCCAAAGGACAAAAAGGAGATCCTCAAAACCAGCCTGTCGGAATGGAGGAGCAAGTTGGGGAGGAAAATGGAGCCTCTGGAGGGGTGGATAGCGCTGAGGGTAAGAAGCCAACAATATCAGAAGTGATTTACATTCTTCATTCTCATATGGGCCAGTGTTACGGCCGGTGGCCTTGTAGGTTTTCTTTTTCTCTTTTTTGTACATCTGCAGCTCCCTAATCGTCAACTGGACTCTGCTGGGAATTGGATGCAGCCCTCATCCTCCAGTGCCACGCCCCTGAGGTCTGCCGCAGAGCCGATTGGCTCCCCAATCAGTCAGCTCCACCAATCGCTGCTGAGGCCTCCCCTTTTAAACAAAGACTTCCTGGCAGAAGGCGTGGCTGATTTGTTTCTGAAGAGAGCTTGCCACCTTGTCGGGTGTAGACTACTGCTAGTAGCTGTGTCTTTTGTGTGAGTTGGTTTGTAAGCCTTAATAGCTCTGTTAGCTTTTGTCCCTGTGGGTTTTTCTGTTCAATCTCCACTAGAGATTTGTAGTTTGTTTTTTGTCTAACCTTGGTTAATTTAGACTTACGGTCAATTTTGTTTGGTTAAGGTCTTTTGTTTACCACTCCGACTGTTTTGTGGATTTTGTTTTATTTAGTACTTTTGGTTGTAATCCCCTAACTTTTGATTGTAGTTGTTTTGTTACCTTTTAATTTTGTCATTACCAACACAATAAATACCAAACTGACACAACCTGTAACATCTAGGTTGTTTAAATGTTGCTTCCGCTTCCCCTGGCTGAGCTGGGTCATAACAGCCAGCAGGAAGCAAGACGAAGGGAGGAGTTTAATCTGCAGGAACAGCGCTTCAGGGCACTGTGACACCAATTTCAGCTGCTACTGGTGGAAGTGCAAGCGCGTACCACCCCGGCTCCTGAGCCTCAAATGGATGAGTCTCAACAATCAGATGCGGAAGTAAGTGAAGGTGATGATCCTACCTGTTGCAATAATGAGCAAATGTATGCTCCCTCAGGTCAGTTTCACTCTCATGAACCCAGACTTGAAAAACTGACAGATGAGGATGACATTTCACATTCTCTAACAACATTTGAACACATGGCTCTAGTTTGTCGGTGGAAAAAAGCAGATTGGGTTTTTCATCTGATTCCACTACTCTCTGGCAAAGCAAGAGGTGCGTTTGTTCATATGGATATGGATGACTCTTTGGAGTATGATAAAGTTAAAGAAGCTGTTCTTCAAAAGTACGACATTAATCCTGAAACATACAGACTGAGATTTCGATCATTGAAAGTAAAACCCGAGGAGAATCCAAAAGAACTGTATGCAAGATTGAAAGAGTTGTACGGAAAGTGGGTGATGCCAAAACAAAAAACTGTGCATGAGGTCAGTGAAATAATCATTTTGGAACAATACTTAAGAATGTTGTCTCCTGAGTTGCAGATATGGATTAAAGAACATAACCCAAAGTCGGCTGCAGAGGCTGCGCAGTTGGCTGACGTGTTTGTGGCCGCATGGGAGAAAAGGGCAACTATGGAGTCAAAAAGCATGGAAAATGAGGGAGGCTGCAAAACTTGTTCCCTATTACCAAAAGGCAGGGGTGAGTAAACCTCTAAAGCTTTACTCATTGAATTTTCCATCAAGTCATTGAATGTTCCATCAAGAGTCCCAGCCAAGACAGTGATTTATTATCTGTGTGGGATGGAAGGACACACAAAACCAATGTGCCCGAAGAACTCCACAAAGATAACACAAATGTGTTTTGTGCCCAGACAAAGTGTGGACTCTAAAGTGGCGTTTGGTTTAAGGACAACCTCAATTGAAGTTGAGGGTAAACGATTAAAGGCACTCATTGACTCAGGAAGTACTCAAACTCTGGTGCACAGAGACTTTGTTCCAGCAAATAAAGTTAATGTGGCAACAATCCCTGTCCGCTGCATTCATGGGGATGAGTTGTCATATCCAACAGCAGACCTGTATATTAAAGTACAAGGCCAACTTTATCTTCTAAATATTGGTGTGGCTGAGAATCTGCCATTTCCAGCAGTGCTGGGTCAAGATTTGCCTGAGTTGTGTGATTTATTAAACTCCGGCAATATGTGCAACATTGCATTAACCAGATCTCAAGCTAAAAAGAGAGAGGAGTATCAGCAACCACTCTGTGCCTTGCCTTTTTATGATGCGGACCTGGAGACCACACCCGGGAAGTCTCGCAAGTCCCGCAAACAGTGACGGCAAGAGAAATTTCAACACACTGTTGTTAAATCACCTTCTAGCTCTGAGCCCGAGTTACCTTGGGGATTTAAAATCCCTGATAGCATCATTGAAATGCGGCACGGTGATCCAGCTCTAACATCTTTATTTCAGAAAGCAGAGGGAAATAAACATCCTGAACGTGGTTTGAACGGCCTGGAGGAATTTTTGCTGAAAGATGGCATCCTATATCATCAGCATTGCAGTTGGTGCTTCCTGGACCAGTCCAGAATGTGGTGCTGTCTTTAGGACATTCCATCCCATGGGCTGGCCATCTTGGAAAACACAAGACAATGGCCCGCATCAGAAAATATTTTTATTGGCCTGGAATACGATCTGATGTGACTCTGTTCTGCAAAAGCTGCCCTCGGTGCCAAAAGTCTTCCCTAAAAATCCCCTCCAGAGCTCCTCTTCAGTCTTTGCCAATCATCAGCACCCGGTTTGAACGGCTGGGAATGGACATTGTTGGTCCCCTAGAAAGAAGTAAATCAGGCAATCGTTATATGCTTGTGATCCTGGATTGTGCTACAAAATATCCAGAGGTTTTTCCTTTGAAATCATCCATCCATCCATCCATTTTCCTACACCCTTGTTCCCTTACTGGGGTCGGGAGGGTTGCTGGTGCCTATCTCCAGCTGTCATTTCGGGCGAGAGGCGGGGTCACCCTGGACAGGTCGCCAGTCTGTCGCAGGGCAACACAGAGACATACAGGACGAACAAACATGCACACACACACACTCGCATATAGGGACAATTTAGAGAAGCCAATTAACCTGACAGTCATGTTTCTGGACCGTGGGAGGAAGCTGGAGTACCCGGAGAGAACATGCAAACTCCATGCAGAAAGACCGGGGCCGGGAATCGAACCCAGAACCTTCTTGCTGCAAGGCAACAGCTCTACCAGCTGCGCCACTGGGCAGCCTCCTTTGAAATCAATAAAAGCTAAAGCAGTTTCCATCTGTCTCATACAGCTCTTCTCACGGGTTGGGTTTCCTGCTGAAATTCTCACTGACTGTGGAACTAATTTTCTGTCCACTTTGTTGAAGCAGGTGTACCAACTCCTTGGAATTAAGAGCCTGAAGACCACTCCATACCATCCTCAGACAGATGGTGTGACAGAGCGCTTCAATCAGACCTTGAAGCAAATGTTGTGCAAGTTTGTCAATGAAACCGGCACAGACTGGGACCAGTGGCTACCTTACCTTCTCTTTGCATATCGAGAAGTGCCACAGGCCTCCACTGGTTTTTCACCATTTAAATTGCTGTATGGCTATGAGGTACGGGGTCCCCTATCGCTGTTAAGGGAGACTTGGGAGGGTGACAAAGAAAGATCTCAAGCTGTAAATGTTGTCTCTTATGTTGTCCAGATGCGGGAATGACTGGAAAAGATGACGGCATTGGCCCAAGCTCATAAGGAAAACAGAAACATCAGAATGACTGGTATGATCAGTCAGCTCGCCAGAGGTCTTTCAGTCCTGGTCAGAAAGTGCTGGTGCTCCTTCCAAGTGCTGACAGTAAACTGTTGGCAAAATGGCAAGGCCCATATGAAATCCAGAGCAAACTGGGACAAACAACCTACAAGATTGCCATTCCAGATCAGCCCCGCTCCACCAGAGTGCTCCATGTCAACCTGCTTAAAGAATGGGTGGAGAGGCCAAAGACAGATGTTTTTCTTATTCAGGATGTGACAGAGGAACAGGATAACCAGTACCTGCCAAAGCCCTCACCTCCATTTGTGGATCTGGACCGCCTCTCAGGTGAGAAATCTGTGTAACTCAAACATGTTCCAGGGAAATCCTGGTAAATTATTGTCCAACATGTCCAACATATTGTCCAACATGACATTGTATTAAAAAATGGAGCTTCTGTGAGAAGGCTGAGTTACAGAATACCAAAGCGCCTGTTGGTTTCACTGAAAGAGGAAGTCGATCTGATGCTGTCACTCGGAATCGTTGAACCATCAAGAAGTGAGTGGTGCCACCCAGTGGTCCTGGTGCTGAAGAAGGATGGCAGCATACATTTCTGCATTGATTTCAGGTACTTGAATGGAATAACACAATCTGATTCATATCCAGCTCCCCGCATCGATGATATGGTTGAGCGGATTGCGAAGGCCAGATACCTAACAACCATAGATCTCTGCCAGGGTTATTGGCAGGTAACCCTGATGGAGCATTCAAAAGAACTTACTGCTTTCAATTAAGGTGTGGTCTTCAGTTCTTTCAGAGGCTGCATTTATTTCAAAATTAACCCTTAAAGAACACACAGCACCATGACATCTTGGAATTTACTAAAATGTCTAATCTTCTACTTTTTGCCAGATTGTGATACAGTTCTCTCAGTTGTTCCCTGGACCCAGCAAAGTCTGTCACTCTACAGAAGGACTCCACTCAATCTGCTCCTTTTTTTTCCAAAGTTCAAAAAAGTCCTAAAAGCACACAGCTGATGTTTCTTTTAGCTGACCAAAGATGTTGCCCAAACATCTTGTTATAATGAGAAATAAACCGACATGGATTTTGCCATTGTTCATCGGTGCAACGTGGAAATAAAGAACATGTTTTCTCTTGTCACGTTGTGTATTCTTGCTCACCTCTCTCTTGTTTTTGCACACGGGTTATCTCAGCTTTAATCTGTAATAATAAAAAAAAATCACCCTTCACAGGAGATGCACTGTCAGCAGCCAGCACGATACTGCAACCAGAAAAGTCAAGCTCAGGCCTGTTTCTTCAGTTCAACACCCCGAAGAAAAAAATTTAAGCTGAAGTTTAATCTCAAACAGCAAAAAAACAGCTGAGATCAGGATAACAAGCTGCATCAGCGTAGCCAAATTAAGTAAGAGTGTTTTTCAACGTTCTCACATCATGGATATGAGGCATTGGATATGAGGATACACTAGGACTGAGGCATTGGAGGTGTCCCAGTGCCAAGACAGCTGCTGTGAAATTAAAGAAAAATGGACAGCAAGATAATCTCTCTACTGTGAAAGAAAATGCTCAGGAAAAATTTCATACCCATCGAATTTTTTCAGATCCTGTGTGTTTTAGTTCAAATGGATCAACACACCCTCGACCACCATTCAAGGATCAACTTTGTCATCTCATCGGATCTGTGACGAACTGTTTGGACACTCGGGTGAGGAGAGGTGTGGAGCTCTCCACTGACCACTACCTGGTGGTGAGTTGGCTCTCGTGGTGAGGGAGGATGCCAGTCAGAGCTGGGAGGCCCAAATGTGTTATGAGGGTCTGCTGGGGACGTCTGGCAGAGCCTCTCCTCTCAAGAGATGAGGCTTTAACTCCCATCTCCGGGAGAACTTTGAACATGTTCCTGGGGAGGTGGGGAACATTGAGTCTGAGTCAACCATGTTACATGCCTCCATTGTAAAGGAGGCTTATGGGAGATGTGGCCACAGGGTTGTCTGTGCCTATCATAGCGGCAACCCTCAAACCCGTTGATGGATACGGATAGCGTCCACCAACGGGTTGAATGCTATCAACATTTCATTTCCAAAGGGAAATTAAATATTGTTGTACCTCATCAAGATTCTTGGTTAGACACATAGTTCTTCAGTCTCACAAACTGTGGTTTCTTTGTAGGGAGTCATAGATTCAGGTGATTGGTGAGGCCTCCATCTCCAGAACTCCAGAAGACCTGTGTCTTCTGTGTCTCAGAGCAAATCAGGCTGAATTGTGTTAAATGCACTGGAGAAATCAAAGAACATGATCCTCACAGTGCTGCCTGCTTTGTCCAGATGACAGTGAGTTTGTTGAAGCAGGTGTATGATGGAATCATCAACTCCAACTTCACAGTGATAAGCAAACTACAGGGGATCATGTTTGCTTATTTGGGTGGGCCAACAAGAGTCTTTCCAGGATCTTCATGATGCCCAGAGTTCCTCAAGGCTCTTGATGTTGTTAGGGCTGTGTTGGTGGGTGCGACTCTGCAATATTGCATGAAAATCCGGGGCTTTTTCCCTGGATTGGCAGACAGGAGGGCCAGTTGCCCTATTCAAAAAGGAGGACTGCAGAGTGTGCTCCAATTGCAGAGAGGTCACACTTGTAAACTTCACTGGCAAGGTGTATTCAGGGGTCCTGGAGAGCAAGGTCCATTGGATAGCCAAACCTCAGATTCAGGAAGAGCAGTGTGGTTTTCATCCTGGTCGTGGAACAATGGACCAGCTTTTATGGGTCCTGGAAGGTGCGTGGATGTTTGCTGAATCAGTCTACATGTGTTTTATGGACTTGAAGACGGCATCCTACTGTGTCCTTTGATACGGGCTGTTAGGTCCCTGTATGACAGGTCTCCGAGCTTGGTCCACATTTCCAGCAGTAAGTCAGGCTCTTTTCCAGTGAGAGTTAGACGCCACCAAGGCTTCCATTTGTCACAATTCTGTTCATTAGACTTAGACTTATTATATTGTCATTGCACAAAGAAACATAAGTGAAATTGTCAATGAAATGTCATCGTTTGGCCACTGGAGCAGGCACAAAAACCCAAGTGCCTATAACTACATAATAAATAAATAATGTTTTGCTAAATATACATAACATAGTATTTTTCAAGCAGTCTCAGACTGTTTTAGTGATGGGATTACTGAGCAATTTGATGGCCAGTGGGAGACAGGTATTTCTGAGTCTGGCTGTTCTGCAGCGGATGCTATGGAATCTCCTGCCAGATGCCAACCGGATGAACAGATCGTGGAGAGGATGGGTGGAGTCAGAGAGGCTCTCTGGTTTGCTCTGGCTACAGAGCATTTGTATGCAATGGTATGGATAGTTGGGAGTAGAGTCCCAGTGTTCCTCTCCACTGTCCTCACCACTCTTCCCAGAGACTTCCAGTCTGAGGCCTTGCAGCTCCCAGACCAGATGGAGATACTGCTGGTCAACAGGCTCTCAATGGTTCCTCTTTAGAAGGTGGAGAGGGTGGTAGGTGGGAGGGAAGCTCTTCTTATTAGTCTCAGAAAGTGCAGGCTGATGTGCCTTTTTCATGAGTGAAGTCATGTGAGTTGTCCAGCTGAGGTTATCTGTAATGTGAACCCCCAGGAACTTAGTGCTGCTGACGATCTCTACTGCTAATGAGGAGGGATGTTTGGTTTGGTCGAGACTTTCTGAAGTCAATGATCTCTTTTGTCTCGTTGACAGTCAGGAACAGGTTGTTTATTCTGCACCAGTCCACAAGATGATGTACTGCTTTTCTGTAGTTCACTTCATTGTCGTCAAGAATGAGTCCCACAATTGTTGTGTTGTATGAATATTTCATTGTGTAGTTGGCGTTAAACCTGGAATGGCAGTTGTGGGTCATCAGGGTAAACAGCAGGGGTCTCAGGAAACAACCCTGAGGGAACCAATGTTCAAAGAAATGTCAATGGAGATGTTATTACCCACATGGACAGAGTTCTGCCAGTGAGAAAGTCCAGGTCTTGGGAAATTATCGCATTAAATGCTGGGCTGAAGTCCAAAAACAGCATCCCTGTGTGGGTGTTTCTTTTCTCCAGATGTACCAGGCTCAGATGAAGAGCAGTGGAGATGGCATCTTCAGTAAAGCGGTTAGTTTTGTATGCAAATTGGAATGGGTCAAATGAAGGAGGCACTATAGAGTTTATGCACTTCATCTGTCATCATGAAGTGCTCTCTTGAAGTACTTCATGATGATAGACAGATGTTGAGGCAACGGGTCATTATTTTTATGGACAGAATTTCTAGGTGCAGCCAAGGTATTAATTGGATCCGGCTTGGTGGCCTTAGTATGGCATTTCTGCTTTTTGCAGATGATGTGATCCTACTTCATCAGGTCATGATCTACAGCTTTCACTGGAGCATTTGCAGCAGCGAGGCGGCCGGGATGGAGAGCAGTGCCTCCAAATCTGAGGCCATAGTCTTGAGCCAGGAAAAGGGAGAGTGCCTTCTCTGGGTTGGGGAGGTTGTCCTGCCCCAAGTGGAGGAATTTACGTTTCCTGGGCTTATGTTCACGAAGGAGGAAAAAATGGACCAGGAGATCAATAGGTGGACTGGTGCAGCGTCTGTGCTGGTCTGTCACGGTGAAGAGAGAGCTGAGTCAAAAAGCGAAGCTCTCGATTTACCAGTTGATGTACATTCCTATTCTCACCTATGGTCGTAAGCTTTGGGTCATGACTGAAAGAACAAGGTCATGGATACAAGCGGCTGACATTAGTTTTCTCCTTAGGGTATCTGGGATGTCCCTTAGAGATAGGGTTATTTGGGAGGGACTCAGAGTGGAGCTGCTGCTTCTTCACATAGAGAGGAGCCAGCTTGGGTGGCTTGGGCATCTGGTTAGAATGCATCCTGGATGCCTCTCTGGTAAGGTATTCTGTGCGTCTCATCAGGAGGAGGCCCAGAGGAAGACCCAGAACACATTGGAGGGACTATGTTTCTCATCTGGTCTGGAGTTCCCCTGGAGGAGCTGGCACATGTGAGGCGGAAAGGTGGAAGCTCTGAAGCTTGTAAACTGCAGCTCTGAGGGGGAGCTTCGTCATCAACAACGGCGCTAGGTCTACCCAGGCATTTTGTACAGCTGAATGGTTGCCATGTAGATTAGAGCTTTCCAAACATGCAAGAATCAAAGCAACACTTCAAGTATGTTTTCTTTATTTTTTTAAAAGGATTTTTTGGCTCTAGTGGCCTTTATTTGAAAGTAGCTGGACAGGAAATGGTGAAATGAGAGAGGGGGAAGACATGTGGCAAATGTCACCAGGCCGGGAATCGAACCTGTGACCGCCGGCATGAGAACTAAGGCCTCCATATGTGGGTTGTACTTTGCCCCTGCACCACCACAGCCCACCCTTCAGGTATGTTTTCAATGAGGGAATATGATGAAAAGGTAAAAAGTTAATTTTATATAATACTACCCCTTTAATACAGTAAGGTGTGTGTAATTTAAGCTGAGTAAACCCATGTGTTCTGAAAGGCTGAGAACTTTGCAAGAAAATAAACAGTATCATGGCACCCAAGGAATCCCCCAAAAAAACCTGGACAGCTGGAAGAAGCTGGAAAGCTCCCCCAGAAGCCTTCAGCACCGATTGCTCAGCTGGCTGAATGCAGAATGACCCCTCACCTTTCAGTTTGAAAAACACATAAAATTATGCTTGCAATAGGTTAAATTTTGTAGTTGTGAAGTGCCAAACATGTGACCACGCATATAAATAACTCTGCACAGCACTATACACAATCACACACAAGGAATATTTATATTAGTAAAAAGCTTTCCAAGTTTTTAATGAGATTTATATAATTTTGTCACCTCATTTATCAAGGAGTGTTGGAAAGTAGATTCCATTTACAGACTCAGATGTTCTAAATATGCAATTGTTTGAAGTTAATAAGGGAATCATTTCATGTATCTACTGCTATGTTGTTTTATGTGGTAGTTAGTGATTAAAACACTAACTACCACATAGTTGACTACAATGGTGAAATATTTTATCATAATCGAAATCAAGCAAATGAAGACAAGTCATCAAATTATTCAATAGAGATAACATTTAAAGAAAAAAAGAATTCTTATCAGAATTGGTAACAATGACCCAAGCCCTGTATGTAATTGGTATCGTACTGATACTGAAATGTATTGCAAACCCCTACTCTATATACCACACTGTGAAAAGGAAAAACAAAAGATGAATTGAACCTGTTGCTCCGCTAAGAGTGTTAACAGAGCAGTGCTATCTAAAATCAGGCTGGTTCAGCCTTTGCTTGAACTGTTTGACATGTAAATAGAACTTTCCTGTCACTTACTACGACACACTGCGTGTGTATGTACACACACACAGCTGCTCTTTCCGTTACCAGTGTTGCCCCCACATGCTGAAAACAGCAAAGAGTATGAATAACCCCTGATTTACTCAATGAAGCAACACTTTGGGATATGACAACACACACCTATCAGTGTTGCACTATCAATTGGAATTTAGAGTGTGCTAATATGTTTATTTCTAAACAAAGAGCTATTGTGAGGTTGTGATAAAAGCACATCACAGGATTCATACCCAACAACTGGAACTGTTGAAGGAGGTGGAATTCAGAAAGGTGTTGATCTTTTTGTTTAAAAATTAACAAGAAGCTTTGCATCTACACTCAAGGGACATAGCTTCATAAATCTGATAAAAGAACTTCAAAGAAGTGTCATAAATTTGTGTCCATAAGCCTTGTGTGCTTTCTTATCACCTTTTTACAGTGTATGCTTCAAAGAAACCTGCTGTACAACAGCTACAATAAACACTTAGTCTTAATAGGATCCACGACCAGTTGAACATGTTGGCCTGAATATGTTGCAATTTTCCTATTACCTAAAAATTTGTTGTTTGTGTTATGCCAAAACTCATAATTACTTCAAAAATGTTTATCTTTTGTTATTTTTCAACAATGGAGGTCACCATTTTTTCACAGATGGGTTGATGATGCCATTAGGTCCATTCTGGAATCTACAGACTAAACACATGAAGCCTAACTTTTTCCGAGTAGTTGTTTATCATATTGCGTTTGACTGTTGTAATTTTAATTAATTGCCACACCGTGTCACTTTTGGCTGTGATATATGAAAAAAACCCTCTAAATAACAATTCAGGCGAATCTGGATAATTTCCCACATGAAAGAAAGGAAAGCACAATGCGAGTACCGGAAGGGCCTAATCTGGACCCTGGTCCACAACACATTGAGTCATTTATACCAGCAGAAATAACAAATGCTCTAACAGGTGATCGTTACCTTAACGAGCTAAAATTAAATGTCGTGCTGAGACAGGCAGAGCCGGACGCTCTTTGAGATGCTAACAGAAGCTATACTGCCTGCAGTACTGACATCACCGATTGACCGGATCCATGGAGGTTCGGTGTCGGGTGGTAACAAAGTCCGGTGTGGCCACACCAGACTCTACACAGCACAACTGATGCCGAATTGGACACAGCGCTGCAGACGTTTGGAGAAACGTCACAGACAAGCAGCGCCAATGGAGCTATTATTATTGGAAATGCTAATGGAGCTGGAATATCAGTACTGTGGAACCACTACCAACACCAAACAAAGTTCGGATTCTAAACCGCTGTGGCCTAACTGGACACAGAGCTACAGAAGTACGTGTCATTCATCGTTTCATTTAAGAAGTGAAGGCAGCAGCAAAACACCAGCTCCCACGGCCAAATCTGTCCTCTTCCTCTATTTGGTCCTCTTCATCTTTTTTTTTTGTAACGATTTTGTTTTAGTTCTGCTGGGGTCCGTATTGTTATGTGTATTTGTTATAAGTTGCATTGTTACCCTTATTGTTATGTGTAGAGTGTTATGGGCTTCCCCTGTCTGACTCTCCTGACTCCCACTCACCTGTGACAGGCCTGTCGTGGCGGTGGAGTGGCAGGACCAGAACCGGAAGAGGGGGAGTTCAGAGTTGTATTAGCAGTGAAGCTATCAGTTGAGTTTAACGGTTTGTTAGAGGCGTGAGCTGCAGCCTCAGGAATGCAGCTCGTACTTATTCTAATAAACGCTGTTTTGTGAGACTACATCTGTGATCTTGGCGTCATTACAATATTTTGTTAAAATTGATAAAAACTAAATAACTAAATAATATCGTATTATTACGATATTGTTTTTACATCTAAAATAAATATTTCCCAAGTAAGCTGAAGCAAAACCTCGGGCATGGGAGGAGTTCGGAGAGGCCATGGAGAAAGTCTTCCGTACGGCTTCGAGGCGATTCTGGTCCACCATCCGGCGTCTCAGGAAGAGGAATCAGTGCAGCACCAACACTGTGTATAGTGGGGATGGTGTGCTGCTGATCTCGACTCGGGACGTTGTGGGCCGGTGGGCAGAGTACTTTGAAGACCTCAATCCCACCAACATGCCTTCCATTGAGGAAGCTGAGCCTGGGGACTCTGGGTCAGGCTCTCCAATCTCTGGGGACGAGGTCGCCGAGGTGGTTAAAAAGCTCATCGGTCCTGGGGGTGGATGACATTTCACCAGAGTTCCTTAAGGCTCTGGATGTTGTAGGGTTGTGTTGACTGACGCGACTCTGCAGCAATACATGGACATCGGGGGCAGTTCCCCTGGATTGGCAGACTGGGGTGGTGGTCCCCCTGTTCAAAAAGGGGGAACGGAGAGTGTGCTCCAATTACGGAGAGTGTGCTCCAATTACACGGGGGTCACACTCTTATGCCTCCCTAGCAAGGGAGGCATAAACATATTCAGGCATCCTGGAGAGGAGGGTCCGTCGGATAGTCGAACCTCGGATTCAGGAAGAGCAGTGTGGTTTTCGTCCTGGTCATGGTATACTGGTCCAGCTCTACACCCTCAGCAGGGTCCTGGAGGGTGCGGGGGAGTTCGCCCAACTGGTACACATGTGTTTTGTGGACTTGGAGAAAGTGTTTGGACACGTCCCTCGGGGAGTCCTGTGGGGTTTCTCCGGGAGTATGGGGTACCGGGCCCTTTGATACGGGCTGTCAGGTCCCTGTACGACCAGTGTCAGAGTCTGGTCCGCATTGCCGGCTGCAAGTCGGGCTCATTTCCAGCGAGAGTGGGACTCCGCCTTTGTCACGGATCCTGTTCATTACTTTCATGGACAGAATTTCTAGGGGCAGCCAGGGTGTTGAGAGGATCTGTTTTGGTGGTCTTAGGATAGCGTCTCTGCTTGTTGCAGATGATCCTGCAACGTGGTCCTATTGGCTTCATCAGGTCATGATCGCAGCAGTTCGCAGTCGAGTGTGAAGCGGCCGAGATGAGGATCAGTGCCTCCAAATCTGAGGCCATGGTCTTGAGCCGGAAAAGGGTAGAGTGCCTTCTCCGGGTTGGGGGGATGTCCTTCCCCAAGTGGAGGAGTTTACGTATCTCGGGATCTTGTTCACGAATGAAGGAAGAAGGGAGCGGGAGGTTGACAGGTGGATTGGTGCAGCGTCTGCAGTGAAGCGGGCGTTGTACCGGTCCGTCGTGGTGAAAAGAGTGCTGAGTCAAAAAGCGAAGCCAGTCAATCTACATTCCTACCCTCATCTATGGTCAAGAGCTTTGGGTCATGACCGAAAGAACGAGGTCTCGAATACATGGCTGGGCTCTCCCTTAGAGATAGGGTGAGAAGCTCGGTCATCCGACAGGGACTCAGAGTAGAGCTTCTGCTCCTTCACGTCGAGAGGAGCCAGTTGAGGTGATTCAGGCATCTGGTCAGGATGCCTCCCTGGTGAGGTGTTCCAGGCACGTCCCACTGAGGCCCCGGGACAGACCCAGGACACCCTGGAGGGACTATGTTTCTCAGCTGGCCTGGGAATGCCTCGGGATTCCCCTGGAGGAGCTTGTTCCAGCCCCTCCAGGAAGCTCTCCCCTCTCTGGGGAGAGGGGAGTCTGGGCCTCCCTTCTTAAGCTGCTACCTCACGACCTGACCCTAGATAAGTGGCAAAAGATGGATGGATAGATGTATGATAATCGTGAATGTTAATACTTGTCAGTTTTATTGTTTTGTATCTCAATAGGACCACCTGCTTTATGATGTGTGTATTTTTGTCTGGTGAAGATATGCATCACTTTATTGTTTTTGAAATACATTTTAAACTTGTATGAAATACATATTATAATGTTGTAATATTTCATGTAGTTTTATTTAAATGTATTGCTGGCCAAAACAGTTGAGAGTTGTTGATTATTTGGTTTAGATCAGAGTAGTGTATTATATGCCTTGTGGTCCATCAGGCTTTACTTGCTCCCCTCCACTAGTGTTGGTAGTTTATATTTTTTAAATCATTTAAAATAGTTTTTTACACCAGTAACTCCCAAACTGCATGTGTTCTTGCTGCATTCAGCATTTAGCCAGCAAAGCACAATCATTCATGGAACTGGTGTAGAACTTTCTCTCAGAGAGGACTTGAATCTTGCCTGGGGTCTTCCTGAGTCAGATTTACTTGTTTTTATTAAGCGTGGTTTTACTCCAAGCACCACGACCTTCTCCCACAATCCCAAAGCATCTTATTGGAATAGATGCCAATTCTCTAAACTTCTAGCTCTGGATTGCACCGTAGTCATTCGCATTTATGAACAAAGGCAACCCCAATTAACAAAATGTTAAAGTGTAAAAAAAGACATGCTTCAAAAGGGCAAACAGAGCGAAACAACATGGAGGGAACAGAAAGAGCAGTTTTTGAGGAAAAATAGTGGCAACATTGACAGGGTCTAACTGACTCAGTAGAAAAATTCCTCTGGAATCTCCCTTACAAAAAAATCCCATGAAATCACATGACTTTCACATGTGATCACTGTCATGATGTTTTCTAATTTTCGAACCCACATGCAGATCAAAACAGACAACAGGGGAATGGTTTGTAAATTTATTAAGAAAGAATAGGTATTAGTGACTGGTCCAAGGGGGTGTGTGGCTCGGCGCTGGCTTCTCTGGGTGTCTGTGCACAGGGAGACAGAAAGGTGAACACTGGTCCTGGCGGAAAAGTCAGTGGCGACTGAAAGGTCCGTTCTTACTTGAGAATGGTTTAGTCAGACTTGGGGGAGAGGACCGGAGTATGGGGCTTGCTGGCTGGGGAGATGGAGCGGGCGAGAGAGACTGCTGCGGTAGGGGGACTGGTTGGCTTGAGATCCAGCGAAGGAGGAGTGTGGGGAACAGCTGCCGACCAGGAGATCCGAGGAGGACGAGGAACTGGAGAAAAAAGGCACAAACAAGGAATCACTAGGAAGGTTATACACGGAGAGCACAAGAGAGTCTAACTGGGCCTGGAGTACCATTACTGGCTAACGCTCTGGCGCTGAAGTGTCGGCAGCTCTCCACTCATATACTCCTCCAGCTGATTGGATGAGCAGCAGGTGTGCTGGGTCCCAGTCGATGGTCACGCCCCCCAGGATGACTCAGCCTCTGCCGCTCCCTCTGGTGGAGAAAACCCAAAAAACCACCCAAACTCCAGATCCCAACAATCACATGTGGTTCACACCACTTTTTACATGTGTGAATGATGTGATTATGTGACCCACATGTGGGGAATAGGAATCACATTTGAAAACGTGATTTTCATGTGATTTTATCATGGATTATGTGAACCACATGTGGAAAATAGGAATCATGTGAATTTCATGGGATTTATTTTGTAAGGGCTCTACTGGCACATTTATTAAACTGGCACTAGCATTTGGTCAAAATTATACGTACAAACAAAACTGCCAATGTACTTACCTGCATTTTTTGTTGTCTGAAAAGTCGTATCTTACACCGCTCTGTCCACAAACTGGTTAATCCCGCCAAAAAATAACTGCTGTTTGCTTGTTTGAAGCATGCGCATTCAGAGTACGTCACAGCAGACACGCACCCGACGTGCTTATGTTGTGGGGTATAATACTGATTTGACCTTATTAATAACTGCCCGCTCAACCATTTGGTTGAGCACAGAAAAAAGATTTTCACAGGTTTTTTTCTAGGTGCGGCAGTTAAAGGGTTAATATTATATTCAATTATTTTGATTATCTGCATTCATCTAGATTGATTTAAAATGTGAAAAAGATGTAATTAAACCCCTTGTATGGAAGAGGGGGGCAGTAGCGCCAGAACCAAGAGTCCAGTAGAGGGACTTGTGCGCTCTTCTCTACACTCAGTACAAGAGAAAGTGAAAGAGCACTGATTTCATCTCATGATCATTTGGGTTGTATGTATTCTGCTTATTTTCATGTTTGATTATTTAACTGCCATTCAACCGGGCTTTGTAAGGTTGCTGAGGAGTGTGTTTATTAAAGTACAACACTGTGGAATTCCCAGTACCAATGTGGTTGTGAGTTTTTGGCCATTCTGATGATTCTGTGTCCTCCTCTCCTCCCTTAAATACAACCCAAGTGTTACAGCGAGTTTGTATGTATTTAGTTTATCTTGCTTTAATGTGATGTGTGAAGAGTGTTTGGCTAATGCTCTATCAGTTACTGTCCCAGAGTTCTAGGGCCGCCACACTTCAGTTCAGATCCATCCGGATGTAATTTAAAAGTCACGCAAAACCCTTTGCTCAAAAAATAAAAAGATTAAAAACTCAAAAATTGCTCAATAAAATAATTAAATTCATTCTCCTTTTTTCTGTAACAGAACAAAAGTTACGACTGTAACTACAGTTCTACGAATCCTGCGTGACTGCCAGAGGCGGTGCTCAAAGCACTGAATGATCACTCTTGCACATGCACAGGTTGAGTATCTTATACCAACATGGTCACGTGTGACACCGGTAAGTCTATATAGTCACATGACGATGACAGTCATAATCTTCTCACGAAACACGATGATTTCGAGGGACTGAGCGCTCTGGCGGTCATCCAGGATTCACAGAACCGTAGTTACAGTTGTAACTTTCATTCTATCTCATCCCTACTGACCGCCAGAGGTGGTGCTTAAAGCACTGGATGACGATTACCAACAGAGTCTTGAGGAACCACACACAGAAAAAAAACAACCCTGAAAACATGCCCACCTCACTGGGATGATGATGACTCCATTGGAGGGTGAAAGGCAGCCAGGTTAACCCTGTAAAACCTTGCAAAGGTATTTTGGGATGACCAGGAGGCTGCAGCACACATAGCCTCCAGAGTGACCCATGACACACTAATGCTCCTGGCAGGGGGTTGGTGGCCCTGTAGAACGTATGCCTGTCCCACCAAATCCACAATCCAAAGAGTAAGCCGCTGCTTGGAAAGGGTTTGCCCCTTTCGGGGCCGTGCGTAGCAAACAGATAGACTATCAGTCTGCCGCAGAGAGGCTGTGTGTCTGACATATGCTTCCAGTGCCCTAACAGGACAGAGTGGCTCATCAGGCCCACCTGCATCAAAGCAAGCAAGCTGGAGGGGCACAGAATAGCTCGTAGATGAGGCACATCTCATGGTACGTCATCAGGCCAAAGAGAAACACCAGAAACAGCTGGGTTTCAATGGCAACAGGATTCATGAACAGACAACGCATATAGTTCACCCACCTGTTTCGCTGAAACCATGGCAAAGGAGAAAAGTGATCTTTTTTGACAAACACTCAAGGCTCACCTCTGCCAAGGGTTCAAATGGAGGAGATCACAGTGCAGCGAGGACGAGAAAGAGGTCCCACACAGGCGGGACAGGACGTGTGGGAGGGTGCAAATATCAGGCACCTCTCAGAAACAAAGAAACATCCTTGTTATGGCCTATCGTCTCTCCACTCGCCACCGTATGCCAACAAGAGATGGCAGCAACATAAACTTTCAGAGTGGATGGAGCAGTGCTTGAAGGAAGGTTAAAATAACAGAAATAGGACAATGTACAGGATCCTCATGTCGAGCATGACACTGGCTGCTAAAAACCTTCCACTTATGGGTGTACACCAGTCATGTGGAAGGAACCCTGGCATTAGTCATTGTATGACTAATGTCAGTCATACAATGCCAGTCATCATACGCAGAGAAGGAAACGCTGGGCCCCGTAGTGGCCAAACCCAGAGCTGGAGGCAACTGGTATTGGGATCGGTATTTGTAGCTAAAAGCAAATGTCACTTTTAGCTGCATTCTCACCTAAAAATGTAAAGAATGTAAAAAAAATATGCCACTTAAAGTGTAACATAGCAAAATTTGGACCTGCAATGAATCATGGAATATGGTGGGCCATGAAGGATATACCGGACCCATCCTTCAAATCTATACCTGTTAAGTTTTGGACTTGAGAATACAAGAAATGTTGCTGTCCGATGTTATTTTAAACCCGGAGATGGGGATGCTGGAAGATACTGATGTAAAAGCGGGGGACACGAGTAATGTAACCGAGCCTATTAGACTACCGTAAACACAGGGAGGGAGTGGGAGGTGATGCAAGTAATGTGAGGGAGGGCACATTACATCCCATATAATGTAATGGGATATAATTACATTATATGGGATATTTACGTAAAATACTAATGCAGGAGCACGGCGGGAGAGGGAGATAAAATACGGTAGTTTCCCAGAAAAAAACAGGAGACTTGACAGGTATCCTCAAATCTGGTGAAAAGTGAAAAGTTTAAAGGCCACATTTGAAGGAGTCTTCGAATTCAGACAGGCCTGATCGCTGCGCTATGATGAAGTAGGTAGGCCTACAAATCCGGCCTTTGAAGGATGTAGTCTTTGAATTTGGACGCGGCTTGTGGTCCTGTTTACACAGCAATGACCCAACGACAATAACATTTTTGTGTTGTTTCTGTTAACACATTTACATGAAGACATTCTAATTACAATCTTTGTTTACACAGTATTGGTACTATTGAGAGGATAAATGATTAACACCTTTAGCTCGTTGTCTCCTCTCTCGTTCCCCGGGTCGAGGGTTTCCAGGGGCATAAGGGTAGTTCACAACATTCACAACATTCACATTCAAACATATCCAGAGTTTATTCAGACAAGCAAATGCATCAAATCACACCAACAACATACCAGAATCATCAGAAACTCAAAACCACAAGACAGACATCAATCACCTGAAAGAAACAGAAAAATGGACAAATACAGAGACCAATACGGAGACGCAGCGCGTCTCCAGAGAGCGCCGGTGCCGCCGTACCCCAACGATCTGATCAATTGTTTTAGCACCAAAACCTTTATAGGAAGGCGTGTCTCTTCTCTAATGTATGCAGTCTGGGAGGGTCCCTGCATCCCTGACTACAAGAAGTTTCACATTTCAAAGGGAAGATGCTCTAAATGATTTTATGACTTTTCTTGCGAGGCCTGGAGGAGGTGTGACAATGTGCTTCATTTCACGTCTCTGTGAGATCCTGGATTCTCCAGGTGTCCACACAAGACAGGACCCTAACTCTTATCTGGGTCCAGAAAAAGGTCATCTCTATGCAGACCTTGTGAGAGACTCTCTGAATAAACAGATCCTTGCTGTAAACTAAACGTGACAGGAGGCTGGTGGGGCAGAACTTCTCCCCCAACCCAGAATATCCAACAGGCCCATCTGGATACAAGGACTTACACAATTATCTTCTACTTGTTGATTATCATAGACTAGCACATATCCAAATTAATAGCTAGAACTGTTAATATAAAACACAGATTAGACTCATTTGATCAAGTCATGCACATTATGTCTAAGAAAAATGTTCTACTGATCAGACTGTTGATTGAGCCAAATCTAACTAAGTGTTAACTTAAATTTGAGGCCAAATCAAGATAATGTTGATCTGTCTAATATTTAAACGTGTTTAAAGTTAAAACTAGCATAATTTAATTATCATTTCCAACAGTACACATTGAAAAAGTTTCTTGCACACCACTAGTTAGTGCTAGGTTCTTTGAAACTAAGTGTGCATGTGTTTAAAAAAAAAGAAAGTTCTACTTGAAAGCACGTTGATTTGTGTTTCCCCGTCAGATACCGTTCCCCCAGATATTGGGGGAAAACATGCACTTTGTGTCTGACTCAGGGGCAGTTGGAAAAAAGTGGGATAACTTGTCTGAAACACATTGTTTGAGCTTTCACTGTGTCTGTAGTTCTCTAGATAAGAGTGCTGAACAAGGGTGTGCTTGTTATGATCGCTGAACAGGCACACGTGTATTTTGCCACCTGGGCGGAGCGGAGCGGTGAAGAGACGCTGGGGGAACCGTATCTGATGAGCAAACACGAAATGTAGTAACACCAGCATTTTCAGTAGTTTCCTCTTCTGTGTGGATTGTAGGAAGCAGGTATGTTATGCATCCTTTGAATCATGAGCTCGGGATTCCCTGACAGAAAAGGTCCATTTATTTTGTTTACAAGACAACGGACACCAGTACGTTTTAGAAACATTGCTCTCTGGAATCTGTTCTCAAACTGTGCCGTTGTCAGAGAAAACCTTTGGTGGTTTTGGGTAAATGTGCAGTACAAACACAACAAAACACTTCCATTTTCACCAGAAATTGTTGTTGCGTAAACAGGGCCTTAGTCTCTGTTCAGGCTCTCTGCTTGCTTACGAAACATTCTCTGCTTGCTTTTGGAACTCCTTTTGTACAGTCCCCTGGCAACATCTCAGCCAATAGAATGAAAGAGTTGTACAGGGTGCATTAGTTTCTTAGATAGATAGATAGATAGATAGATAGATAGATAGATAGATAGATAGATAGATAGATAGATAGATAGATAGATAGATAGATAGATAGATAGATAGATAGATAGATAGATACGCTGTTCTGGATTAGGGTTACTACAGTATATAGCGTGAAACAAACAAGATCGTCTGTCTGCAGCCTGTATAAAGTCTATGTGTGATATGGACCTTGTGAAAGCCAGACAGAGAGAACTTCCGGGTCAGACCACTTGTCAAAAATTAAATCATGAATATCGAAATTGAGCGCTTGTTATTGTTATCCGTTTTTTCCATTTCCGTTTTGTGCACTCAAGACTCCCAACAAAGACTTTAGATGCTGAAACTGAAGTAAGTGTGATTCAACAACCAACCAGTTTATGGTGTGAATACTTCTGCAGCCAAGTTAATGCACTCTTATATTGTTACATATTTCCTTCATACATTTATTTTGTCCAGCTTAATTGCACAGAATGAGTGTCAGGTTACTTTTTAAAGACAGACAAATGATCAGATGAAGTGAACAAAAGGCAAAATAAATTTGACATTCAGAAAAAAAAATCCACAATAAATGTATTTTTAAAGATGTGGGTTTTAAGTATCATGTGACAGCAAGAATCACAGATTTTTCCTATTTATGAAAAGATCTTTTAGAAATATATTCTTCAGAAAAGTGGTACATTTATTTATTAGCAGCTCATTCGAGCTCATTTAACAGCTCCAGTGCTGGTCAAAACAAACTTTTCATTCACCTTTTCTGCTCTGACCCATTTTTCTAATCTAAGTCCTGTTTTGAATGATTGACTAAAGGGACAATGCTCTGTGGTACATTTGCCTGTAAAATGAATTTACGATTTTTTTATGGAGCTGTTTCTACGGGGAATAGATCATAAAACTTTTCTTTCATTCTGGTCAGCATGCTGAAATATCACAACCAGGAAATAAAAGCCAACGGAGTTGCTTTCTCGGCTGTCAACATGGGCGTTTTTTCACCCTAAGCCAGCAGTCCTGAGCCTCCAGTGGGGGATTTCCACAAGTTTTGGCTCAGCAGGAACAGACAAGACGATTGCCAACAGGATTTGTGGAACACATGCTGAACACACTCACTTATCCACCCTGAGAGCTTTGCTACCTGACACTGATTTTAGTTGCAGAGCTTGGGAACAGGCATAAAATGCTGCCACAGCACCAGCCCCCACCCCCCTGTCATTTTACTCTCACTGAAGGCTTGTTTTCATTTGTTTTTGTTGAGGAATTTAAATATGAGGAAAAAATTTCTTTGATTCAGAGGTTGGCCTACCTGACACCAAAAGGTCAAGTACGTACTTGACACTGCAAATAGTTAAGGGCTTCAGTTTTCCAAACTTGATGAAACTTGTCATTTAATGAAGAGAGAAGAGAGATGTTTCCCACCAAACATTCACTTTTGCTACTGATGTGTTGGGACTAAGCTGAAAGGAGGCATGAAAATAAATCCTGAGAGGATTTATTTTTTCTTTTTAGAACTGCACAGGTATTTTTGTTTAGTTCAAATAATTTGCAACGTAAAGTTGAATAGTTAAACAGCAAGAGAAACACAAATCTATCTATCTATCTATCTATCTATCTATCTATCTATCTATCTATCTATCTATCTATCTATCTATCTATCTATCTATCTATCTATCTATCTATCTATCTGTCTGTCTGTGTGTCTGTCTAACTCTAATAGTGATGTCAAACTGTTTGGCATTATTTATGTGTTCACTTTTGGATGCCTTCATTTGTGATCTAATCCTAAGTCTCCTCTCATTTTAAGACACGCCCCCTGACCACGCCCAGTCTCTCTGTCAACTAATCTCATTGCCCTGCTGTTCCAGCTGCAAAACCACAGCCACCATTTTGTCAGCGCTATTGTCACATGTACCAGTGATGGTGGGATGAAGCTTCCGGATGCACAGAGGCTTCCCACCATGGTGCTTCATTTGGTCTACTGCAACATCCAGTGGACAATAAATCCACAACAGGCAAAGTGCTTAAACCTTTAAATAGAAGAACAAGTGACATTTGTGAAGCCAACAAATAAATCCTGAATATTTTCTGTTTTTATGGTACAAGAGCTGGATCAAAAGGAAAACTGAAAACAAATTGAGGAGCAGGTAAAGATGTGGGCTGGTGTTACTTTGTAACCATTCTTATGTCCCAAGAGACAACATTTGATTAATATTTATTTTTATGCTTAACAATATTTTTTTAGCCATCCACTTTAACTAAGGATCTAAGCCAGCAGTAACTAACAAACTGTGCAACTGTGATGTCCATGCAGACCTCAGTGAGGTCTTTTCATTGCATTAAAGTTAATTTGAACTTTGTCTTTTAAAACATCATAAAGTAGGCAAAACAAATTAGACCAACAGGTCCACTGTGTTTTGTTTTTTTAATTGTCATAAAAAGTTAATTAGGAAATATCAAAATGTTGCCAGGCATGAGAAATTTTGATCCATTGCAAAAATGGTGCTCAAATGAACTGCAAATATGCACACAATAAAATCCTGAAACAAGAAATGTCATTGGGTAAGAAAGCAGCTTTTTCCTGATCTTTATTTTGATTTACAAGCAAACTGATGAACGAGTTCCTTATTGAAACTGATTGAAAGTCTTAAAACGTAACTGCCTGTTCTGTCAACACAAGCCTTGATGCACGCTTCATAAAAATCCACCTGGGTCGCTTGATGCATGCGTTAAAGCCTTTACAGAAGAGACATCACTACTATATTGGCAGACTGCAGTTCTAAAACTACTTCTGTTCTCATCCATCTCAGTGGAAGAAATCCAAGACAGAGCACTGAAGGGAGATGAGAATCCAGCATAACGGGCAAGCTAGCAACCAGGGTTGACTGTTTGGGTTCTGATGAAGTTTGATAGAGCCTTAAGACTTTCATGGTGGAATATAGTTAGACTAAACTTTAAGGATATCTGCTGGTGTTTCCAGAGATTGGAGTGAAGGAGGGATTCATCTGATTTGAATCACTTTCTTGCAGTTGATGTCAAGCCATGATCTTTTCATCTATTCTGCTCAATTCCCCTGGTGTTACAATCCTTGTGTTTGCTAGCTGTGTGCTTTCCAATGAATTGCTTTAATCTCCAGATTTCTGTAAAAAACAGAAATAAGAATAATAATATAATAACCTCTTTTTCAAAAGGTGTGTGTGATGTGTGAAGTCGATTTCAAATACAGAAACAAACGGTCTGCTTTTGAGCAGGGCTGAACATGAAGCATCTAAACTAACCTAAACAATGAAAATAAATGACGGGAAGCCATGATGGAGGAGGCGAAGCGGTTCGTCTCGTTTCTGCACGTCGGAATCGTCTGCACGATTCAGCTGCACGTCTGCCAGCTGAACCCAACACGTCAGCCTAACTACCAAAGTCACACTGAACATTATAGCAACGGAGCTTCAATGTCAAGAACACTTGGTTTTCAAAATGCTTTCTAATTTAAAACTAGAAAGCATGCATTAATACTCAGCCCTCTTTCTTTATCTAGTAGAATCAGTTGCACTTTGGAATTTATCGGCATCAAAAAACAAAGTCCACCTGTGAGTAAATTAATCTCTGTATAGACTCAGATGTTATCTGAATGCCTCAGAGATTTATTAGAGAACAGCAAAAAGTATCATGGAGGACAAGGAGCACAAGAATAGGTAAAAAACAAGTTAATAAAAAATCATAACCTAGGCTCTGTTTCATAGATCATCTGAAGTCGGGAAGAATATGGACTTCAGATAAAGTCCATAGAGAATCGGTTTCCAGCTTTTGACCAGGGCTGAACATGAGGCATCTAAACTAACCGTAAACAGGTTAGTTTAACCGCAGATACTCATCTAGCTGCCTTTCCATTACAATCTGTTATCTATTTTTGTGTTTTACAAAATTCAAGTAATTGTTGCTTCATCAATATAAGTCATAAGTATATTTTGATAGATTAAGTACATTTTGTTGAGAGATCCAGCAGCTACCTTGATTTGTTGTCAAGGTAGCTGCTGGATGTTACAGTGCAGATTATTTTATTGGATTAAAATGACAGATTTCTATGGCAGATTATTTAACTTGTAACAAGACGTTAATAAGCTAAATAATCTGCCACTGCAGTTTCAGCAATAATAGCAATATTGATAAGCAATATTGATAAGCTATTGCTTACTTGAAACAAGCTCCCATATCTTCCTGAAATGGTACTGATACATTAGTTTTCTCTTATTTCAAGTGCACTAAGATATTTTCACAAGAGACTAGACCAAAAATATGTGGTAACATTTTGTGTTTTTGTAGCGCAACTTGCAAGAGTATTTATCCTGCTTAAACTGTCCCACAATTTTTATGTTTTAACATGAAACAGAGCAAGTTTCAAATCTATTAATACATAGAAATCTGAATAACTTGCTATGCATTTGTATTCAAGCCTCCTGAGCAATACTTTTCAGTTTCAAATAGTTCTGTTTTCTTTATTTTCTAAAAAAAAAAAAGTAAATCCACTCCACACACCTGTTTTATTCTTATAACCTATTTTTTTTATTGTGAATAACAAAAAATCATGTCTACTAAAATAAATCGAGGTTGTAAAAAGCAATTATAGAAAAATATCTGTCTGTGTATCCATTAAACAATCATCAGCCACTCCAGCGCAGCGTCCGGCGGTCAGAGAACAAACTGAAATGCAAAGCAGACCATCAAAACAAAGTCCAGCTGAGTAAATGAGGGGAGTCACATTTACTCTGCAGAAACACAAAATCCTACCCAGTCATTTGGTTCTAGTTTCTATTGCAGATATAACAGTATAACTGCAATAAGACAAAACTGGTCGATTATTTCACTTATAACATGGAAAAACATCATGTTATAAGTGAAATAATCTGCCAATGGAACTAGTACTTTTTCATCAACATTAAGAAATGATTGACTTGAAACAAGCTCATATTGCTGTAAAGTTCATTTTAAGTTGGTTTTGTCATATTGCAAATGCACTAAGACATCTGCATTAGAAACAAAACAAAAAAGATTCTTGGTAAGATTTGATGTTTTTGCAGCGTACAGACAGGATACAATGTAATACTGCTGGAACTCCTCATCATAGAATATTGTAACACATTTCAGAGCCCAGAGGGAAATCCTTCCTGAAGTAGCTCTCCTCCACAGGCTGGATGTAGGGATAGTCTGTGGGGGGGTAATAGGGGCCGTACTCATCGAGGGGGGCGCTCTCTGGCTGGGCCGGCCAGCAGCCAGCCACACTGTCCTGACGGGGGCTGCAGTACTGATAGGGGTAGCGTTTTGAGAGGAAGCCGTGGAAACTGGACTCCATCCTGGTGGGCGAGTCATAGCAAGACGAGGAGGAAGAGGAAAAAGAGTCCTGCGGGGAGTAGCTGTTAGGATCCAGGGGGGTGTAGAGTGTCTCTGACGAGGAGCAGGTCGCCTGGAAGAGGGGAGGCAGATGAAGAGCGTTAGTTTGTGTAGAAGTTGTCGTGGAAACAGGACACAGTGAGAAAGAGTGAGAATTTAACTCTATGAGTGGGATCCAAGTCTGGTTCAGAAAATGTTTGGTCACACCACAAATTACTGCGAAAATCACCCTGCAGTCAGCGCAGCCTTTACTGACAGTTTATTGTAAATTGTGTTAATTATTGGAGATAAAAATGTTACTTTTAACAACGTCTCCTGAAATATGGTTAAAAAGGTGAAAGACACTTTTAATCTGAGTATGTTATTTTTAATGTTAATGTCATGTTAATAAGAGCAGAGTATCACTTTTCTTTATGTGTACTGTAAAGTCTCATTTCAAGGATTTTCATTTCTGCACGACTCTGTATGCTTCGGTTTGTCTTCAACTTGCAGCTGGTCCCACAGTGAGGCTGTAAAGGACATTTCTGTCCTGGGTTTTATGTCCTGCATGAACATGTCTGAAGGTTTGTTGTTTTACATTTGGGCTGGATCTTAGTTTGGACTCAAATTAGAGGCCAAAAATATAGAAACGCAGATTTATTTCCAACATATTAAAATAACAAATGGCATTCTAACAAAAACTTTTCTTTATATATGCTTTAATGTGTTAGTTGTTTTCTTTTCATTTCAGATTTATCATTAATGTTAGCATTTTATTCAATTAATGCAGCAATGTTGGTTGTTTTGCTAGCACAGTGAGTCACATCTGAGTGTCTAAAATGTGTTTTTTTCTGTTTTGTTATTGCAACAATTTCCTGAAAGTTTCTGGGAACTGAACTGACTGCTGTGCAGCTCTTGGATTCTCCTATTCGCTCCTTAATTTTGCGATAAACTGACATGTGTGTCACACAAAAGTGAGAAAAATAAAAGTGACGCCTTTTAACTTTGTTCTTGCTCAAAACCAGAAGAGATGTTTTTCATAGAGGAAGACTCGGAGACTCACCATCCCTTGGCCGTAGTAGTCCACGTCTGAGGAGATCGCGTGACTCCAGGGCAGCGGGGAGGATGCGGGCAGAGGAGGCAGGGGGTTGTAGTCCATGGCTCCTCTGGAACTGAAGCTGTAGTCGTTGCTGGGCAACATTAAGTCCCCGAACTGCTGCTGCTGGGGGTCGCTGAACATGTGCAGGTTGCACGAGCTCTTAGTGACAGGGAGGGAGGGCGCGCGCAGCTGCGGGGCTCGCGAGCTCATGTCGGCCGGAGGGGCAGCAGGAGGAGGGTCCTGGTGACGACCTAATGAGATCAGGTTTTGATCAAAATCAGATTAATGCAATAACTGCAGATTAATCAGCAATAACGTGAGACAGTGCGGCATGCTACTGACACTGAGGAGCGTTTAGGCTCAGAGCTGACAATAATTTACAGCATCTGCATTCCGACAAGCCCTGCACAGCCGAGGCTTTCATCTGAGAGCTGTGCTCCGCGGGGTCAGGGCAGGTCAGGGCAGGTCAGGGCAGGTTGCGGCCTGTCAGCACCGGGCCATGCAGCGCACAGCCCGGTGCTGCAGATCGAAAAACTGCGGCATGCAGGGCAGGGCGGAGGCATGACTGCAGATTTTATAGAGATTGACTGAAAATAGTCAAATGAATGCAGCTTTAAAATGTTCTGAACTTTGATGTTTCACTTACTTTGGGGCAGGGACAGACAAAATTCCTTTTGTTCCAAGTAAACCTGGAACAGCAGTCAGCCACCAGGATGGTTGGATCGTATGGAGGAGGGAACAATGGAGCATTAGTTGAGTTCTGTACACATCGTCACCTTCCTTAAATAACGGCCTTTATTTATTTAGTTGTTGCCCTAAATCATCTTTTGGGAACAAATATGTGGTGATTTAATTTCTTTTGCAATGAATAAATAATTATCATATCTTTTTTAGCGAAAATTTTTTTAAATCACTTTATTCAAGAAGGTGACAATATTGTTAAACATTTTCCAGTTTTGCTTAACTTGTGGGTTGTGGGTCCGGTTCCTGCTGGGGCAGCAAAAGCATGGCAGGGGTGTGTGGGGGTGCGTGTGTGTGGGGGTGTGTGTGTGTGTGTGTGTGTGTGTGTGTGTGTGTGTGTGTTGTGCTGTTTACCGGTTGGGGTTTCCTGCTGGCCTCCTTTGCTCTGTGCCTCTGCAGCAGCTCTTTGACTGTGGTCTTCACCCGGACGCCCTGGTACACCCGAGGCTTTTCTGCACAGAAAGGCCACCGGAACGAGTCAGCCCTGTTTACCAAACCCTCTCTGTCTCACAGACACACAACTGCCTTCCATGTCTCAGCAAACCCGAGGAGAGGAAGCCCTTTCAGAAGTTAACGTGTTCACATCCATTAAATAAATTAAAACCCCCGTGTTGTGTTTCATCTTTTATTCCGTTATATAACAATAACAATAATAATAGTAATAATAATAATAGGTTTGCAAGTACATTTTAAATGATTTTATATGTGAAAGTTTTCTCTGTGAAAGCCCATTCGTCCCGCTCCATGCGCGCTTGGCCACAGAATCTTTTCTGCGCTCCCGGCTGGTAACGCAGGTTCTCGGAGTTTCCTCAAACGCCCCTCTGCTGAGTCTCAGGCTGCGGCGCTTTTCTGATCTGTTCAATCCGCGCAGACCAGGAAGAAAAGAAAGGAATATAAATCGGCACAAAGTACCGCCACAGTAAGTACTTATTTCAACGAAAATAACGCGCGCGGGATGGATTAATTACTGACTTTAACACATTTATTACGGTTAAATCGTGTTGTTAATTTGTGCAATTGATCTTAAAAAGGCTTTGGAAAGAGTTAATAAAACGATCGGACCAAGAAACTTAATAGAAATACTATAAATGTTTCGTGGTGCTCCGCACACGTTTAAAAGCACAATAGTGCACTGGGTGTGTCGACAAAAAATACTCAGGAATTTTCCTCAGTTTCATGATGATCAGATGATGTGTTGTGGAAAAAAATGTTGCAGCCATTTCATGTCCCAATCATCTCTTCTCCAGTCTCAGTTATTTTATTTCAATCACTCCTTACCCCTTCTTTGAATGCATGGCAGTATAAACCGACGGCGTTTGCACATGGGATCATTTGCAGGATTTCTAAAACAACAAACAAAATAATAACGGAGCTTAGAAAGCGTTAAAGAACCTGGTGCATATGCGCGCGTAATTTGGCCCCAAAGGCGCAAATTAATGGATTGGTGGAGAAATTTGATAAGACATGAAAGGCTCGGGTTCAAAACCTCCTCTGATAAATATTCATATAGTTAAATGCTTCTCTTTGATTTGTTTTAAACGTGGGGAAATAGTGGGCTAAAATGACACGCAGACACATCCCACTCAAACGCCCTGTTACGCACAAGCAGTTCGGGCAGAGCGCCGAAGTCTTAAATCTTAGCTCCACTGGCAAATCACCTTGATCAAAAATGTGTGCAAAAAAACTCTCATCTGCGTGTCCTGGAGTGCGTCAACGAAACGCTCAGGGTGAACTAAAGCGTCCTGCAAAATTCATAAAAGTCGGTTAATCTCTCAGGAGCTGAAAGTCTGCAGGACACATCCAGCTTCCACAGGGAGGCAGGTGGCAATAAAATATAACACAGCCCAAATAAGGCTGAGAAAAGATGTTTTCACATTTAGGAATTATTGCAAAAGTGCATAAAAGTGAACATCTAGAAGGTAAAACGGTCATCCACGTTTTGTCCTCATTCCAACTTACTTTCATTCACAAAACATCTATTTCCATAACCAACATTAACATTTCTTTTTTTTCTTTCTAACAGGACAAAAGCCAAAAAATGAGAATCTTCAAATAGAAAAATTCAAACCGCATAACTCACCAGACATGATGGCTGAGATGAGGAGAGGATCCCTGGAGAAGACCTTCGGATCTCCACAACGTTCTGTTCTGCCTGAGCAAAATGGCCAAGAACCAAATTTCTACAAAAGTCTCCAAAAACAACAAGTCTGATGACTTCTGGTGGGATCAGAGCATACAACAATATTGTAATAAAGCTGGGGAGATATTAGTTTGAGATTTTCTCCCTCCATCCCTACTATTTAAAACCCCTAGAACTCAATGATTTGACAATGATTTGATTGCGCGTTACTTACAATTTGAATATTCAGAAGCAACGCTCTCAAATCAATTTTTCAATAAAAATAACTACCTAAGGACTTTGTAAAAGCCCCACTTTAATGTAATATACTTGTATTTTATGCTTTGGTGAGAAAAAAACACATTTTTATCAATTTTATGCTCATTTTGTCATATCAGAGCATCACAGCCCTTATTACACACACCAGCTATAGATGACGCTTTTTGCGCACATTTAAAGGAGAATTTCACCCAAAATCTGACCTCACATGCCCACTGATGGACCACGCGCACAAGAAATATGTGAAATGTTCATTTTTAGAGGTTTTATGGGAAAGAAAAACGCACAAAAGTGGAATAGAAGGGGGCGGGGCCAATGGCAGCAGCCATCTTTGCCTTCGCAGGCCTTGAGCTGCTGCAGCAAGTGGTTCCAGAGTTCTCACCTGCTGCAGGGCGGGAGGCACTGACCTGCTCTGCTGACAAAATAAATAGTTCAAAAAGCCTTAAACACAACAAATCCTACAGTTGTGTTTTTTTATGCTCGCAGAGGAACTGAAGCCTATTAACAATAAACCATCTCTTTGATCACATATTAAGAGATTTATAATAAAGTTGATCCAACAAAATAACAAAAACATAGTAAGTACATGTAAAAATATTTATTCACATATTGATCATTAAATAGCTGTTGATGTGCTTAACATTTAGAACATGTTTACATTTCTATTTAATAAAATAGCAAATTCTTATTATTTTAATATATTTAGGGGTTTCTAATCATTTTCTTCAATTTTGACTGCTGTTAAAATTACATGTACATATTTTAATTATAACCATCTCTTCAACTGGATGCTCATCAATATAGTAGCTTTTTTTTTTTGCTTTGGTCTATATGAAGAAATTTTACATGATCATGATATGAGAGGATGAATTTTACATTGTATATATATTTCTATAATGTTTTTTTGATCATAAAGTCTCGTCCTCTGCCTCGCGCAGTCCCAGCTCTCTCCAGAGCGCCACCGCCCAGCGTTTCCTCTTCTGGCGGCTCAGTAGCGCCATCTCGCGGTTACATACCTAAACCTTTGCCGAGTTATTACCAGATATGATATGATTCTCTCCTAATACGGCATATGAAGTACCTTCACCATGTCAAAGCTTCCTTATAACGTTGGTCATCATGGCAGAGAACCAACTAATATTTAACGATATTATTTGATTCTTTAGGCATGAAAACAGATGCAGGTTTCAACAGTTTTTTTTCCTCAAAGAATGACACAAAAACACAAACATTTGTTTTAGATGATTTTCTTGTCATTATGTCGCAATTTATGTGATTTGTGCTGTTGTTGTTTGTAAACATTATTTTCCATCCCACTGCGAAAGAAATATCAATTCCCAAATTTGCATGTTTTTAAATGTATCTTTATTTTAAATAATAAAATTTAAAAAAGTTACATTTCTTTAAATTTCCCAGAGAAGATATTAATCAGAGATTATAAATTGTCTATTTCCATAGTCGTGTGACATTTGCAGCTCTAAATGAGCTTAATTAGGCTGACAGCAGAAATGACTCTTCAGTTTGTAAAGATTGACCCCTGACCTTTCAGCAGCATACAGCAATCTGAAGTGAAGCAAAAAAATGCATCCATCTATCCATCCATCCATCCATCCATCCATCCATCCATCCCATCCATCCCATCCTCCCTCATCATCTCATCCATCATCATCCATCCATCCATCCATCCATCCCTCCATCCATCCATCCATCCATCCATCCATCCATCCATCCATCCATCCATCCATCCATCATCCATTTTCTATACTCTCTTGTCCCTTAGTGGGGTCGGGAGGTGCTGGTGCCTATCTCCAGCCAACATTCTGAGCGAGAGGCGGGGTCACCTGGATGGGTCACCTGGACGGGTCACCAGTCTGTCGCAGGCTGCACAAGCCAATTGATGTCAATGTGCAGCAGAAATCCAACTACAAAGCACATTCCTGTATCAATCATTCAGTCTAAACTGTGGAAAGACGTTTAAATAGATGGAAGCTCCCAATCTACCTGAGCTTGAGTTCCTGTGGAAAAACAGGGACGAAACAAATGGGTGTGCAGTGAAAACAGTTTTCCAGCACCGAGGCACTGACTCAGGCCAGCTGAACTCACAAGCCGGCAGAGTTTTACAAATATGAATTTAACTCTAAAGACCAGTTGTCATCTGGTGTCAATGATGGAGAAGAAGCATTCAGCTTCTCTGCTCCAATAATCTTGAACAAACTTCAGAAACTGCAAAACTGCAGAAACACTGAGCTCCTTCATATCAAAGCTAAGACCCATCTGGCTAGAGTTGCCTTTGAGTCACAATGAGTGGAATATAGATCAGTTTATATGATGTATATTTAATAATGTAATGTTCATCGTTTCATAATTGGTTATTGTATTTTGTGTCATGGTGTAAAATACTGTGAGTCATAATGACTGGAACATTTCAGCCTTGCTGCTGAAATGTGTGCTTATGCAAACTCAACTTATGCACTACTTTGTGTAAGCCTAGCACATAAAATTCCATAAAGTAAAAAAGAAATGATAAGTTTGACAGTGTGGTACAGCTTACAACCAAAAGGTATCTTCCTGTCGGCTTTATCAGGTCAAAAAGAGACTTAAAAACATCCAAAGAGAAAGTAGAAGGGAAGTAGCAGAGCAAGTGGAGACTTTGTTCACATCTCTGTGGGAAGACAGTGGAGTAGTTTGTAGATGGAACATGAACTTCATCTGTAAATCATTTTATTTGTCAGTTTCAGGTCCAGTTGCCATTTTCTCCAATCTTTTTTTTACATATAATACAAGCTTGAAAAATAGACAAAAAATAAAAAAAAGATGATGATGATGATTATAATAACAATATAATAATAATAATAATAATAAACAACATCCCATTATTTTCTTCTTTGCAGTAAGTAAATGTGATCCTCCTACCACACCATTTTAGCCATCTTAGTCAACCAATTACTACTTTGTTGTTTTTAAAGTACAAATATTAGCTGTCAAATAAAACAATGATGATGAATGTCCAAAAAAAACACACACACACACGTCTCCGACATTTTACGTCAAGCTCAGTGCTTTCCATGGGAAAAGTCTGTGAAATTTCATTGATTTGGACATTCTGACCTCTGAGTCTTGGTTGGGCCCTCAGGTCAGTAGGCCCTCCGCAGTTCGTAGGGGGACCAGGGGCTCACCCCGTCCTCCTTAGCCCACGAAGAGTGGGCCTCGGTGCCAGCTGGGAGGCTGCTGTGACCCTCCGCCATGTCCTCCGACACCATCTTGGACACCAGGTCGCTGACGGGGCTGCTCATGTACGGGGGGCAGGGAAAGGAGGAGGGCAAAGAGTAGGTGCTGCCAGAAGTCAAAGGGTGGTAGTGGACGTCCTCCAGTGAATGCAGGGTGTACGGCTGGCTGCCAGAGACAGTTCCCATGGAGGAGCCGCGGCTGGGCGAGCGGTACTGGGATGGGCTGCCAGGGGGCTCCGGGCTGGCTATGGAGGGTGGGACGCTGACAGAACCCAGGCTGTCTGGACAGAGGCTGTCCACCTGGGACACTGGCTCTGGTCCCGACTGGTCCCATGAGTCACGCTAAAGCAGGAAAACATGAACAAAGAGGAAGAACGTTTCAGTTATTCATTTCCTCATCAGATAGCATCCTGATGTTCAGCCATCACAAAAGGTCTTCTGTCACGGCTTCATGTATTTTGTCATAGCTTTTTTTTTTCACAGCATCTACTTTTACGGAACATTGTATGTTTTCCCAAAACACATATTGGCACTTTTAAAAAGAGGACTGCATTCAAGCTGCGTTTGATATGGTCTGATATTAGGACTTTCATTAGAGCATCATTACCATGGTGGAGAGAACCAACCAGCCTCAAGAGTTTGAAAAAGAAATATGACTTCAAAGTATTACATTTAACAAAATTTTGCATTAGAATCATGTTGTTAAAGAATAATCTGACACCAAACTTAGTTCTGACCAAGATGTAACTCAGAAAAATAGTGGAAACTGCAAATTGTTGTGCTCAAAGGTCAGGCTAACAGCTGCTAGCAATGCTAGCCAGTGACAAGGCAGAACTCAGAGTTTGACACCTTTAAACATTAAAGGAGCAGGTTTACAAACAGATGTTTACAAACAGATGTTTACAAACAGATGTTTACAAACAGATGTTTACAAACCTGTTTGTCAGGAGTGCCGATAGAAGTCCAGTACTGCAAGCATAGCCCTCTTTCAGATCCTAATGACCAACTATTGATTACATTGTTTCCCATCATACAAGTTGATCTGCACAGAGTACAGGTCTTTGACGTGGCTAACAACATGCCACTTTCCTCCCGGGTAGCCCTCCATGCAGCACTGCAGGCTGCTGCGTTCTGTCATCAGTCTGCGGTTATCAGAATCAGATTCGGCTGACCAACATACTTCTCAGATCAGACGGAGCCGGAACTTAATGTGTCTGCTCTCTGACCTCAAACACATTTTGCATCCTTCTAGTGTTCCGTACTCGCCATGGTCAAAACACTGCTTTCACATCACCCCGTTTAGTCCTCTTTACTCAAACAGTCTGGTTGTTTTCAGGAGATGTGAATGTGCAACTGAGACCAAAACGGTGAACACTGGTCTGCCTACAAACCCGTCTTGTTTTAATTGGAAGCGAACTCGGATGTGGTTCGATAGTGAACGCCAAGCAGACCAGAGACCATCCCAAAAGCACGAAGCAAACCTATCCAGGACATTCTGGATAAATACACCCAAACAAACATTAGCCTAGCACTAGCGGTAGATTCGTTGAAGACAAAATATGAATTCTCCAACCACTATGTTATTTATATTTGGTGAAGAAGAAAGTTGTGCTCAGTTTCTTCTTCAGACGGTTTTTTTTTCTGCTTCCTTCAGTGGTTCTTGGTGCAAAGGCACCACAGGTGAGGGGGTGAACAGTGGCCTGTTTGGCACTGCAGTGTGAAAGCAAACCACTGGTGCATTGATTTAACCCACAAACCCCTTACCTCTTGCCCTATTCCATATGTGGATCATTCAGTAATAATGTGTAAACAAATGTAAATCCCAAAACCTGTAATGATCTGAAAGGGGCCAAACCATACCTCCTCTATAACAGTAGGCAGCCATTTTGGACTTCTGAATTTGGAGGTTGTGAGGAAGCTCCAACTTTCCAAGTCAGAAATCCAATGTTCCAATTCCTGATTGGAACTATAAAACTTTTCAGTTCTGACAGTCACAAGGAGCATTTCCACAACTGGAACCTTTTCCAGGAACCAGTCTAGTTTTCTGGAGCCAATCATTGTTATCCAATGCAACTCCTCTATGTTTACCGGGGTACTCCTACCCTGGTGAATATACCTCTGTACTACCTGCAAAGGTTGCACTGTTCCTTTTTCCAGCAACGATGTGCTTTAAATGGAGCATTTTGAATTAGATGAATAATTTCAACATCATGCTTTAAGATGACCTTAAATGCTACATTTAGTATGTGTGACTATCATTAACATGCTGATGATACTATTAGAATGTGTGAACAAGCATGAAGCCTATGTTTAAGGCAATATTCCAATGTACTCTTTCCTCAGGCTGAAATGCATCGAGTAGCTAAGGAGTATTGAAGCATTCAGTCATTTTCTAAGTGAAAATTTTAAAAGGCCACACTAATCATGTGTACTAGTGCTTTTTGTTATACACATTTCATAAAGGCCAAATATGTCCAGTGTGGTTCAAAGTGTGCAAAGACAATCATGAAATCTTTGTCTTAAGCCAATATCCCACTAATCTTTTATCACCTTGATATGGAGACAGTGTGAAAGGAACAATGAGGCTTTTACTTTGAAATTTTCAGTAACCTTAATTTTACATGACCATTAGTCTAGCTCTAGCAGGAGACTCGTTGAAGACAAGTCCAACAGTTGCTGCTGAATTATACTAATTTTCTAAAGCTCAAATCAGTAAATAGCTGTTGTGTAAAATCTTTTATTTTGTAGGCTGTGTGAACCCGCAGGTTTCACATATAACTTTAGCAGAGAATGCTTTTAAATTCTCTGAAACATTTTTCCCATGCTTCACTCTTGCCGCTTACAGCATAGCGCTTGTATCCATTCCAGGTGAGAAAGTGGGTGTAGATATGTACAGTCACCACACAGTGTTGTATTCTGTTGAATATCCTGTTGCTAGGGAAGAGAGGGAAGTGCTTGCCACCAAAACCAGAAAATTACCATTGATGTGTGATTGAAAATGATGTGATGAGTAACAACTGAGGGACAGAATATTAAAAATGAAAGCTTTTGTTCTAATCCACACATCTGTTCCCTGCAGTGGAATTGGAAAAAACCAAAAACCTCTGTATTTGATTTTTTTCAATTACTCCATTTAGCATAGCATGTCAAAATAATTTACCTTCATGTAAAATGTATCATTTTTTTTCTATAAAAGATGATCATAAAAGTAAGTTAATTTTATGTCTATATTGTTAGCATGTTCCACAGAACAGAGCTGTTTGTCCACTAGATTAAATTAGTGGAGCAAAATCAAGACTGGTTCTTTGTGAAGTATTTTATCCAAGAAACATACTTTTATTGAGACCAAGAAAAATAAATGTTGGTCTGAAGGGGAAGGAAGTGTCTAGAAACGGAAAAGTTTCTCTATCAAACCATGTTTAGTTTCAGGTGTTTTGTGGTATCAGGCAGAACAAGCTTAGTCAGATTGGATGTAGAGCATCAATGAAGATCATTTTCTCACACATTCTCAAATAAATTTAAGCCTGGACTTTGACTGGGACATCCAAACACAAAACTATGCTTTGATCTAAACCAGATCAAAACATTTTGTCATGTGGGTCAACATCAACAAGGTAAAAGTACTCTGTCTCAAAAATTCAACACTGTATATCTCTAATGGGGGCTGCCCAGTGGCGCAGCTGTTGCCTCGCAGCAAGAAGGTTCTGGGTTTGTCCAAAAACAGTCCAAAAACTGTCAGGTTAATTAGTCTCTCTAAATTCTCCCTAGGTCTCAGTTTGTGTGTGTGCATGGTTGTTTGTCCTGTCTGTGACAGACTGGCGACCTGTCCAGGGTGACCCCGCCTCTCGCCCAAAACGATAGCTGGAGAGGCACCAGCAACCAGCAAAATGGATGGATGCAGAGCAGTCTGAGTATCACAGGACCTGGATCAGTGAATTACTGTAAACCTGAATGATGCTTTAAACAAAGGCACACAGTTCTTTGGAGTCGATTGTTTCCTATTTTGGTTTGGAATCAACTTTTTTTGCAGATTTGGGGCATTCTTTGAAAAGACTTGCTGTATTAAGCTAAGATCAATAAACAAGTTTGTCCAAGCCTGCTTGACGAGTCGCAGTAAGCAATTAATCAATAAAATAAAAATGAGCTCGATAATTTCCATTCTGATGATTAATATTTTTGTGCTCTGGGACATCATAATTCATTTTAGTTATAATTTCAGTTGACTCTGGTTCTTATTTTCTGCTTACTTTTTGTTTTTAGTTGTTGTGTTTTAAATTGAATATTTAAAACATCTTCCAGTTCCAGTGTAGAATGTTATGTACAAAAGATTTATTAGTCTTCAAGTGAGAGAACTTGTCATACTGTGCCATTACCAATATATTGGTTAAAAATGGTTTGAAAACGACAATATCGTTTATCGCTGACAGGCCTAAGCCGCTTCCAAGCAAAAGTGTTTGAATGCTTTTGGTCTGCAGCTGCTCACAATCAAATCAAATGGCAAGCAAAATGAAAGTAGTGAGCAACACATAAATGCTTATGTGTTTACAATTTTAAAAGAATTTATTCATCGTAAAAATAAAAAAAAGCTCTAAAAAAATTCAAGAAGTGTGAAGCATCAGTCGCCTTTGATGTACCAATCTGGAATTGCTATATGAGGGTAAACAAAATTGTGGGTGCGCAAGAAAATTCAAACTATGTAGTATTTTCTTTCCACTTCACAATTATGTACAAATATGTATCACCTGGTCAGCAAAAGTTCAAGGGATATGAAAACTTTGCAAAGTGCTTGGAATCCTACCAGGAATAAATGCGGTGAATCTCCGTTGAAAGTTGGCAACAGGGAGGAAATGGTTGACGAGGGCAGGAAGGAGCTTCCGGAGCCGGAGAAGGTGGCTGCGCTACGGTAGTCACCAAAGGTTTCTGGGTAGTAGCTGTCGATGAGAGAGGAGTAGCTGCTCATTGAGGATGGTTGTGTGGAAGAATAGACATCGGAAGGAAACTGCTTGGTGGATGTGCAAAAGTCTGCGTCGGATATGAAGGGACGCCTCATGCTGTAGTAGCTGGGCAGCATGTGGGATCCTGCATGAGGGAAGAAAACACTTGTCATATGATATACAAAAATAATATGCTGGGATTGTTGGAGCCAAAAGTTTGGGACTGGTAAAAGTCTAGAGATTTAATGTTGAAGATCTGTGCTATTTTGAGACATACCTGGCATCTGGACAAACGAAGGTGGAGTAGTCGATCCTCCCTGTGAGGAAGAAGCAGCACATTAATTCAGGGTTTCCCCAAGTTTATCTTGAAGCAGGCTTTACTTGCCGACCTCCCACACCTTTGTTTATTTTAAAAAGGGTTTTATTATACTAGCAACAGTGACATTAAAGACAGATTAAAGTAGGTTTATAGCTGACTGATTGAACTGGAAGTGAGAGGGTCAGCATGAATCATGCTGTCCATGCACCTGTCTGCTGGCCTCACATCATTGTTATTTATGATGCCTGCTGATGTACATCAGATTTTTGTAACTATTAATGTTTCCGACATAAAAGTAGTAGTACATTGGTGGCCTGCCCTAGCGCCCCTACCAAAGGGCTCCTCAGGTTTTCTGGAGGAAACCCTTCTGCATTCGTCCCAACCCCGAGTCCACACTGATTAAACGGTTGGGGAACCATGCTGCCCTACAGCATTTGAACAATGCATGAAAATCTGAAATAATCCATTTTTATCACACCTGTGTTTAAAATGATTTTTAAATGATAAGTTTTTCAATAGCTTCCCTCAAGATGAAAACGTTTAAATTTTGGTTGAAATTATATGATTTTGCCATTGAATCCTTTAAGCAGAGAGCAACAAATAAAGGCCTGCAGCATGGAAAAGTAAGTCGCACTGGCGGTTTTATTTTCTGCTTTATGTATAGTTTATATCTGTTTAGCTACTGCAGTTTCTGATTTTTAAATAACCGTATAGCTATAGTCCGCCTGGCGAACTCCCCAAGAGCAGCCAGGGAGGAAAGGGAACGATACTCTGGAGAATCATGTAATTTCCAGATATTGCAGTAATATGACAGTGTCCCTGGACCACAAGAGCATCTTTGGATCAGATCTGCTGGATCCTGTTGTCAGACTGCATGAGGCCATGATGCCTCACCAAAACAATACGTTGGTGTTGGGACAATAAAGTCTACTGCTATTCTAAAACTCTATGTTATTAATTTAAATGTAGCAAAAATAAAACTAAAAAGAGATTTTGCATTGAACCGAAAAAAGTTATGTAGGGAATTTGTTCAAAAGCCTCAAACTACTCTTCTGCCCAAGTTGTAGAAATGCGTTCTTTATACAACGTTGGTCTCAATTAGCATATAACAACACAAAATAAAATATCTGGGTTTATTTTATCCAGCACAACCAGAACCTGGACGTTCTCCATTGCAAGGCAGCAGAGAAATGACGGCAGCCGCTGCTTTCAGACTGTCATTACGGAGAATCTCCCCACTGAAGTAGAACTGAACCCAACCACACATTAACCTGCTATATGCCACTGGAAAGTCATAAAATGTAGTTCGTAGTTGTACACTTATAATCAGACCAAGTTTAGTTGGTGGCAGCTCCAGGTGTGTTTTGAACGTGCTCCCAAAACAAAGAATTTGGCTAAAAATTCTAAACTTGAAGAAAGAAACCAAAATGCTTTATGTGTGCTCATTTCATTGTGTGGACAAAAAGCCAACGGAAGAAAACCCGCATCTGCCTCCGAAGCAACTGAGTCAGTGAAGTAGCTACATGTGCTAGTGCAGGTTATTTGAGGCCATTTCTTCAAGTCGCCATCTCTCCCAGCAATAGCTGTAGGTAGCGATAAAACAATACTGACACATTTAAGCTGTGAAAGCTGGTGTTCCCACATATCTTCAAGCCTAAAACCTCTGAAGAAACCCAGTTAGCGAGTTGCTAACATGTAAACAAATGGCGGCTCTGGTTAGAGGCGGAAGTTAACTTATGCAAAGCCTCATGGGGCCTCGGAATAAAGCGGATACCCAGATTTTATTCTTCAATGGAGGCTTGACAGTATGAAAATAGTTACAACCCAAACAGAATAAAAATGTTTTCAATGTGGTTGGAACATGCTGCAAAAAAAGAAATAAATAAAAAAGACTGAAGCATGTCTTCCTACATTTATTTTTATTTTTTTAATTTTCTATCCAAAAAGGACCGATCATTTGTAGAGTTTCCATTTCTTGGTAAGTCCCATTCGTGCAGAGCTAAAGACATGCAGACAGTGCAGACACCCTGGCCTGCTCACACAGGACAGAAAATGACAGAGCCTCTTGTTTTGCATAGTGCTAACATGAAAGAGTTGATATTAAGCCCATGTTGGCTAGGACACACGCAAATTTTGGGGGCAGAATTTGAATGCGATTTGCCAGCGCCAAGACTTCCTCATGTGGACCAGGTACGGCTCACTGCATCTCTGAAGGCTGCGTATGGAAATCAGCTCGCTCAAGCTCAGTCAGATAATGTGTTTCAGTCGGGGTCAGGAGGTGGGGGGGTGATGGTTGGGGGTGGAAGTGTGGGAGGGATTTATCATGGTTTCTAAAAAGAAAAAAAATCCTCCTTACTATTCAAAACAGCAGATGTATTATATTACACAAATAAATTTAGCTAAATTTCAAAATACAATTTTGAAATGAATATTTCATAAAAGTTCACTTTAAAGTTATTTCATTACCTCTTTTAATTTATACGTTTGTCATGTTTCAGCACTTTGACATATATTTTTTTAAGTGAAGACCAATCACACCCTGGGAAATTCTTACTAGCTTGCTAACCTTTGCCAACACTGCTAATATTTTAAATTGTAAATTGCTTTGCTTGAGCTCGTAAATATAGTGTTAAAGCAGAAGGTCTCAGCGCACCTGGATGCAAATTGTCCGATGGGAGAAAGCTGCTAAAGTGGGACAATGTGAGATGATTTTACTCCTGCTGTCCCGGTTCATGTTCCAGCATGAGCAGGATTACTCTGTGGTCAGAGCCAGCTTTACTCTCTCAATGGCCTTTTTATTCTCCGAGATAAAACCTGGCATTAGTTAACATAGGACGGGAACGGCTATCGTTACTATGTGCCTGTGGTCATTATTGGCTCCCTAAGCAACATTCACAATCATACATGTAAATACTGCATTAACAAGCACATAAAGTGCTTCCAGAATTGTAAATAACATCTGTTTTTGATTTAAATAAGGTTACATATTAGAATTTTTTTTCTATTTGTTTTCAAAACTAACAACACAAGGTTCCTCCAATAAACTTTACCAAAACAGTCTCAAAGTGACACTACTGTATTTATCTAAAGTCTTATATAAGACAGACGCATATGTAAGAAGTGACATTAAATTCTAAACTAGTCATCATAAACCATCAGATGCTTTATAAAATGTTTGATCCCTTTTATTACCAACTTTTGCCATATCCAAAATTGACAATTCTACTTTTCAAGGTGGTTTAGGGAAAGATCACATACTTGCAACAAATCTAGATTCAGATTTAGAAATCAAATATAGTTTGCATATGTCATTTTTATCCTTTAGATTTAAAACTGACTCACGCTTCCATGTTTGTGTTTGTCTCCCAGATGAAGGGGATGCTGCCGCCATTAATGCTCTAATTTTTCTTTAATATTTAAAGTTCTAGAGGTTCAGTGTATCTGTGTTGTTGTGTTTCTGATCTGTCTTCTCAAACTCCCAGTTGGTCTCTGCTGGAGGTTTCTTCAAGTTAGGAGACAGTTCTCTACATGCATCCTGGAACATTAAAGACAATCAACTGTCCACTGTCACTACGTGTTTGTTAAAGAAGCTTAGAACGTTTTCACAATAATCTTTGGAGCAGTTGACAAATAGATAAATCTAAACTAACTCTTCTAATTCGGAGAAGCAGAAAACAAGATGCAACATTGATACAAAAGGACAACTGCTAAAACAAGCCATTTAATAATGTTTACATTTATCAAAACATAAAGGTTTGCTAAGAGTTCAACTTTTCATATTTACAAATTTCTTAAAGCAAGAGGAGAAAACCTAAGCCATCCTAATATCTTTAGGTTTTTCACATTATTGTGGTAATGAAACTTGTTTCTACTTAAAGGTTGAAGTGTGTCTCATCTTCTACAATGTTATTGATAGTGAAGTAAACCGCGCTAGCTCCTAGCATATGATTATGGTCTTTTGCAGTAGTGCAGCTGAAACAGTCATTGAATTTTACAGAGTTCAAAGCAAAGTGTTAAGCCTGAAGCAGAATAAGAAGGTTTTCTGTAAGCTTTCCTCACATTCCAATACCTTGAATTGCATCAATTAAATGCTAACTTATCATTGAGCCATGTCAAATCAGACATGCTACTGATAGCCTAGTTTTAAAGCAAACCATTAAGCGTAAAGAAAGTACTAGCATGAGCATGCAGGTCTCTTGCTGTATTTAGAGTATTTATGTAGTCAGAGTTTAGAAATACATAATATAAACTTTATATAATCAAAACTCCAGTTGGAAGCAACTTTTAATGTGTGTGAGGAAAAATGGATATTCTGGATAATGTGTGGGACGTGACTGGTGAGCCAGTAAAGGTACTGACAGCTGAGGTGAAGAAACTTGACGTCATACACTGACAACTAAATAATAAGGCTTGACACACACAAATAATTTAAAACATAACAAATGTATACAAACAGAGAGGTTGAATAAGCTAACACTAGCAGCCATTTCCACCTGTGAAAAGATCCTCAGGAGGACAAGTTATGCAAGTATGGAAGGCTTTTTGCGCCGAGTGAACTAGTCCTTCAGAAAAGAAACGGAAAGCTATGTGTGTTTTAAGAGAAGCATTAGTGGAATATTACAGCAAATATATAAAACCAAGCTAACTTTATGTTTGAGCAGACAATTGTTCAGAAACACTGGGTGGATAAATAACTTTTTATCATACATTACTGAAAATGTGAAATTAAAGTTAATATCTCAAGAGACAAAACTTGCTTGATATGTTTCTGACTTCTAAGTTAGATATGCTTGTGACTATTTTATTGCTATATACACACGACACATTATAATGAAATAATGGCGGTGATGAAAATGAAAAGTCAATTTTGTCATGATGAGGTGTTTGAAAAGTGGACCCAAATGCAGAGGGGCTTAGGCGTTGAGTAGTAGACAATAGCTTTAATGAAAAAAGAATGACAAATAACAAAAACTTATAGCCTGCCTGGTGAATACAAAAGCCAAAAATCAGAACCACTAGGAGCTTGATGAGGAGGATAAACTTGGAACCAGACTACACAAAAGGGAAACAAAGAAAATTAAAGCTGCAAGTGGGCTTGAACGGCCCTCGCAGCTCAGCGCCACTCCGGCCTTATAGTGACCACGGTGGTTCCAGCACTGCCACCCGCTCGGAGAATGAATCTAACATTAAAGAATAATCACACTTAAGAAACGCAATAGAGTAACCAAGAATAACTGGAAAAAAGTAAACATAATGAGGACTGAGGGGGCTGCACAGTGGCGTAGCTGGTAGAGCTGTTGCCTTGCAGCCAGAAGGTTCTGGGTTTGATTCCCGGCCCCGGTCTTTCTGCATGGAGTTTGCATGTTCTCCCTGTGCATGGTGGGTTCTCTCCGGGTACTCCGGCTTCCTCCCACAGTCCAAAAACATGACTGTCAGGTTAATTGGTCTCTCTAAATTGTCCCTAGGTGTGAGTGTGTGTGTTCATGGTTGTTTGTCCTGTGTGTCTCTGTGTTGCCCTGCGACAGACTGGCGACCTGTCCAGGGTGACCCGCCTCTCGCCCTGAATGACAGCTGGAGAGGCACCAGCACCTCCCGACCCACAAAGGGACAAGGGTGTATAGAAAATAGATGAGGTCAGAACAAAAGCAAAACAGAAATGAGACTGATCAAATTAAAGAAAGAGACTAAGGAACAGAGAATAATCAATACAGAATGAAATAGTCAGAACATAAAAACAATCCAAAATCCTAATAAATCTGGAACAAAAATAAATTGGTCAAATGTTCTTTTAGAAGCTTATGGGAGGCAATTGTTTTCTAAGTAAACAATTTTTCACAAACCTGCAGAAAATTGGGTGGTATCTGTTTTACCACCCTTGTTTTGAAATGAGTATTTTGATTGTGTATAAAGAAAGGTGCTTTTTTTGTTGATTGACAATCAATAATTAATTGGAAGTGTAGTTTAAAATTCTGTTTAAAACTAGAGCACTCATTAATTTCTACTTTCCAAAATTAGACAACTGCAGGGATCAAGTCTTTTTTTCATAATTTGCTTATAAACTGTAAGCAAATTTAATAACAGGAAGTTGGTTGTGACTTAATTGTTCCAGTCCTATGATTTCAAATAGAAATCAGAATTGGACTATTGAATAAAACATTTTTGAATCCCTGGTGGAAGGCCTAAAATGCACCATGTCATGTTTAGTTTGAGGCTCTCTGTGAAAAACCTGACATAAGGTTATGATTTCAAATCCTGGGAAGTTGGTCACTTTTCTTGACAGTCTGATCTTCCAAAGAGAAACGGTCGAGGCCTGGAACTTCACTTATTTGTGGGTAACAATGATTCAAGGATTTTTTCACTTGTGTGTATGACACACACATGAGAAATGTTTATTTGTTGAAAATAAAGTAATTTATTCCTTATGAAATTGGAGCAATCATGATGCTTTACAGTTCAAAATTACACAACTGTAGACATAAACTGGCTTCTCTTTTGCTCATAAATTGCAAGCAGATTTAATAAAAGGTTGTCAGTAGTGACTGTCAGTGGTTGTCTTAAACATTTGAATGATGCCAATTATGTATGTGGTCTTGCTTCTTATTTCATTAATACAAAATATATGACAAGAACAGTGAGTACATATCTACAGCTGAAGAACAAACAGCTAACTCAAAACTTAATGGATTAACTTCTGCTAATTTCATATAACATCATATTCATAAATATTTTTTTAAAAAGTGTATAACTGTGTAATTTTAGTGCCCAGTAGCTTTAAATGCTGGAGTGCAGTGGATTATTTAAAAAGTTTTGTTTATCCTGCAGCCGTAGAAATCCAGAGTAAAAAGCTGAAACAGGAAATATACACAAATAAATAGTGGCTGTAAGATGTTTTTATTGTTTACATTTTACTCAAATTAACTTTTCTTAAAGCAAAACTGAATTCAGTAAAAGAAAAAGTTGGATTTGCTGCCGATTAGATTTGCATATTAATATTTCTGAAGCTGGGAATATGACAGCTGTTTAAGATAGATGTTGCTGCCTTCAGCAAACTGAAAACATTCTTCAGCAGCAGGTGGAAAACCCACTGACCCTCTGAATGAAGCATCTAGCCTGTTTTGTGGTGTTTGGCGCTGGGCTGGAATCTTATGGACATGGACTTCAGCTTTCAACAAAGAAACAGAAATAGTGCACACCTCCCACACACCCGAGCAGATCCACTCAGAAAACAAAAATGGAAACACTACACCTGTCCATTAAAATAATACATTCAGAATTTAAAGCAGCTGTATTTTTTTTCGTAAAATAATATGCAAAGCAGAACAGGTTTTTAATCGCTATGTTTTGTATAGGAAGAACTGCATCCGTCTGAATGACATCATTCACATCAAGCTCCGTGGCTCCCAATTAAAAGTAGAAAAAAGTCAAAGTTTCCATGTCTATCAAATGTATGGTCACTACAAAAAGGCTAAAACTTCCTTTAGCCTCATTTCAAATATTGTTACATGTCAAGAAAATGAAGGAAATAGCATAACAGCTTATTAACAGTAAATTCCACTTTTATCTCTTTATTTTATTATGAGTCCAGACTAGGTGATGAAACTTAAAGGTATTGGCTCTTCTGATTGTGGGAAATATTTATAAGAACTTCTACCATCGTAACACAAGTATCATACAGGCTCATGAGAATACCTTTGATCTGTTGCCAACTTTGCATTGGTTGGTTTTTTTATATGGAAGTTCCTAAAATAATGTTCCAATAACCATCTACGACTATTTGGAACTGGAGATAGCAGAAGTTTTTGGTCTTAGTCTTGAACAAACATGTTAGCTTCAGGCGGTGTGTCAATCTAAAGTGGCTACATAAAGATTTTTTGAGAGCTATTTCAGCATTTTCATAAACCATAAAACTATGCAAACTGAAAGTAAAAAAAAATAACTGCCTCAAGAAAACACTGCAATTTTGAGAAAATTCATGTTTTTTGATAGTTTTTGCACAAGGATCAGATGTTTTTTGGCAGCATTGAAATAGATGTGTTTTACAAAAATTACAATGAAAACACTTTCTGCAACAGATGAGCCACATGATCAACAGTCAGATGTTACTGCTGGCTCAGAAGATGACAGGAAGTAGTGAGAGGATGGTGATTTGTTTTTGGGCTTTTTTGGACAATGTGCAGCTGGCTTCACCAGAGCTTTCACAGCATCAGACAGTTCATATCATATTCTATTCTGTAAAATCGATGGCTGTAATTTCTCCAAAATTCCGCAGACGTAGCTGCTTCCAGGTGTAAGTTTTAATGCCCGAATAAGACAAATATAGCATTAGTGCCATGGCTGAATTACAAATATAATCTCATGTAACTGTTTGCATCCATTGCTGACATGATTTTTTATTAATTTATAGTGAAATTGTGTTTTTTCGACATTAGCAGACTACACAAAGATTTGCGCATGTTTGGAATGGAAGTGCAGCATAGAGCAACATTCCCTGTGCATTTTCACTTTACAGGCTTCTGTGCCTCAGTGTCACCTGTTTGCATAAAATCCTTTTAGCTCTGGTACAGCAGACTTTGTTGTGTGTTCTCCCAACTTCCCACAACTTCCACTGAAGTTATGAACCTCTGCAGAAATTTCCAGAGCAGAAAGTGAAGGTATGTTTTCTCCTACAGTTTTGTTGCTCATTGTATCCCATGCTATCTCCTAACTGGCTGAACGTTGAGCAGCCTGCATATCTATAGAGTGGACATGCCACCATTAGACAGAAACCAATGAGTGAATACTGTCCCATAAAAGCCTTTTGACAGGCAGCTTGTGGTAATGAAAAGCCAGTCTTGCTTGTGCATGCAGGCATCTAAGACACAGCCAAATTTGTCTGTATGCTCATGCTAGTGTGTGTGTGTGTATGTTTTAGCAGTGTGTGTGGGGGGGGGTGTGCATGTGCGTGTGTGTGCTTGACAACAATAGGAGGTTTGTCTGGAGCCCGTTCATGACTGAGGACAATATCAGCTGGCAGGTGTGTGTTGATCAAACTTTGCATAGGCAACCTCCTGTATTGGCCTTTTCTCTGTCTCCCCTGCGTCGCCAGTCCCCCCACGTCCAGCTCCTCCCCCACCTCTACCCCCACCTCCATCTCGAGCTCCAGGGAGCTTTTTATTTTTTTGAATATCACGGCCATTGCCTTTGCACGCATTGTGTCAATGTTCTTTTGTGAGGTTAGGATAGGACTCTGTGCTTTGTCGTTAGCCACACACTGTGCTCAACTATTTACAGATGGTCTTTATGAAGCCTTGAGGGCAGCAGAGGGGAGGAGGCACGTACAGGTGGTCAAAGGATCCACCATTGGCTTATTAGTGCACAAAACAACATTAAATGTAAACAGGGAGAGGATAATATTTGAAGGCAGTGCTGTAATTGTACCATCAACAGAATGTCAACTGTGGCTATGGCATTTGGTTTGGGTGAAGGATGATGAGGGGGGCAGACAGCACAGCAGTGTACAATAGCAAAAACAAAAACAGTTGGTGCTTACAGTATATCTGGGCCCGCTTGTCTGTCGGGATCGCTTCTCAGCCAGCAGGTCTTTCACTGTGTGTTTAACCCGAACACCCTGGTACACTCTTTTAGAATATTCTGAAGAGTAGAGACAACAACAAGACAGACACTGAGAGGAGGTTTGATCTCATCTAGAAAACGTTCATGCTCCTGCACAACTTCATCCAAATTTTCATCCATTCCCACAAAAGTGCGTTCATTCGAATACATCACAGTTTTATGCATATAGGTGAATGACTCTTTGGGATTGTGTGTGTAAATGTCATGGAAATTGCCCTTGATCTGGTCGTTGCAAATAGACAACTAAAATTAAGCAATTAGCTGGGAGCACTTGATCTCAACCAGGCAGCAGGAAAAGGTTGGAAGGATGGACATAATAAAACATGCATGTTTTTCTTTTATTAATGAAAAGAAAATATGCATGTTAATGAAAATTTGCATTTTGATAGAAACGATAAATTCCATATATTTATTAATCACGTCATTTGGTATTGGTTTTTATAAATCTCACATTGGTGCTGGTGTGATTTGGGGACATTCCTGGGAAGCAAAGGTCTAAACTCAATGAAAATGCAAACTTTATTATGCAAACGGAAATTGCATGCAAAAAACTGTATGTAAAAGACCCCAGCTTTTTGAATGGATCTTTTAGATAAGCTCCAAATCTGCAAAGCAAAGAGATTCTTGAAAATGAAAATAAAATTTTTTATCTGGATTTGACATTTTTTCTTTTTTTTGCATTCTTCAAAGTGAAAAGAAAGCTATGGTTTTACTCAATTTTCAAACCAATCACAACATATAATTACATTTGTGCAATTAGACATAAATAGTTCCTGGCAGTAGGTCTCCTCATAGTGCTGTTGGAAGTAGCGCTCTCTGCAGAGATAAACCCATCTAACAAGTTTCGGGGTATTAACTGGAAACAGTCATGGAAATCACAGCATGCTGGCACAACACAAAACAGAGAATTTTGATTTCTTCATAGCAACATTGATATTTGTAACATTTCTTTTAGAAAAAGCAAGATGGGCATATGCATGAATGAAAAAGTCTTACCTGTGTCCATGATGCAGCCGACCGGTGTATCATGTACACACACACACACTCATACACACCCCCACAGAAGCTGTTCTGTTCTCCCTCAGCTGTATTTGCCTACAGTGGCTCAGTGCAGGCGTGCAGCACCATACTGAGTGGCGTGCCACTCAGAGAGCTATAACCACTCTGTAAAGAGGGCAGGGACACATGGCACCTCACACTGCAGTCATCGGGAGGCAGGTTTTCAAAATGACCTTTTATCTATTTGTTTAAATGCAAATATATGGGGGGGGGACGTTTTTAGACTATTTGCATCCACTGTCAAGATTAGGGGTTGGAAGCATTGGGAAAAATGAAAGAAACCTGGACTCCTTTGGCCCGTACTCCTTGTCTGAATTCAAAAAAGGATATATTGTTTCCATGTTTCTGATTTTGAGTTGCGGAGCTTCTGAGCACCGCAGGTCTCGTGGCACGGAAGTAGTTTTTGCATCTGTGGAGTACATACATAAATATTATAGCCAGCATATATAGCTATCTTCCTATTTACACCTAATAAAAACTTTGTTCTTGGCAAACACATACATTTTTGATAGCACTCTTTTGCAAAAATTAACCTTATTATGGCATTTTCCTCTGAAATTAGTTTTTTGAGATTTGTATAAACCACTTTGAGCAAAGTAAAAACAAATGAGTCATCTCAAGTTTCTGTTGAGTGGCTGCAGTAGCTGGTGGCATGCATCACTAGAGAGTTTATGTCTGCTGCTGCAACAAACTCACAAGAGGCCTTTTGACTTGATTTCCAACTCAAACCAGATTAACACTTGCCTTCAGACTAAAACTTGTGCTGTCTATTAATCTGTGAAATATGTAGGTGGAAATTTACATGCGTTTCCCATTGCATGCCGAGCCTGGTTACATTTTTACACACATGATTTTGTAGCGACAGAGAAACCAGTGAGACGAACTAGCTGAACATTAAAGTGGAACTACTTATTCCTGCTGGAATTTACATGATGTCTGGTGTGGCGCAATCAGAATGACAAAAATTACATTACTGAGAAGTCATCTGTTTGATCTGATCAAAGATAAGCCAGACACTGTGGCTAAAGAAGCTAATGAGAGCGTGGCTAGCTTAGTTCCATAAGAGACTAAGAAGTTATCCCATTGTTACATCCCCATGGTGAAAGCAGCTTGTGTTGAATTTAAGGTGTACCTTCATTGTTTGTTATAAAGATAACACAGACTAATTATTTTGCTCACTTCCTCAACTGTACTGCTATTGCATAACTTAGCATCCTTGTTTTAAACATTTGTTAGCATTGCTTCTGAAGCAGATAGATGGAATATTTTCTCACAAAGCTGCACTGATAGAATTAGCATCAGCAAGCGTTAAGCCTCTAACTGTAAATGATTATCTGGAGCCATTGAATAACAACTTCAATGCAAACTGCCCACACAAAAGAAAATGTCACAGACTAGCATTTTGTTGAAGAACCTTTAGATTTGATCAGTGGTACAAACAGTGGATATTCACTACATGCAACCAGTGGTGGACAAAGTACCCAGCACAGCGCTTGAGTAAATGTGTTGATACTAATGGTCAAATCTTACTCAGCTAAAAGTAAAAGTTGCTCGGTGAAAAGTTTACGTAAGTATTCAAATGTACATATACATCTGCAATGTAAATGCAAGTAGCAAGTGAGTCCGATCTCTCCACGAATTCCTTTCTGTCACCTCCTGAAGATTAGCACTGAGGGTAAACTCCAGACTGGTGAAATGAGATGCGCTCCCATGCTCCTGAAACCACTTTTGTAATATCTTCCTGAAATTGCCATCTTAGAATATATCCATGCCATCAGTGAAGAGTAACCATCAGCAACCTCTAGGTAGACACTAGGCATGCTGGGTATATCAGGTCATGCACATCTTTCTTTGATGTCCCGTCACTGTGGAATATGTTACATCTGGACTCATTATGATCTTCTTCCATTGCCCCAGTCCAATGTTTATGCTCATTAGTAAACTAGAGCATTTTTTCCCAACTATCCTCACTGACAAATGGTAAATAGTTTGAACTTATTTAGCCCTTTTCCAGTCATTTTGACCACTCAAAGCCTTTTCTACACTACAGTGACTTTCACCCATTCGCACTAACAATCGCACACACATTTATACACCCATACACAGATCAGTGGACAATGCCAGTCCCAATGCCTTTTTTTCTTCATTCTCATTTAAAACTAATTTGAATAATGAATTGAACTTGACTGCATTGTTTGATAGCTAGTATAAACTGGAATATATGTTTAGGATGGATTGATTTTTTTTGTGAAGTGCCTTAAAGGGTTAGTAATATGTATTTTCCAGGCATATTATGATATTTTTATAGACAGTCAACTATGTTACCTTCAGTTGTTATAAAAATGCTGCTTATATCTGCCAGGACTCTGGGTTATGGTCTTATTCATCATTATGCTTTAGTTCCCTTTGGCCCTTCATGGTCATTTCATTCCTTTTTTTTTATATTTTTTAGGTTTATTCTTTAGATACTTTAGATTCTGTTACTCTTGTATGTCTCAGTCTATGTCAAGTTTTCTTTAGTGATTATACTTTATTTTTATTTAATCCTTGTAGTTTTTCCTTATTTCAGCCTCCCTGTAGTGTTTCCAGCAGAGGAGTGACCAAGTCACTGTGTTGCAAGTTTCAAGTAAGTCTCGAGTCTTTGTCCTCAAGTCCGAGTCAAGTCTCAAGTCGGGACCTTGGAATTTCAAGTCCTTTCGAGTCGTTTTTTTCTTTGTTTAGTTTTTTTTTTAAACAATGTTCCAATTATGCTAAATGTAAATAATAGACCATGTGTTCTTTTTAAAATCAAACACTCAATGCACTCTGCAAATAAAGCACAGTGGTTTTGGATTTGATGGTAAAATAAATATCTGTCAGTCCAAGTGGAGTTAAATCTACAGCCTATTTCTCATCTCAGTATTGATAAAAACATGTTGCTTGAATCAAACTAGCCAGAATCACTAATCAAGACACAAAATAATGAGCTGCATCACCATCCAGAATCACTCAGAACTTCCCCACAGCTTTTCGTCAGGATCCTTACTATTGTAAATGTCTTTGTTTTTACAGGATAGCAAATTACTGGATTTTGATTTGTTTTTCTAGCAAAATGATACCACTTGGTATTTCAACGACCATCATGCAGCAGCAGACTTAATGCACTGATTGCAGTAAACAGTCTAGTTATTGTCAATATCATTTCCCTACATAGATGCCTTCAAATACACCCACACCTGTCTGTGGGGTCGGGGGAGGGAATATTTATAGGAAAATACTAACACAAGAGCAAAACTGTAGTTTCCCTTATAAATCCACCATCCATCCTGTGATGGACCTGGACCCAGTTCATCATTATGATGGGACAGAGAGAAACTCTGTTCCCTGAGTTCAGGTCCAGGACCTGCTTTCTGACCCGCTCACTGTCAACAGGTGTTCTGAAGATCTGTGCTACCCGAAAATCCGCCCTACATTGTGGTAATGCGCACGTCGATGCTACGTCACATACTGCTTACTCAGCAGATTTCTTATAAATCCGTCCTACCTGTGGAAGTTTCGTTTCATGTGTTTTATTTCATGGCAGGTTACAGTAAATTTTATACCTGGCTTTTATTAAGCTGCTGTACTGCTTCATGATTTTAGTTTAGTTTGCCATCTGCAAAGTCGTTATAAGTTATTGTTTGGCAGTGAATCAGGACAAAATACGTTGTTTTGTGGATTTTTTGTCCCTATCCGTCCAAATATTTTAGTTTAATAAAACTCGTTATTATTAAACCTTGCTAAATAGATGTTGGTAGCAGTACTACGTGGGATTGAAGCTATATTCGCGGTCTAATATTAATCATGTATCTTTTCAGTGACCTGCGCAGGTTGCGCTGCATTTAATAAACTCTGTCATGCAACGTATTAATGCGCAAAAAAGAGTTGCGGTGATCTGGATTGATCTGTGTTTAATTTAATTCCAATAAAAACCTGTTTCCCCTGTCTGATACTATTTTATTCTTATAAACGCCTCTGTATCTAAAATATTTTTAACAGGTAGGATATTCTAATAAAAGGATCAGTGCTGCACACTAATCCTTTTATTAGGCTGTAGATGTGCTGTAGATCTGCACATCTACAGCTTTTCATTTAAACGGGTAGGATATTCAGATGAAGGATCTTCTTGTGGTTTTGTCATATAAATTGTTCCAATGCTAAGCTAACAATAACTCCTAGCTTCAACTACAGTCCCGTCACTAAAATAATGTTATCAGATGATATTTAACAATAACAACCCGCTATAGTTTTCTGTTGGAAACATGACGGTAGGAGTTTTGGACGCGTAGCACCGACTGATAGACTGAGCTATCGATCCGCGCTAATAAAACCTGCCAGGTAGCACAGAGAGTCAGAACCCCGGACCGGCTCACTGTCCACCGGCTTCCTGAGCAACACGGTGCGCATTATTTGTGTTTGAATCACCGGATTTATACAGCTTGACTAAATATACCATTTAAGTGAAAGATAAGCGGCATCACCGCCGTAAGCCACAGCTGCTAACACGACGTTAGCTAAAGTTAGCTGCTAACACCACGTTAGTTAAAGTTAGCTGCTAACACCACGTTAGCTAAAGTTAGCTGCTAACACCACGTTAGTTAAAGTTAGCTGCTAACACCACGTTAGCTAAAGTTAGCTGCTAACACCACGTTAGCTAAAGTTAGCTGCTGTCTCATAGCAAAAGTTCCGCTCACCTTCTTTGAGTAACTTCAAATGCCCAACAGTTGGAAGCTGAATCTGAGATCCTGGTCATGCAGGTTTTACATGTTGCTCCGTTTTTAGTTGGATATTTCATGATTGATGAACCAAAGAAATGACTCACAGCAGCAGATCTGCTACCAGAGTTTTTTCGTCTCTCGTTTTTTTCCCGTTATTTTTAAATCCTGTTGATCTGATTGGTTGAGCTGCAGCTACGCGCACAAACATACGGAGTGGAGAAACAGAGGGACGTTCTGCGCATGTCAATACTAACGAGTGAAATGAATCAGTGGGGTCACTTTATAAATAATGTGTTTTATATTTTAAGACTTTGAGTAAAACATCAAGTCTTTTCAAGTAAACGGCTTCAAGTCGAGTCAAGTCCCAAGTCAATGGCGGGAAAGTCAAAGTCAAGTCCGAGTCTTTATTCATCACTGCAGGTTCAGTTATTCTTACATGTCTGCTTTATGTTTATTTTTTTTTCAGGTGGTTTAGTCCTTCTAGTTTCCCCCCTGTAGTGTTTCTAGTTTTTCTTATCTGGTTACTTTAGGTTGAGTTCTGTTATGTCTGCATCCATGTCCATCTTCCTTTAGTCATTCTAGTTGGGTTATTTCTTTAGTCCTTCTAGCTTGCCCCCATAGTATTTCTAGTTTTCTTATTTTGTCACTTTAGGTTTAGTTACCCTTTTTGCCCACCTTTCTTTAGTAATTCTAATTATTATATAGTTATTTATTTGTTTAGATCTTCTAGTTAATCTAGCTCTATGTTCCATAGTTCTTATCTTTAGACCAGCCTTATTTCTATTTTGGGTTTCCTCACTTTTCCCCTCATGTTTCTTTTTGCTTTATAGTTATTTTGTTGTCTCTATCTTAGTGTCTCTTAGTATTAGATTTATTCCAAAAAAAGTTGATTTTACAGAATACTTCTACTTTAAGATGTCCTGTGTTGTGAATTGGTGCTATAACTGAACTGAATTGAATTAGCTAATATTTTGTGAAGATGTGTTGGAGAGGACGGGGATCATCCTCTTTTACATTCTGGTCTACTGGGCATCATGTTGGAATGCAATGAAAGAGCAAATATGGCGTGATACAAGTTATACAACATACAGTCTGATGCTGCTTTACACAAGTTTGTGGTGGAACCTCATTTATAGTCAAATAACGGCCATGTTTCGATCAAGCCAGTTTACATGGGCCTGTTTAAAAAGAGACACTCCTAAAAGTCTTTTGTTCATTGGACAAAAGACTGTGCAAAGTGTGTTACTCTAAAGGGAGAAAAACTGGGTGCATGAGCCAAGGTCTAAGGATAGATAGAGCTGGTTCAATGTTTCCACCTATGACCACAGAGTGAGTGGCTCTGTGTGGTTACTTTTGGTTTTAGTGGAGGGAAAGCTTCACAGGCCTTTTCACTTGAACACAAAAGTACCATCCAAAGACAACAAGAAAAGGCAAACAATAATGGCAAAGAAATATTCTGTTGACCAAGCATTCACTTAGCAAAGCCTAAACCACAAAAAAACCAAACATCACTGCCAATACTGTATTGGATGGTAAAATACAGATATGTTGTTAATGTTCCCATTCTGACTTCAACAGTTTCCTGGTTCTTGTCTTCTTGTCTGTTGTTTCACAGATGTCAGTTTGGCCTGAAGATAAATTAGAAGACATGGCATGATTTTTATATAAGGCTTAACGTAATGAGTATCTTCTTAAGCTTTGTGGAGTAAAAGTGCAGGAAGCACCCAGCAAAAGTTTAAATGAGCTTCCTGGTGGGAGGTTCTAATGCAAAGCTTTAACTTATTTCTGTTGTAGTATTTCGATTGCTTTGGGTTCTTTATTACTGCCTTTTAGACTCAGTATGACTTCATTCATTCATTTCTATATCTTGTTTGTAAATATAACATGCAGACTGAACCACTCATGTTGAATGTCACTGAATTTGAAAGTGTTTGCATTTAAATGCAGTAATGAAATAAAACAACAGTTGACATATTTAATTAGGGAATGCTGGATTCTTTCAGCATCTTCCTAGAGAGAGTAAGTCAATAATCAACATCTTTTTCCAAAGATTTTCAACTAGTAATGTCCAAAAGTATTTTTTACATTTTAAAGGGGAGTTATTATGCAAAATGTGTCTTTTTTGAGTTATACATCATATTATAATGTCATTCCCTCATCAAACACATTCTCAAAGTAGTTTACTAAAACACACATGCGGTCATGCATGTTTGATAAATCCTTAAATGTTCCTCTGAATGTTAAGGCATTCTTGCTGTCACCAAACTCCACCTATTTACCCAAAGCTCCTCCTTGGAGCTGCCGCTTCACTCAGCACAGCGCCCTCCTTCATTAAGCGCCCTCCTTCACTCAGGCCCTCCTTCATTCAGGGCCCTCCTTCACTCAGGGCCCTCCTTCACTCAGGGCCCTCCTTCACTCAGGGCCCTCCTTCACTCAGGGCCCTCCTTCACTCAGGGCCCTCCTTCACTCAGGACCCTCCTTCATTCAGCACCCTCCTAATCACATTGAGGCTCCTCTATTAGCCCTTTAGGAATGTTTTTCCCAGCATTTCACTGAGAAGAAGCTCCTATAATGAGTTCAGCAGATGTGCAGTTCAACCAGGTGTTTGCTAATTGCTGCTGGCTAGTCTGAAGGAGCTGAGTGAGGAATTCATAGGAAAGGGCTGCTCTGTGAAGCAAAAGCTTAGAAAGGTCAGATCAGAGGAGATGCACTTCAAAGGTAGCACAGGTTAATCCAGCTGTTTTCCCAGCTGAGTGGTTCCCATGAAGTTTGAGGGATTTCTCAAACATGCATGAAAGAATCTAGGCAACACTCCAGGTTTGTTTTTGATGAGGGAATAATATGATGTAAAGATTGAAAAGTTGGTTTTATGTAACAGTTCCAGGTTGCTTCACAGGTACGGGGTCCAGCTCAGCCCCGTGTCTCCAGAACTTTCTGCTACAGAACATCCATGCTGTAGGAGAATTCAGATTTTCTGACTTCATTTAAGAATTTGACCTCAAAGCTCACTCTATCAAATGTGATTATTCTGTTTAATGTCATTATTCATTATGCCATTAATTTCTTGATGCCATTAATTTTCTTTTAATCCTTTGATAGTTTCTCTTTTACTGTTCCGTATTTCTTGTTCAGTGACTTACAAACCTTTTATTTAATAAAACCTAGCAGATTGCATTGAATTCTGTCTGATTCATTCCTTCTAGTTGGCCACATTGCAACAGCAGAGGATTGCTTGTCTTATATATCGTTGACTTTGCAGCAATCCCTCACATAAAGCATGCATGTAGTGGACAAGAAAACTCCCCTTCAGCAAGAGGAAACCTCCAACAGAACCTGGCTCAGTGTGAGCTTATATCCAAAGCTGCAATTAACTATGGAGGGTTAAACGGGACCAAATGTAAAGAATAAATAGCCATTAATTAACTGTGCATTTAAATAAATAAGTACTTTGCTAAATGTTTAATGCATTTAATAGATAATTGCTTCATTAAATATGTCATCAAATCATCAAAATGCAGGGTGCTGCAGTATTGCAGGAGTAAAGCGCCTCCTATCCTCAGAGTGCTTAACACAGCTCTGACAGGTTCAAGTCCCGATCTGATGACCTTTGCTGCATTTCACAACCTACTTTGCAATAAAGGACACTAAAGAATGAAATATGTAATTATTCCACGGTTCCGGTTCCTCCAGTATCACCAGGAAATAATTCTGTCTGCCAAACTCAGCCGTCAACATCAGCTACCACTGGATCTGGATCTATTAATTTATTAATAGTAATAATACATCACTAAGTTCTTTAACTTAGTTTAAACATGTGCTACATGAAAAAATGAACCTACTGTATACAAAGTACATATGATTTAATATTAATATGAAGATTTGTGCTTTCCAAAGCAACATGTCAGTCTTGCCTGGAGCTGCCAGTGAATTACAGCAGCTCACTTCCTGGTCGGTTCCCGTGTTCACTCTGCCTATATGGTATGTTTTTATGACAAGCTGATGTTATGTGTGCTGACTGCAGCGTGGGGTTTTTATCAGTTAATGAGTCAGAGATAAGAGGGATGCAGCTCTCCTCTACAACGGACATGTGAGGCAGAAGAGGAAGGAAGAGCCCTAACTGTGCTGCATCCACCTGTTGCTGACTGGACAGCCTTCATGTTCCAATCATTTTCTGAGAAGACAGATTTCCATTTGATCACATTAACTACATTCAGTCTCTGTGTTGTTTTCTTACTGAGCAATTGCTTTTCAGCCGATCCTTTTATCTAACTTTGTTGCATGATTTGGAGCATGAACACTGTATTTCTCTTAAGAGGCAATAAAGGGAAAGGATTAAAAACTAAAAAAACAATCTCAAAAAAGGGGCATGAAGGGCTCCATTACTGAAGATGATTGCAGCTTTAAATAACAGCCTAACCTTTAAGGTCTGTTGAGATGTTAGGAAAACTCAATATTCTACCTAAAGCAGAGAAGTCTCTGAGTGTCTTTTCACTCAAATGGGATCAAGACAAAAGTGGTTTCCCACCATTATAATAAAATATTTCATGCCAATTTGTATTAACAGTAACTCATTTAATTGCCTGACCATTTACATTGGATTGTTATTTACACACATACACATATATAATAATTACTACTTATTACTGTTGGGATCCAGGGTGGTGGTTGGGGTTTTTGCTGCAGTTTTGTCCTTTCTCCACCAGAGGATGCCGAGAGGGCACATTCTGGGGGGCGTGGCCGGTGGCTGCTGGTGCACACCTGCATGTCATTTCATCAGCTGGAGGAGGATAAGAGATGGGAGCAGCCAACACTCCTGTGCCAGAGTGTTAACCAGTAATGGTATTACCGGCCGTCTGTGTTCCTCGTAGCACCGCTCTCCTTGTGAACCTTTTTGGTCGTGATTCTCCGTGTCCCCTTCTCCTCAGGTGACTTCCTGTGACGCCGTGGCGTTTTTCTTCTACCCACCGGTAACCCGAGTTCCACTACCCTCATCGCCATAATTAAGCCTTCCCGGATCTCTTTGCTGGCTGAGCCCATCACTCCTCTCCGCTGGAGACAAAGATCCTGTCCGCCCTCCAACGCAGCCCCTCCGCCAAACCAGCAACAGATCTCCTCGTAACCACCCTGGTACCACAGAATTCCGCCCTGGCCCAGATCTCCATCCGTCTCAAGTAAGAACGTTCCGTCGCTACAACATTTCTAGTTACTGCGGACATTCAACTCACCTCCACCTCTTTTCCACTCCAGTGAACCCGAACCCAGGCACAGTGATCAACGATCCTGATAATTAGTTATTTTTCCCTAATAAATCATTTTTCACTGATTCTCTCTCTCTCCGCCTGGTGTGTCTGCATGTGGGTGCAAAAAACTTGAACCGAACATGACAGAACACTCTGGCCAACATGACGCAGACCATGCAGAAGCACTCCGGAGAACGCTGAGAGAACGACATACACAGATTCAGATCCATGATGCCGCCTTACAGGAACTAACCAATCAACAAGCTGAAACAAACAGTCAACTCAGGGAACTAATGACCTATTTGCGAAATTCTGCTCCACAGGCTCCACAGGCTCCCGCTCCCGTTCCTTCTCTGCCGGCAGTTCAGGACTCCGCCTCCACTGCCGAAAGTCGGATCCATTCCACATCTTGCGGGTTCCGACCCCTCAATCCAGAAAGATTTTCCGGCGAACCAAGCAAGTGTAAAGGTTTTTTGTTACAGTGTGCGATTCTATTCAACTCTTCACCTCAGAGCTTTCCCCACGATAATGCTAAGATTTCATTTATTATCTCTCAGTTGTCTGGTCAAGCCCTCAGTTGGGCAGAAGCAAAGTTTTCCGCCTCGTTGGATTATGGCTGTTCTTTTGAAGAGTTTCTCACTGAATTTAAACTGGTTTTCTCCCATGATGCAGATAGATCCTTTAACTCCCGTGAATTATGGAGCTTAAAACAGGGGCAAAAGCCAGTCTCTGAATTCGCGATAGAATTCAGAATTAAAGCCGCAGCTTCCGGCTGGGGTGCTCCTGCACTTAAGGGCGCGTACTATCACGCTCTCAGCGACTCAATTAAAGATGAGCTCGCCACGCTTGATGAGCCCGCAACGCTAGACGAACTAATCAGTCTAACAATCCGTCTAGACAACCGAATCCGGGCCAGAAATAAAGAAAGAAGTAAAAGAAATCAACCAGCAGGTTTATTCCAGGCAGCTCATGCTCCCCCCACACAGACACGGAACTCACCTGAGCCTGAACCTATGCAGATAGGTCATACTCGGCTCACCCCCGAGGAGCGAGAAAGGAGAATGAGATCGAATCTCTGCCTGTATTGTGGAGGGTCTGGTCATTTCATTGCCAACTGTGAACTCCGGTTAAACGCCAGGATCCGTTAGTAGGCACGAGGTTACTAGCGGATCATCTCCAAGATAAGAAAATCCCTCGCCTGTTACTACCAGCAACTCTGATTAATAAGGATCAGTCCATCACTGTGTCAGCCATGGTAGACTCGGGGTGCGAACAAAACCTGATTGATTCGCAGTTTTCCCAGCAAATGTCCATTGAAACCATTCCACTGGCAGCTCCTTTGCGAGTTTCTGCTTTAAATGGCAGAGCCCTCCCACAAATCACTCACCAGACAAGACCTATCCAGTTAATCATTTCTGGCAACCATTGTGAGACCATCAGTTTCTATGTCTTTCCTGCAGCTAATTCACCCATTGTGTTGGGGTTCTCATGGCTCCAACAACATAACCCTCATATCAACTGGCCCGAGAGGCACATAGAATCCTGGTCTCTTCCTTGTCACTCCACCTGTCTCCGTTCTGCAGTTCCTCCAGGTTCACCTCCGGCAAGTCGTCATGAAGTGGATCCCCCAGACCTGACATCCATTCCCGCTGAGTACCATGACCTTGCTCCTGTGTTCAGTAAGTCCAAAGCTCTTTCTCTACCCCCACATCGACCTTATGATTGTGCAATAGATCTCCTTCCTGGTGCTCCCCTCCCCAACAGCCGTCTTTACAACATCTCACGTCCTGAAAGAGAAACTATGGAAAGATATATTAAAGAATCAAGGGATGCCGGAATCATCCGTCCATCATCCTCCCCATTGGGCGCTGGGTTCTTCTTCGTTGGGAAGAAGGATGGGTCACTAAGACCCTGTATCGACTATCGAGGTCTAAATCAAATCACGGTTAAAAACAAATATCCCCTACCTCTTCTTTCGTCAGCATTTGAACCCGTCGTGGGAGCCACCATATTCACAAAATTAGATCTCAGAAACGCTTACCATCTGCTTCGCATCCGCCAGGGATGAATGGAAACCGCTTTAAGACACCCATTGGTCACTTTGAATACCTGGTCATGCCATTTGGCTTATCTAATGCACCAGCATTCTTTCAAGCCTTAGTAAATGATGTTCTGAGAGATTTCTTGAATGTGTTTGTTTTTGTATACCTGGACGACATTTTGATTTTTTCAAAGACCCTGCCAGAACACAAGCACCATGTCCGTCTAGTCCTCCAACGGCTGTTGGAGAATAAACTCTATGTAAAGGCTGAGAAATGCGAGTTTCACAAGCAGTCTGTGACCTTTCTGGGGTTTATACTTGAGGGCGGACAGGTAAGACCTACCGAGGAGAAAATAAAGGCTGTGCTGGATTGGCCAGTCCCTGAAACTAGAAAACAACTGCAACGATTCCTTGGATTTGCAAATTTTTACCGTCGATTCATTCAAAATTACAGTCAGACTGCCCTACCACTTACCGCCTTAACCTCCACAAAGACTCAGTTTACCTGGACCCCCGAAGCTAACGCTGCGTTTCTTCAGTTGAAGTCCCTCTTCTCCAAAGCGCCAGTACTCATTCAACCAGACCCGAACAAACAGTTTATTGTGGAGGTGGACGCTTCAGACTCTGGGGTGGGAGCAGTATTATCACAGTTCTCCGACACTGACCACAAGACTCATCCTTGTGCCTTTTTCTCCCGTAGACTGTTCCCGGCCGAACGAAATTATGATGTGGGCGATCGGGAGCTTCTGGCGATAAAACTCGCCCTGGAGGAGTGGCGGCATTGGCTGGAGGGCGCTGAACATCCAGTGCTGGTCTGGACAGATCATAAGAATTTATCTTACCTTCAGTCAGCCAAGAGACTCAACCCACGTCAGTCCCGCTGGTCACTGTTCTTCTCCAGATTCAATCTCTCCATATCTTTTCGACCAGGTTCCCGAAATATCAAACCCGATGCATTATCACGAATCCATTCCACAGATGACTCGGATAAGGTTCCTGCTTCCATTCTGCCCCCCAGCTGTATTGTGGCCTCCCTCACATGGGAGATTCAAGATATTATTCAACAGGCACAACAATCTGAACCAGATCCCGGCACCGGTCCACCCAACAAGATCTTCGTCCCCACCTCAGTAAGATCTCAGGTCATTCACTGGTTGCATTCTTCCAAGTTTTCTGCCCATCCTGGGATCAGTCGTACGTTGCCCTGGTTTCCCGTCGGTTCTGGTGGCCATCCCTCCATAAAGACATAAAAGAGTTCGTCCTGGCATGTCCTATATGTGCCCGCAATAAATCCTCACATCAACCACCATCCGGTCTATTACAGCCCCTCTCTATCCCCAAACGTCCATGGTCGCATATCTCCATAGATTTTGTTACTGGTCTGCCACCTTCCAAGGGCATGACCACCATATTTACAGTCATTGACCGTTTCTCCAAGTCCTGTCATCTCATCCCACTCAGAAAACTCCCTACCGCTTTCCAGACCGCTCAACTTATCGTTAAGCACATTTTTCGTTTACATGGTATTCCCCGAGAAATCCTATCAGACCGAGGCCCACAGTTCATCTCCCAGGTTTGGAAGCATTTTTGTTCAGCCCTTGAAGCCAAGATCACTCTCGCATCCGGTTATCATCCCCAGTCCAATGGCCAAACGGAAAGGATGAACCAGGAACTCGAATCCACCATCAGATGCTTAACTTCCTCAAACCCATCAGATTGGTCCCAGTATCTTCCTTGGGCAGAATATGCCCACAACAGTCACATTTCTGCTGCAACTGGCTTATCCCCCTTTGAGGTATCTCTTGGTTATCAACCTCCTTTACTACCGGCAGATGAAAAAGAAATTGCCGTCACCTCTGTGCAACACCACATCCGCCGCTGTAAGGCCATTTGGGACAGAACTATCTCCGCTCTCAGTCGCACCGCTGACCAGAACCGACGCTTTGCGGACCGCAAGAGACGTCCAGCCCCACAGTATTCACCTGGACAAAAGGTTTGGCTGTCTGCTAAAGATATTCCCATGAAGTCCATTTCCAAGAAACTGTCTCCTCGATACATTGGTCCATATGAGATTGAATCTGTTATTAGTCCATCTGCTGTCCGTCTCCGTCTACCCGCTTCTCTCCGTGTACATCCCACCTTCCATGTTTCACAGATCAAGCCCGTCCAGACCAGCTCCTTGTGCCCTCCTGCCAAGCCCCCTCCTCCCGCCCTGGACATTGGTGGGCACCCAGCTTATTCCGTCCGCCGGGTTGTGGCCTCCCGTCGGCGGGGCCGGGGCTGGCAGTACCTGGTCGATTGGGAGGGCTACGGCCCGGAGGACCGCCTTTGGGTGCCCGGTTCGTTCATTTTGGACCCTTCTTTGATTTCTGATTTTCATTCTTCTCGCCCTTCTTCTGTTGGACCGCCAGGTGGCGGTCGTTGAGGGGGGGGTACTGTTGGGATCCAGGGTGGTGGTTGGGGTTTTTGCTGCAGTTTTGTCCTTTCTCCACCAGAGGATGCCGAGAGGGCACATTCTGGGGGGCGTGGCCGGTGGCTGCTGGTGCACACCTGCATGTCATTTCATCAGCTGGAGGAGGATAAGAGATGGGAGCAGCCAACACTCCTGTGCCAGAGTGTTAACCAGTAATGGTATTACCGGCCGTCTGTGTTCCTCGTAGCACCGCTCTCCTTGTGAACCTTTTTGGTCGTGATTCTCCGTGTCCCCTTCTCCTCAGGTGACTTCCTGTGACGCCGTGGCGTTTTTCTTCTACCCACCGGTAACCCGAGTTCCACTACCCTCATCGCCATAATTAAGCCTTCCCGGATCTCTTTGCTGGCTGAGCCCATCACTCCTCTCCGCTGGAGACAAAGATCCTGTCCGCCCTCCAACGCAGCCCCTCCGCCAAACCAGCAACAGATCTCCTCGTAACCACCCTGGTACCACAGAATTCCGCCCTGGCCCAGATCTCCATCCGTCTCAAGTAAGAACGTTCCGTCGCTACAACATTTCTAGTTACTGCGGACATTCAACTCACCTCCACCTCTTTTCCACTCCAGTGAACCCGAACCCAGGCACAGTGATCAACGATCCTGATAATTAGTTATTTTTCCCTAATAAACCATTTTTTCACTGATTCTCTCTCTCTCCGCCTGGTGTGTCTGCATGTGGGTGCGAAAACCTGAACCGAACATGACAATTACTAATAATTACTAATTACTGTTGAGGACAATAGTCAGGTGAAAACCCTGGGTTGGTTGCAAAACTCGCTAACTATATCCAGCAGTGTAAATATAAATAAAATAAGGTTTTGAAGCAATATGTTTAATTTGACTATATAATATATATTAGTGTCAATGACAATTATTAACTAAGTTAGTTATTTATACCAAAATGAATTACAAGGAAATGAGCACAGATTTCTCAGTCTCGATTATTGTTCTATGAATCCCTGCTAATGTGTGGGATTATCGAACAATAAATGAAGAATAAAGTTTGCACATTGACTCACTCATACAGAGTAAACACAGACAAGTTCTCTCCAAAATATAAGAATTTATTATCACAATACTTGAAACTACCAAAGTTAACAAACTTCCTAAGATAGTAACACTCAACTAAAATAGTAATAAAAGTGAAAAGAATAACTAAAACCATTTATTTCACAGATAAGTGGGAATATATACTGTATACTTAATACCCAGGTTTATTTAGAGAAATTTCAACTGAGGCTAAGTTACTTGACACAACAGATTCTGTGTATTCTGCTGAGAAAGCAGGTCAACCCTTTAACTCTGGAGATTTCTAACAGTCTGCCAAATGTTTCAGATGCATCATGTCCCATCAAAGGCAGTGGCTGAGCTGAAACCAGAAGACCTTGGCTGTTATTCGGCGCCACGCCCCGCTTCCTCTCCACCGGGGCTGCCGCTGCACATCTTCCAGGGACACACAGCGAGTTGCAGTCTGAATGATCCACATCCTTCCACTTTGGATCCTCATTTCCCAGTGAGATCTTTTCTGTATGACACCAAGTGTGAGTATGTGATTGTAAAAATGTATTGCCCGAGTATGTGAGAGCCAAATGGAATATTGGTGTATTACATTTGTACTGGTGCTGCAACACCCAAGCTGGGCCTCCAACACCTGAGCTGGTGCTACAACTCCTGAACATCAGCTTTTGTTCAACATAAACAGAAATGTCAAAAAGAAATATGAAGCAAAGCCAATCTACTCAGAGGAAGAGTTTGCAGAGATAAAGAAATCCTTGGATTTTATGTCTGATGAGATAGAAAAAATCTCACAGCAACAAGAACTCATAATGGACTTAATGGGGGAGGCTAAAGAATTGAAGAGACAGAATGTTGAGAAAGTCAAGCAACTAGCTCCAACACTGTGTGGCTGACAGAACGATATAGTCCAATAAATGATGTTGTAATTAGTGGGTTGGAAACCAAGCCACGATCATATGCCTGGGTAGTGACAGAGGAAAACACTAATGCACAAAGGGATGAAGATCAAGGATCGCTTGAAAAACAGGTCAGCATTTTTCAGTAATAAGGGCATCATCATCAACAGTAAAAGCATTGAAGTTTGTCAACAAACGAGTTAAACCGGCCATTCTAAGCCATTCTAATGTGGTTTACCAATAGCAGGGCCCTTTGAGGATAGAAGACATATCCTCAAAGTATTAAATAAGCCTTTTGATTTTTGTAAATGTGTCCTTTTAGGATAATTTTAGTTACTTTTCCTTGATTTTGGTGACAGCCAATAGAACTCTGGAATTGGTTAATTTCTTTGGAGTTGCGCAACAAAACAAAAGAAAAAAAAGAAAATCAATTAATTATTGAAACAATACTGAAGTCAGTTAAGTTTAATTGACTCTTCTGCCAATTAAACGTAGATACAATTTGAAAGTGCACTTTAATTTGATCTATAACATTAATGTGATCTTTAACTTAAAATTAATTTGAATGTTTCCTGAGAAATACTTGATGGAATATAGTTTTTTTTATGAATGTTTAAGTATTTTTGATAACAGTTTAACCCTGTTTAATTGTGAATGATCATTTTTGTTTTATTTCTGACCTTGTTTAAGTCAGGTTTTTTTTTTCACCCTGTTCCCACCCAGGATGGCGAGCTACCACAGCACCGCAGCTTTGCAGTAGGACTTAATTCCGCTAAACTGCTTTTCCGGACATATTGTCCTGGATCCTGGACTAAAACGGTTGAATTATTGATTGATGGACCATTACTCACCCTCGATTCAAGAACGGACTTAAAATAGGGGGAAATAAAACTCTTGGGTGTCATCAGGGTTTATTTTTGTTTGTTATTGTTTTGTTTTGTCAGCTGTTTTTACAGAGCACCAGCATCTGATACTGATCGCTTTATAAACTACATGCAAACATTAAAATTTAACAAAAGGTTTTTTTCATCTGTTGAGCCTTTAATATAGACATACTGAATCCAAACAAGGTTAAAAAGAACAGCTAACTTTATAGATATTATGCACAGTTTAGGTTTAAATCCACCTAAACTTTGGATATAAACACAGTTTATATCCACTAATGACTAAATCAAGTAGAGTAGCAACACACAGTTCAACCCTGAGGCTGGAGTATGGGGTACCGTACTTTGATATGGCCTGTCAGGTCCCTTTATAACCGGTGTCAGAGTTTAGTCCGCATTGCCGGCAGTAAGTCAGGCTTGTTTCTGGTGAGAGTTGGACTCCGACAAGGCAGCTATTTGTCACCAATCCTCTTCCTTACCTTCATGGACAGAATTTCTAGGTGCAGCCAGGGTGTTGAGGGGATCCGTTTTGGTGGTCTTGGGCTCGCGTCTCTGCTTTTTGCGGATAATGTGGTCCTATTGGCTTCAATAGGCCGTGATCTGCAGCTCCTGGTTCGCAGCAGAGTGTGAAGCGGCCGGGATGGGAATCAGTGCCTCCAAATCTGAGGCCATGGTCTTGAGCCGGAAAAGGGTGGAGTGCCTACTCCAGGTCGGGGGGGTGTTCTGTCTCAAGTGGAGGAGTTTAAGTATCTTGGGATCTTGTTCACAAATGAGGGAAGAAGGCAGCGGGAGATCGACAGGCGGATTGGTGCAGCCTCTGCAGTGAAGCGGGCGCTGTACCGGTCCGTCGTGGTGAAGAGAGAGCTGAGCCAAAAAGAGAAGCTCTCGATTTACCGGTCGATCTACGTTCCTACCCTCATCTATGGTCATGAGCTTTGGGTCATGACCGAAAGAACGAGGTCCCGGATACAAGCGGCCGAAATGGGTTTTCTCTGCAGGGTGGCTGGAGTCTTCCTTAGAGATAGGGTGAGAAGCTCGGTCATCTGGGAGGGACTCAGAGTAGAGCCGCTGCTCCTCCGCATTGAGAGGAGCCAGTTGAGGCTCGGGCATCTGGTCAGGATGCCTCCTGGACGCCTCCCTGGTGAGGTGTTCCGGGCACGTCACACTGGGAGGAGGCCCCGGGGAAGACCCAGGACACGTTGGAGGGACTATGTTTCTCAGCTGACCTGGGAATGCCTCGGGATTCCCCTGGAGGAGCTGGCCCAAGTTGCTGGGGAGAGGGAAGTCTGGGCCTCCCTTCTTAAATTTCTACCTCTGATAAGCGAAAGAAAATGGATGGATGGAAATAGTTAATCAATGTAACAATAAGAAATCAATGTACTGGAATTAAATTAATATGTCACTTATTAAGAAGATAATCGATGATATTGCAGACCCACTCCATCCGTCCGTCCATCTTCTATACTCCCTTGTCCCTTTGTAGGGTCGGGAGTTGCTGGTGCCTATCCCCAGCTAACGTTCCGGGCGAGAGGCATGGTCACCCTGGACAGGTCGCCAGTCTGTCGCAACATCTGCAACTTGTCATTCTTATCTGGAACATTTCCAAATACTCTGAGAATTGCAAAGGTCATTCGTCTTAAATCAGGTGATAAGCATGTTTTGTGTCTCTAATTTGTCAATTGTCTAAAATACAAGAAAAAGTGTTTACTAAAAGGTTAAATAATTTTATTGATAAGCAAAGATTCTGTCAGCTTGTCAATATGGCTTTAGAGAAAACAGACCAACTTCATTGGCACTGACACAGCTAACAGAAGAAATCATAGACAATATGGATAAAAGGAAATCTGCAATTGGTTTATTGCTAGATCTCAAAAAATCTTTTGATAACATCAATCATGACATCTTACTAAAAAACTGGAAAGGTCTGGAATTAGGAGGGTAGCACTAAACTGGTTTAGAAGCTACATTAGACAACATAAACAATTTGTAGAATTAGGTCATCAAAAATCAGATTTAGAAAACATAAGTTATGTGTAGTAAATGGAGTAGAAGTTCTTTTTTTTTTAAAGGTTTTATTGGCTCTAGTGGCCTTTATTTAACAGTTAGTGGACAGGAATGAGGGAAATGAGAGAGGGGGAAGACATGCGGCAAGGGTCACCAGGCCGGGATTCGAACCTGGGACGGCCGCGTCGAGGACTAGGGCCTCCGTATGTGGGTGTGCTAAACCCCTGCGCCACCACAGCACCCCGGAGTAGAAGTTCTCAAAGAGAGAGGCAAATTTCAAGGAGTCAGATAGCGAAGTCAAAATTCTTTTAATCAGTCAATCAATCAATAAATCAATCAAGTTTATTTGCATAGCGCATTTCAGCAACAAGGTAGTTCAAAATGTGTTACATCATGAAAGCACAAAAATACAAAGTAGAACACACAGCCAACAAATGAAACATTACATTTTGCTAAGTGCCAACATTACATATCAAAATGTTGGATAGTTTTTCATTCATTATGGTTTAAAAGCAACTCTGGGATTTTAGTCTAGATTTAAAGGAGCTAAATGTTTCGGCTGTTTTCAGTTTTCAGGAAGTTTGTTCCAGATATGTGGTTCCAATAGGCTGAAAATTGCTTCTCCATGTTTGGTTCTGGTTCTAGTTCTCTGGACGCAGAGCAGAGCCAGAACCAGAAGTTGTATATGTTTGGTATATACACAATTTTTATATTAACTTGAAGTAACATAATTACTTGATTATGTTTTAAAATAGCTAAACGTGCCTAGAAACATACATTATACCCCCATTTTAATTGTTGGAACTGATCAATAATTAGTTTCATCCAGGCTTTAATTTCCCTTCAGACCAAATTCAGTTAGAAAAGTGCCATATAAAAATTTCATTTCAATGAATGTTTGGCTTGTGACATAATGCATCTACAGCCTATCTCAGGAAAGAGCTCAAAAAGGCGATGAAGAGGCAGACCATTTTCCTTTCATCCCAGGATTAACAGGGACACAAAGAAACTTAACAAACATGTTTCTGGAAGATGAGAGGAAGTTGGAGTACCTGGAGAGAACCCAAAATGCACTGGGAGAACAGCTAAACTCCACACCACAGAAAGGTGGATACAGGACGAATCAAAGATTTATTAATGCATAAGTAAAATAGCAAGAGATTTTTTATTTGCATTTAAGAATAACAAAAGTATGTTTTATGGATTGATTATTTTTAGATTGGAGAATGCAGAAGGAGAAATCTAGACAGAACTGGTTGCACACCAACGATAATATAGATTTGGCCTTCCAGAAATAAAGGAAGAATCCTGCTTTCATTGTCGATGTGTTCTAATGGGAGAGCTAGAGCACAATTCCTCTGTCACCAGATATTGCGAAACAAACAGCTGGGTATAAGAAGGGTCCTAAATTGTTCTCTCGTTTACAAGAAAGAAAATTTTGTCTATTTGGAAACATTCCAGGTCAGAAAAATCACACACACAGGTAAACTAATGAAGTACCACTCTTCTCTCTAACAAAGGTAATACTGTTTTAAAATAGTATTACAGGTTGAGGTATGTGTGTGTTAATTGGTTATAATTTTCTAAGATGTATTTCTGAACAAACTGAACTCAACACAAAGATAAAGTCGTAACATCACATTGTAGCTAAGATAATGTAAAAATCGAAATAGGCAGAATATTCTTTACACTTTCACAAAGAAAACTTGTCAATTAAATCCTAAATTTAAATGTTAATGTTGCACTTGTGCTAGATATTGTAATTGAATAATGCTAAGAATGTCATATCATATTGACAGTTTTGACAAATATGTAAAGGAAATGTGTATTTTTTATTAAAAACTACATATGGCAACTTTAACAAGCATCTGAGCTCTATTAGAAGCCAATGTCGTTCCAGCCAATTCGGCAACAATACTCTAGAAAGGGTTAATATTAAATATTATGTTTATATATCCAGTTAACTTTTAGTACGTTCCTCCTGCATTGCTTAAAGCAAGGCTGAGCTGATGCTCAGGTCAAGTGGATGGGCTCATCTGACATAGTTCAGTAATTCTGGGGAGTTTCTAGTAACTCTCACATATTACAAACAGTAAGAGATGGATTGATGGATTGATGGATTGATTGATTGATTGATTGATTGATTGACATCTCTCCTATTGTGTAAGAAAATGTTTTCAGACCACAAAATAGACAATTTTTGTTCACTGTACAGCTCTTTGGAGGTGCTTTATTTTTCTTTATATAATGACTATGTGTGATGTAAAGTTCTACCTGCATGACTATGTGAAATTTGTTGCATTTATAAACTCTTGCGTTACCATGGGAACTCAGCTCTCTTTGGGTAAAGTGACATCTAGCGGAATTTTTTAGTTAAATCAATCGACGTCCTCCAGCCTTTTACCCACTAGAGGGCAGTAAGAGACAAGTGAATAAAGAGACTCCTGACATAATGAAAACACTAATTGATGGGTATTTCACAAACCTTCATAAAAGAACCACAGACAAACGTAATAAGTTTTATGGCCGCACTTTTGCAAAAGGAGAATGCATCAATTTTGCAAAAGGAGGGTCTTTCCACCGGGTGTTCTGCCCTTCCTTAGCTTGAGCGGACCTTTTATTCAGAAAAAGAAGAATGTGAAAAGATAAACAAAGCAACCTTTATCTGCACAAAGGTCATCTAGCTCAAGAGGGGGAACAATCAGCTTCCAGAGCACAGACAAAATCACACAGACATGATCAAATGAAAATTGAAAATTGCAACAGCACTGATTAATCGTGTCAGTGCTGACCACTGCTCAAGAGTAAATGTATGACATATATAAATGTAGAAATGATAATAACATAAAAATCCCTAACACGAATGAACGAAAAGAAATTGATATATTAATCAATCAATCTATTTTATTAATAGAGCACCCTTCATACTAACAGCAGCTTAAAGTTCTGTACAGATTAATAAAAGCAAACCAAAACAAACAATTACCCACCACAACCCCACATGGAAAAACACATGGAACATGCACAAACCAAGCAGAAATTATTAAATTTAATACAGTCAAAAAGATGAGTGTTGAGCTGCTCGTAACATTTTCTGCAGCACTCAGGTTCTCTGGCAGACCGTTCCACAAACGGGGTCCGTAATACTGGAAAGCAGAGGTGGGTCCTCGAGTCACATGACTTGGACTCGAGTCACTAAAATCACCACTTGAGACTTGACTTGAAAAAAGGCTCAGACTGGACTTGACTTTGACTTTCCCGCCATTGACTTGGGACTTGACTCGACTTGAAGCTGTTTACTTGAAAAGACTTGATGTTTTACTCAAAGTGTTAACATTTAAATCACATTATTTATAAAGTGATCTGCGCATGTCATTAGTATTGACATGCGCAGAACGTCCCTCTGTTTCTCCACTCCGTATGTTTGTGCGCGTAGCTGCAGCTCAACCAATCAGATCAACAGGATTTAAAAATAACGGGAAAAAAACGAGAGACGAAAAAACTCTGGTAGCAGATCTGCTGCTGTGAGTCATTTCTTTGGTTCATCAATCATGAAATATCCAACTAAAAACGGAGCAACATGCAAAACCTGCAGGATCTCAGATTCAGCTTCCAACTGTTGGGCATTTGAAGTTACTCAAAGAAGGTGAGCGGAACTTTTGCTATGAGACAGCAGCTACTTAGCTAACGTGGTGTTAGCAGCTAATTTGTAACGTGGTGTTAGCAGCTAACTTTAGCTAACGTGGTGTTAGCAGCTAACTTTAGCTAACGTGGTGTTAGCAGCTAACTTTAGCTAACGTGGTGTTAGCAGCTAACTTTAACTAACGTGGTGTTAGCAGCTAACTTTAGCTAACGTCGTGTTAGCAGCTGTGGCTTACGGCGGTGATGCCGCTTATCTTTCACTTAAATGGTATATTTAGTCAAGCTGTATAAATCCGGTGATTCAAACACAAATAATGCGCACCGTGTTGCTCAGGAAGCCGGTGGACAGTGAGCCGGTCCGGGGTTCTGACTCTCTGTGCTACCTGGCAGGTTTTATTAGCGCGGATCGATAGCTCAGTCTATCAGTCGGTGCTACGCGTCCAAAACTCCTACCGTCATGTTTCCAACAGAAAACTATAGCGGGTTGTTATTGTTAAATATCATCTGATAACATTATTTTAGTGACGGGACTGTAGTTGAAGCTAGGAGTTATTGTTAGCTTAGCATTGGAACAATTTATATGACAAAACCACAAGAAGATCCTTCATCTGAATATCCTACCCGTTTAAATGAAAAGCTGTAGATGTGCAGATCTACAGCACATCTACAGCCTAATAAAAGGGTTAGTGTCAGCACTGACCCCTTTTATTAGAATATCCTACCTGTTAAAAATATTTTAGATACAGAGGCGTTTATAAGAATAAAATAGTATCAGACAGGGGAAACAGGTTTTTATTGGAATTAAATTAAACACAGATCAATCCAGATCACCGCAACTCTTTTTTGCGCATTAATACGTTGCATGACAGAGTTTATTAAATGCAGCGCAACCTGCGCAGGTCACTGAAAAGATACATGATTAATATTAGACCGCGAATATAGCTTCAATCCCACGTAGTACTGCTACCAACATCTATTTAGCAAGGTTTAATAATAACGAGTTTTATTAAACTAAAATATTTGGACGGATAGGGACAAAAAATCCACAAAACAACGTATTTTGTCCTGATTCACTGCCAAACAATAACTTATAACGACTTTGCAGATGGCAAACTAAACTAAAATCATGAAGCAGTACAGCAGCTTAATAAAAGCCAGGTATAAAATTTACTGTAACCTGCCATGAAATAAAACACATGAAACGAAACTTCCACAGGTAGGACGGATTTATAAGAAATCTGCTGAGTAAGCAGTATGTGACGTAGCATCGACGTGCGCATTACCACAATGTAGGGCGGATTTTCGGGTAGCACAGATCTTCAGAACACCTGTTGACAGTGAGCGGGTCAGAAAGCAGGTCCTGGACCTGAACTCAGGGAACAGAGTTTCTCTCTGTCCCATCATAATGATGAACTGGGTCCAGGTCCATCACAGGATGAATGGTGGATTTATAAGGAAACTACAGTTTTGCTCCTGTATTAGTATTTTCCCATAAATATTCCCTCCCCCGACCCCACAGACAGGTATGGGTGTATTTGAAGGCATCTATGTAGGGAAATGATATTGACAATAACTAGACTGTTTACTGCAATCAGTGCATTAAGTCTGCTGCTGCATGATGGTCGTTGAAATACCAAGTGGTATCATTTTGCTAGAAAAACAAATCAAAATCCAGTAATTTGCTATCCTGTAAAAACAAAGACATTTACAATAGTAAGGATCCTGACGAAAAGCTGTGGGGAAGTTCTGAGTGATTCTGGATGGTGATGCAGCTCATTATTTTGTGTCTTGATTAGTGATTCTGGCTAGTTTGATTCAAGCAACATGTTTTTATCAATACTGAGATGAGAAATAGGCTGTAGATTTAACTCCACTTGGACTGACAGATATTTATTTTACCATCACATCCATCAACCATCACTTGGAGCCAATGCAAGGAAACAGGTGTGATGAGAGCCTGCCTTCTGGTCTTGGTTAGCACTCCAGCAGCAGAGTCTTGTAACAGCTGAAGGCTGTGCACGGATGTTTTAGGGAGACCAGAAAGCAGCAATAGTCTATGCGGCTGGAAATAAAAGCATTAGAGTCTCAGGATTAGCAAGGAGAGAATAAAGTGAATTCTGGCTATATCTTTTAGATGATAAAATCCTGTTTTAACTATTTGTTTAATATGTAGAATGAAAGAACTCCCAGGCTTCTGACTTGGTTTGAAGGTTTAAAAGGTGCAGTGTGTAATTTTTTAATTTTAATATCTTTCTCATCCTCTGGTCCAGTGATTAAAACTTCTGTGTCATCCTGGTTGAGATGGAGAAAGTTCTGTGCCATCCAGATCTTTATGTCTGAAATGCAATTGAAAAGTGCAGTGATTGGCTGGGGGTCATCAAGAGACAATGATATGAACAATGATATAACTGAGTGTCATCAGAACCACTGAAGAACAGTACCAGAAAGCTTGCAGCATCTGGTTGGCCTATTTAAAAGAATTTGGCGATCCAAAGGCGGCACCCAGATCCAATAAGGACTGGGAGCCTGTGTGAATCCATTTTACATCTAAAATCCTTTACAACTTTTAAAAGGGCTGTCTCTGTACTGTGGTTCGTCCTAAAACCAGATTGATACTTTTCTAAAATACCAGTGTCATTTAAAAAAGTATTTAATTGAATAAAAACAAGCTTTTATTCAATTTTGCTTAAAAATGGCAAGTTGGATACAGGTCTGTAATTATTAAAAACACTAGGATCCAGATTACTCTTCTTCAGAAGGGGCTTCACCACATATTACAGGCAGTGGGGAAGACTCCCATCTGAAGAGAGCAATTTACAATATTTAAAATCTCATACTCAAAGGAAGTAAACGGTACACACACGAGCAGCCATGGAAGGAGACATGCCATGCAGGGCTTGTTCAGACACCTTTAGCTTATCAACCAGCAGAGTCATGATTCATCTCGGGTTCAGAGTGATCACACATTTTTCCTGCTGCTGTAAGTCTCCATGATCAACAGAGAACACAGTGTGCTCAGGTCAGGGTGATATATCAAACTCAGCTGGATAGAAACCAGTCAGAATCTACTGATAGGGGAGAATAGGCTAAGTTGTCAACACATGGGTTGGTTGTCACAGTTGGTAAATCTTGCCCCTTAGTTGTTGCAAAATGTTTGTGTGTGAATTTCTAAATAGTTGTCACAGACTAGGTACGTTTTTACTTTAGCAATTTGACATTTGACATAGAAGTCAGAGGACTTATTTTGTTTTTGTACCATAATGTGTCACTTGATTCTTTCCATATTCTGTTCCAATTGTCTTTACACAATGGATTTCAAATTATTCGTTAAAAATACAATGGCACAGCGAAAAATCAGAAAAGTTTTTCTTCTTATTATTTTTCTACTACAACATATGCTAGCTAGCATAAATGTGAACAAAGAAGTCAGTGACAGGATGGTTGTCACATGTGACAGTTGAAAAACAAATGGCAGCTACTCAGCACATAATAAAAAATCTAAGATGTCCAACAGTTAAAAAATAAATATGGCAAATGAGATGTTACCATTTTAAGATGTTTTTTTTTTCAACTAAGATATTAAATTACACATTGTGAGTTGATAGATTGTATTAAAATTATTATTTTTTTCAGAAGTTTCCTTTCTAAATTAGTTCTAAATGAAATATAAGTGGCACAACCCATAGCATGTGACAACCATTCCCACAAAGAGGTTATTTGTTACAGATGCACAAGCTGTGTCTGTATCTAAAAAGCTCTAAAGACACTTTGGTGTTTCATTACAAAGGGATTGACTAAGCATGGCATTGTTTTTAAATTAAGATGAACCAAAAAGAACACCAGCCCTGTTCTCCACTGTAGCTCATCTCAGAATGGCTGTACAATCCAGAACAATCACTATCATATTCACTTTTCCTAGACTACCACAAATAATTATTCAATAATTGTGTTGATAACACATCACGCTTAAAAACCTAATGTGCATCAGGAATTTATTTTCTTTTTATTGTATTGTCATGCATTGTTTTTTTTACCCCACCCATCTTGCAAACTTTCCATCAAGCATTCATACATGGTCTTTCATTAATATTTTATTTACTTCTATTTACTTTTATATTCTAGGAAAACAGTAGCAGTAGCAAACAGGTAGCTTGAGGTGAAGTACAACATTTATGAACAAGACCTATGCCAGTTATTATAGACCACTATTACTTGAGCTGACTGAAGATGCTAACAGTAAAGTTAGCATATTAGGCTATTGTTTGTAAGTGATTTTATGTCTCTGTTGTTGACAGATTATCTGGTAAATGTGGTCAGATTCCATCCATCCATCTTCTGCCGCTTATCCGGGGTCGGGTCACGGGGGTAGCAGCTTAAGGAGGGAGGCCCAGACTTCCCTCTCCCCAGCCACTTGTTCCAGCTCCTCCAGGGGAATCCCGAGGCATTCCCAGGTCAGCCGAGAAACATAGTCCCTCCAGCGTGTCCTGGGTCTTCCCCGGGGCCTCCTCCCGGTGGGACGTGTCCGGAACACCTCACCAGGGAGGCGTACAGGAGGCATCTTGACCAGATGCCCGAGCCACCTCAACTGGCTCCTCTAGACGCGGAAGAGTAGCGGCTCTACTCTGAGTCCCTCCCGGATGACCGAGCTTCTCACCCAATCTCTAAGGGAGAGCCCAGCCATCCTGCGGAGGAAACCCATTTCGGCCGCTTGTATCCGGGACCTCGTTCTTTCGGTCATGACCCAAAGCTCATGACCATAGATGACCGGTAAATCGAGGCTCAGCTCTCTCTTCACCACGACAGACCGGTACAGCGCCTGCTTAACTGCAGAGACTGCACCAATCCGCCTGCCGATCTCCCTTCTTCCCTCATTCGGGAACAAGATCCCGAGATACTGACACTCCTCCACTTGGGGCAGGACATCCCCCGACCTGGAGAAGAACTCTACCCTTTTCCGGCTCAAGACCATGGCCTCGGATTTGGAGGCACTGATCCTCATCCTGGTCGCTTCACACTTGGCTGCGAACCGCTCCAGTGAGAGCTGCAGATCACATCCTGATGAAGCCAACAGGACCACACGTTGATCCTGTTGGCCAACATGTGGTCCTGTTGACCACATGTGGTCCGCAAAAAGCAGAAATGTGATCCTAAGGCCCCCAAAACGGATCCCCTCAACACCCTGGCTGCGCCTAGAAATTCTGTCCATAAAGGTAATAAACAGAATCGGTGACAAAGGACAACCTTGGTGTTGTCCAACTCTCACCGGGAACGAGCCTGACTTACTGCCGGCAATGCGGACCAGACTCTGACACCGGTCATACAGGGACCTGACAGCCCATATCAAAGGGCCCGGTACCCCATACTTCCGGAGAACCCCCCACAGGACACCCCAAGGGACGCAGTTGAACGCCTTCTCCAAGTCCACAAAACACATGTAGATCGGTTGGGTGAACTCCCAGGCACCCTCCAGGACCCTGCTGAGGGTGTAGAGCTGGTCCAGCGTTCCACAGCCAGGACGAAAACCACACTGCTTTTCCTGAATCCGAGGTTCGACTATAGGATGGACCCTCCTCTCCAGGACCCTTGAATAGACCTTGCCAGGGAGGCCTAAGAGTGTGACCCCCCTGTAATTGGAGCACACCCTCCGGTCCCCCTTTTTGAACAGTCCACCCCAGTCTGCCAATCCAGGGGAACTGCCCCCGATGTCCATGCAATGCTGCAGAGTCGCGTCAGCCAACACAACCCTACAACATCCAGAGCCTTAAGGAACTCGGGCCGGATCTCATGACCCCCAGGGTCATGCCACCGAGGAGCTTTTTAACCACATCGGCGACCTCGTCCCCAGATATTGGAAAGCCCGAGCCAGAGTCCCCAGGCTCAGCTTCCTCAATGGAAGGCATGTTGGTGGGATTGAGAAGGTCTTCAACGTATTCTGCCCACCGGCCCACAACGTCCCGAGTCGAGATCAGCAGCACACCATCCCCACTATACACAGTGTTGGTGCTGCACTGCTTCCCCCCTCCTGAGACGCCGGATGGTGGACCAGAATCGCCTCAAAGCCGTACGGAAGACTTTCTCCATGGCCTCTCCGAACTCCTCCCACGCCCGAGTTTTTGCCTCAGCAACCACCCGAACTGCACGCCGCTTCACCCGCCAGTACCCGTCAGCTGCTTCCGGAATTCAACAGGCCAAAAAGGCCCAATAGGACTCCTTCTTCAGCCTGAAAGCGTCCCTCATCGAAAGTGTCCACCAACAGGTTCGAGGGTTGCCGCCACGACAGGCACCGACAGCCTTACGGCCACAGCTCCGATATGCCTCCTCGACAATGGAGGCACGGAACATGGTCCACTCAGACTCAATGTCCCCCACCTCCCCTGGAACGTGTTCAAAGTTCTGCCGGAGATGGGAGTTAAAGCTCCGCCTCACAGGGGACTCCGCCAGACTTTCCCAGCAGACCTTCACAGCACATTTGGGCCTGCCAGGTCTGACCAGCATCCTTTCCCACCACCGGAGCCAACTCACCACAGGTAGTAGTCAGTGGAGAGCTCTGCACCTCTGTTCACCCGAGTGTCCAAGACATTCGGCCGCAGATCAGATGAAACGATGACAAAGTCGATCATCGAACTGCGGCCTAGGGTGTCCTGGTGCCAAGTGCACACATGGACACCCTTATGCCTGAACATGGTGTTCGTTATGGACAATCCGTGACGAGCACAGAAGTCCAACAACAGAAAACCACTCTGGTTCAGAATGGGGGGGGGCAGGGCCGTTCCTCCCAACCATGCCCTTTAAGGCCTCACTGTCATTGCCCACGTGAGCGTTGAAGTCCCCCAGCAGAACAAGGGAGTCCCCAGGAGGGGCACTCTCCAGTACCCCCTCCAAGGACTCCAAAAAGGGTGGGTAATCCGAACTGTTGTTTGGCCCGTAAGCACAAACAACAGTCAGAACCTGTCCACCCACCTTTAGGCGGAGGGAGGCTACCCTCTCGCTCAATGGGGTAAACCCCAACATACAGGTGTCGAGACACTATGCCCACTCCTGCCTGGCGCCTTTCACCGCGGGCAACTCCAGGGTGGAAGTATGTCCAGCCCCTCTCAAGGAGACTGGTTCCAGAACCAGAGCCATGCGTCGAGGTGAGACCGACTATTTCTAGCCGGAACCTCTCAGCCTCGCACACCAGCTCCGGCTCCTTCCCCACCAGAGAGGTCACATTCTACGTCCCAAGAGCTTCTGCAACTGAGGATTGGACCGCCAGGGCCCCCTCCCTCGGCCACCACCCAGCACACAATGCACCCGACCCATGTGGCCCCTCCCATAGGTGGTGAGCCCATTGGAGGGGGGACCCATTTCGGCTGAGCCTGGCCGGGCTCCATGGGCAAAAGCCCGGCCACCAGGCACTCGCCATCGTGCCCCCCCTCCAGGCCTGGCTCCAGGGAGGGGCCCCGGTGGCCCACGTCCGGGCGAGGGAACACCAGATCCAAAGATTGTTCTCATCATCAAGGGTCTTTGGGCTGAGCTTTGTCTGGTCCCTCACCTAGGACCTGTCTGCCTTGGGTGACCCTACCAGGGGCATAAAGCCCCAGACAGCATAGCTCCTAGAATCATTGGGACACTCAAACCCCTCCACCGCGATAAGGTGGCAGCCCAAGGAGAGGTGTGGTCAGATTAATTTTAAAAATTGTTTATTGTTTGTTATTTAGTAAAATAAAATACATTAATTTCTAAGGGGGACCTTATCTTTTGTTTCTCATGGCACATTGTCGCCAATGGGGTAATACTGGCTGGCACGCTTAGGGGTTGTGCTTGACATGATTTTGCAAGAGACAGGTCACAAGAAATTTTCATTTTCATTTTGTGTGGGAAAACCTGTATTCAATTTTTTTTACCTTTTTTGTCATTGAAGTACAATTTTATTGCTTACTTGTCTCTTTTTTATATAAATTTTCTATATTTCCCATGAGCTAATTTAGGCATGTTTCCTCTCTTAGTTCTAACTGCATTATGGGGACATTGGTAAATCATGCAAAGAAAGACATGTGCACAATAAATATGTGTTCGAACCAAAGAACAATGTAGAGCCTTGATTGAATTCAAATCTACAACTCCACTCAAATCTTCACCTAAATGTAACACAAAACGTCAGGATATTTGTTCATTTGTCAATAATTTTTTCATTGCGACTAGGTTTGCTGCCAACAATTGTAAAAGATAAAAAAACAGTTTCCCTTAATTAAAAAACGTTACATTTGTATTTTAGTGTATGAGTTATATTGTACCTGCGATGGACTGGTGATCCATCCAGGGTGTGCCCTTCCTCTCGCCCGTTGACTGCTGGAGACTGGCACCGGTACCCCTCCGAACCCCGCTAGGGATAAAGGTCTAAGTTATAGATGGATGTATTATACTGTTTTATAAATTTGAGTGGGTTTATAGCACAGTTGTCATTTTAGAGTTGAGCTCATAAAAAACTTGGCCACAGCAGTGATACAGGGGTAAAGTGCAAACCACATATGGGGGCCTTAGACTTGGCCGTCACATGTTCGAGTCCCGGGCTGATGACCTTGCTGCATGTCTTCCCCTTCTCTTGCAACCCAATTTCCTGACAACTGTCAAATAAAGGCCTCTAGAGCCAACAAAACTAAACTCTGTTAAGAGGGAAAGTGAACAAGTCAATAAGGAAACATTTAGAACACAACACAGCTAAGGATCTGGCACGAACTAAGAAATTCTTTGGAGCATTTTAGTAAGAGTTCTTAGATAATTAGATGCAGTGAGAAACAGATGACACCATAAACTGGAAGCAAGATGAAGGGTAACTAAGGACACTTAGTGGTGATAACAGGTAACAATGATATCCAAACTCATCCAAGAACCAAAGACATGACTCCAGATATTCTCCGATCTGGTTCCAATCTGTCTAAAGAAATATAAAGATGTCGGTGTCAGATTTGAAAACAACAGCAGCTGACCAAAGTGCTTCACAATTTACACCAACCATCTTAACAGCAAAAACAGACATTGAGTAAAAGTATCAGAAAAACAACAACTCAAGTTGCATTCGAAGCTAGTGAAAAGGGATGTGTTTTTAAGAGAGTTAAAAAGTGGAATTGAAGGTGTCTCTCCAAGGTCAAAGGGCAGTTGTTCCAAACTTTAGGAGCTCCTCTGAGCTTCATCCTTGCTTTTGGGATAAGCAAAAGCAGCTGATAAGATGAGCTCAATCCCCGGACCCGGGAAGGAACTGAAGTAGGTCAAAGAGATGTGGTGGTGCAAACCCATTTAGGCATTTATAAGTCATCAAAATATTTTTTTCATATTTTCTCTGGCACACAAGGAGCCATTGAAGGGAGGATAAAACTGGTGAAATGTGTTCAAACCTATGCAAGTTTCTGTTAAGAGCCAAGTTACAGCATTCTGAACAAACTGCAAACTTAAACCCAACATAAAGTGCACTACAAAAATCCAGTCTGGCTATAATGAAGGCATGAATTATTTTCTCAAGGTCAGGTTTGGTTAAGACAGAGTTACGTTTAGCTATGTGCCTGAACTGGAAGAAACTCTTCTTTAAGACAGAGTTGATCTGCTTATCATACTTAAGAGTCCAAAATAATCCAAAATATGTTATTTTTAATATCCCCCATCCATTAAAGAAAAACAAAACCTTTGCAAACAGATATTTTCCTCAGTGGGATGATAATTTTGTGGAAAATGCCATAGAATACAAAGTTCTCAGTCTAATAATAAGAGAAAAAGTTTAAACAAACATTAGTTGTGCTTTTAGTGTCATTCTGTTGTGGAAATTAAAGACAATTATTCCATAAAAAAAGAACAGCTAAATTAGTTATTATTTTCCACTTAATTCTTAAGTCATCAAGTGAATCATGTCTTAAGGTCTGTTGTTGATCCACCAGCAGGTGCTAACCCTTCCAAGGCATCCCCTTGTGTACTACGTGCCCCCCACCTACCGCCAGGCTAAGCATTGTTCGTTTTTATTTAAACTTTTTTTTATATAAGCTGGACTGCAAGCATCTCTTCTGAGCATTTTATGGGCAGGGCAGAATTATTACTATAAGCTTACCTATATGAGCGAAACATCCCCTGTAAGGATATTTTTTTTGTTTTTCTTTTTTTTTCTTAGGAGGTAAGGAGACATTGAAAGCAACATGTTTACTATTAATGACATAGTATTAATAGTACACAACTTCTCCATGACGTTGATAGGAAAGAACAAAGCACAAGTACAGAAGACATAGTAAGTATATGGATGGAAAAGGCATACAATTAACCTCCTATAAGTATTTTTCTTTTGCTTACATAACTTAACAGGACACAATATATGTACACACCTAATGAAAATATAAATGAAAAAAGATGGAAGGAAGAAAAATAAAACACAATAAAACGCTGTTGGGATCTGGAGTTGGGCTGTTCTTTTGTTTTGGTTCCTTTTTTCTCCACCAGAGGGAGCGCCAGAGGCTGAGTCTTCCTTGGGGCCTGTATGTGGCACTTGGACCCTGCACACCTGTTGCTCATCAAATCAGCTGTGGAGGAGTATATTAGTGGGGAGCTGCCGACACTTCAGTGCCAGAGTGTTAGCCAGTAATGGTACTGCAGACCTCAGCTATATTCTTATGTGCTAACCTCGTTGTGAATATCCTTAGTGATTCTGTATGGGCCTCCTCTCCAGGTGAACCTTTGTGAAGCTGTGGATCAGTCACAGTGTTACCTGAGCACCTGGAAGTCTCCATGCTGCTTCCCTCTCCAGACATCGTGGACGGTACCCACTGATGCCCGAGCTTCACTGACATTCCTGCAGTTGCCAATCCACCTCGGATCTCCTGGTCGGCAGCCGTCCCCACTCACCACCTCCACTGGGTCTAAAGTACTGTTTTCACCAGAGTCTTGTTCTTGCAGGTAAGGAGACGGAGCAGGTTGAGAGGCTGCAGTGGAGGATGGACAGGCTCCGCAGCCTCTCAACCTGCTCTGTCTTTCATAGTTTGGACAAACGACCGCTGAAGTTGGCTTACAATTGAAGCTTCGGGACGTGCACACTTTTCTATACATCATGAGGAAGAAAAAAAGGGAAAGAAGAATATAAATGCGGATGTTTTGAAATGTATCTACCATCCAGGGACGGCTATTTTTGGCAGGATATGGCTGCATTATTATGTCATTTCCATTAAATCAGTGTAAAAAAAAGTGTAAGGGTGTCTTCTGACACCCTTACAAAAAATCCCATGAAATTCACATGTGATTCCTGTTTCCCACATGTGGGTCACATATTCACACATGTAAAAAGTGGTGTGAACCACATGTGAAAGTCACGTGTGATTTCATGGGATTTTTTTGTAAGGGCAATATTATCGTTTATCGCAATAATTTTTTGAGACAAATAATCGCCCAGCAAAATCTTATCGTGACAGGCCTAAAGCAGCCTATTGCCTGGGTGACAAACAAAATGTGATATTGATTGAAGAGTCAAGTTGAGAATGATTATGGAGTTCGGACCTGCGATCTGGATATACTGAGCATATTCCTGAATAGTGAGAACACCAGATCAAATTTGGTGGGAGTAACATCTTCAGAATGAGGACCTGAATGACTGCTTGGCTGCATAAATGCCAGACATGAATGCAATTCACTAGGCTGACTGAAGCTGAAGTTGTAGGGCTAACTCTATATACTTACCATTTAGAATTTGTTGGTGTAAGGAATGTGAAACGAGAGAAGGACATTAACCTGATGATGAAGGCGTGACCGGAGGAATTGTCTTGGAGGAACTGTGGAGGTGAGATTGTAAGGATTATTGGCATTAGGAAACACATTCAGGAATGTGCAGTAAAGCAGAAAGAATAGATGTGAAGGAAATGGAGGAGGAAGCTCTGAAGCATTTGGCTGAACTGGAGAAGCAGAAGCCAAACAAGACTGAATTGTAGAAGAAGGGATGGAAGGATGAAGGGATGTGCACAGGGATTTTGTGAAGCTTTAACAGGGATGAAAAGATGGGTAAGAGCTGGGAAAGCTTGAGAGAGAGAATGCAGGCACAAAGGGGTGACATGACCTGGCTCCCACAAGGGGGAGCTATTGCGAGCTGATGCTCTCCTTCAGGAAGGAATTGCAGCCAAAATAGAATGCCAAACCAGATGCAGCTTCTATGGAGTGAAGACGGTCTCAAAATACTGGTGCGTGTGTAATACTGGATTTGTAATCCGAGTAAGCATCTTTGTATGTAGCTTTGGAGAGTTGTATCTGTGAAAAATGATTTGTAAAATGAAAATTTGTGCATAACTGCGGGTACTGGTAAATATGTGGTAAAATGCATAAAAAATTAAGAAAATGCAAATACAAAATAAAAGTACACAAATACACATAGATTTAACTACAACCTCTATCCATCCATTTTCCTGCACCCTTCTCCCTTACTGGGATCAGGAGGGTTGCTGGTGCCTCTCCAGCTGTCATTTCAGGCGAGAGGCGGGGTCACCCTGGACAGGTCGCCAGTCTGTCGCAGGGCAACACAGACTGGCGTCTGAGTGTGTGTGAGTGTGTGTGTGCATGGACAAACAACCATGCACACACACACACACACCTAGGGACAATTTAGAGAAGCCAATTAACCTGACAGTCATGTTTTTGGACTGTGGGAGGAAGCCGGAGTACCCGGAGAGAACCCACCATGCACAGGGAGAACATGCAAACTCCATGCAGAAAGACCGGGGCCGGGAATCGAACCCAGAACCTTCTTGCTGCAAGGCAACAGCTCTACCAGCTACGCCACTGGGCAGCCTATTAACTACAATCTCACAAATCTTATTATAAATTTAATTTGGTTTGACTTCTCCGACCCCAAAACTGCATTTACGCACAAGATCAGGTTACGAGTGCACGAGGATTTTTGAGACCCATTTCAGTCTTCAGACAGCCTCAGATTGTGCAAGTGGTGCGTTTAAATGCTGGTAGAAAGCTGGGTCATCTGATTTTTGCTCTTTATAATACTCCAAAATTATTTATAGACATATTGTTTATTTTTAAGCTGTACAGATGTGATTACATAGCTTAAAAAATGACAAGGTGGGTAAATGGTTTGGTAGCTGGAAAAACAGGCAAGAAGCATCACGTAGCGCCCTGGTGGTCTGTCCTCAGAAGTAAGTACAGGTTAAACCTGCAAGCTATTTTTGAAACTTGACTATTATTTTTCTAGGCAGCATAGTAGCTGCCACAGTCGTTCTTGTCTTGTTACTGGCTGCTGCTGAACAACCATTTCATGCAGATCCAGGGGGTGTTCAGTACAAATATGGATGTGTGCTTTTTGGTCTGGGAGGTGTAACATTTAATTTTAACTGCTAAAAACACAATAAGTGTAACTGACAGGGCCCTGATTTTTTTGTATTTCTGTAAAAAAAAAATTTTCGTGGGGGGCCCCCTGTCAGTAAGGGCCCTTGGAATTGTCAACTTTCCCCCCCCCTATAGGGCTCCCCTCACTAGGTGTATCTCTCTTTCTTTTAAGGCAGCATCTGCTAATTCAACACACCGGGCTGATGATAAATACTGCCGTTCAGTCAGTCACGGACCTGCTTGGTTGGCCTCCGGGCCAGACCGGAACGAGCAGCATTGGTCCACGCTTCTCTCTGACTGGCTCTGCACTTCTCTCAAAGCATATATTTTGGATAAAATAAATGACTGTTTCTATAGATCCGTTTTGTCATCGCCTTCGAGCTGGGCGTGACATAATATGCAACAACCCTCGTTCAAAACCACCTGCAAGACTTGAATGATGGGGACTAAGGCTTCAACCATACGACCTTCGAACAGTCTCCAGGAAAGGAACGGATAACCCAGCCGACTACATATCCAGACATCCGATGGCCATACAGACTGGTAATCACACAAGAGCAACAAAGGTAGCTGAAAAGTATGTTAACTTCATGGCACAACAGGCCACATCCAAAGCGATGACTTTAGTGGACATCAAAGAGGAAACCCTCACAGAGTCCTACAAAAGGTTGCTGCACGCTTAAGAGAGAACACCTGGCACCAAGTCAAGGATGACTCGCAACATCATCCTTACCTAGTTACCCTAACAGGGTAACCCTAACCCTACAAAAGTACAAATAAATCTGCAACAAACTGACTGTGTCACACATGGACGACACTCAAATCGTCATCCCCTCAGGTCTGGAGGACGGAGTACTACAATTAGCCCACAAGGGACACTAAGGAATTTTCAAGCCAAAGACATTGCTCGGGTCGAAAATATGGTTCCCCAGCATGGATCAAAAGGCAGAGTTTGTAGTTAAGAACGTCCAGCCTGCCAGGCCAACACTCCAGTCACTCACCTTGAGCCCCTTCGAATGTCAGAACTACCAGAATAACCGTGGGATACAGTCAGCGCTGATTTCTATAGTCCACTACCAACTGCTGAGTACTTGTTAGCTATAGTGGATGAGTACACGCAATGTCCAAGAGTTGAGGCTGTTAGGTTTACTTCAGCAAACACTGTTATTTCTGTCTTGGACAAAATATTTTTAATGTTTGGAATTCCCAGATGTCTAAAAACACACAATGGACCTAATTTGACCTTTGACTTGTTTACAAAATCTGAACTTTTACTTGAATTTGTTTTGAGTAAAGTGTTACATTTGATATCATGTCCATGAATGAGTAAAGATAAATCAAGAAAAAACGGCATTGATCTTTCGGCTGGATTTGTATTAAGATCTCATGGTGTTGCATCAAATGGAAAGTAGGAAAACCTAGCAAGTGTAGTTCAAGTTAACACCCCAGTCAATCACCACATAAGAGCTCCTTCAAAAGGCCCAACAACCACGGATCCACCAGCTTCAGCCGTGCTTCACCCCACCTCCTCCCCGTCTCCACCCTCATCTCATCTTCTCAAAACCAGCTGCTTTACTTGAGTAGCCTAATTTTTTGGACTCTTTCCACTTCTGCTGACGTAGAAATATTGATAATTTTATATTGTAGCAGCTGCAGTAACTTTATCTTCAGCATCACTTTTTGTTAAACAAATTAGTTATGGTTCTCTGCATTTCAAGTTTTGATTTAGCTTTAATTAAATATTCAATGTCCTGCAGTGTTTTCCCAGTTTTAATTTTAAACTCTATAAATAAGCGATTTATTGTGCGTCCTGTCCCAGTGCAAGTGGCATATTTTTATGTCTGGGCCACTTGTATAAAATGTCCCCATTTACAAATCAAATGCAGCAGTTCAATCAGCAACCGTATTTTATAAGAAGCCATGCATGCTAGCTCTATCGTTTAATACCAGTAAAATCTACAGTTATAAGCATTTGTTTTTGACGTGTACTGTTTTGTTTAAATTGAGCAAAAATGACATGAAACACAACTAGATAATCTACTTTTGCTTTTAATTGGGACATTTTGTGATAAACAGACAGACATTAAGCATAGCGGAAAACGGTTTGAAGGCTGCTGACGAAAGCTAGGAGCTCTGGGAGGGAGCAGAGGAGAGACAGCTGGAGGAGGAGAGGCTTGGACCAGGGGCGTCGCCAGGAATCTTGGGCCCCAAGGCAAAAAATTTAATTGGGCCCCCCTTGTGCATCTGCTATTATAATTTCTTGAGTCTATTTGTCCTATAAAAGGCTTGCAACTGCCTTCCTTTCTTTGGTCCAAGACTGATACTAGCACAATATTTAGTGCCAGTGAATTTTACATGCAACAGTCTGCATACTGCATGCAAATAGGTGGCTTAATTTTTTTTATTAGTTTTAGTTCACTGAAAGGTCGCTCCCCACAAGCAACAGTCATAGGCAACGTGCAAAATATGAATAAAGCAATCCTGACTTCTCAAAAAATGCTGTACATTTGCATTTCATTCAAACTGCAGCATACAACTAAATAAAATAAAATGTTTTTTCCATATTTATTAAAGCTGTCACCATTTCGTGACAGATTGTTATGAGACAGACAATCTGTGAAAAAAATCCATCTCCTCCACCTCGTTCCTGAACTACTACTGTTAGCTAAAGTAAAGCAACGTTCCAACCAATCAGAACCAGGAGGAGGGTCTTAGCGTTGTCAATCAATCTCACTCACCAATGGCAGAGAAACAACTTATCATTACAGGAAAACTGTTTATCTGCCATCATTGGTAGCTATGCTAACTAGACTGAGCATTCCCAACATGCTAGCTGCAGCATAAAGGATAAGCAGCCACATAAGATTGTGATTGATGATCTCACTCATCTCTCTTGGAGAAAAACTGGGTTACAAATTGACACTCTTGTCTTTTTCTTTCTGTTTATTTTTGAAAACCTATCACTTTTCTTAGCAGCATAGTAGATGCCACAGTCTTTCTTGTCTTCTACTGACTGCTGCTGAACACTGTTGCTGTCAAGTGTGCCAAGCATTTAACGCCGATACTCGGGGCCGGGGGGGTTCAATGCAAATATGGATGTGTGCTTTTTGGTCTGGGAGGGGTAACATTTAAACTATTTTTAAAAGCACAATATAATTAATTTTGTAATTGACAGGGCCCCAATTTTTTTCTATTTCTATGAAAAATATATATATATTTTGTGGGGGGCCCCTGTCGGTCAATGGCCCTTGGAATTGTCCTGACTTTTCCCAGAGGGGAAAGGTCATATAGACATATGGCGCTGCTGGCTTGGACAGTTCAGAAACGATAAGAAATGGCAAAAAAGCTATTTCTAAAGACATTTTCTCGTGTTTTAGACTGCCTATTCCTAGCAGATCTATTTTGACTCAAAGTGCAGCCGTTGAGAATGGTGGCCTAATTGCAGCCATTCTCCCGGTACTGCATACCGGCTCAGACTCTTACCGATATGCAGGGCTTTTACTGCTGGGTAGAGGGAAATGATCAAGTCTAAATGGGACAAAATGAACACTGACATTCAATCAAAAGATGCTTTGACAGAGCATCTTTTGATACCTCAAGCTATCAAAAGCTCAAGCTATGCAAAAATCCCTATTTTTTAATTTCTTATACAGATATCTTTACTAGCTTCATGATTACTCATGACTTGTCTTATTTTTGTGCCAATGTCCTCGAAGTAATTTCTGAACCCTGAGGAATACCTTTGATGCAGTGATTAATAGGCATGCAGTAGTGTGACGTTGGATGGCTTCACAAAGATATATAGAAGTCTGGCCACCCAGTTTTAGACGTAGCTTTGAATACGAAGCCAGTGCAGGTCTTTTAACCAGGGATTGTTTTTTTACAGACAGTGGAAAAAGTTCTGATGCAGCGGGGAAACTGGAGACTGACTAATGAGCAGCTCATGTACTGTCTCAGTACAGTAATGAGACTGTACAGCTCATTAGTACAGTCTCCAGTTTCCTTGCTGGATTTCACCAGGTCTTTGTTTTGACAAAGACACAGTAGCAGGAAATATCTTTGGATTTCTTGAATGTAGTCTACTTTTTTGAACAATAGACAATTTTAACATACAACCAAACATAGAGGGAGCTGCCAGGATTGTCCAGAAGAATGTGAACATTTTATCTGTTTTGCTGTTAACAAGTTTTAATCAAACCAACAGATTAAAAGAAGGGTAGTCACAAGCAGGTCTAATAGTCTTTCTGACATATGTCCATGGAAATAAGAGAGACTAAATGTTTTTGCGCTTTAAATTTTTTAACTAAAGATTGACTGCCTTAATAAATAGCAAAATGCAGAACTGGGTCCATAAGAAAAAAGACCATTAAAAGGTTTTCCTTCCACAGCTTAATAGATTTCTAAAGTAGATAACAAAGTAGAGATATTAATAAAAATTAAGTTTGTGTCTGGCTCACCTGTTCAATTATATTGCTGTATTTTGATCACATGCTTTCAAGAGCTTCCTGGAAACTGATCACAGGAGGAAGGAGTTGGTACTGGATTAGGACATTCTGTAAGAGCTTTACCTAAAACACAGATGATCTTTGCAGAGTCTGTGCAAGGTCCTCAGGTTTACCTATCAATTCACACGTTAGTCAAGGTAGCAAAATCATCGTGGTTCCTAAGTGAAATGGCTTCTAGGGCCCCGGGTGGAGCGTAGAGGAGTGTGGAGGCTGAGCTTTCTCTGAAGTCGGTATATTTTATCGCTGCAAAACATCTTACATTAACATTTATACCCCACATTAGCAGTGGTGTATAAAAGACACATTTTTTCAAATTTTCTTTTTACCGTTGGCGCTTTGCATTGTGGGATATATTGCTAGCTCTTGCAGACTTAAGTCCACATAAGGTAACCAGTTGCCACATCAGAGATCTCCAATCATGGCTTACATAAACAATGACCACACATAAAAATTGTCCCTCCTTTACTGCAGAGGCAGATACTGGTGAAAATGGGGCCTGTTAACTGGACTGGGTTGGTTGTTGACAATTTGATGGTAGCATGATGATTCCCATCGTGGTAGCATCATTCAGGGGGATGAAGCAGTGGAAAAGGGGTGGAGCCAGCCTCTATGGTGAGTTTTTACTTATGCTTGTTTTCAATTAGTTTCTGAGTGCTGCTCATCAATTGTTATTTACATGAATCCTTAATCCAAATCTACCTAAATTAAAATCTACTCAAAATATTCATGCTCAGTCTAATATTCTCACATGCACTAAAGTTAATTCTTACTAGAATTAGTATCATCAAACTTATTTCCTTAAGAATATCCTACCCGTTTAAATGAAAAGCTGTAGATGTATTCAGCACTGATCCTTTTATTAGAATACCCAACCTGTTAAAAATATTTGAAATACAGAGGCGTTTATAAGAATAAAATAGAATCAGGGGAAACAGGTTTTTATTGGAATTAAATTAAACAGACAAATCCAGATCACCGCAGCTCTTTTTTGTGTATGAATCCGTTGTACGAAGCCGCAATATGTCACTGAAATGAATCTGATTAATGTACACTATTACATGGCTATTACACAGCTTCAATTCCACCTATTTATCAAGGTTTATTAATAAAGAGTGTAACTAAACAAGAATATTAGTATGGGGACAAAAAAACCCACAAAACAACGGATTTTGTCCTGATTAACAGCCAAACAATAAATGTTTACAGTAACGACAATGCAGACAGCAAACTAAAGCCATTAATAAATACATTTACAAGCTGCTGTCATGTAAACTAAAAACATGAAATAATGCAGCAGCTTAATGAAAGCCAGGTATGTGAGGATTTGAGTTTTCTGAGGGTTCTGTTCCCTGCGAGTCTCTGGTGTCCTGTCTTGTGTCCCAGGTGTGTCTTGTTCCCTGATTACCCTCCTTGTGTATTTAAGCCCACCTGTTGTCTTTGTCTCGTCCTTCTCACTGTCTGATGTCAGTTTCCCTGTGCTGCCTGTATTTTTCGGATTAAATCATCATCTTATCATATCAACCTGGTCCTGCCTGTGTTCTCCCTCACAGCCACAAATCATGACAATGTATAAAATAAATGAAATAAAGCTTACTGTAATCCTCAATGAAATCACACCGAGGAAAGGAAACTTCCACAGGTAAGACGTATCTGTAAGAAATCTGCTGAGTAAGCTGTATGTGATGTAGGATCGCTGTGTGCATTACCACAAGGTAGGACGGATTTACGGGTAGCACAGATCAGAACACCTGTTCAAGGAAATTGTGTTTTGGAGGAACATGTTAAAAGACAGAGGAATCCCTGTTTGCTATTACTACAAGCATTTTGATGGCCTTTACCCAAATGGTTTTCCACAACACCTTAATCTAATCATATCTAGGTTGTGAAGAGTGGAGCTCCATTTTTTTCTGGGAGATGGTTTTATTGAAAGAGTTTCACTGCAACTATTTGGTCCTTGATCTGTAAATAGAACTACTGGAAAACAAAAGGCAATAACCGTACAATCAATCAAAGATTTGAGGCACCTACCAACAAGTGTTACCTGAGGAAGTCTAACCTCAGACATAATATTGGTTGCATAAGGACACAGTTATCTGAGGTGTGATAAAATCTTAATAGGCAGGTGTCAGCAGCAGATATGGCTCTAAATATTATTCAGCTTCTCTGATGCAACGCAGAGCATGATAAAAGTCAAATGTGGGATGGTATGATATATGAAGTGAGACCTGCAAAACTGAAAAAGAATATGCACAAAGCAAATTGATGTACAATGTGTGGTCCATTAGCCACGGGCAATCCGGGGGCCTGATGCTGGCAGAGCTGATTTCCAGATGTGTCTTCAGGCTCTGACTTATGGCAGTGTGTCTGCACAGTGGGGCTGGCTTTGGCTGTCTGCTTGTATGACTGCAGAAGTTTAAATGTTGATTCAGTCTCAGTATGCAAAGCACTTCTCTTTTCACTACAGCAGACATCATTGACCCTCGGCTTGTTCATTCTTCTTATGCACAAGCTTGGAGAACTTCTATTTGCTCTCCAAACCGCACTCCTAAACAAAAACATATTGTTTCATAATCACTGTTTCATTACTTCTTGAAACATAGGGGTCAGCCTGACTACCTCTTTTTATTTGTTGTGAAAAAGCAGGAAAAGGCAAACCTATCAATAGACTTCCCTTTGTGCATAATCTGACCAGAAAAAAGGCCAGAGTTGAACTTAAACCACCTCTTCATGTAGCAGCCTGCAAATGTTTTTCAACAGGTGCCTCTGGGGTTAAAGGTTATGGTTAGTGCAATGTCTGAATAAAGATTATTTACTTCATAAGGACCGAATATGAATAGCTGCAAAAATTATGCAAATTGTCCAATATTGGAAAATCACAAAGTAGATTTCAGATCTTATTGGTATCTCTACATTTCAATGACAGTTTAAATTTGTCAAATAGATTTGTGAATGATAAGTAGTGGAGAATTCATTTTTGGCTTGATTTGATAAGCAAAAATAATATCAATACATCTTCCCAGAGGAGCATAACTTCTCTGATGAGCAAATGGTGCGCCTTTAGGGACACACACAACCCAATATGGCAGAATGTATGTGAGGGTATGTGAGTGTGTCCCCACCGTTGGAGATCAAAAATCTGGGCCTGCTACTCATTGTGTGGAATTGTCAGTGCAGAGACCTTTGGAGGGCCAGGGGCTCAAAGTTAAAAAGGGGAACACTGAACAAGATCTTAAAACATTGCACAACAACATAGCAACATATTAATCAATGTTAATCAGGAATGTAACATTTAATCGGATCATGCTGTATCATTGTCATCATGTGTGGGACAATATAAAGCAAATGTAGCCTGTTTTCCTCAGCAGGTATAATGTTGCTGTTGAGGGGTTTCTGCTGCAGACAGTGCAGGAGGGATGTGTTGATCTGAGACTGGAGTTGTTAAACAGACATTAGCAAAAACGAGGTGGAGAGAAGGTCATGTATGTTATTTCATATCATATCAGCACTATTTCAGTTCATAGGGCTGTTTTACTAAATAAGCCCAAATAATGCATCATATCATTAGATGTCACTTGCCATTAAAAATCCAAAAGAAGAAGAAGAAGAAGATGAAGAGGTGAGAGCTGAGGAGGAAAACAGAGCAGGCCTGGATCATAATGTAGGAGCTATTTCTCTCTTTTCAGTTAATCTTAGAATTTAGATTACTTAGTTTATTTATATTTGTTTATTTTCTGGTTGATTCATAGCAAGAATTTTTGTTTAATTTTAGTTGTTTGGAATAAATTTGTTGGCAACCTTGATGTTATATGATCTAGTTTATTGTTAGACCATGATAAGAAATAAGGAATTTCTTTACTAATACGAGGAAATATAAATCCACCGATCATTTTTAATACAGATGATATAAAACATAAGCCCATATCTAGAGACTAAGCGTGCATACACAACAGATCTGTTTAGTCTGATTCAATCCAACTCCAATCTGTTTGTCTAGAAAGTGCAGAGTTGTGAATATGTATTTGAACTCTGATCCACCGACACAAATACCAAGCAATTCAGTAATTTAATGCTGAATTATGGTAATAAAGGTTGGTTTGGGTAAGAGCATTTTATTATTGGGCGGGGACTAATCACATTGTAACTTAAGCACTATATAAAGCACTGTTAAGGATAGTGCTTCCTTTCTGTACATTTTCTTACTTGTTGGTAAATACTGTTACTGATTGCATAATGTGTTGACACAAAAATATCTACAAGTCACTACAAGGAGTTGAGTGGACCGTCCCTCCATTTACAGGAGTATATCACTCCTGTCCCACCCTCACAGCCCCTTCACTGCTGGCTTGTTTGCAACCTGCAAAAGATGTTAATTCAATGTTGAATTATGATCAAAAAGGTTGAGTTTATGGTTGAAGTTGACAGTAGAGACTGGCTCAATTCATCAAACAATGATCCAATTCTAATCAATTAACTAATGATGAAAAGATGTAATTGAATTGATCTTGTTTTGTGGTTAAATTCTAATATTTTAAATGCCAAATAGGGCTGCACAGTGGCATAGCTGGTAGAGCTGTTGCCTTGCAGCAAGAAGGTTCTGGGTTCGATTCCCGGCCCCAGTCTTTCTGCATGGAGTTTGCATGTTCTCCCTGGGCATGCGTGGGTTCTCTCCGGGTACTCCGGCTTCCTCCCACAGTCAAATACGTGACTGTCAGGTTAATTGGACTCTCTAAATTGTCCCTAGGTGTGAGTGTGTGTGTGGATGGTTGTTTGTCCTGTGTGTCTCTGTGTTGCCCTGCGACAGACTGGCGACCTGTCCAGGGTGACCCCGCCTCTCGGCCAAAACGACAGCTGGAGAGGCACCAGCAACTCTCCCGACCCCACTAAGGGACAAGGGTGTAGGAAAATGGATGGATGGATGGATGGAAATGCCAAATCTAGTGTTTTTTCAGCCCTGGTCCTCAGGACTCGCTGCCTTGACAGTTTTAGGCATTCCCCTGCTTCTGCACACATGATTTAAATTGATGGCTGATTAACAGGGTTTTGCGATTGTAAACATTTGAATGGTTTTCCCGTTGGTCCCTGTCATGTTCAAATTTCCTAAAGACACTTTGAAACACACAAAGAAGAGAGAGACAAGTGATTACATTTTACTCACCTGAGGAGAGCAAGGCGGAGAGAGCCTTCAGTTACAATCTCCAAACTCGCTCTGAGGTTCTCAGCCCCCACGACTCCTCTTTTATTGCAAATGGGAGTTCCCTAGTTACAAAGTATGCAAATTCACTCAGGAAAGGGGAAACAAACGTAACCCCCCATCTTCCCGTAAGGCTTTAAGCGCTGGTCCTGCTCCTCCAGGTCGCAACCATTTGGCCTAATCAGCTTCTCCCATCAGTTTGTCCTGCAATTCAGCTTCAGGGGTCTGGTTCCTTGTTTATTCTACCTGTCTATGACTTCTAACACATTCCTTTTACATCACAAGTTTTAGACAAACAAAAGAATATAGACTTTAGAAACAATGATTGAATATAGATATAATAAATGTAAAAAAATCTTATTCACAACATAACAGTTCCCCATACGAATTGATTCCCCAATTGGTAGTCAATGTTCGATGTATGCTGTTTGTCGCAGCTTACATCTCAGCATGCCCTTCTCTCTCACTCTTTTCTCCCATCTGCTTCCCTTCCTCCTCTTTGAGCTCTGAGTGAGAGAATTTTATTATTGGCTGTTGGTTTGTCACATTTTAAATAAAGCACTATATCTTGAGGACATTGGGTTTTGATTCCTTTCTGTACATTTCCTTACTTGTCTTTGTGCATAATGTGTTGACCCAAAAACATCTTAAAGTGTTTTTTGGGTCAACAGCTTACAATGGACCACTTTGGTGGTCCACCCCCACCCGAACCCCATTTTTTTACACTTGTGGTACATCCCAACCCAAGGGTGTAACTTTGACGCATTGTGAGGAACAGTCAGGTAGGCTGATGCGCTACCTGGAGTCGGCGGTAGAGCTGATGCGCTACCTGGAGTCGGCGGTAGAGCTGATGCGCTACCTGGAGTCGGCGGTAGAGCTGATGCGCTACCTGGAGTCGGCGGTAGAGCTGATGCGCTACCTGGAGTCGGGGGTAGAGCTGATGCGCTACCTGGAGTCGGCGGTAGAGCTGATGCGCTACCTGGAGACCTTTTTTGTATAAGAATAAGGACAAAACTTAAATGTGAATGCCATGCAGTCTTACTGAGTGACATAGGATATACATCCTGATGAAGCTTGTCAGATTAATAGTACTTATTGAAAATAAAAAACCTTTTAGAAAGTATTAAATATACTAATTTGTTTATTAGTAAGGCTGTTGAAATATCAGTTATCTATAACATCTTTCACTCGGTGATGGATGATGGATAAAAAAATGACCTTTATAGTGATATTCTAATTTATGGAATGAGTCTGTATATTTGCTCAATGCTTGCCTACAGTTGAAAACAGTTACAAAATTCAGCTCATGCTGCTCCCACAAGATTCTTCCCTGGGCGGTTGCCCATGTTGGCCATATCAAACCGTCACAGCATGTTACACCTGTTTCTGCTCATCAAGAATTTCAGCTGAACTTTTTTTGGGGCTATAGGCAGTTGGGTTGACCACTCAATTCAAAACTGCCTTACTAATAAAATAATTAGCATAAAGAAAATAAAAGAGATGTTGTGGAACTTCAAAGTTCTTCAATGGTTTAAAAAACCTATGATGTTTGATTCTGGAGAGGAAAAGGTGGAACATGTTTTACAGGTTGCTTTTACCCCAAAACTATATGTAAAACTCGCCCGAGTCACTAAAAACAACCTGATTCAGTACAAATGCATGTTGTAATAAAGAGAAGGAGCGACCGTTAACAGGTGTGCCCTGTGGAACTAGTTGGCTGCTCAGTCTGGCTAATTCACAGGGGGAAGAAGGGTGGGACATCTGGATGGAGGTCGTCAGAAACCAGGCGAGTCTTTCTGGACAGGCCAGCTTAGACAGAGCTTACCTCAGTTCTGGACAGGGTAAAACTCAGCAGATTAAGGAAACTCAATTTACCTGTTAGCCAGAGAGCTGGAAGCACATCTCACCCTCTCAGAAGGGGAAGTAAAGAGAGAAGTGGGGGTCCAAGATATACAGTATATACAGGGCTGTGCAGAGATCACTAAAGGGGCAGGTGCTCAAAAAAAGGGGCACATCTAACTGCATTTTAGGACAGATTATTAACAGAGTCACGTGGCTTTCAGAGTTTAATAAACCATAATAAATTACAAAACTGTGAGAAATACAATCAAAGCTAAGGAAAATCTCTTCATAGAACATACAACTATGCATATGTAAAATATTTTATTAGTAATTTCTTTCTGCAGGTTTACTTTGTTATAGGAAAGCATTGCAATATTCAAACCTGTGATTTAGCAAGAGATAAATCAGAGCTACACCACCAGACAAATTATTATTAAAAAATTATTTGCAAAACAAACTTATTCGCGTGTGTCAGAAATCTTTGCTAGTTTTTGTCATTCAAAGTTTTGCTTGTGATTCTCACATGATGTTGTGGGCAGAGCCTAAAATCGCAACAAAAGATTTCTGTTTGTAACAAATTCCGTCTAACGAAAAATGCACACGCTCAAGGAAGTTCTTTTCTTATTTTTTATCAATACCGAGTATTTACTTAACTCACTTTATGAAGGGACACTTTAACTCAGGTGGGCGGGTGGGCGTGTCTCGCTATTTCTAATCCACACAATCAGCTCAATCGGCTCAGTAGTTCTTCAGAGGAAGGCAGACCAGAGGCCTGGCAGTGTCTGTTGTTTTCATTATCTCTGCTTAAACCGCGACTCCGAGCTGAAACTCCGCGAACGCACAAATGATACAACGTTCAACGTTTTCAGTTATCTGACGAGTAGCAGGTCTACTCCACTTTATTCACCAAAAACATTTTTTAATATAAAAAACTGTTCTGTAATCTGGGACGTTCGTCGCCTCATCTCACTGCGCGAGAGGCAACTGCGTCTACGTCACGCGCAAAAAGTAACAAGGAGACCGGAGGGCGTACTATGTTGTTTTTCTTGCAAAATATAAAAATAATAATAATAATAATAATTATAATACATGTTATTATATGTCAAAGGAGGGCTTAGGAAGTAATAATAAAAACATTGACCAAAAGGGCACTTGGGGGCAAGGAGCAAAAGGGGCAGGTGTTCAAGCCCCTCTAGCCCCCCCTCCCCTCCCCCTGCACGTGCCTGAGTATATATATTATAACAATATATTACTGGATTCATGGATGAGCAGGAATCTGTCACAAAATAGCCCCCCTATTGCTGAAACATTTTTGAAACATGTGGCTTAAATTAAAGATGTGAAATGTGCTGATGTTTGGATGCATACACTAACCCTAACCTGTGTTAGGCCCCTGAAGGCATTCAGGCCCTGTTTGCCCCACCTTCATTTTCAGGTCATTTTAGGTTAATCAGTGTATATAGGCACCAGGGTACTGGGTGTTGGTCCATTGTGCTCATCGGGCTGTTAGAAGGTTGGGTCTTAGAAGTCTGTGCTGTTGGGAGCATCGCAGTGTCACTGCGGCATCTGATCTACCAGTTGTTAAGTTGACCTTATGTAGCTTCATTATTGTCAGCAGACGTTTTATTATCATCTTGCGGTATTTTCAGATTGCCACTGTCGTACGTTGTGCTCTCACCTAGGTGTTTTATTTTCTGTAGTTTGGAGGAAGCACTGGCATTACAGAACCACCCGAACACATTTCTTTTATTTTTATTCTATAAATGAACTATTGGGCACTGCGGTATAGGATTCAGTTGACTCAATGTGAGACTTGCTTTTTGTTTTTGTTGGACTTTATTGTGTGTTGTTATTAATTTGGTTTGTTTTGTTTATGTCTCATATTGTGTCTAACTGTCTTGGGGTTTTCCGTTTTATCGGATTTTTAAAATTAGAATTATAAAGGTTATTTTTAATATTGTAATATGATGAATAAATAAAATATATTTTGTATGCCATTTCCGTTTCATCTTTTAAGTCAGACATACCGGTGTATTTCTAATTGGGAAGCTCTAGGCCACTTAGTAATTAAGTGCTCTACCAGCTGGCTTCAGGGCCACGCCCTCTGCCACAAGCCGGGAGTTTCCCCTGTTACACCTAGAATGAGGAATCTGGTCTCAGGGGTTAGAGCTGCTGCTGACCGACTCATCTGTTGTTAAATGTGGTAAAACATACAGGGACAAGTTAGATTTATGAATATGTTGGTAATTCTTTTTCTTCACCGATTAAATGCTGGTCAAATGGAGGCCAGCAGTAGTCTGTAGCTAAGCTAATTATGCTAATCTCACCCAGGGCTGGCCCAAGCCTCCATGGGGCCCTAAGCGAAATTTAGTTTTGGCCATGTTCTTCGAACAACATGGTTGTATAAAGTAGGTGGGAATTTCCAGCCACTTACACTGCTACTAATAAAAGCACCCGGTTACATAGGGAATCTATGTGGATTTCTCATTTCTGTTTGCTCTTCTTTTTACAATTGTACAACAAAAAACAAAACAAAAACTCTCTCTCTCTCTCTCTCTCTCTATATATATATATATATATATATATATATATAATATAATATATATATATATATATATATATATATAGAGAGAGAGAGAGAGGTGGCTTTATCACTGCCAATCACTATCTTGTGTGGTGCTGCTTATCCTTCCTTCCCTTTACCCTTCACTCTGTGCTGTTCTGAATGCTCAGTCTAGTTGGCTTAGCTACCAATGATAGCAGATAAATGGTAGCATTTATCTGCATTTGTGCTAACTTTCCTCTAAAGGTAAGTTAGCACATTTAGCAGTGAGTGAGGTTGATTGACAACGCTAAGACCCTCCTCCTGGTTCTGATTGGTTGGAACGTTGCTTTACTTTAGCTAACAGTAGTAGTTCAGGGACGAGGTGGAGGAGATGGATTTTTTTCACAGATTGTCTGTCTCATAACAATCTGTCACGACATGGTGACAGCTTTAATAAATATGGAAAAATATATTATTTTTGAAAGTGATATAGTTTTAACAAAATGCAGCAACAGGATTTTTTTTGAGAAGTCTGGATTTCTTTATTTATATTTTGCACTTTGCCTATTTACTGTTGCTGGTGGGAAGCGACCTTTCAGTGAACTAAAACTCATAATGAATTAAAAAAAATAAGAACCTATTTGCATACTGAATGTAGACTGTTGCATGTAACATTCACTAACTTTAAATATTGTGCTAGTATAAATATTGAACAAGAAAAAGCAAGGCAGTTGGAAGCCTTTAAAATTATGTGATGTTTTTAATGGGTCAGATAGACTCAAGAAATTGTAACAGCAGCTGCAATTCTTGGCAATTTCTGGCAGGAGCCCAGGCTGCTCCTGACGTCAGCACTCTTGGAGAAGAACATGCCTGCATTCCAGAGAGGAGTACTCCAGACCTGGTCTCATTTATCAGCAGAGACAGCAAGCAGAGTTCCTTGCAGACAGGCTGATTGATTGGGAGAAAACCTACAAGTCCCGCAGTGTGTTTGCTGTTTTTTTTTTAGATTTTGGATAGAAACAAAAAGTATTTTTTGAGCAAGTTTATTTTTCAAAATTCAACAGAGATTGACATGAACTGGAGGCCACATGACGAACAAAAATATTTATGAGGTACATCTGCTGAACAAGAATCCCAGATACAAACATGCGCTAGTGGAGGACTGGTGTGGAATGTGAGTTATCTGCCTCATGGATCTTGTTCAAAATGACTCATTATGCAAAATCTTTACACCAACCTTATTTATGACAGATGCTTTGGTGAGAAAAGGTTTTTTTCACTTAAATTCCTTCATCCATGTTCATGTTAAATATGTACGCTCTCTGGGACTACCTATGTTTTGTTTGTACCTGATTTCGACAGGTACAAACAGAACTTTAAGCTAGGAAAAGGAAAGCATTGCATCTGTTGTCTTTCGTTCCCCCACATAATGTCACAACCTTTGACCCATAAATGTGCATAAATACTCCGAAGGGAAAGGTAATTTTATTTATATAGCAGCAAGAGCTTTACAGGAATTAAAAGGAAATACAAACAAAATAAACCAAAGGAAAGAAAAATAATCTAAAGTTGATCTAAGCCAGGTGCTCCTGTTCAGGTGTCCTCTGGTCTGATTCCATTTCTGGTTAGGAAGAACAGCAGTCTAAAAAGTAATTGCTAAGATAGTTTTTCTAGATTCTAAGTTTGTTCTAATGTCTGTTCTGAGATGCTCGATAAGTAGACATATTTTCTGGACTTTCTAAATATCCTCTAAAAGTAATGAGTACTCCACAGTTTCTAACAAAATAAAATAAAAAAGAGGAAAGGACACATTAGGGCAACATTCAGACAAAACAAATAACCTTCTCTGTTATCTCTGCAACTGGAACACATGTTAAGCTATCTGACTATCAGTCAGAATATGATTTTAGTCAGTTTGAAAATAAATATTTTTGATTTAATTACTTGTTCGGCTTGAATTTATACAAGTGCACAAATAAATGTACTGTGTTTTTCCTTTTCAAACAGATTAAAAATTAAACAAATGTTCTTATGGTATAGTGATAATAATTGTGATAAAGAAAATTTACTATTCCCAGACATGAGAATGTGCACCGTGCTCCAAGTTATTATGCAAGTGATATTTTCTCACATTTTCCTTAATGGTCAATGCAAATGATGGTCAGCACAAGTTTCAAGTCATAAACTATTACAGTATAAATCAAATATTACAATGAGAACAGTATTTTTTTCAAAAATAAGAAACTCAAATTATTATGCAGATTTTCTAAATATTTTATGGATTATAAAGAACTGCAAACGGTCATTCTTCAAATGTTCAGCATTAACTGGTCCCATTTACTAAAATCAAAAGAAATTTCAATGTAAAACATCTTAACAGACCGAGTTGCATATTAACATAGGACATAATAACATAATTCCTGCATCCATTGAATTTGTGAGTTTGTGGATAGATTCTGCTTGAATGTCTGCAGGATGTCAGAAAACCTTCCCAGAGCTGCTGTTCTGATATGACCTGCATCCCACCCTCAGATCTTCTGCTTGAGGAAACTCCAAAGGTTCTCAGTAGGGTGAGAGGTCAGAGGAGGATGGTGACCTCACCATGAGTTTCTCCCCTTTATGCTCATAGCAGGCAATGACACAGAGGTATTCCTTGAAGCATGAGATGGTGCGTTGTCATGCATGAGGATGACTTTGCTACTGAAGGTTTGGCTCTTCTATTTGAACCATGAAACAAAGTGATCAGTCAGAAAGTCCTTATGCTTTGCTGAGGTCATTTTCACACCTTCAGGGACCCCAAATGGGTCGACCAGCTTCTCTCCCCATGATTCTGGCCCACAGCATGACTCCACCACCTCATTGCTGGTGTTACAGCCGTGTTGGGACGTAGTTGCCATCCACCGCCAATCCACTACTCCATCCATGTGGACCATCCAGGGTTGCACAGCAGTTATCAGTGAACCTGTGACCGTTTCTGCTTGTGATCCTGGTTAGGGCCGAATTGCAGGTTCATGCACAACAAGCCTCTGGAGGATCCTCCACCTTAAGGTTCCAGAGGCACCAGCAGCTTCAAATAACTGTTTGTTGCTTTGCAAAGGCATTTTAGCAGCTGCTCTCTTAATCTGATGAATTTGTCTAACAGAAACCTTCTTCATTATGCCTTTATCTGCACAAACCCATCTTTGTTCTGAATCAGCCACAATACGATCACAGTACGATGACAACGCTTCAGTTTTCATTAAATATCTAATGTTTTCATATCTTGTCCACAGCACCACACTATCTGATGATTTTCGGCAGCAGAGATCCTTTCATAGGATATACTGATAGGTCATCTATAGAGAGTCTGGCCCACTGGAATTTAACAGTGGGGGCACTATTTACCCCCGTATAAACTCTGGAAGACATTTAATATCCAGCATCATTATTAAAAATGGATCTATGATCTGACATAGAATACTCATATAAGACTTCTATTGATTTTACAAAAGCATGGGCATTAGCCCATGCAATAATGCAATAGTCAAGCCATGACGTTGCATGCCAAGCTTCACTTATATATGTAGGTATAGCTATCTGCAGGTAGCAGGAGCTGACTGGACAATATGAAACTTTAGCAGATGAGGAATGTTCATCAGATATATCTGCATTTATGTCACCTACTACATACACTGAGGTAAAATAATGGTCATCAATGAAAGAGTTCAAGAAAGCAAGTCTATTCAAATAAATGTCTTCATTCTGGGGGCACCCATATGGTGTGTAGACATTAATAATAACAAATTCTTTGTTTTCAACTTTTAAATGTACAGCAATACACCAGTCAACACCAGTTCTGATGACATTAAGAACTGGATCCAGCTTTTTGTGACATAGAATGGCTGCTCCTCCTGCGATGCGTCCTCTCACTATGCCCATAGAAAGATCCACAGTAGATTCACCAGCTCCACAGAAACAGTCATTAGTACAGCTCAAACTTCCCAAATCCTGTTTCAATAAAAAGGTTTCTTGTAAACAAAGGATATCATGTTTTTGCAACAGTCTATCCACAACCAGACGTCGTGCTTTATCTCCAGCTGTATTACCGACACGCAGTCGGTAAGAAATAACACTCATTAATTGGTCTATGAGGAATTTACTGCAGCTGTTCCATCCAACCCTTTGGCATCACTGGAACTGATCACCCCAGGCCCTTTAGACGTTGTAGGTTTATTCCGTGGCTCATTGTAACCGAACCCTCTGGCCACAGCTCTGGGTTGTACACCTCTGCAACGTTCTCACACTCCACACTGACTTTAAAAGAACTATATCTGGTGTTCCCAGTGACAATACGCTCGTCAAGGTCTGGAAGAAATCCAGCTGCAAAGACAGTTACAAGCTTCGTTCTTACCACTTTTATGGTGCTTTGAGCACCAGTACCGATAATAGGTCCTGGTCAGGTTTAGCTTGGCGTTTTAATGGAGCTGGATGGCTCTCGGTTCTCAAACGCCGCCCTTGTTTCACCACCAAGTTCCATGTGGGTGAACTGATGGGTGCACAGCTTCGGTTATGGTCATCACTCACCACAGACTCGCCAGTAGTCCTGGGATCGTCGCCATTCACGGCCAAAGCGACATTATCAGCAATAACACAGTTTGTTATTGCTGATAACAATATCAGCAATAACAGAATCCATGCATGCTGCCACCTCCTCGGAGCCGTCCGCAGCCAATGTAAGTCACTGGCGTTGGGTATTCCTGGAACAGGCGTATTCACACTGCTGGATCCTCCACCGCCAAGCACCAAATGTCGTTCCATTGCCGTGACTCTGCGGTCGATGGTGGCGGTAACCTCACGCAACTTCTCCTCAACGTCCACTTGGCGTGACACTGTTTGCTTCAGGGCACAAACCTTGCTCTGTAAACGCTCCATCTTGCTGAGTAGGTTGGAGACATCCAGGCTGTTGAACGTCACAGCCGGCAGCTCATCCAGGAAGTGGGAGACAAAGTGAGGTATAGCTTCCCTGCACTCATTCAGAACTTTTAAACAACTTTTAATGGCATTTACATTTCTGACTTCCTTTGAAGGCCACATAACGCTGCTTAGAACTGGAACAGTTCAAACAGGACCTTTCTAGAGGACTCAATCCACTCATAGTCGAATGTGTTTGATGCGAGCAGCACAAGCTCTTCCTGGCACATAGTCTTGATTTTAACCATAAGAAAGTTTAAAAACGCGTCCTCCATATAAGCTTTCATCAGTAGTGTTGCAGAGCTGCGGTTTGGTTCGGGGCGACGAGAGAAGGGAACTCCCGGGCCTGACTGCACCGCCCGCAAGATGGCGGATGGTGCGGAATTATAATGTAAACTAGAAAATTCCTCAAGAAATTTAACCGGGGCCTGCCAAATCTGATGCTAAAAGTTAGCATCAATGCTAAGCTTAGCTACAGTATAGTCAAAAGCATGTGCACAAGCAAAAGCATGTTGACTAACATGGACTTGTGCAAATCTGTATGTTGAAATTAGTGTATAAGCTAAAATGCTAATGTTAGCATAAATGCTGTCACTAGCATGATGTCTATTTGACTTACTCCAGTCAGTATACTAAACATGGCAAATAAGCAAGAAAAGCAGGTAAAAGCTTTTTAAGGGAAAAGGCTAATTCTAATGCACTGTCTTGCTGCGCAAGACAGTGCGGTGCACAGACCTTAGGGCAACAGATAATAGAGGCTAATATTATTTGCATCGCCTGCGGCGGTGCATTAGTCTCAGAGGAATATTTAGGCTTTTATTTTGAAATTTTCAATGAGCTTTATTTTAAATGACCACACTAATTCAATGTTTAACAGTGGTTTGGTTAATCCAGCTATATAATGTCCAAAAGAGCAAGTAATTCTAAATGCCAGCTCATCCCTCTTCTGTAGTAACTGAGAGTTCCACCATGTTGTAGTTCTAACCTGTTTAAAGCAGTTAGTTTTTCTAACTGCTTCTTGAGAGAAAAAGATAAAGGCCTGAGAGGAATAGTCAGGCTTTTATTTTAGTAACATTTTGTTATAAATGGCTACACTAATCTTATGAGTAACTCTGGTTGGGTTAAAACACTTATATGGAGCCCAAAACATTCAAGTTGTAACATTGTGGCTCAGCTGTCATCCTCTGTAGTAAGTGAGCAGGTCTGCCTTCCCCTGTGTTCCGTTGCTATGGTGATTAATCTTCTGCCAACTGCCATGTGTCAGAGAGAAAGCTGAAGAAAATTCTATCTTTCAGAGCTTTGATGAAAAAAACAGCACGAACAGCTGCTTGCCATTCAGGATCCGTAATGCCGATCCGAAAACCGTTTGAAGCGTATCAGAGATCGATTTCTGTTCTCCGATACTACCGCGATTCATATCTGTTGCACAAACAGAGAAATTACAGCGACGAGAGAAAAATGGTTGCGCTGACCTCTGAAACTTTTCAAAAAAGTCTCAAAATGAATGGCTTAGAGCCTGAGTAAACCTGTCACTTGTTTTGGCTCTGAAGCACCTTGACGGAAAACCGTAAGACCTAGAAAAATTTTGGAAACATTTTACGGGAGCAGGCATTCGGTGCGATGTCCTGACCGACTTTCAGAGCAATCGAGTGATATTTGTAGGCACGAGGGCGATTTCAAAATTATTTTTTTGTCAAAAATCCACTGTTTTTCTCACTCTAAAAGAGCGGCAGTTAATGTCAGTTACACTCTGTTTCGTTTTTTGTTTCGGAAATTGGAAATTTGGCACTTTGGACGCTTTTTATGTCGCCAAACCCCAATAAAAATAATAGATCCCCTCCCGGGACCGCGCCGCACGTTTTGATACCACTTTTGTGGGTGGACTCGCAGCGGTACGAGCCGCATAAACGGTGACGTAAGAAAAATAAAGAAATAAAGAGACATTCTATTGATAGAAGAACAAGAACAATAGGGGCCTGCCCATAGCAATGTATAAGGAGAGCAGTGTCTGGCTTCGCAAGCCAGACACTGCAACTGCTAATAGTTACTATAATTGTCACATAGTAACTATTAGCAGTATCGCTACACAGCTGTTAGAAACAAAGAGAACACCACAACCATTCCACAACCGTCGTCTCCTAGCAACGGCGGAGTGATACTGACCCCACAAACGCGTCAAACAGGACTAGTTGATAGCACACAAAACAAAAAACAAAACAAAAAAAACAAAAAAAAAAACAGTATTAATTCACAAACTATTTCAACAAAATGGCCTGTGTGTCATATTAGCTCACAAACAATTATAGCAGCACTATTCTGTAAGTGCATTTGGCTTACTCAAATTAAATATTTGATTTTATTTCAAACAGATCTTTAAAAACAAGCAACTTATAGGACAGAAAAAAATTATGTATACATAACCAAGAACAAAATAATTGGCTTAAGAAAACTTATTTAATCCTTTCCCTTATCTCAGTTTACTTGCCATCAAAAATATGTAATTAAAGCTATAACATTCATGTTTCTGTTCAATATTCTGTGCTAAAGAGCCAAAAAATAAATTATATTACATAGACAAAATGGTTACAAACTCAAGACAAGAAAATCTATGGATACATAATAGTAATAATGACAATTTAAATAATCAGACGTACAGCCATAGAATAATTACCAACTCCTTGCCAACGTTCACAGATAAATTCTTCTTAATTTGTGTTTAACCATTACACTCTGGCATAAACGGCAATTTTCCCTAGTTGGAATGAACTTCTACAATACATACGTTACTATAATTGAATTACTAATTTCAGAATTGTAACAGAAAAGTAGAGCTTTGCTACTGAACTTATCAAAAACACTTAAGGTTCCAAGATTTGAGGACTTGAAATCAGATGAATTGTGGAAAATAAAGTTGCCCCCAATGTTTATCTTCAAAGCTTAACATTGTCCCCCATGTTGAGCTTTGGCCACCAATGGTTGTCGTTATGTCTGATGTTTAGCATTCAGTGTTATCGTGGCTGTTTAACCTCATTTCCAATGTTCAGCATTTAATATCCAGGATATTTAACGTTGCACCGACTTTATTTAATCAAGGATAATGCTTAACGTTTAGCATTATTGCCAATGTTTATCAGATGTCAAACTTCATCTCCAGAAAAGTTTCCTTTTGCGTTAAACATTGGAGAAAAAAAGGAAAACATTGCAGACACAGTAAACATCAAAACCTTAAACCAAGGAAGTTAAGGACTGGGGAAAAATCAACTATAACCTAATAAAAATTGGGGACAATGTTAAACATCCTGGACAACTTCAAACATTGGCGTTAACATTGTCCCCATGATTAATATCGTCTCTTCTCTCATCTCAAAATAAATCTTCATGTTGAATCTCCACATTTAAAGAAACTCCCAGGATTTTCTGCTTTTATTCATTTTTATTTTAACAGATTGTGAGAACATCCTTGTAAAGGCATTAAAATGGTCACATAATTCCCATGAATGGAAGGGAAACAGAATAGGTGAATAAAGGGAGAGAACCAAGTTGGATGGATGGTCTCATTTAAAATAACAACCCTGAAAATAAAGCCTGGTGGCCCGCCAGGCTGATAAAACGCTTGGAGAAACTCTGACTTCTGTCTATAGCGCTGGTTGTAAGCGGAACCCCATCTATATCGGCATCTCCAAACTGGAACCTTCTGTGTTTATGTTTCTAAGCAATCTTTGGGCTGCTCTTGGTCCGACCCTCTTCTAGGATCTGTTTGCCACAGCAGACCCGACCCAAATAGAGCCATGAAGCCTCCGACAGCCCTAGGATCACTCGGACACTCAAACCCCTCCACCACGATAAGGTGGCAGCCCATGGAGGGGAAAAACAAAGGCAGAATCAGTTCCCTTCTCTGACCTGAACTGATCTGGGGAGAGGCCAGAAGGTGGCGCTCTGATGTTTCTAGCCAAACACTCAGTTTAGTTAGAAACTAAACTGTTTCTGTTCTCAGTTATTTTTCTCTCCATAGAAGCAACACCTGGTCTGGAGCTGATTGGCTGTGGCTGCTTCCTGGAGGACATTTGCTGACATGATGCTGCCATCACCTAACCGTTCTCTCTCCTTTTCACTTCCATGAACATGGAAAGTTCTCCTGATAAGTCGACCTGTTGTATCCCCGCGGTCTCCTCTCAGCTCGAGTCGGTCGTGGCAGATGGCTGCTGGTACTGAGCCCGGTTCTGGTTCTGCTATTGGTTTGCTCCTGTAAGAGGAAAGCTCTTCCTCTCCACTGTTACAACATGCATGCTCTGTATGAGGGATTACTGTAAAGTCAACAACTCAACACAAGCGATTTGCTGTCGCCCCCTGCTGGTCAGGAGGAGTGAATGCTGTAAGTAATGATTCCATACAATCTACTGGGTTTCATTTGGCACAAACTTTTTAACTACTTTAAAATTAAGTGGACCTAATGAATTGATAACTTGGATCAATAGTAATCTGACTAAATTGAAATGACTTTTTGTAAAATGCCTTGAAAACAACATTGTTGTGAATTAACATAATTATAAGTTTTGAACGTTTTGATATCTACTTTTGAAATCTACTTTGTAGTTTTGAACATTTCAATATCTACTTTTGGGGTTTTGAAATCTACTTGAACTTTCATGTATTGGTTGTTGGGATTTTTGTTTGTTTTTTTATATTGTTTATTGGTGGGGTTTATTTATTAGTTTGAAAGTTCAATTTTATGTATTGCCAATTCACAACAAATGTCATCTCAATGCACTTTGAAATAATTTTAGTTCAACCACATATACTCCAATTGCTGCAGTTGATTATTAAAGTAATTTAAAAGTTTGTACCAAATGAAACCCAGTAGTTTGTATGGAGTCACTACTTACAGCCTTCACTGATCCTGACCTGCAGGGGGCGACAGCAAATTGCTTGTGTTGAGTCATTGACTTCCCAGCAGTCCCTCATGCAGAGCATGCAAGTAGCGACAGTGGAGAAGAAGAACTCCCCTCTACCAGAAAGAAGCCTCCAGCAGAACCAGAACCGGGCTCAGTACCAGCAGCCATTTGCCATAACCGACTGGAGCTGCGAGAAGACAGAGCAGAGACACAACAACAAGTCAACTGATCCAGGAGACATTTCCATATTCATGGAAATGAAAAGGAGAGGGAGAACGGTTAGGTGACGGCAGCATCATGTCAGCAAATGCCCTCCAGGAAGCAACCACAGCCGATCAGCTCCAGACCAGGTGTTGCTTCTATGGAGAGAAAAATAACTGAGAAAACTAAAACAGTTTAAATAATAATGTAGTAAAAACAGAAAATTACAAAACAGCAGCACAAATCTACAACACAATAAACCAGTCTAAGCCTTCTCATAACCAATGCCATAACCATGGTAACGCTAAAATGATGCAGACACATTCTCAAAAAAAAAAAAAAAAAAAAAAAAAAATCAATAAACATTCAATTCTAACATTGACACTGAAGTTGGAAGACATTTTAAATATTGAAAATAAACAAAAACAAAATTAATTATTAAGTCTTTAAACAAAATTGTCCATTTAAAAAGAATAAAGAAAAATGGCTTGATGAGGCCAAAGTACCAGACCGAAGACTTATCCAGTTTTTGGTAGAAACAAAAACAAGATGATCCAGGAGGATTCCTGAAGGTCATCAGGACAAGTGCAGGTTTAAGGTCAAACCCTTAACTCAGAATGAAACTGTAAATTTTCAAAAACACGCAACTATCACTTAAATAACAGCAAAATACCTGCAGCAATTCTTGAAGAAGACTACCAAGACTGATGGTCGAGTAATTAAGGTCATTCATCAGCAGAGGGAAGGGAAGGTGATGACGGGGGATTCTTCTGTTGCTCGGCCGAGGGTTTTTGTTGCTCGACGGGGATCTTCTGTTGCTCGCGGGTTCTTCTGTTGCTCGCGGATTCTTCTGTTGCACGGGGATTCTTCTGTTGCTCGGCGGGGTATTCTTCTGTTGCTCGACGGGGGATTCTTCTGTTGCTCGACGGGGGATTCTTCTGTTGCTCGACGGGGGATTCTTCTGTTGCTCGACGGGGGATTCTTCTGTTGCTCGACGGGGGATTCTTCTGTTGCTCGACGGGGGATTCTTCTGTTGCTCGACGGGGATCCAATAAAGGATGAAATCCGAGACGAAAAACCAGATGATCCAGGAGGATTCCTGAAGGACATCAGGACAGGTGAAAGTTTAGGGTCAAATCTTTAAGAATGAAACTTACTTTACAAAAACATGCAACTATCATGTAAAATAACAGCAAAAATACCTGCAGCATTTCTTGAGGAAGAGTGTTAGGGTCACTGAGGTCATCCATCAGCAGGGTGGCGATGAGGTTTTTTTCTGTTGTCATTGGGGCAATAATCCAGGAGGGTTCCTGAAGGACAACAGGACGGGCACAGGTCTAACCCTTTAACAACTCAATGTACAGTTTCCAAAACCTCACTTGTAAATATCAGACAGCAAAATACCTGCAGCATTTCTTGAGGAAGATTTCTGAGCCGGATAGCGTGATCACTGAGGTCATCCATCAGCAGAGGGGGCAATGAAGGCCTTTTCCGTCTGTCACTGTCAGGAGCAGTCAGGGAGTGGATGGGTCACTTGAGGACCTTTCCCACCAATGAGTCATTGGTCTCGTTGGTTTTTGTTGCCACTGCAATGGATTCCATACACATATTTGACTGAAGAATCAGTCAAATATGATTTGACTGATAACCAACCAAAACTTGGTTGGTTAGTTTTCAGACCCCATACCCGTCGGCAGGGTTCGTTTCCACACAAACCCGACCGAAGGGCAACCGACCCCTTACCCGTCGGCAGGGTTCGTTTCCACACAAACCCGACCGAAAGGCAACCGACCCCTTACCCGTCGGCAGGGTTCGTTTCCACACAAACCCGACCGAAGGATAGCCCAAGCCCTTTATCCAGGATCTCTTTGACACCTTTACCCTTTTGTAACCAAGATCAGAATTATCTTTCAAATAGCCTACTGTGTTTTTCTTTTGAGGAGCATTATGCATGTAGTGGATAATGCTCCACTCCATGCAACATTTGTTACATTCCTTGAACTCATCCAATGACTTGAGGAGTCGCTACCAGAAGTAGCATGCCACATTTCCTGGTGCTGGATTCACACTCCAACCTTTCATAGTCCGAGGCCATCTGGCATCTTCAGAGACGTCGTTCCATCTCAACAAAATCTGTTGATCAACTTCTATATCTTCCCGGTCCATATACCATGTCTTCTTCATCCATATACGATGCATTGACAAGGCCTTTACCAACCATAAGCTCAAAACCGTCATATCCCAACATACACACTGAGGATGCATGCATTATTTAAATTGGTTAAAAGGTAAGCTAAAGCAGTGGCTTGCACTGAGGGTCCTACCTGGGGACAGTGGAGAGGAAAAACTTCCCTTTAACAGGACGACTTTCCAAAAGAAGTTAACACTGCCCCAATTTAAATTTGTTAAGGTAGCAGGTAAGCTTAGGCAATGCCTCAATGAACATGCATGTAGTGACAGTAGAAAGGAAAAGCTTCCCTTTAACAGGAAGACTTTCCAAAAAAAAAAAAAAAACTGCAGTTATCAAACATTCATTAAAAGTTATGCAAGCTGAGTGGAGACTCATACCAAAGATGTATGCTGTGACAGCATTTAGGAAAAACTTCCCTTTAACAGGAAAACTTTCCAAAAAATATTAATTAAAACTGCACCAATTATTTAAATTCATTAAAGGTAAAGTAAGCTTAAGCAAGGCCTTCTACTGAGGATGCAAGTCATGACTGTGGAGAGGAAAAACTTCCCTTTAACAGGAAGAGCCCTCCAGCAGAACCAGAAGATGGCTCTGTATGAAAGGCCATCTATCACTACCCCCAGGGGATTTGAAAGGACAGAAGAAAGAGACAGAAAAAGAGCTGCTCCAGGAGTGTTTCTACAGGAGAAAAGAGCGTTAGTCGCAGTAGAAGCTCCTTTGGTGGCTTTATCTATGAGAAACAAAAGTTATTTGCATCAAAAGGTCCGTCAGTTGCTTAGTCTGGGAGAGAAAATGCGTTATAAACAAACTTAAACACTGAAGTGCAGGTTCTAGTCGATCCTCTCCAGAAGGAAAGCATGGAGTCCAGCTGAAAGCCTGCACATAATGGTGAGTTACAGTGTGAACATTACCTCTGTCAGCTCTGGTCTGTGGCTCCAGGAGATCTCTCTGTTGTCCCTCATGGTCATCCAGAAGAAATGAAGTCGCATGACGAAATTGCGCGAGGCCACACGTTGTTTTGGCCCAAAGATTTATCGGTTTTCGCTTTTAAATTGAACGTAAATTAAATTTGTTTGAGTTATTGAGTTATTAAAGTATGGACCCTAAATTTCAAACTAAATATTATATAGGTACAAAAAATAAAAAAATATGTATGATGTTGAAATATAAAGACCTAATTTTCACCCAAAAGCATATTGGAAAGATAATTATCCTAATGTGAACAAAGCCACATTATATTAGTACTAATAGGTATGTATGTTTTTATAGTGATATTTACAAAGCATAAGCTTCATCACTTCCTACAACCTCCAAACTGTATTTGCCATGTCCTTGGCAGCCATCTCTCTTTCATGACAACTGACTTTAAGCCAGGAACTTCAGATTGTAGATATCAGATAGATTCTAGTTACACCTAAACCTCCACAGGTCACAAGACCACAGAAACTGCTTCAAACAGCAATAAAACCCCAAAGATAGAAGGATTTAAAACAGCAGAATCCTTCTCAGCTCATTGACTCTCAACGGAGAATCAAACCAAACCAGCAAGCGAGAGGCCTAGCGTTGGCCTTCAACAAACAGCGTTTGCATCCGCAGCGTAGCAAAACCCGCAACAGTTCCTACCCTGAGATGTCTTCTGGACCCGCCATTGGAACAGTTCTTTGACTTAACAAACCTTTGACGGGTTGGGCGGATCCGCCAGGCACCTTGTAGCGTTTCCTCAGCTTGACGGAAGCGATCCTCAGCTTGATTGAAGGGAATCCTCAGCTTCATTGAAGGGATCCATAATCGATCAACTTCTCGCTCCAGACGTCATTATATCTCCTCGGATGTTTCAGGGACGCCAGCAAACAAACAGCCGCCGAGAGGCCATGGTCGGGTCTCTCCTCTTGTGCTGCTCTGTTTAGACACAGAAAAAATGACTTCACCAACGTCATTAGTGGAAAAAGACAAAAACTTAGAAGGTTTCGGAAAAATAACTTACCGAATAACAAACGCAGCGACTTCAAACATGGCGCTCCCGCGGCCTACTTGCCATCACTGCGGCCTGCTCGCAGGTCGAGTACAAGACGCCAAACTACGCCTCGATGAACACCGACACGATTTCAATCGGATCCACAAAAGTTTCAGTCATTAAGCTGGGCGTCCACTCGGATTCCGCGTCTTGGGAGATCAGAAAATATCAAGACCGACCGCGTCGTGACTCCATGCGGCCGGGTGCTAGCCGCATCTTTTAATTAAACGCACCTGCGTCATATTTCTATCCAGCATGGCGCATGCGCGTCACGCTCATTAATAACAAAAATGGCGCCAATCGCCACTGTTGCCAGATTTGGCATTTTCCGGTCCAAACATTGTAAAACTAAACGTGTAAAACCTGCCCAACTGCAAAGAAACGGTACGAATCTAAACCTATAATAAAACTCACGTTAAGCACAATATGTTTTATTCATGACCTATCCTTAATATATTTTTAGAATAATTTAGAGAAGCAGCAAATTTAACATTTAATTTTATAATGTAGGACTGAAGATTTTTCTTTTAGGTTTTCAAAATGTAATTTTTTTAAGAACAAACTAATACAGTTTTAGAGAAATTTTGAGAAACAGCAAAAATGTATTTATATTATTTTTTATATATATAACTATATTCATAGTTTTTAACCCTAAAACTACGAGGGATAAACTTACGTTTTATATTTTCAAAGCTTAATACCAAACTTCTGCTCCAGTAATGTACTGACTCTTATGGAGAGTGAAGAGTGTCAAATAACAATAAATAACTTATGTAATAAGTTTAACTAAACAATTAATAACTCAATCAGCATGCAAATGTAAGCACTGCCTTGACCTATTTTTGATTTTAAAACTACAAAAATTGATTGACTTATTTTTAAATCTTTGTTTTTACCTCCATCAGATTATAAATGTCAAACTTTTGTTAGTTTGAAGGGCAAAAAGAGCTCCAAATCTGAAGGTTTTATGCAGCTGCCGCATTGAGCTCACAGCAGATATCCTACCTGGTAACTGATGACGTTCTCTCTGCAGAAGCGCCATGAAAAAGAACATCAGAACATCATTTGATACCACTTTTGTGGGTGGACTCGCAGCGGTACGAGCCGCATAAACGGTGACGTAAGAAAAATAAAGAAATAAAGAGACATTCTATTGATAGAAGAACAATAGGGGCCTGCCCATACCAATGCATAAGGAGAGCATAAGGAGACACTGCTCTCCTTATGCATTGCTATGGGCAGGCCCCAATTATAAATGTAAATTTATAATAAACTTGAGTCTTTAAGGTAAACAGATATGTTCATCCACACTTTATTAATTTTTTCTAATGAATATAAAATATAAGATAAATATTGCATGGCTATTTAAATGCAACCATAAAGAGTCACAAACCAGTGATTCCTTCTTCTTCCTGCAAGTCCAGATAAAGATTATGTCAGGAGGGGCATTTGATGTAAAACCAAATTAAACATGCAAATCACAAACAGCAGAGATGGATGATTTGAAGAAAGTTTCTCTATGAAATCATTAGGAGTTCTGGAAGTAATTACCATTAGATACTGCACATTTAGGCTGTGATTTAATGAAACATAATATTTCTCAGCCATTTATAATAAATGTCTAGAATATTTCGTATTAAAGCACTGAGTTTCTGTTCCCATGTTTAGAGTCTGTTGCCGTTGCTCTCAGTCGTGTGCAGTTTGCTTTGCCACTTCTTGGAGATTCTCCTGCCAATCTCCAGATAAAAATATACTCTCCTTGTTCCCTAACGCTCTAACGCAGATCCTGGCTCCAACAAGCTGTCTGCATGTGCTTGCTGACACGGAGAATACTGGAAAATGTCACAGGTGCCGCAGAGTTTTTACTGTCACTGCTGTCAGGTCCACTTTTCCACAACTTTCCACAAATGCAATGGAAACATTGTGTAATGTAAAAAAAGGAAAAAAATCTGCGGCGGACCCTTTTCTGATGATTGGTTGCTGGGTTGGAAATCACAGCATGCCATTTAAGAAATCCCTTGTGCTCTCTGAACACCTCTTCTTCTGGTCTGATATGAATGTCAGCCCTCTTTTATGCTGAATTCAAAGACATTACGTAATGAGGGAAAAAGTGAAAGCATGCCTTCAAAGTGTGCTGCACGTGTGGAACGTCACAGACATGTCATCTGAAGAGGTTTCTTTCAGCACTGAAGTGAACAGGATGAATTGTTCTCAGCCAGGGTAAATAAACACATCGGAGAGGGAGACAAAAAGTCAGTGTGAAAACATTCCTTAGCGGTTGAGCCTAGCTTTGCTCTGCTGAAGTAACTCACTTTGCAGAAACAATAACATCTCTGAAAGGTGAGATGGATTTTTGATGTCAGGTTCCCTGTCAGACAGAGATAGTGTCCTTAGCAACATTCAAAAACAATACAGACGTGGATCTGGGCGTTGAGCCGCCAGCAGCCTGGTCCTGCACTGTTCCAATCATTATTCTTGCTTTGAAATAATGGATTAGCTCAGTAGTGAGACATTAGCAGTGATGTCATCACCAAAGCCTCTGCTGGTCACTGACCCTTCCATTGGGTTAAGAAATTTCTGTACCTCTTTTCGAACCATGTCATGATGCATCCTGCTAATGCTGATTGCTCACAGCCTATGATGTCATCCACATTGCTACAGTACTATTGTTTTCCAGAAAGCATAATGGAATAACTGTCGAATGATAAAGGCAACACAAAGAAGTATCTCTACATCAGAGGTGAGTCTCATCCGTACCAACTGATGCTCCTGCAAGTGACTCTTTCACAACGAAGAACCTAAAGATGAGTCTTTAAACTGGCTTAGCAGTTCATAAATCACCAGGAGGAAAGAGTAGATGCAAATTAATTTAAAAAATGTTTTATTCATCTCAAAAGAAAATTAAATGTTGTCATAACTCATATTATCCAAGTATCTTCAAAGAGGATGGTGATGCTGTTTGCTGGAAGGGTCTCTCTAACTCTGTGTGTGACCATATAGAAATCCAGGCAGAGAAACGCTGAGAGTCACAGATGTATTTATTTTTGGAAGAGTAGCTTTGAGCTTCCTCCTTCGGTCTCTGCTCCTCATCCATGAACTCCTCAGTTTCGACTCCTTTGCTATTGTAGTTCTGGTGTTATCTGAGCTTTAAGGGATGCTAATCAGCAGCACATTAACAACACATGGTTGCCATGATTACACTTCTGTCTGAAAGTAAAGAGCAAAAATATGTTAAGCTGCAGAACATCCAAAACCAGAGGGACTATTTCTCTGAAAATTCAAGGCATTTTCACACTTTATAAGTGAAATATTGTGCCGATGGAACCAGCACTTTTTATATATATGAAAAAATTTGATCTTAGAACGAACTCCTATATCTTGTTGAAAAGTTTTTTGTAAGTCAGTTTTATCCTATTTCAAGTCCATTGAAATAGGATAAAATTAGTTTTTGCACTAGAAACTGGACAAAAATACTTGGTACAAGTTTGTGTTTTTGCAGGCTGTAAAAAATTGAGTCTGGGACAGATTTACCTCACAACTGGACGACACCACACACCTCAGAAGCAGCAATGGAAAGGCTTAGGGCAATAATATGTGCCAGACTAAACAAATCAAAGTCCAGACATAAATGTAATCAGAAATAGGTGGTAGGACTTGAAATTTGCAGTTCCTTATCCAATCTGATTCAGTTTGAGCTATTTTGGGAGGAATGGGTGACAAATTGAGGTTGCTATAGTTGCACACCTGTAATTGGTGTGAATGTGGATTCGAATTTATCCATGAGCCTTTGTATTTCCTCAGGGGGGCTGCAGACTAAAGCACACCACACTTTCCAGGCTTAGGGTGTGTGACAACCACTAAATAATGTTTTTTTTCATGTTTTTTCTCTCTTATGCAAGAGGTGTTTGACCGCCATGATGCAACACTCCATCACGTTTTGCTGTTTTGAAGAGTCACAGGTACTGAAGAAGCTCCACAAACCAACGTCCAGTAATCTGCTTTGTCTTCATCATGGCTTGTGAACTGTGATGAGCAATCAGCACAAATGTGTTACAGGGACAAAAACAGAGAATAAAGAAACATTTGTTCTGAAAGTGTTGCACTAAAATACCAGACTTGTTCAAAAAAACCTGGAAAAAAAGATTGCAGCAAGTGTGCGAATGACAAGGGAGGAACTGAGCTGGATAAAAATGGGTTAAATGTGGGGAAAAAAAACAAAGATGTTTCTAATGATGCTATCATGTTGGTATTTAAGTTCATTAAAATTCAGCTTGGTCTCTTTTGTATCAACTTTTTCCCTTTGGTGGTTCCCCACCACCGACTGATTGAAACCAGTCAGTGGTGGGGAACCACTGAATTAAAAGGCATAGTTTAGGTTTTCTGAAGTGGGATTTAGTAAAATATCTACACCACAGTGATGACGGACCAGTAGCAGAATATGAGTAAATCAGCACTGAAATATAGTGAGGCAGAAACATTGAATGAATGTTAAAGCCTGACATTGAAATGATATTGAAAGTGATTTACATGTTGAATCAACGTTAGAGTTTCAACCATAATTGACTCTATAGCAATGTTGATTCAACCATCATCTGAATGTGGATCTGAATGCACATTTGTGTTGATTTTATATTGAATGAAATCTAAGGAATCAATATTGATTCCATCCATCCATTTTCCTGCACCCTTTTCCCTTACTGGGGTCAGGAGGGTTGCTGGTGCCTCTCCAGCTGTCATTTCGGCCGAGAGGCGGGGTCACCCTGGACAGGTCGCCAGTCTGTCGCAGGGCAACACAGAGACAGACAGGACAAACAACCATGCACACACACACTCACACCTAGGGACAATTTAGAGAAGCCAATTAACCTGACAGTCATGTTTTTGGACTGTGGGAGGAAGCCGGAGTACCCGGAGAGAACCCACGCATGCCCGGGAGAACATGCAAACTCCATGGAGAAAGACCAGGGCCGGGAATCGAACCCAGAACCTTCTTGCTGCAAGGCAGCAGCTCTACCAGCTGTGCCACTGGGCAGCCCTCAATATTGATTCATCTACACTTTTTGGTATCATAGGTCTACGTCATAACATGCCATTAAAAGTTTCTTCACTGATGTTAAACAATGTTATTGGCAGACGATGGGCATTATGTCGTTCATAATTATCTCACATCAATTAAAAAATGTGTGTCCACAAGCTTAAAAAGTAGCATTAAACATATTTGACTCCTTTTTGACTGTCAGAACAACAGCCTACTGTCCATGGAAGAACAGCATCCAGGATAAGCCCTGTGCTGTATGAACCAGGGAAACTGTATGTGTTGCAGTAACCCATGTTTGACTCTGGCTGGTGTCACTTTTGCTCCTTGCTGCCTCCCTCTAGTCTGGTATGTAATGAAGCCACCTCTTGACAGTTTCGCTGTGGTCCTTGTCAGACAGCTTTGGGTCAAACTGCCGAGCAGCAGCTTAAAAGCACAGAAATAAGAGTGAGGAAGGCGCCGGTTTGGGACGTTAATACAGGAGGACAAAATAGTTTTCCCCCCTCAGTTAATGAAAGAAAAACCCACAATGGTCACAGAGATAACTTGAATCTAACAAAGATAATAATGAATAAAAATTCTATGAAAATTAGCAAATGAAAGTAAGACATTTCTTTTCAAACTACTTATTAAAGAAAAATTCAGAAGACGTACCTGGACAAAAATGATGGTACTACTGAAAATAAGGTGACCAAAGGAACCACGTTAAATCAAGGCATGTCCACTAATTAGCATCACAGGTGTCTACCTGTAGCCTATATGTGGAGCTCCAGGTTGTCACTGTGCCGTCTGGTGACATGGTGTGTTCACACTCAACATGGACCAGAGGAAGAAAAGGAATGAGTTGAATAAAAAGACAATTATAGACAAGCATGTTAAAGATAAAGATTATAAGACCATCTCCAAGCAGCTTGATGTTTATGTGACTACAGATGCAAATATTATTCAGAAATTTAAGATTCATGGGACTGCAGACGACATGGCTACAGTCCCATGAAATGACATGGCTGCAGGAAGAAACTTGATGACAAAACAGAGACGAGCAACACAAACGGTAGCAATAGAGCCCAGAAAAACATCTAAAGAAATGAAAGGTGAACTTCAAGCACAAAAGGAGCATCAGTGTCAGACTGCACTATCCAACGCTGTTTGAGCCAAAGTGGACCTACTGGGAGTCGGCCAAAGAGAACACCATTGTTGAAAATAAACATGAAAAAGCCAGACTGGAATTTGCCAAACTACATGCTGACAAGCCACAAAGCTTATGGGAGAATGTGGCATAAGGACAGTCTCCATGAGGCAAAACTTAAACCTTTTGCAAAGCACATCAACTCCATGTTGGCAAATGGAAAAATGAAGCATATCAAGAAAAGAACACTGTCCCTACTGTGAAACATGGAAGAGGCTCTGTTATGTCCTGGGGCTGCTTTGCTGTATCTGGCACAGAGTATCTTGAATCTGTGCAGCATATAACAAAATCTCAAGACTATCAAGGGAATGTTGAGAGAAAAGTGCTGCTGTTGCAGGATAATGATCCCAACACACAGTTAAAAACACCCAAGAATAGCTAAGAGAAAAACATTGGACTATTCTGAAGTGGCCTTCTATGAACCCTGACCTGAATCCCACTGAGCATCTTTGGTAGGAGCAGAAACATGCCGTCTGGAAAAGGCTTCAAACCTGAGACAACAGTTTGCTCCTGAGGACTGGCCCAAATACCTGCAGAGCGGAGCAGGAGTCTGTCTGTCTGTCTGTTGAGCAGAAAGCTGATGTCTTGTTTCTCCCTACATCCAGAGGGTGGCGCAGGTTGCTACAATTGATAGTAGTCGCATAGATACAATGGCTAGAAGGAAACAAATCCACTCATTACAACACTTTCATTCTATTGGCTGAGAGGTTGCCAGTCGACTGTGCCAAAGGGCGGTTCTATGTTTCGTAAGTGAACAGAGAATCCGAGCAGAGAGTAAGTCTGAGCGCAAGGAGAAGTTTTGAATACAATCATTACAAGTTTTGAGGAGAAAGTCATGAAGTCCTGCCTTCAAAATTAAAATGTAAGCAAAAGTATTAAACATTTTGAGAACAAAAGACATTAAATCCTGCTTTCAAACTGAAAATGTTTATGGCAGAAAAATTCCTCCATACATCCTGACATCATCCTCTGTTCAGCACAACCAGGATTGGTGATCAGTGGTGCTGGCAGAGTCCAACCCAGAAGGGTAGGGGCAAGAATCTGGGCACAGATGATGCTTTGGTGATGAATAATAATAATAATAATAATAATAATCTTTCCACAATACAGTGCTACAGGTCTGTGTGCTAACAAAGTATGTCACACAGGTACTGGTGCCATCTAGTAATATTCACATGCTGATGGGCCATTTTATCTGGATGTAGGAGGCATCTAAAGACAGCCTTGAAGACTGGACAAGGGCAATGCCACAGCTGTCATCGCCTGTCCCCAAGCTTTGGAAAACAAGTGTCTTCAATTTAGGTGTGGCTGCAAGTTGTCAGGTGAACAAAGGCAAATATTTCACAGCTTCCCTGGGCCAGTGCTTCAAGTACCAGGCTGGATACTTTCTAAAGACACACACAACTAATGAATCTGGCAAGGATGGGAGATGTGGAATGTTCCATTAAATCCAACCCCACCAATGATTGGGAATGTATGACAAGTGCGTTAGTCATGCAGTGTGTTTTATTTTTCCTGGCAGCAAGACTCGCCACAGTATTATCACTGTCCTCAGAAACGGCTGCATCGAGTTTGTCTGAAACCTGCCTTCAGGCTCTTCGTTTCCAAGAGATAAACCAAAAAATTTAAACAGGCACTTAATGCATCTGCAAACACATTTCAGTCTCTGTAGTAAAAGTTTACAAGGCATGAAGTAAGAGCCGTGGATTACACAGAGGGGCTATAATGAAGGTAATATATGCTGCCTGAATGGGGGTGTTGTTGGAGTACAGAGTACAGAATCATGGCTTCCATCCTACACTCTGTATTATTCAACCACCTGTGTTTGCACTGTGGCTCTAACTTTTCCCCTAATGATTAGCCTCCAGCCTTTGTTTGCTTTTCTTGTCTTCTTTATTTATTAGGTTTTAAACAAATGTGTTACCAATGAAATGAGAGGACGCTTGCAAAAGTCATCACATCCCTTTTATTTTCTACCCGTCGTCTCAGCCGATCCAGAGATGTTCCGCTGGATTCAGGTCTGAGCTGCGGCCAGACATTCTCAGACTGATGCTTTGCTCTCTTGGCTCGTTGCCATGTTGGAAGTTGTTGTCTTCTTTGTCCGATTCCACTGTGGATTGGGTTTTTGTTACAAGTCTCTATATCTATGACCACCGACACAATCCTGTTTCTTTTTGTGACTCTGCTCCATCTTCTCAAACCCTCAGTCAGTCATGGCCTGTAGGATATTATCAGAGGGCAGCACAATACTATCACTGTACCACCTGACCCGCAAGAGCACAGCCACATCACCAACGCACATCATGCGCATGTCGCACAAAACCAGCGCAAACCTCAACCACACAATACAGGCGGTTCAGGTGTGTGGATTAGATCCACCTTTTTCAATTTAATAATTATACTCAATAATAAAGACCAGAAAGCAAAGCTTACCTGTGTGACCCACAGGAGGTGGAGGATGGAGATTCCCAGGTTTATGATGTGTCTGAGACTTCCACAGGAGCAGGAGGTGAAGCAACAGTATTTGCTTGATTTCTACTCTTTTGGCAAATTTCGACTAGATTTAAGTGTTGATCCCTCCAGCTGCTGCAGAAACTTCCTATGAAACCTGAGGACGTTTTTCCACACAACACAAACGCTTGTCTACCGTCGCTTCTTCCAGGAGTGAATGATGTCAATGACTCGACACAAATGTTGTCAACTAATTAGAATTATTAACTGCACATACTATACTGTTGTTGATAACTAGGATCAATTGTAACAGCGTGTATGATTGAATTTAAAATAAGTTTGTGTGAAGACGATATTTGTTGTGAATTTGCACAATAAACTGATTTGAACTGAAAATCTGCCTGCTCTCATCTCATCTTCTATGTCACCCAGATGAGGCTGCAGAAAAGCATCTTCACAGTATGATACATTGATAAATTAATAACTGATCAACTGAATGACTTGTGATGCTTCTCAAGTCCTCTTTCATGTTTTTGTCTGGGTTTTTTCCCTATTGTAGGTTTTTAGGTTTTTGAATTCATTGGTTCAAAAATTTAAAGTACACACTGTGCAGTGCAGTGCGCTGAGACATTACAAATTGTTTTAAAAAGTTCATTTTATGAATAAAAATGTACAATTTATATCCATACCTGTCATGCCTTGGATTTGAGGATATGGGTAATATTTATCTGTCCACTACTGGTGTAGCGGTGGGTAAGTAACGCTTAACCCAACTTTCTTTAATCTCTATATTAGCATCTTTTAGCTGCTAATCCTCTGCATTCAAATGGACATCTTTAACATTCTTCTATCAGTCTCTTTGGTTTCTTTGTTTGTGTGGTTGATCTTCTGTGCATTGTCCCGGAGGTACTGATGTTGTTTTTATCATGTACCATGCGTTCTGTATGTTTGTTGATATTTGTTCAGCATTTCTTTGCATTGTCAGTCCGTCAGTGTGGCAGTTCTCTGGTTCCTCTATCTTCACGTGTGGAACTTTAAGCAGATGTTGACGGTTCCTTCTCAGTATATTTCCATACTCAGTCTGTATCGCAAAAGGTCTTGATGTTGTCTCCTTTATCACTCTAGTGAGTGGTCCCCACATCTGACCCAAACCACATCCTCTTTCTCCAGCTGACAAAGCTCTAGCCATTCTGTCGTATGTTTGTGTTTGTTACTCTTTGCTGTGCAGCCATCGTTTTTCTCCAGCAAGTGTTCCGATGAAGGAAGTCTGGTTCTTAGTCGTCAAAGAAGTAGACGAGTTCTGCTGGTGAAAGTCCTTCTTCCAGAGTTGATGCTCTGTAGTGCAGTAAACTGAAATAGGGGTCACCTCCAGGCTCAGCTTCTTTGCTGAAGTGTCTCTTGACAATCTGAACTCCTTTTTCAGCTAAGCAATTTGATTGTGGAAACAGCGGACTTTATGTGCATATTTTGTTCCAGCTTATGTCATTGTCCATGAAGCAATTCCGATTGGAATCCATGCTGAGTTATGCTGTTGAAGCAAGACTGCTCCGAGTCTTTCAGTGCGTTGATGGACACTCCACTGGAAGAGAGGGGTCATAAAACCTTAAGTCTGGATCTTTTATCAGGCTCTTCTTCATCATTTCCCACTCAGCTTCATGATAATGTTCCCACTTCCATTCGGTTTTACCCTCCAACAAACTTCTCAGTGCTTTTGTTTTTGCTGACAAGTTTGAAATAAACTTGCCCACATAATTCACTAAACTTAGTGCTTTTGGAGGTTGACTTTGTCCTTTGCTGGTGACTTGTCAGTTATTGCTCTTACTTTTTTGGGGTGTGGCTGGATTCCAGCAGCTCACAGTTTGTCCCCCAACTAAGTAACTTCACTCACTTCAAACTGACATTTCTGTTTAACTTTAGTCCAGACTCTCGTGCTTCTTCCATCACTTTTTACAATCTTTCATTATGCTCCTTCCTTGTAGGCCCCCACACAACTACATAATCCAGAAACACTCCAACTCCTTCCATTCCACCAAGCAATTTCACAGTTCGGTGTAAGACGTTGGGTGCGGATGCAATTCCAAAGGGCATGCGAAGAAAACGGTGTCTGCCAAACGGTCTATAAATGCACACAGCTTTTCACTTTCTTCATCCGATTTAATCTGGTAAAACCCGGAAGACGCATCCAAATTTGAAAATAATTTTGCTCCTGCCATTGCACTGGTGAAATCTGACTTGGTTGACAGTATACTTGTGCACCTGTATCTATTGGAGTCATAGTCCCAATGGACTGTAAATCTGTTACCCACTCATCCTCAACGTCACTTGTGTTGAGCGTTACTGTTTCCACATACATGATGCTCCCTGTATGTTTCTGACTTAAATTATTCCACAGCATGCACTCTTTCTTCGTATGGCACCATTTAGCATAATGATTCACTTTGTTTCCCAAATGCAGGGCATTCTTTTGGAACATACTTTATGATACTCGGTTTTTTTTCATTTTGTTTTTTCTTCCCCCTCATCAACCAGTCCTGGTACCATGTGTTGAGTTGACTCCACACTGAGTGCCATTTTTCTATATCCAACTTTATTGAACACAGTCTGTATGACACTACACTAACGCCTCCTTGTGGCCAACTCAATCAGTACAGCAGGGACTGACTACTGTCAGGGGAGAGAGGCTTGCTGTAATTACTCTGATATAGGAAAATGCTAATATGGGAGCACTGCCGGGTCAGAGGGGTCAAATATTTTCCGGGCCAAAACAAGAGACTTGCGAGGTATGTTTGCAGTGAGTTAGCCGTATACAAAAAGTATAAGAGGATGACTCAAATTTTTGCCTTACAGAAAATGCCACCAGAAAAAAATAATACATAGAACATACAAGATTAAATAGCCACGTCAAGACAACATTTAAGACCTGTGATTAAGATATTAAAGGTCAATTTTTTAATTTAAGACATTTCAAAGGCTTAAATTTTGGTACCTGGATTTAAGACTTTTTAAGGATGTGAAGACACTCGTCAATGGATTTATTTATTATCAAGTTATGATCCTAATCTTCCACTTCACAGTTCTATATTACTTGGTGTTGGGTCCATTACATAAAATCCCAATAAATATATTAAAGGTTGTGGTTGAGCATGTGACAAAACTTGGGCATATTTAATATGTACAAATACAAGACACTTAATGTTTAAGGACTAAAGAAATCTTCATGGAAACAGATTTTTTATTCCGACCCAGTTCATTTTATTTACATGTTATACATATACAAAAACAGCTCTCTTTTTTTATAAGAACAACAAGACTGCAAAGCCAGAACAATAGCAAAAAATTTGAAACAACCATAAACTCTTCCATAAAGAGTGCCCTTGCTGGATTTTCTCACTGTCAACTATGGAATATGATCCAGTTAAACACTTAATAGTCTAGAATTAGCTGAAACATCTGTGTACAGGTTCTCCAAAACATACGGTATCAAACACAACATCTGTGAGAAAGCAGGTTGAAACCAAGTAGTCTACTGCATAAAGAATATCCAACATAGAATGAGTGTATATACTGTACATTTATATATTAATATATATACTAACACTGCAGACAGTCACAAAAAAAAGACTACCAAGGTCTTTCCATACATACAAAGACTAAAGTGGCCCATTCACATTTTAACAAGAATATCCAAAGATGCCTTAAAATAGCAACTAGAATACAAAACAAAAGTCACCAAAAATAGATGTCATCATGTGGAGCTTTTACTGGATTCCCCTACTGTTAAATAAACCATATGGACTGGAGCATGTATAGCACATCGAGTGTACACTGAGAAGGCATGTCCTATATGTAATCAAGAGATTTTCAAAACATTGCACATAAAAAGGGATAATGTACAGAATAAAAGACGGCATGCTGTCCATATCAGAGCTACACTGGCTGAAGAGTCATAAGGCCTCGCTACCAACTCAACACATGCTCTCTGTCACTTCACAGAACGATATGAACATGCAAACTTTAAAAAACAAAATGCTTCGGAGCTGAAGAGAACCAGTTGCTCAGCAACAAAGCCGTGCTCCTTGTTTCACAGATCAAAAAAATCAGGGGGTTTCTGCGTGTGCGGCGCACCTTCAGTCTCATTTGATTGAAACAAAAAAGAATCGTACATTCCTTTGGACTATATATATAGAATTCCAAAGACAAAGTTCGAAACAACACTGGTCCATTTATTGCACGCCATCGGTTCACAAAAATATTTTGGGCACTTTTGCGTTTCAACAAACAGCAGCATTTCATTTACAACAACAAAAAATGTTAGAATACAGACACAAAGCACAACAACTGAAAAGCATGACATACAAGGAGGATAGAAAACAGTTCTTTTTTTTTTTTACATTGTCATATTGTGCAACTAGAGAAAATAGGTCCATTTACTAAGGCTAGCCTCTTAAATGCACAACATCATACAGTGTTTTAAGGGCCACAACAGCAGGACCCCTATGCTGAACAGCATGAACTACTTAGAATGATTATCTTTTTCTTCCATCATGTGCAACAACTGATTGCCATGGCAAATCCCCAATGAGACAGAGAACATTTGGTCCCGTTAAAAAAAAAAAGAAATTGTACCCAGATATAAATGGCACATTTAAAACAAACGAGAAAAAAGTGACTGTGAGGGTGGCACAAGGTGCCACCACTTTTGACTGGTTTCAGGATGTGGCCATATAACAGCACTATTGAACCTCTACAATCTACCCTGTATGTGAGCACCAGTGTCCTACACTGAATGAACTCATCAGAAGACAAGAAGGAGAAACAGAGTCACTGTCAGTAGCATTCGATTCATGGAGAATCACCATGAATCACCATCATCATCTCCTCCAGACACATGAGCAGGACAGCGACTCCAAAAAACACAAACAGAACTCTGCTATAAAACATGAAACCAGCTCCGGCTTTATGTACTCAGTAATCACATCCATACATTAGCATGCACCAGCTGCTCCATAAATAGATGCACAGGGTCAGAAACTCAAAATCCCAACCTTTCACTGGTCAGTGAACACACCAAACCCAAGAGCTTTAGCGCAACCACCAGGTTGCCAGGTGGCGCTAAAGACAAACTCCCTTACTGAAGGAAGTAGTAACCATGGAGAGTGACCTATGAAATAATTATTTTATTTATTTTAAAAGGAAATAAATAAAATAATGCATTAAACAGTTACTATGGGGAAAAAAGTATTTAGTCAGTCACCGTGCAAGTTCTCTCACTGAAGAAGGTGAGAGAGGCCTGTAACTGATGTCATTAATTGATGACCAGTAATTGACCAAATACTTAATAATTAATTTCTTTAAAATTCAGACAATGTGATTTTCTGAATTTTTTCTTTTCTCATTTTGTCTCTCATAGTTGACCTCTGACCTATGATGTCAATTACAGGCCTCATCTTTTTAAGTGGGAGAACTTGCACAATTGGTGACTGACTAATTTTTTCCCCCCACTGTATATATAATTTAAGTTAAAACATGCAACATTGGCTGCTGCACTATCCTTGATGAAATACACAAATACCAGGATGCAAAAACCATTAGGATGGCACTTCTTTAAAAATAAGGTAGACTTTGTGCTCTTAAAGAAAATACCAATAGTTTTACATATCCAACTAGTATATGTAAAACTATTTTACGTAAATATACCAGTTTTACCAAATATATATTTGGTATATATACCAAATATACCAACTGATATATTGGTATATATGCAATATACCAATTGGTATAAACAGACAAACCTTGTGCCTAGTGGGGTTAAGAGGGGTGCTGGTGCCCATCTTCAGTGGTCAATGGGCAAGAGACAGGGTCACCCTGGACAGGTCACCAGGGCAACACAGAAACAGACAGGACAAACAATCATGTACAATCACCCTAACCCTACAGAGAATTTAGAGAGGCCAATTAACCTGACAGTCATGTTTTTGGACTGTGGGAGGAAGCAGGAGTACCCAGAGAGAACCCACGCATGCACAGGGAGAACATGCAAGCTCCATGCAGAAAGACCCTGGCTGGGAATCGAACCCAGAACCTTCTTGCTGCAAGGCAGCAGCTCTACCAGCTGTGCACCTGTGCAGCTCTATTTGATACAATCAACTTTTATTTAACCAAATTCTACACATGTACTGTACATTTATTAACCAGCATGCTGTGTTCCTAATATTATCTTTTTGTAATAAATGCTTTTTTCATCATGTGGACCCCAAGAACACTAGCCACTGTTACAACAATGAGGATCCTAATAAACAGACAAACTTAATTTGAATTCATTGGAGATCCTGACGTCTGATTGGCTGCTTCAAGCAACAAATGAAGACAGACCTTCTTCTACGGCAGTCCTGGGACTGAGAGGTCTGTATCTTCACTGGAAAGTGCAGAAATATCTTCAACAAAATTAAATTGAGGCCCATATAATTCACTCCATATTTAATTATATAGGCATGCATTCATTTCCAGTTTTATCAAATTAATGACAGATTTTAATAATTATTTCATGAGTTATTTATAAATTGAAATTTGGCACTCTTAACTATATTATATGGAACATAGTGAATTCTGAAATATCTGAACCCTTAATGTTGAGCCTGTTCTATTTTAATGATGCTAACCCCTCAAGCCAGTCTAATTGCTAATATAAGATCCTAAAGTCATTTTAAATGAATAATACCTTTGTCTTCAAATAAAACGGCTTAACAGTGACAGCTCTGTCACACAGAGAAATCACCTCTTCTAAGTAAAACGAACCAAAACATGGCCGCTTACAGCAGGGCTGGAAGCAAAAGAAGGAAAAATCTGAGCGTTGAAATCTGATAAAAACTGTAAATCAAAGAAGAGACATATATCTGCTTCTCTATTCCTAAAGCAATGTCACCACAATATTTCTCTCAGCCTTGAGACAGCTCTGACAGGTTAGTGCAATCAAATACTGAAACTCCTAAACAACCAGCTGCAATGTCAAAAATGAATCCTCCATATTGCAGTTAACGCCCACAAAAGCATCAGACTACAAAAGGAAATGAAGACTTCATCACCCTTCTCTTCTTCCATACTGTAAATCCATTTCACACTTGTAAATCTGAAATAGTCGACTTGAACCTGGAGGCAATATTTGATTGCACAACCACGCAGGTGTTCCTAATAATGTGTCTAAAATGAGGTTCTTGATCAATGCCACTTTATCCCTCCCAACATTCATTTCTTACCCTTCAATTAACATTTTCTTACAAATGGAATCATTTTGTACTATCTGTCTTCAATGAATTCAAGAAATTTCTGATCATAGAAATCCTCCAATCTAATTTATAAATGAACATATAACACAGTCATTTCTGAAGATTTTACATTGGACAAGTTTAAGCTTATTATGGAAAAATGTGATTTTGAGCCCTGATCCAAACCAAAACTAGCAGCTTCAAAACCACATGTCCTTCCAGTTGGACTACAGATAACTGATAAACTTCCCCAAAGCAGGAACCAACTGCTGCACGGTGACTTCTCTGCTCATCCCACAGAAAGTCGATCATTTTGTAGAGAAAAAAAAAGAAATTCATAAATTTACGCAGAAATATAAAATGTCAAACAGCAGAGAGATTTACAAGTGTGAAATGGAATTACAGAAACCATTTTGTGTCTCTGCTTAAAGTCAAATGAACAAACAAAAAACTGTCATGTTTTACCAAAGTGGAACTCCAAGACTCCAATGCATTATGCTAAAAACATTAGCAATGTACCGACTGATAATCAAGCAGTTAACCCCAACACTGACAAAAACAGTGGCTGAGCCTCAGAAGGGGTCAGATAGGAAGTGGTTGAACTTAGTGACGCACACCTGCAGCTGGAAGTAGGTCTGAGCCAGTTACTGGGATCAATAAGTGCACAAAGGCTAGCAAAAGCTAGCTAACATGTTCGTCTTGCTGCTCTTATGGTTTTCAATGGATCAAAATCAAACTGTGACACTGAATGAATGTTACAGATAAAATACAGCTGTAATAATCCATATTCTGTTATTTTAAGTCATAGGGGTTGTTGCCATTCATTCACAATAAGACCAATTTGATCAGATCGCAGACACGTGGTTCTAATTCTCCAGGTGAATATCAGGATTTTTTTACGCCATGAGAATCCTATTTATGAAGTAACCTTAAACTGTCCATCCTTTCCTTGACCCTCCATTTAAGGGGCAAAAAAACTTACCCAAACTGATCTAGAAACAGAGAATTTAGCTTTTGAGTAGAACCAGAGTTGGATTTCACAACAGTGTTCACTGACAAGTCAAACTGTGGAACCAGTCAAAAAAGTGTTTCCACTGCACAGACACCTTTAGGGAATACTCTGTCAGTACAGTTCAAGTTTGAAACATTTAAAAAAGGAAATGCACATACACACACATCTTACACATCATAGAACAACACTCAACATACACAGCATTCATATAGAAGTACAGTATAGATTAATATTAACATATAATATTTGCCAATAGCAACGGCACCAAATGAGTAACACAGTTTCTGCCCATACAAACTAGCATTACTATTACAAATGTAATACAAGGACTATTTTAGCTCAGTTTGCAAAGACTTGATTTGTCACTTCTCTTCTCCTATGTGACTTTTCTAAAGTGTGAACTCTCAGGCACTTTCTAAAAGTAGAGCAAGGCTTGGAACGGACAGACCTCCAATTGGGCTGACACTTCACTGACTTGAGACGATGCTGCATTCAAGTCATATGGGAAACAAAATAGGCTTGTTAAAACTGCTAAAATACTGCTGGCTTTCAGGGAGCGAGAAGGCTGTGAGATCCGGATTCCCCAGCCAACGAACTAGTGTGAAACCTGAACAGGTGCTGCGGGTTTGCATGTAAAACAATGGCCTCAAATCAATAGCGTCTTTTGAAAACTCTGTAGCGTTTCCATGGTTCCATATGTTAAGGGCTGCATGTGTGGATTTCCAGGTTCTTTCAGTCTTCAGATCAATTTGACTTATATTCCCATATAACCTGAGTGCAAAGTACAACATCAGGGGCAGGAAGAAGACTTGGATCACTCGATGGTAATGGAAGCCACCTCCTTAGGCTGGTCCTCTCCAAGCTCCTCTGGGGAGCTGCCCCTGATACCGCCACTCCTCTTGTTCTCCTCCGTCATGACTGCCGTCTCATCGGCGTCCGTCTTATTGGAGGTTGGGGCTTCCAGGGGGTCCAGGGGCTCGGGCGAAAGTAAGCCGGAGGAACTTTCGCAGTTCTGTGTGGAAGAGGAGACCTGGGAGATGACCGGCATTTGGACTGAGGAAGAGGACGAGGCAGTGGCGGTGGCATTGGAGGTGCTGCCCAGGTAAACTGGGTGATGTTGGGACTCCTCCAGCTCGTATGGAACTCCCAGTGCCTCTTCCTCCTCCTGTACCTGGCTCAGGTAGTCGGGCACGAGGAAATCACTGAAAGGACCAAGAGAACATGTGACCTCGCTGTCTTCTCATTCTTACCTCGGCACAATCAGTAGATGCAATCTTGAAAGTTCCCCCAATAAAAGTAGAGGAGATTGTATTTAGTTTTGAATGAAAATGAGTCTCTAATGCCTGTGGTCCACACAGCAAGATTTTCTCTCTTCAGCCAATCTTAAGGATGCCCTGATAGTCAGGCTGGCACTTAAGACAACCCTAACCAGTGGTCTGAAAGGGATCCACAACAAGTTGAACAATCCTGGCCTAAATATTTTGTAATTTTCCTATTAACAAAAAAATTGCTATTTGTGATGCATAAGAACTCAAAAATATTTCTAAAATTTTAGATCTCTCGTTATATTTTTCAGCCAAGGAAGTCGCCACTTTTCCACCTGCACTCTGCACTGCATGCTGGGTTGATGACGCGTTTTGGTCTGTGCTGTACTTGAATCTACAGAGGAAACACAGGAAGGCTAACTATGAGCTATTGTTTATCATTCAGTACCTGCTGCCACCAGTACTGAATGTGAAACCACAGACCTGACACTGGACTGAAGACCAGACCCCAAACAGGTGTTACTTAACGACGGACCAGACCAGAGCTACTGACCGGATCCCAGACCAGAGCTGCGTGTCATTCATTGTTTCATTTATGAAGCCGAGGGCAGCAGCAGCAGCAGCTTCTTCAACCAACTCTGTCCTCTTCCTCCATTTGGTTCTCCTCATCCTGCTCTCCTCCTCTTGTGATTTCTACATTGCCATTTCAACAAGCTCCAGTTCAATTTGAAAACGCTTAAAGATGTCACTCATTGTCCTATTGTCCGATTGCGTGGACATAGGCAATTGTGCTATCAGGACTTAGCATAATTGCGTAATTGTCTGGTAATGACTTGGGGAATGACAACTGTCATTTACACAGTGTACATTGCAGTGTAAACAATATGGCGACACCCATGTGACTTTATTTTAATTTTTCAAAACCAAACAGTGTTATTACTGTATTGTCTTTACATCTAAAATAAAAATGTCTCAAATAAAGTCATTTGGACCCCTCATGTTTTTTTAGCCTGTGTGCAGTCTGGCACTAACCTCACATTCCTCCCCCCTTGCCACCACCATCACCCCCCCGTTTCTCCTTAGCGTCATGCTAAGATCACGGGAATGTTAATGTGTGTGGAATGTTAACAGATCTGGTCCAATGCTCACGTTTAAATCAGAGATATTCATCCTGTTAAATATAGTCCACAAGCTATCGATGTTGCTTCTTCTCAATCGGCCATGTTTGTTTACTCTGAACTCACGTTTGGTCCAGTGAGATTTTGCGAGATTTCCCATCTGACAGCTGAATGTGGGGGAGTGAAATCTGTAGAAGCAGAGAAACTTATTGTCCTTATCCTTAAATGTTTCAGCGTCATGATTGTGGGTCTTTCCGGTTTTCAAAATGTTGCTATGTGAACCAGACATAATCAGAGCACAGATGATTTTGTTCCTGGAGAACACACTGATTACACTGTTTGACAGCATTAGTCATGAATCATTTCAGGCACAGTGTATTGGCTGGTAAATGTACTTCAAAAAACATGACAATACATCACAACTTTATAATCAACATAATATTAATATTATAAAGGCCTGACTCTTGTGCAGCATTTCTTGACACTTTTCATGCTAAACAGTATGTTCAGTTCAGAGATGACAAAAACCACAACCATCCCAGTCAGTCAGATTTTTGGGTTAGCAAACGCCACCATACAGGTTGTTATAACAAGGTTACTAATCCTGAACACCATTATAACACTAGCAGGGCTAACCCTGACAATAAGAAACAATCCGATGTTGCCTATCTCTGCTGTAAACTTATGGTCATAATATTACTGTGATGTTGTGCAGCCATATTGTAAATAGACTTTGAATCTGTTAGTGATTATCTATAGCTGGAGTCATAATCAAATTAAATACATTTATCTAACTTTGCTAAAGTTTTGGGAATATAACTAATACATTGTGTATTTTGAAGCAATTTACTTCAATTCACTTGACTTTTGGCAAGATTTTTTAGATTTTTGGGATATTGGTGGAGCAGGAGCTCCTTGCTTCCAGCAGCTGACTGCTGGTTTCTACCTAAACGTTCAGCAAAAGCCACAACATAACAACAAAAGTTACAATGAAATTTAAGCTAAAGTGGAAGTTTGGAAAAACTTGCTACAATAACTTTCGTTGTGGCCTTTGCATTTTGTTGACTCTTCTCGGCCACCGTAGGTTTCTGTTTTCACTAACAAGAAGCTAACGACTAAAAAAGACATGAGTAGGTAATGTGAAACCCTGTGTTTGCTCGGTTTCAGTATAAAAGCTGGTCCTTTGAGAAACTTCCTGGCATTGTTCTCATGTTTGGAATCCCTTTAAAAAAAAAAAGCAGCTGGTGCCTCATTGGAAAACATGGAATACTGTTTCACATATGGAATACCCCATTTCATCTGCCCGATGCTATGACTTTTTGTTGGAACATGTTCATCTAAATGCATCCATTTCAAGTTTACAAAACACCTACTTATTATTATTATGGATCAGATTTAGGGTATTGGAAATTGGTTTAGAAAAAGAATGCATTTGAAAAAATAACTGACATTTTCAATGGATTACTTGAATAAAATTTTTCTGACATCTTGTGGACAATTAACTGACTTGACCTCGTTTTCTGAATCTTACATTTATGGTTTTTGCCTGAATTTGAGTTATTCTTATTGCTAGGGCTGTATGATACTGGTAAATATAGTGATGACAATATCTGTTGCTAATATGCCTATTTTCTTCTTTCCAGTACTTTGTCATCTTTGGCCTTTTGAGCAACATCAGTAAGGTCCAGTATGATCCTCTGCTGCCATGAAACTGTTCACCCACCTAAATATTACATTAGCATGGAAGTAGCCAATGCACAACACTTGGAATATATTACCCAATAATTATTGGACTCTAAACAGTCCTTTGCGATGTGAATATTACACCCAGTGATATTGCTACGACAACTTTTTGGCGATATATTGTGCAGCCTTAATAATATTCCATGACAACAATTGTTTGTAAAACTGTTATAAAGCATCACAGCATAATCTGATTCAATTGAATGTGCACTCAGTATTGGATCTGTAGTTTAGTTCAATTACCTGGTTTAAAATGTAAACCAATGAACCTAAAGCTTACATGTATCAAATGTTGGATATTAAAGCAAACTATCCAGATGAAATGGTTAAGTTCTGAACACATCTGAATCCGAGACTGGTCTGAAAATCTTCATCTACAGCGCAATAAACACATTGTTTTTTTATGTGAAGACGGAGAATGGGAATTAAGAGTCCGCCTAAACAGCCAGACAATTTTCCACACTTACGATCTCAGGCACAGACCTTCTGCCATAAAACTTTTCAGCAGTCAATGGCCCATATGAGTCCTGTCAACCTGTGAGGGCTTGAGTTGATTAACAAGTGGAAAAGTCTGGGGGGAAAGGAGAAAATGTCTGACTTCTTAAAGAAGTATTCTGTCTATTATGTTTTAAAGACTTTTTGTTCTTATATAACAAAAACTGTCAGGACAGAGTGAAAACTGAATTTTTATTTTTAATAAGTCCTCTCTGTGAAGACAAAATGAATACCTTGACTTTTGGGGAAAATGAACCACTTCTATTTCTTGAAAGACAACACAAATTATGTAGAACCCACTTGTATTGCTAAATAAATATGGATTTAGTATATTTAAAATATCCAGCCCTTCCAATTGTTCACACAATTAGTAAATAGGCCTGTCACGATAAACAATAAATCAGTTAATCACACGATAAATGAAAATTATTGACATCAATTTAATTTATCAGCTTTATCGTCTCTTCCTGCCCTTTTTTCTTTCTATTGATGACACAGAATGAAAAAAGGCTCCACTCCGGTGCTCTCCACTGACCCTCCCTTATTCATCTCCTTAGTGGAATGCTCTGTTCAAACTACGCAATTTTGGAAATGTTGGCCTATTTTGAAAACCTGAGAGGCACTCTAGACGACAAAAAAAAAATCGCAAGTATAACGGGTTCGATCGGGCAGTGTGTCCAGCCACACGGCAAGAGCAACACACCACAAGAACCGATTTCTCTCACCGACATTCAGTTTTCAGACAGAAAATGCCCATCATATCACACGTGAATTAGAGTAAACAAACATGGCTGAATGAATATCATTAGAACCTGTTTATGTCACGTTAACGATGAACAGCTGGAAAGTTACCGGGTTTATCAACTGCGGTAGCAATTTGGCTGCAGATCCTCTCCTGGTCATTTCTCTGGATATTCTTTGCACCAAATGTTGAATAAACATTAATGTTGTTTCCACATATAATCTCCGATGTCTGTTGCTCTCAGCAGCACCGTCAGCTGTTTGTGATTCCCCTCCGTGCTTTCTGATTGGCTACCTGTCACATTCGACAGGTTCCGCCATCGCTCCCAGTCGGGGAAACCCCACATGCTGGCCAAGACAATCCAACATGTTGAATATGCCTGATTTAGATCGGAGCGGCTACGACCCCAGCCAGCATACCTGGTGGGCCCCATATGGGGAAAAGGAGGGCAGACAATTGGGTCCCACACCGGTTTGCCCATGTAGGGGCACAGCCTAGATGGGCTCTACATGGGCAAACCCAATCAGTACTAACACACCCCACACTACAGGATGATTGGTTACGATCACTGGACGTTCCAAGATTGTCTTAAGGGGAAAAATCGGGGTAAAAAATCATGTTGTGTGAACTGGGCTTAAAGGAGGAGTGAACTATTGCATCAAGTAGATGATATGCCATCTTCTCTATTTAAATCTAATCATTATTGGAGGGCAATATATTATATAGACTTCATAATCTGCACTCTTTGGTTAATGTAGTTTTTATTTCCACTTTGGTTTTATGTTGTTTAGTTTTTGGTTCTTTGTTTACCAGTTCCAGCATTAAATGTTCTTTTGAAAATAAAGTGTATTTATTTTTGGCAGGATATGGCTGCATTATCATGTCATTACAGACATCAGTTTAAAATGGTCTTTAAACAGTATTATCGTTTATCGCAATCATTTTTGAGACAATTAATCGCTCAGCAAAATTTGTTGTCGTGACAGGCCTATTAGTAAATACTAATAATAGTGGGAAACCTGCCATCCTGGCTGATTCCAAAAGATCGAAAAATCTGCAGTTCAGATGCTGTACAGCCCATCAGACCAGCCATTTACTTAGCCTAAGTTAAACTTTGGAATTTATTTAAATAGTTATGTTGGGGAAGGTTTTGGGTGGAAGTGCAAAGAAGTGTGACGTCTTAATCGGCAGGACCTGGTTTAACGTTATTTTTCATACTTTGGGAACAAACTGTACCAAGAAGTGAAACTGATGAGCTCCTTTACGCACAGTGCCCTACTCGTTTTCCCGCTGCAGACAGGAGTTGTGAGATGATATACAGACCAGTCAATGGAAAACAAAGTGTAATACGTCTCCAATGCAAATCCATTTCATAAAACTTAAGATCCACTTTTACGTCCCTCTTCTGGGTTTTTAATCATGTCATGAATCATTGATTTTTAAAAGAAGGCAGCATTAAGAACTGTTGTTTATGTGACCACTTTTAATTGACAGTTATCAGTTTGTTTTTGTCATGGCAGATCAGGGTCAAGCCAAGGTTTAATGTGCAAATTAAATTGTTTTAAATTGTAAAGTTAACCTTTCTAAACAACTCATTTCCAACTAAAAAAATCAGGATTGTCTGGGGCAGCTAAAAACGATTTAAGTGATCGAAAACTATTGTCCTAAAATAAGAGTTAGGAACTGATGGTTTTAACCAGTTATTACAGCACCTGTATGACAATAAGCATTAAGAATTGACTAAATACTGCAGCCTTTTCCTCCTTAGCAACAATCTATCTGGAGACAGATCATATAATCTGGCCATAAGTTTTTATTTGTTGTTTTATGTCATAAATCAACTCAGAATGTCACATAACTGTAAGAAGAAAGTAAATTGGACATTTTTAAAAACTATTAATGAATAAAAATCTGAAAAGTGTGGCATGGTTTATATTCTGCATGACACCAGAAAAACATGCAACTACAATATTATCACTGAATATTACAGGGGTTCTTCGATTGTATTACAAGCCAGGCGGCCCACCATGCTTTACTACCCCCCCGCCAGGCCATGTGTTGCTTGTTTTTGCTTTTAGAAAAAAATTATAGTCCAATTTTTTTTTTTTACGAATTTAATCCGGGCTGCCAGCGTGTCTTTTGCTCTAATCCTATAAACATATCTTTTCACCAGCTAAAAGATATGTTTATAGAGTATGCATTTAAAGCCGGGCGAGCAGACCAATCACACCGCTGGTGTCTCTGCACGCTGCCGCTCAGTTCACCTCTGCGCGAATCGTGTGCGCCTCCTTTCACTCAGACTGGACACACAAGCTGACCTGCATGGATATTTACATCAACCCCCTGTATGGAATTATTTTTCTTTGGCAAACTCCACTTGAACGTAAGAGTTTAAAACCCACCACGTTAGTTCTGGTTGCACAGCTCTATGTGGACCACACAAATAACCTGTAGTCTAGTCATGCTTTTCGAGGTGTGTGTTGAGCGAGCGGTGATGATTTATATTTGTGAACAAAACATTATGTGCCGTGTTTACATCTCAACATGCTGCTCAGCGTGTGGCTCTGCCTTCCCTGTAAAGTTCATGTCTGTGTTCCCGGTTGGCGGAGCGTTAGCGTTAACGAACCAGCGCTAACCACTCGGGTTCAGGACGGTGAGGAGCTTTCAGCTCGCCTCTTAGTCACATTTCAAGCTGGTTTAATATTATTTTTCTATTTTTCCGGTTATATGATGCACCAAACCATATCAAATGCTTTGTCCACTTAGTCAGAGTTAATGCGCACAGCTGCAAGAAGATCTGAAAAACTCGTCCCACAAACTTTAGCAACCAAAACAGTTTCTGTGGCCCTTATTCTCAACAGACATGAAATGGAAGTGCTACTAAACTCGCATTGGCAGCATTAAATTAAATCTCCGTTTGTTGCATCTCAGCACAGTGCAGCCAGAAAAACATGCAAAAACATGCATCATGCAGGGCCGGTCCAAGGCTGTATGAGGCCTGGAGCAGAATTTGACTTGGGGGCCCCTTTTGTGCTAAAAACATCATCAACAACTAACAGCTTCTGTGTCAAATTTAGTGAAATCTGGGAGAAGTGGGGTAGTTTAATTGGCAAACCTAAAAATAATCAGTTATAACTGCAGTTTACTAATTTGTATTTGTGACCAATATGGATTAAAAAGAAGTGCAAATAACTGATATTCATTTCGACTGTATTTTTTGATTTGTTATTTTGTGGGTTTAAATAGCGTTTCACTGGCAATATTTTCCCGTAACATATAATTATCCAGTAATATTTTTACTTTTTGTGTCTACTTCACACCTTTACATGCAGAAACACTGTGGACCGCCGGTGGACCAGCTCGGCGCCCCGGCCACCGGGCTTAGCAAGTTTCTGGTGGAAACCCTGTATTGTAATGGAAATCATGATAACAAATAGGAAAAAGTAGCTTCCTATTTTTTTCTTGCAACAAATTCCTAGAATGAAAGTTATTAGCATTCTAGATAATAAAAACATACAAAAGATGGCAGGTGTAACTGGCAATACATGTAATTGGCAAGCAAAGCTTGAATGTGTGGAACTTTATGTCAGAATTTAACTAAAACTCGGATTATAGCTATCGGTCATAACAGCAATACTTACTTTGGATATAGGTTTTGACCCAATTTTTCATATTGGTGCATCTATATTCATTAATGTTCTCTAACAAAGCTTAGGGAACAGACCAGGTGGATTTAAACTGAACTTAAAAAGATACAAATATGGAGTCTGTTTACTGACTTACAAAGGAAAGTGGTTGCACTGGATTTCTATGGTAATATTAAAGCTAAGCTAAGTGGACTAAGTACAAATCCATGCCACACTTTGCAGATTTTAATTACAAAAAGATGTTCATCTACCACATGCAATCCTGAACAAATTACACAGAATTTTGTGTAAAAAAAAAAGAAAAGAGAAACATCTGGAACATGAAGTTTTTTTCCTCTCTGAGTCACCCTACCATTTAGTTTTTATGGGTTTTTGGACATTAATTAACTGATTTCTTTATCCATATACATTTAGCACTGTTAATCATCCATAGAAAATTTTAAATGTTGGTCACAATCAAAAATGCGTAGTTGATCCTTAATATTCTTTGGGGTCAATCAATATCTTTAACAGCATTTTGGCATTACATTTTGAATCTTCTGGGAATAATTTAGATGTGGGTCTTCCCAGTTGCAGAAGAATGGTTTGTGCTTCTTATCAGTAACACTGTATCATTTATGGTACAATAAATGTCCATCTTGTCCCATAAATGGGACACTTTGATAATAATTATCATAATGATAATTACATAATAATTACTCATTCTGCAATAAAAATAATCAAATATTTTTTTACAGTCACATCATCACTGCAATACCAGGAAACATTTTCATTAAATGCTATTCAGTATTTCAGCCATCTCTACTGTGGCATAAATTTCAGATGTAAATAATATTCTGCCTCAATAAGTTATCAAAAGGTTTAACATCCTGAAATGGAATGAGTCATTAGACCTCCACGTGTTAAAGCAAAAACTTCAAATCACTTGTCATCTCAGAAACACAACCAAATGAGGACAACGATCCAATGAACTTCAGACATCAGCATGTAAACTGGAGTTATTTTCTGAACCAGGGGAGATCTGAGTAAATGAGGGGGGCCAACGCCCCCAAACTCCTCACCTGCTCTGGAAGTAGTTTGCTAGCTCGGATGCCTCATGGTTCAGACTCCTCAGGTGTACAATTAAATTGCCAGAGTTGGTGAACATGGCGCCGCATGTTTTGCACTCATAAATCCGCGGCTTGCGGATTATGTGTCGGGAGACCCTCATGTGGTGCTTATATTCACCGAAGGACGTGAATGTGGCGCTACAAATCTGGCACCGGAAACAGCGTTTACCTTCGTGCTTCAGCCGGTGCATCTTTAGGGAGTAGGCCCGTGTGAACTTTTTCCCACAGCGATCACACTGGAAAGGTTTAATGCCTGGAGGAACGGGACAAAACAAGGAAATCATACTTCAGTTTAAATTTCTTCCCCAGTTCCTCCTAAAAGGTTCTTCAGTCAATAATTTTTACACTTTTGCCTTTTCAACCTTAAGTAAAGCTTAAGTTTTTTTGTTTATTTTAGATCTTGGTGCAATTGTATTTTATATTATCAATCAAAATATGCAGGATAGAAAAACTAATATTACACGTGTATATACATGTATGTGCATACACACATCTCACTGCCCTGTTGATGCTTGGAAAATAAAAACCAACCACCCTGAGCCAATACTTCTCTACTTCATTTGAACTCCCCACAATCCTTTGCTGCATCACTGTCACTGACACATGACTAATGTCCTCCCCCCTCCCAGGAATGAATGCCAATAATGTGGAGATAAATATTGGTCGTTAATGTCACTTTAATTTAGTGTTATTTTTATAAGCACTTTGTTTTGCCTTATTTCTGAAAATGTGTAATTTAGCGTAAAAGGGAGCCACAACGGATGTTGGAATATGGTGATCAGGAGCATAAGATGGGAGTTTTTTTATTCCATTTCCAAAACTCTAAAGGAACACAAAGGATTATCAATGCTGGATACTAGAGAGAGTCAGTGAGAGAGATTTACTGCAAGAAATACGACCAAAGACAACCATATAGGCTTTCTACATTTCATCAGTGGAAAGGAACCAACAACTGACTTTCCAACCCCAATACCAGCGACTGCAACATCTGTGCAGGTATGTTTACAGGGTTTTTCTCAGCGGCATAGAGACGTCAAAATACGATACATGACATTGCGGATTCAGTGGGGTTCATCCTTATGTTTGATTTGTGGTGCAAGAGGCGACGACAGGGACAAACCGCAGAAACTTTGAAGCGATCCGGCACGGCCAGATCACCAGCGGTTTAAGTTTAGAGACGCCATTCCATTTGCTGCAGCTCGCTCATGCATGAGCGCTTTTATGGAGTTATTAGTTAGTGTGTTTTGGGGGAAACATCTATATCTGCACAGCTGATTTTTTTGAAATCTTCTGCTTTAGGTTATTAATAGGCAATAAGTACAATGTAATGCCCATTAATCCTTTTTTGCCAACCACAAATATGAAAACGTCACATCCAGCAGTTTTATATATGCCAATGAGCTGACACAGGGACAGTGCTGACCATGGACCGACAGTCGATTTACTCGATTCACCGGTTTTTCTAAATCGATAATGAATTCGGAAAAAAGAATTGTAAGCATTGATGAATTCATGTTTTGACCCACTTTTTCTAAACTTTCATTAATATCCTCAAAGCCAAAGCAACACAAACAAAAAAATTTGCTGCACAAACATAGTGGACTTGATTGACACCAATTTTGTCTGATTGGCAGGTGTGGGGGGGCCTATGGAAACATTTATTAATATCTTTAAACTGATAGCAGCATGAATAAAAATTTTTGCTGTGCAAACCTAGGACTCATGGCAGAGAGGGCAGCTTTCTGAAGAGCCTGACTTCACATGCAAAATATCAATACTGCAATGCTTTTGTTTGACTCGGTTCCACCTACCGGAGTGTATGAGCATATGCTGCTTCAGGTTTTGAATGCGTGTGAATCTGACTCCACAGGTTGGGCATTGAAAAGGCCGGTCTGGGCCATTGGTGCCAGGTCGAGCTGATGGGCTTATATAAAGGTGGTAAGGATACTGAATACCTTCCAGCCTAAAACAGAAACAAAGGACACCAGAGACAATCTTGATTTAGTGGATACATGGAAGATTCCCTGTATGCACTTTTATGCTTACGTTTTGGCTTTACATCCTATATATGATATACTCAGGGTTTCCCCTTGTGTACCATAAGCCTGGAGGGTCACCAGGCTTTACTTGCCCACCACACTAAGCTTTATTTATTTCTTTTAAATAGGTTTGTTGTAGACCAGTAAACAATAAAGACGGATAAAGACTATTAGCTAGGTTTATGGTTGGCAAATTGAACTGGGCACAAGGGTATGTGCACCAATTGTGCCATCCCTGAATCTGCCCGCTGGCCTCACACTATTAGAATTCCCAAATGATGACGCCTGTTCATGTACCGCCAAATTGTACATGAGCCGCTAGTGGACTGCCCTGCCCCCATGCTATTTCCTGGAGAAACCATGAAATATTTAATTTGATATAGTTCATGATTTTTGGAAAATTGGTAACTATTCTGAAACTGATTGAATCCCTCCCACATCCAACATTGTTTTTAGGCATAATCAATCAATTTCCAATCAGACTGATATTGTATGGAGCTTAATGTTAGTCTTCTTTACCAATCATTCTGTTAGAACAGTCAACAGTGTCCGAACTAAAAATTCTAGAGCAATACAGAACGCCATCTCCTAAATGTGCAATCCTGTTATAAAAGTGCAGTTTGCACATCTAACTCTTCCTCAGTTGCGTCAGGGGCTTGTCAAGATCTTAGTCAAAATCTTAGTCAAAATCTTGACTAAGATTTTGACCACTTAGTCAAAATCCCTTGACTAAGTGGTAGGTAAGGATGGCAACATGAGTTCTCATAAAGTAAATCACGTCTCTTACGAATTTGACAAACAAAAAAGAAACCCCACTAAATTGGGTGCATCACCTCAGGTCCAGATGAATTACCTAAACAGCTGTGGTCCAGACATGCTGTGATGAGCTTCATGTCTATAAGTTGTTTATGACTTATGACACATTCATGGCAAGTTCTGACAAAGATACCTCTCATCATCCTCTGCGTGTCCTCCAGCGTTAGAGGTGCTCTGCATGGAAGGCAGGCTTTCTGACACGCCTTCATCCATTGATCCTGGGAGGAGAAAGGTGAAAGAGTGATTCATGGAGGCTGAACTATGAGACGAAATTATATGAAATGTGTGACACTCACAGAAATGCTTAGCCCTAACTTTTAAGAGTTATGTAATATGACAAATTTCCATGTAACTTTTTTTTTTAGAGAATTTTAATGCAAACCTAACAAACTTTACATGATTCATATTAATCAGTGTAATAAAGCCTATTTATTTTAGTTGCATAATCCTTAGGTTTATGTATTTGGTATTATTAAAATATGGTTATATTAATTTAATAAGTATATTTATTTGAAATACATAAAGTATATTGTTTGAATTGCATAACAATCTAGGTACCTATCTAATTTAAATAGCATCTATTTCTTTTAACTACCTGTCATTTAGGCTTCTGCGGTAAACCACATTTTTTAACATTTATGCAATTCCTTCAGCCAACCGTGATGGTAAATGTACTGAGCTTATACAGCGTTTAGACTCACATTCACCCATTAATCCACCGAGATGCAGATCAGTAGGCAATTTGAGGTTAAGTGCCTTGCCCAGAAGCACATTGACAGAAGGAAGCTGGAGTGGAACCTACAACCTTCAAATCACAAGATGACTACTTTACCCACAGAGGCTCAGTAGTTTATCACCCACATAGACCTGAGTGCTGGGGAAAGTACATCCTCTTTTATTAACTGGGTAGAGCAGAATAAACTTCCGCCACCTAGTGGTGGAATCTTTTACTCATGTAATTACAGTTGTACACGTGACAAAAGTGGAATCGTATATAAACAATATTAAAAAGTAGATGTGGGTCTATGGACATGTATATTTTTCACAAAAATATGTCTTAGCCACGAGACGAGACAAGCAGAGAGGGAAATACGTGTTGAACAATGGAAAAAAAACCTTCCAAAATAAACTGAGATGACCGAGCTTTTACTAGCATGTGAACGCACCATCAACACAAATCAGGGAGGCGTGAAAAGAGTCTCAAAAGTAGTTGTGGCCTCATAACTGGATCTGGACGTAACTGCAGTTCTGTGTGTGTATCTGGCGACTCGTGAACTTTTTCAACATTTGTAGGCAAAGGAAAAGGTTTATTTTCTTTTTACGGCTTACAAATCACATTTCACAGATACAACTATACAAACTTACACACAAAGATGCTGACACGAGTTACAAATCTATTTTTCACGCACAAATCTTTTGAGACTATTTGCACTCCATACCGATTCACCATTTCACCTCTTGTAACTTCAATGAAAACCAATCACATAAAATCTAAATACCAGAATCTTGTTTGTTTTACAACTTCAATTATTTAAACTTTGTTAGTATATATAATTTTAATTAATTTATTAGATTATGTATAATTAATTTAAAGGCATATATGTATACAAAATGAGTTTTTAAATAAAATCAAATAGATGTAAATGCATAAAATTTAACTCCGCCATGAATCATTTCTGTGAATGGAGAGGGGGTCCTATCAGATGAGCTTAGCTTAGATTGGCCTATGGCTTTGCGGGGAAATCCCTGATAAGAACTGAGCCTGCCTATTAACGATGCACTTGGCTACCCAATCATTCAGGGGGGAAAAAATCCAGTTTTAATCATTATGACAAATGGTCCCTTGACCACACTTTGGACACCCAAGGATACAACATGTACTATAATAACAGCTTCATCATCAACATGTATGTTTATTCTGGGTTTTTAATGCTGCATCTAAATGATTCTTCCTCCAGGAATGGCTTGATAAAAACCTGCAGCTTCAATAAAGGTCACAGCTCTAACTGGGTTCTGATCCACAGGGTCAAAATGACACAAAAAGGCTCAAATAGATGCATGTTTAGGATCTTGGTCATGTTGGAACTTCTGCTTCCAAGGGTTAGGGTTACGGTTCTCATTATTAGATCGTGCTTGACCGTTCAAATATGAAGTGACTGTTTTTAAAATGTAAAGCATAACGATGATACCTACCGATGCTATAGTTGCTTATCCGCCGTAGTGGAGCCTTGTTTACTATCCTGCGCATGCACGCTAGTCTTCTGTGTGCGGGAGGGGCTGTGGAGGGAGGGCTGCGTGACGCAGCAGAGAGCAAGAGGGTAGGGCTTGTTCAAATTTTCAGGCCAACTCTACGGCTTTGAAAAAGTTACATACAGCATTAAGGGCCAAATTGAGCTCATCTTAACTGTAAAGAGCCACACAGCAATTTCAATATTAGCTTTATTCCACATTGCTTGCTAAAGCAGTTATTTTGTTAGTCCCTAAGCCTGCAGTGGGACACCTGACTGTTTAATTTTTACAAGTGTCTTTAGGTTTGGTTTGTACTCTGTGATAGATACTTGAACCAACTTCCTCACGTGTCAGTGAAAACAAGACAATGGTCAGACTTGTTTAAGTGTAGTAAAAAGTCCTCCACACACACAGAAAACTTTTGAGCCCCCTCTGTCAAACTGGAGGATGTGGAAATGTCTCAAGCAGGACATTTTTGAAGCATGTAGTAGGACAACTTATTCACATGGCTCAACTTGAATTTATTTGAGGTAGTTGCATATTTTACAGTAACATCCCAAGCTCATCACTCACCCTCTTCCTGGATTCACACCTGCTCAATATTGTTAAGGAGGCATTTAATATAAACACTAATATTCAAGCATTAATACCTTTAAATATTTTGTATATGACACATTACATTAAACCTCACTCAGAGGTTAAACACAACCTGTGTGACACACCATAGTTGCAGTCTCTTTTCTTTCAGATCTTTCTCACTTTTGTGTTGTTTTTTTTTGCCCCTGAAAAATTGCTCCATATCTCAAATCCATAAACCTGCCACTTCGTGTCACGGAGCATTGATTGTGTTAATGTGAACAGAACCAGTTTGCTTTCCCCTTTTGCTGCACTAGAACCTGCTTCTAGCTTATTATTTGCGCAGCAGTTTTTTCTGCTTCAGTCCCACTTCTGTGCCACAATCCTGTGAGCTTGGATGCGGCACAAAGTGCACCGACGTGACATACAGAGACCTGTTGAGAAAAGTTTCTACCCTGGAAGATTTTATTCCTAAATGATCCTAAATGATCTGTCATCTAAAGTCTTTCTTCCTAGACCAAAAACTGCTTCAGACTTGTAGCGCTACCTTAACAGAATTCCACATCCTGCGCTGCATGTTACACGGCTCGTCAGTGCTGCCTTCAATGAGAGTGGGAAATTTCAGAATCAAAAAGCCGCCTGTGCAAATTGGCATCACAACATGCATCCTCTGTTGACCCTTTATCAATATTTTTACCAGTGTTGCTGAGAGAAGTAGCTCAGCAAATGAGCAGTTGTACCAGGTGTTTGCTAATTGCTGCCGGCTGCTCTGAAGGAGCTGAGTTGAAGAGTAACAGAAGCTGGAAAGCTTGGAAACTGCAGCTCAGAGGAGAAGCTGTGTAAAAAGCTTCTCCTGTAAAAAAACTGGTGTTTTACCAGCTGACCGTTTGCTAAGGAAACTAAAAGACTTCTCAAGCATGCATGAAAGAATCAAAGCAATACTCCAGGTATGTTTTTGATGATGGAATAACATGATGTAAAGCTCAAGGAAGTTAACTTTACAACATATTACCCTTTTAGAGGAGTTTCTATACATTAAAGCCCACCTATAGAAGAGGACTGTGGACTGATAAGAAGCTCTTCCTGGACCTGCTCACTCCCCGGCACCGTCTGCTGGTCACTCATGGAGCTCTGAGAGGCGCTGACAGGTTGGGACGACGCCTCCTGAACCTCCTCGTCACTGAGTCGCTCTACCTTCACCCTCACGTCCTCCTCCTCTGTAGCCACCGGCGATGACACCACCTTGGAGCTCTCGCACGTTAGAAAGTCGCTGAGCCGGCGGGCAACCACACCTTCCGAGGTCCCGGCGGCACCTGCCTCCAAACAGCGGGGGCTCTCTGGCAGCTTAGATTTGTCTGAGTGAAACCTCCGGTCGATGCCGAAGGGGAATGTCCAGGGAAAGGCCAGGGAAGATTCCACCGGCTGGGCTGGGCCATCCGAAAACGAGGGCGACGGGTTGGGGATCTGAGGGCAGGTGGTGACCATCTGTGTAGTGCATTTGAGTGGGCTCTCTGGTGACGCCATTGTTACAAAATTTTTCCGTTTTCGTCGGGATTCCCGGCAGATGGGAACATTCCTCTCCATCACGCTGCAGTCGGACGACACTGGGGACACACTGCCATCCAGCGGTGTCAGGGCACAGTGTGACGAAGCGCTCTCAGCTGCCCCTTCATGCGCCTTATCCACCGCCAAGTTGCTGCTGCTGTTGTTGTTCGTTGGGCTCCATAGGATGCTAGACTTCATGAACTCGGAACATGTGCTAGCCACGGCAAACATCTGCATGTAGCTGGCTGCTGCCAGGACGTCGATGATGTTCTCTGTGCTGATGGAAAGAGTGGAGGTGTAGGCATATTCCAGAAGCGGAGCGAAGCCACTAATCGTCACATGATGGAGGTCCAACACAAACTTTTCCTCGTCTTCTGGCCGGCCCACAAGCTTGGAGCGGAAGAATTCACTGCAGCATGCCAAGACCACCTTGTGTGCTAGAAAGAGCTTGTCCTGGACCCGGATGGTGATGTCACAGAGGTGACCCTCATTGCGCAAAGCATTCAGTTTGTCAAGCATCTCCTGGCTGTGGGAGGTTGAGCTATGGGTGAAGGTTTTCACCCCCATGGTGGAGTCCTCCTTACTGTATAAAGGAAATGTGTCCTGCAACCAAACAGCAAAAACATATCCCTTTAGAATGCAAAATGCAAGGAGTCTCAGATCCATCTTTATTTAAAACATATCCTCAAATCAAATGTATTTATAGAAAGGTTTCAAAAACTCAAATATCACACGTTTTAAGACCAATATGGATGAAATTTAACACCTGCATAACAACAGAAATTTACAGACTAAATGGAATATTTTGCTCTCGACAGCCTTAGCTTTTTTATGCCAAACTTTTTTGCACAGAATGCACTTAGATTTCACATCTTTGTATAACTTTTCTTCAGGTTAACTTAGAAAGTGAGCTGTTATTGTTGCAGGCTAATTTTTCTAAACTACAGAAAAGTTATTGTTGGGGAAGCTCAAATATGAAAAATTGTACTGATGTTGAAATGCGGTAGTAATACAGTGGTCCCTTGTTGATTGTGGGGGTTCGGTTCTGAAAAAGTCCCGCAATAAACGAAATCTGCAGAGTGGTGACTGCTTAATTTTTCCCTCATAACCCGCTTCGCACTCTTTATAAATCTTTCCAAAACTGTCATTAACATTTTCCACATTGTCACAGTTTACACTCTCAGAAAGCTACATCATTTTAACAACATGATGAAATTCTGAATGATTACTCACCCGCTAAAATATATTACAGTTACTCTGATGGTGCTGCCTCCCCACCCCATTTCCTATGTTGAACATTTCCACATTTTGGCTACAACTTCACCACGTAGTATTTATTCATGATGTGTCCAGTTATTTTAAAAACATTTTTAAATTGTATTAAAAGCTGTTTCCTAACTGTTCTATTTGTTTTCCCTTTGTTATTACTTTTCTGTTGAAATTTACAATTATTCTTATCACTAAAAACATCTCAAAACATAAGCCACTAATATGGGCTATTATTATTATTATTATTATGCTAGCAGGCAGTCAGAAAAACAACCTGAAAACAATCTGAAAACAGATTCCTTTTCAGAAAAGAAAATGAAAAGGAATCTGTGTAGTTCCGAAGAGAAACAGAGCTGGATCAATAATTTGGCAGTGGTTTGGATTTTATATTGAGAATGTCAAACAAAATGAGGTAATTTGCAAAACATGCTATAAAACTATTGCCACAAAAGGTTATACCACAAATTTACCCCCATCTTACTATTCTTTTACCTGCCGTTCACAGCCGCTCTGCCGTCGTAGAACTAGTCTGTTAAAGGGAAACCTGGAGACGTAGGTATGATTCGTTTAGAGCTATGCAATGGGAAAAATAACTCAAAACTATTCATCTCGCTCTCTGTCGGCTTTACACATAGACATGTTGCCATAGCCACCAACAACAATGCCACTTTATGTATCAGGATTTATCAGCAAAAACACTCAAACATTGCCCTCACTTAGAACAGAGCATTCAGTTTGTTACAGTTTTTGGTTTTTAGGCTTGATGTGTATTTTGCGATTATTAATAAGTGATCGCTGTGGAGGATTAGCCACTGCTGCTATTAGCCAAGCTAACACAGCGGTGGTTGATTAGCTAATTTAAACACCTGCTTTACTGATGATCTGTCAGTCTTAGGTCGTCTTTTTTATATTTAACCTGAACCAAAACACACCTTATTCCACCACATATCTATGTTAAGTTTGTCAAAATCAAGCATAACTGACCTTCTGTCCTCTACCTCACTATTTTTTTCTTAGTTAAAACTTTTTTCTCACCTTGTTATCTAGTCATAGTGCAGACAGTTCATAGCAAAGCACTGCATCCCTTTTTATATGAGTTTCTAGCAAGGAAATGGGGGTGGCAAATCGCATGGGTGACATGATGTTACAGTAACATTGGAGCTCATTTAAGAATATTGTGATATATTGTGTATCGTGATATGGCAAAAATATATCAGGATATTAGATTTTCCTCATATCCCCCAGCCCTACCTCTGCTCACAAAATTCAAAATAAATATGATCTCTTTTAAATATGATCAATAGTAAGTAACATTTTTATATGCCATAGAGAGTAAACTGGGTGAGAAGTAGTCATAGTGAGCCCATTTATACCTTTTTAACAAGTCATAATCTGTCAGAGATTTTACTTTGTTAAAACAAGAAACTCTCCCTTTATAATGAGATATAAAACTCATCTAGTTAAAACAGGAACGTTTCTCATTAAAACAAAAAACTCTCGTTTTAACGAGTTTTGCATCTCGTTAAAACAAGAAAGTTTTCTCATTTTAATGAGATGCCGCTCCTGAATTTACTTCCAAGCTGTGGCAGTTAAACACTTCCATACCAAAGCCCTGAACAGCAAGTGAGAGAAAAATCATGCCATTTTTTGGGGTCTTTTGTTCTCATCCACCACACTGGAAAATATTTATTTTTCCACTAAAGTTACTTTTTTTCCTCCTCCTGTGTTGGATGGAAAAAAAAAAAAAAAACATAGAAAAGTGACAATTTTTTTTCCCAGATGCCCTTCATCACTTCAGTGCGATAATAGAAACAAGACTTCAAATACATTTTCTTTTCCAGTATGTTGGTTGCTTGCTGTAGATTTGAGAGAAAAAGAATATTTGAAAGAAATTTGAAACATTATATATCTGAGCATTGCTGACAAATGCTCAGCAGAAACAGCGTTTATACAGGAATCCTAGACTTGAATTTACTACCTTTTACTACCTCTAGAATATTTTTACTACCAACACAAAATTGAGCAGAAGTCTCTCGGGAAAGCGATGAATTCTAGGGATGTATCAATTTATCAATCAGTTAATTTATTACCAATTAATTTTTTTGTGAAATTGGTGATCGGCCAATACCCCAATCTACCTCAGCAAAGGTCTAAAAATCAGTCGCTGTCTTCTTCTGCTATGCTGTGAGCGAAGTTAGACTGATAGACCGGCCCACCAGGTCATGTTTGCACAATTCAACCCCCAAAATAGTCTCCCCCCTGTTGCCAAAAGCAAGTTTTAGTGACATTTCAGACAAAAAATGGTATATTATGTACCAAAAACATGTTTTAGGTTTAATAGAGCAAAATCAGAATCGGCAGGTCAGGGTTTTTAACGATCGGTAATCAGCGATCGGCCAGAAAACGGCAATCAGTGCACCACTAGTGAATTCACAGCACTGACCCATGTAACATGATGACCCATGCCAGGCAAAACTTTATTCCACTTACTGGGGAATAAATGTGCAACTGTGACTTTATCTTGAAAACAGGTTTCACATATTCCAAATATTCCAAAAGCATTTTTGGAAGACTGAGGATATTTTTTAATAATATAATTTAAAAAATGCTATGACATACACATTTCACAAGTCGTTGTTTTATTCCCAATAAACCAACTATAAAGTGTGCATTACCTATGAAAATGCAAGTGTGAATGCTGAATGCTTTTGGTGAAAATGGCAAAAGCGTTTGAAGCCAACTGCTGAAGACTTGCAGAAAGGTAAGAAATAGTCCATGCAGTGTGAAAAACCCAGGTATAAGCCAAAATTTGCTGACAAGCTAAAACTGGCTAAAATACTAATGATACTAATGATCTAGGCTACCACTAGCATGCGGGTTACAGTAAAGCCCAGTTCACACTACACAATTTTTTGCCCAATTTTGCCCTTACGACAATCTTAGAACATTCTGCGTTTGATTGTCTTGGCCCGATTATCGCAACATTCCAACTGGGAGCGAGAAGCCAGCCTGTTGAATGTGACAGGTAGCCAATAAAAAAGCGCTGTGATGTAAGCACGGAGGCGAATCCCAAACAAGGAACAGCTGGCATGGCACAACCTAGAGCCTGCTGGACTTCTGACATGGAAGATTGTTTGGTCGAAACATGTTGAGACAATGTTTCGTACTGGCAGGCCCTCTGAAAAGTCAGAAGCTAATGTGGTGGTTAAGCCTGTCACAATAACAAATTTTGCTGAGCGATTAATTGTCTCAAAAAATTATTGCTTTAAACGATAATATTGTCGGAAGACCATTTTACACTGATTTAATGGAAATGACATAATAATGCAGCCATATCCTACCAAAAATAGATCCACGTTATTTTCAAAAGGACATTTAATGCTGGAACAGGTAAACAAAGAACCAAAAACAAAAATAAAATGAACTCTCAGTCTGTTAACAAAAAGATGCACTTGAATAAAAACTAAACATAAAACCAAAGTGGAAATAAAAACTACATTAACCAAAGAGTGCAGTTTATGAAGTCTATATAATATATTGCCCTCCAATAATTATTAGATTTAAATAGAGAAGATGGCATATCATCTACTTGATGCAATAGTTCACTCCTCCTTTGAGCCCAGTTCACACAACATGATTTATGACAATCTTAACGTTAAACGTTCTAACATTGTCGCTGCGATTTCGCCAATCGTCCTGTAGGGGTCGTGTGTTACGAATGATCTACGGGGTTTCCCCGCAGGGAGCTAGAACACAGCCTGCTGAATGTGACAGGTAGCCAATCAGAAAGCTCGGATTAATCTTCGTGCTTTCTGAGGGGAAATTAGGAGGGGATTCCCAAACAGCTGACGGCGCAACCCGAGTGCAACGGACATCGGAGATTATATGTGGAAACAACATTAATGTTTATTCAACATTTGGTGCAAAGAATATCCAGAGAAATGACCAGGAGAGGATCTGCAGCCAAATTGCTACTGCAGTTGATAAACCCGGTAACTTTCCAGCTGTTCATCGTTAACGTGACATAAATAGGTTCTAATGATATTCATTCAGTCAGGACTTTACTGACACCAGCCACATGCACAGCAGGTAGATTGTAGTACAACGTTGATTAATGCCTGGTTTTAAAATGACTTTTAGCCATTATTTTGTGCCCATTGTTGGACGCCACACGCCACGATGGGCTGGTGTTGGTCTCTCAGGTTTTGAACATGGGCCGACAATCTGAGATCGTGTAGTGTGATCTGGGCATTACAAGAAATGAGGAAGGGGGGGTCAGCGGAGAGCAGGAGTTGAGCTTTCTCATTCAGTGTCATAGAAAAATGCAAGGAGAAACGACAATGACGATAAATGAAACTTATCGATAGCTTTTTTTAATGTCTGATTAATTGATTTATCGCGACAGGCCTAGCGGTGGTGAATTGTGAACTACATTGCTACAATGAATTAAATATTATTTAGAGGTAATTAGATCTCCTAAAACCATAAGCAAAGCTTTATCCTTGTTCTGAGTGGCATGCTATATTGGATCGGTTTAAAAAAAACTACAGAAAAATTATGAACATATTGCACATCTGGCTTAAAAGCATATTCTAACCTTTGATTGAAATGTCGAATTTGATTTCATTCTGTAGTAATAACACAACAGAAGAAAAATACAGAAAATGTTGTGCTGTGTTAATCTATTTGTAGTTAAATGGAGGAGCAAATAGAGAAAATAGATACAGATGCATAAGTTCATTAAACTGTGACAAGAGCGATGTCAGAAAATGTACAATTAACTCACTATGCGATTTCAATAAATGGACCTGGAAAACGTTACTGTTCCACGATCAGTTGGGGAAAAAATAAGGATAACTGCCATCTGATTTTCTAAAAACGAATATGCAGGACTAGTTTCAGCTCGTCAGATTTTTCAATTATTCAGATTTCTGGAAAAAGGCCCAGTATATGCATATACTCTACAACATCAACAATACGCAAAAACTTAATAACTTATAATTAAACGGTTGCAGTTAATTAAATGACAAAACAGAAAAAAATAAACACAGTGTAATGTTTTTCATTGGGGGGGGGCACGTCCCTCTATATCGTAGTGCAACAAATATAGTCCTGGCTCGCACTCTCTCCAGTTCTTAATCCAAAGCTTTGATTTTTGGTTGCCTCTTTTTTGGGTTAAAATAAGTCCACAAACTACAGTTACTGCTTCAACATCGTTGTCCATGTTCGTTTACTCTAAATTCAGGTGTGGTATGGCAAAATTTTAAGGAGTTTCATATCTAGAATTGGAATATTCATGAGTGAAACCTGACACGCTACGATCGAACTCGTTATAACTACGATTTTTAATCGGGTAGGTTGTGGTCTCTCAGGTTTCGAAAATCGGCCAACAATTCCAAAATCGTGTAGTGTTGAACTGGGCTTAAACCTCTTGCACCTGATGGAGGACACCGGGGGAATCCGGTGGGGGTGTTTTATGGCTATACAGGTTAACAACCTGTACACATGACTTTTCTTTTTTTAGTCCACAAGAGGAGTCTTTAATCCTTCGAAAACAATCCCGCATACAAGATTTGCACTAAATGTTATGGTTTTATAGCAGTTGACGTGATTTCCATAGGACATAGTAGTTTTATAAAACACACTTCGTAAACAACCAATTTAGTTGAGCCGGTATCACATGACACGGGAGAGACTGACCTTTCAAGACATCAGGTGATGGTCTTTGTAAATTCACTCCAGTGTTAGAATCTCACCGCGCGCCAAAATGACCTCTCTGCTTGGTATATTTCTCATTAAACCTAAAATAAATATGTTTCAACTGATTCAGTCCAAATTTGGTGAACTTTTAGACAACATGTAGATTTAAAAGTCTAAACTACTATTTTGTGTTAATATTTTTTTAGTCTTTTGCAATATTTATTTGTAAAAACGTTTTGGCGAGGTTCAAAAAATGCAAGATTTATGATATTTTATCATTAATAATTCAGGCAGGGTAAAAGCTACAATAGTGCTGACACCAGGAAACCATTCCTTGACATCTTTTTTTTACAGAGGTACCAAAAGTTTGCACTTTAATCTGATAACTGCGAGGCTATTATTGATTTATTTTTTTGTTTAGTCATAAAATGAATTTGTCAGAAATTCATTTTGTTGGAAAGGAGTCAATATATTCCATGCAATGAAAAAAAAGAAGAAAAAATCTCATGTAAAGCCTACAATTTGAAAAGGACAGAAGCGTTCCCCTGTTCCTTCTGATAAAAACAGTGGGTGGATGACATCCATACCTTTTATGGATCCTGAGATGTCGACATTAGTTTGGAGGCATCGTTTAGCACGGTGACGACAAAAAACATGCCACGTGTAGTACGAAAAAAGCAACGTCAAAAGGTCAAATTATTCCCAGGTGTTGAAACAGCACAAAAGGTGGTGAACTGCCCAACTTCAAAATGGCCACTGCCTTGTTTCCTCCATGACAGTCTGAAACTGGATGATTGATTGCCATTAATAGTCAGGACCTGAAACATCCACTGTAAAACACAACAGACATTTTATATTGTAATTCTCAGTTCTGACACAGGATGAGAATTTTTCATCATAAAAAGCTGAATATTATAAAAAGTATGAAGGTTATAAATATCAAGAGATATGGCCGGCATTAGGAGAGCAAGCTGAATAGCATAAAAGTTGAATGATGAAAATAGCACAAAGCATGCAGGAGAAGAAGCATGGTGAAATTTACGGAGCAACCAGAAAAGTGGAACTCAATAGTGTGAAAGCCAACAGCATTTACCAGGCTTTACTAGACCCATCGCCAGGCTATGCATTGCTTGTTTATGTTTATAGGAAAATATTCATTTTAAAAAATTCAAGATAATTATTTTTTGTTTAAAAGCCGGATTGCAAACGTCTCTGTTGATCTAATGTTTCACTGGCAGACCAGATTTATTCATAAAAGATAGGTTCATAGTTCAGGTATTTCAAGCCAGCAGCGCACGGACCAATCACACAGCTGGACCCTCTGCTTGATGAAGTTCACCTCCTTTCACTCAAACTGGACAGAGGCTGACCTGTATGGATATTTACATCAAACTCCTGTGAGGAATTATGATTCTTTGGAGAACTCTATATTATTAAGGTAAGAGTTTAAAACAAACCTATTTAGCTCTGGTTGCTCAACTCTATGTGAACCACAGGAATAACTTGTAGTCGCACTTTCAGAGGAGTGTTGAGGGATCAGTGAGAATGATTTATCTTTGTGAACAAATAATTATGTGGGGTATTTAAATCTCAACATGTTGCCCAGCGTGTGGCGCTGTATGCGCTGATAAAATGTATGTGTTCCTGGTTGGCCAGTGCGTTAGTATTGGGCTTTATATTGTATGTAAAAGGGTTAAGTGGAAAATTAAAAATCAGCAGATTGTGCCATTTTTTGAATAATCTATCCATTAATCAATTACTGAAATAATTGTTAGCTACAACTTCACATACCATATGTTTAACTGGCAGGTAGGGGCACACCCAACTTAAAGAATTAGGTGTGAAAATAAATGTTTTAAAAAGTTCCTAGAAGCACAAAGGAAACTGAAAGAAAAAATATGCATCATTGAAGGCAGTGGGCATCCTACAATAGTGTTCTCTGAGGGGGAGCAGAGGACAGCATTAGCAGGGCTTGAAAGGAGGGCGGGGAGCTTGGAGAACAAAATGCCAAGTTATGTAAGAACAATCAAAACAGATGCGAGGCGATGCAAGCCAGCCCCATGTGGAAGCCAATGTGCTGCAGGACGCTCAGCAGCTGTCTATGACATGTGGACTCTCTGAGCAATGAGACTTTCCATCAGGCCAAAGCTCAAGTGAGGGGGCTTTCACAGGGAGAGAGCTCTAGCCACCGCACACACAGAGGAGAGGGGAACGCTCTGTGTTGGTAGAGGCAAAGTCAAACAGAACAGGGCTGCAGTAGTACATAAAGCAAACAGAAAAAAAAATTTTGTCAAGATTCTCTTTCAAAGCCTTAATTGATTTACACCTGAAACCTGCACAATATCTAAACTCTTCCAGGAAAACCTTTGTTTTATCTTCCTTAAAGGTATTTCTGGTCATGTCTTTCCATGTTTGTTGATATAGCTGTCTTTCTTGTTCAAGCAACAGAAGCAAATGTCCACCCAACAAAATTTAGGTTTCGTTCAAAGAAAGCAATCCTCTCTGGTGCCATTGGCAACCCAAACATCCATCCATCCATCCATCTTCTGCCGCTTATCCGGGGTCGGGTCGCGGGGGTAGCAGCTTAAGAAGGGAGGCCCAGACTTCCCTCTCCCCAGCAACTTGTTCCAGCTCCTCCAGGGGAATCCCGAGGCGTTCCCAGGTCAGCTGAGAAACATAGTCCCTCCAACGTGTCCTGGGTCTTCCCCGGGGCCTCCTCCCAGTGTGACGTGCCCGGAACACCTCACCAGGGAGGCGACCAGGAGGCATCCTGACCAGATGCCCGAGCCTCAACTGGCTCCACTCGATGTGAGGAGCAGCGGCTCTACTCTGAGTCCCTCCCGGATGACCGAGCTTCTCACCCTATCTCTAAGGAAGACTCCAGCCACCCTGCAGAGAAAACCCATTTCGGCCGCTTGTATCCGGGACCTCGTTCTTTCGGTCATGACCCAAAGCTCATGACCATAGATGAGGGTAGGAACGTAGATCGACCGGTAAATCGAGAGCTTCGCTTTTTGGCTCAGCTCTCTCTTCACCACGACGGACCGGTACAGCGCCCGCTTCACTGCAGAGGCTGCACCAATCCGCCTGTCAATCTCCCGCAACCCAAACATGATGGATAATAATCAGATGCACACCAGGCCTATAATGTACTGGGGGAAACCCTACAAAGTGCAGGCCCAATACAGTAATAAGCCACCATTTCCTTTTGCCCTGCCATGAGAAATGGCTAATGGACAGTCCCGCCCACCAGATCAACTCTCCATTTGCATGGTTTACAACAGTCATCCCAACTTAGTGACTTTCTCGCTATAATTTGCACACACACACACACACACACAAAATAAAAATCAGCAAGTCAGGTTTTTTTAAAGATCATTCAGGGTTTCCCCCAGTGTATTATAAGCCTGGCAGCCTTTAAAAAATAAGTATTTACTTTTATTTTTTAAAGCCGGATTGCAAACGTCTCTGTTGCTCTAACGTTTCACTAGCAGAGCCGATTTATTCCTAAAAGATAGACAGGTTTATAGTTCATGCATTTAAAGCTGGCAAAGTGTGGCCCAATCACACCGCTGGACCCTGTGCGTGTTGCCGCTGCTTGATGAAGTTTGAGTGAAACCTCAGCGCGGTTTCACTCAAACTGGACACAGGCTGACCTGTATGGATATTACATCAATCCCCGGTGAGGAATTGTTTCTTTCCAGAATTCCACATCAATGTCAGATGCGCTCAGCTCTATGTGAACCACAGGAATAACTTGTAGTCGTGCTTTCAGAACTGCAAGTTGAGGAACGGTGAGAATGATTTACAGCGGGGAAAAGTATTTAGTCAGTCACTAATTGTACAAGTTCTCCCACTTCAAAAGATGAGAGCCTGTAATTGACATCATAGGTCAGAGGTCAACTATGAGAGACAAAATGAGAAAAAAATTTCAGAAAATCACATTGTCTGAATTTTAAAGAATTTATTTGCAAATAAGGTATAAAATAAGTATTTGGTCACCTACAAACAAGCAGGATTTCTGTCTGTCCCAGACCTGTAGCTTCTTCCTTCAGAGGCTCCTCTGTCCTCCACTCATTACCTGCATCAATGGCTCCTGTTTGAACTCGTTAATAGGGCAGAAACGATTCCTCGAGTGATTCGAGTACCTTGATTATTACAATTCCTCGAGGAAAATGTACCTGCCTCGAAGCTTTGTTAATTTATGTTTTATTATTTAGTGCACCGTGTTCCAGCCGGGACTTTATTCGCGTCACGCGAAGCTCTCACTTCTGCCTCTGAATTGTTGACGAAAGCTAAGTTTTAATAATGTCCAATCTTCAAGTTCGGCCTGTGGGGATTTTATTGATTGATGATAATGCTCGGGTTTTCGTCGTTTTTGGGGGACCAGTAAGCATCCTTAAAGTGACTGGCACGATGCCTGGAGTATGGCAGCCTTTCTCCTCTGGCAGCTGCTGGTTCAGAGCAAACGGCGGGAAGAGCGCTGCAGGAGTATCTGTACAGGTAACCGGATAGACTGAGCACGGCGGGCGGCTGAGTACTTCATACTTATAGTGCAAGGGTAGCTTTATGGACGAACCGAACAATAAATTTCATATCCCGGTCTGAACAAACGGGTGGTGGAGCGCATCATGGACCTTACCCAGCCTGGTAGCTGAGCTTCTGAGTGTGACGAACGAAGGTGCCGTAAATATCCTGTATTGCTCCCCCCAGTTTTTATGTACGTCCGCTGTCCCGCCTCCCACACATTACCTTTGTTCGTTCGCCCCCTGCACCCCACCATCTTCCCAAGCCCTCAACTCCAGGCAACATTTCCCATATTCTCAAATCCAAAGCTTGACTGAAGCTTTGGATTTTATTAAACTGACTGAAGATGAAAACATAAACTAAAAGCTGAATTATAGACATTTTTTATAAGCTTATTTGAGCTTGGCTCTTTATTATTAAATTGAATATAATTTCAGATATTTGTATTTGTATTGAGCTGTTATTGTCAAAGGATAATTTTCTAAACTACAAAAACGTAATTGTTAGGGATGCTCAAATATGAAAAATTGGACTAATGTTGATATCAGATAGAAACACTGGTGTTACGCCAGATAAAGAATGTTTTATTTGATTAATGTTTTTATCTGTTTACTCGATTAATCTTAAGAATAATCGATTGATTACTGGATTACTAAAATATTTGTTTCCATCAACCCTACTTGTTAGCAGTATAAAGACACCTGCACACAACCTCAAACAGTCCCACTCCAAGTTCCACTATGGTGGAGACCAAAGACTGTCAAAGGACCAGAAACAGAATTGTAGACCTGCATCAGGCTGGGAGACTGAATCTGCAATAGACAAGCAGCTTGGTGTGAACAAATCTACTGTGGGAGCGATAATCAGGAAATGGAAGACCTACAAGACTTCTGTTAACCTCCCTCCATCAGGGGCTCCAGATCTCAGCCCGTGGGGTAAAAATGATCACAAGAATGGTGAGCAAAGATCCCAGAACCACACAGGGGAACCTAGAGAATGACCTGCAGAGAGCTGGGGTCAAAGGTACAAAGGCTACCGTCAGAAACACACTAAAGGGACTCAGATCTTGCAGTGCCAGATGTGTCCCCCTGCTGGAGCCAGTACATATCTGGACATGTCTGAAGTTTGCTAGAGAGCATTTGGATGTTCCAGAAGAGTATTGGGTCATATGGTCAGATGAAACCAAAGTAGACCTGGTTGGTCTGAAGGTTCTCACGTGTGAATGTTTGGAGGAATGGCTGCCTGAAGTGCTTGGTGCAGAAATGTTCCCGATCCCGCTGATCATAGAGAGAGCACACAGACTTTGGTGAGCTGACGCTGCGCGGACAGGGTACAGAATGGTGGTCATGAAGCTGCTAAACTACACTGACAAAGTCCGGAAGGCTGCCAGGGCGAGGGGAGAAATACGCTGGAAGAATAAAAAAGTCATGTTCTTCACATACATCTGCCGAACTTCTGAAAAAGCGCAAGATATTCAACCAAGTGAAAAAGGATCTCTCCTCCATCTCACTGGAGTTACCAGAGCTGCACTGTGGTGTCGTTCAACCAGCCACGATTTTAGTGACCTACAAGAAGAAATGTCATGCTTTTGACAAGGCAGCAGAAGTGGAGTCCTTCGTCCAGCAGCTCAAGTGGAAGCAAAGTCTGGATATGAACCAGGCGGAGGTCCAATAAAGAAGAACTGATCTGTAAAATATCTCTTAGAATTTTATAGCTGCTCTGTTGTGGTGCAGCAGATCAAAATATGTGGCACTGAGGAATCATCTCTCACTATATATGCAAATATGGTGAGCGTATTTCTAAAATCATATCTGTCATGTGCTACAGATCAACTCCTTGTTCTGCAACAGGAGTCAGTCCAGCAGAATCTGGGGAGAAAGATCAGAAACACACTCCAAACATTAGAGAGTGACCTTTGACCCAAATGGCCCAATAGAAAAGCTGTGAAACAGAAGGATGCTTGTGAGAAAGCCAAACAAGCTTTTTATTACAACCGCCAGCATGGAGCCAGACCTCTCCTATACAGTTACGACCTGGAGACAAAGTCTTCACCAAGATAGATTCAGAAAAGACTTGGACACCAGCAGAACTTTGGTCTGAAGGCGACTGTTACTCCAAGATCCTTTCTCATCAACACACAGGAAGGAATGGCGCTGCGTCAAAATCGTAGTCATCTCAGAGCTGAAGCAACAGCACCATCTGCACAACTGTCTTTGATTAAAACTGCTGAGATGAACAGTAGTGCCCCAGCACAAGTCATCACTCTAGAGGAGGGGTGTCCTAAGTCTGTCCTGGAGGCTCGGCATCCTGCATGTTTTAGTTCTCTCCCTGGTTTAACACACCTGGAATAAATGACGACTCATTAGAAGGGCTAAGAATAACATTGACAAGCTGAAAAAGCTGTTACTACCAAGAGGGAGGGGACTGAAACATGCAGGATGCTGGGCTTCCAGGACCGACTTTGGACACCCCTGCTCTAAAATCTGCTTCTGCAGATTCGAACGAGACTGAGGGCCCAGCACCCACCCCTTTTTGGGGAATGGGATTATTATTTAGGGCTGCACAGTGGCGTTGGTAGAGCTGTTGCCTTGCAGCAAGAAGGTTCTGGGTTCGATTCCCGGCCTGGGGTCTTTCCGCAAGGAGTTTGCATGTTCTTCCTGTACATGGTGCGGGTTTTCTCCGGCTACTCCGGCTTCCTCCCACAGTCCAAAAACTTGACTGTCAGGTTTTTGGACTGGTCTCTCTAAATTCTCCTTAGGTGTGTGCATGGTTGTTTGTCCTGTCTGTCTCTCTTGCGACAGACTGGTTAATTGTCCAGGGTGACCCCGCCTCTCGCCCGGAACATTAACTGGAGCAGCACAGCAACCCTCCCGACCCACAAAGGGACAAGGGTGTACAGAAAATGGATGGATGGATTTTTTTCTTTTTAAAAAGGAGGGGATATAGAAATGTAGTATGTGTGTATGATAATGCAACTAGCTTAATTTGGTAATAATCTTGATTTTGAACTTTATAAAAGTGAGCTAGTATTCTCAGTTATGCTTTAAATTGCATACTTTATTTAGGAAGTGTAAAGAGGTCAATGTAAATCTTTAATTATAATATTCATCTTAAGTTCCTTTAAATATATACACAGGCATGAAGTAACATCTGAATAGAAAGACAACTTACAATTAGTCATTGTGGCTAACAAAGAATCCATTAATCTCGTTTAAAGACTTGGTTTGTTTTGAAAAAGAACTCTGTTACTTTATGTTACTGTGTTACTGTTACTGTGGTTACAGCAGAAGACTCGTGCGCCAGCGCTGTGTGTCGGGAAACTGCTAGAGCTGCCGTCCGTTGGTGTGTGTGCTTTTGCAACCGTCTATAAAGGTGAGTTATAAAAGACAAAAACTTAAGCTCGTCCATCCCACAAATACATCTTTAAAAATGTATTTTTGCTGAAAACAAGTAGGCGGAGCCATCAACTGGAACCTTCTATTAACAGGTTGAGGAAAGTTGGCATCAGCTGCAGGGCAAGGGGACAAGATGCTCAACATAAACCTGTTTGATTATAAAGGGGAGCTTAGGGCTAACTGGCTAAAACTCAAGTGTCAAGTCAGATGAGCGTTCAACAGCTTTTCTGAGCCCACCTGATTAAAATAAGACATCGACAGCTGACTGCATCGAGAAGTTCTACTAAATCTGTTATTTCTACTAAGTCTTAATGTAAGATAATCTTCCACAAATCAGAGCACAAAACTGAGTAACTTCAACCTTAACTACAAACAATACATGTCACTAATCTTATTTGGAAGTCAACAGTTTTCGCTTTGGCCGTGTCCAACCGTTTGTTTTGATGCTACAGCTAACCGTCGTTAGCCGCTATGCTAACGCTACTTGACCAAATATCACGGTTAGTTAATTCAGGTCGTCTCCCCAAAGCAGACGCAACTAAGAAGCGAGTTAGCGTCTCACACACGGGTTCTCTTCATTTGGAAATGACAGTAAGAATAGAATTTACCTTTGGGCGGGAGGCCTGGGAAAACAGCCGGGGCCTCTGGATGCTGATGGCTCAGCTGACAAAAAGCAGTCGGAGACAGCGGTGCGCCCTGCTGCAGCTGCGCCGCTACACCCGCTCACATTCCCCGCACCTCTGAGGCAGTTGCCAGCCGCCCCAGCTCACCGTTTGAATGTCGCTCTGACGGATTCACATTCCCATGAACAGGTCCTAAAAGTTACCGAGGTGCTGTTTTCATTCCTTTGTGGTCCCCGTTGTCTTCTCTGTGCTATATTTTTACCCCCACAATGCAATGCGCTACCCACACTGTGTCATACTGGAAGAAACAGGAAGTGTCACATTTGGCGACACAACCGTCACCTCGGAAACCGAAACACTTCCACTTCATTCCTACAGTCAGAACGGTCTCAGCGTGAGATCAGATCGGATAGTTCAAAATGGGTTGAAGAGTAACACAGTTTTTCTTTCAACAGAATTACATTTAGTTTATTTTTTGTAAATAGAAGTTGTATTATAACTGTAATTAAACTGATATAACTGTAATTAAAGCTGCAAGCAACAACCTCCTCAGAAAGTCAGTGTTCTTCTTAGGCCTTCATCATTTGATTCAGGTGTGCTAAACCAAGGAAAGAACTAAAACATGCAGGATGCCGGCCCTCAAGGACCAACTTTGGGCACCACTGCATTATACACTTTTGTTAGGATTATTGTATGTTTTTTTGTTTTGTTTTGTTTTTTTTATCGGATAGGACTACACCAGATCCTTCAGGGTTGATTGTGAGTGTTGGCTTATGCGATGTAGATATAGTATTTTTAATTTGTTTTAGATTGATTTGATTAAAGGGCTGCACAGTGGTACAGTTGGTACAACTGTTACCTTGCAGCAAGATGGTTCTGGGTTCGATTCCCAGTCTGGGGTCTTTCTGCATGGAGTTTGCATCTTCTCCTTGTGCATGGTGCGGGTTCTCTCCGGGTGCTCTGGCTTCCTCCCACAATCCAAAAACATGTCAGGTTAATTAAGTTCTCTAAATTCTCCTTAGGTGTGTGTCTACATGGTTGTTTGTCCTGTCTGTCTCTGGGTTGCCTGCGACAGACAGGTGACCTGTCCAGGGTGACCCTTCCTCTCGCCCAAAACGTTGCTAGAGATAGTCACCAGCAACCCTCCTGGCCCTACTAGGGACAAGGGTATTAGAAAATGGATGGATGGTTGTTTTTATAAGCATTTAGCAATTTTTGTATTTTGTTTTTAACAGCATTATCACTGCTTACTGCTGACCTTTACACCGGTTTTTCATTTTTTGTTAGTCCTCCCAGTTTTATTTAGTGTTTGTTTCCTTTATTATATGTGACTAACTATTTTGATTGTGTTTGTGTTCATATGTCTAGCATTTTGTTTTCACTTCCTGGCATAAAAACATCCCATATCGCTGTTAATCTTAAATGTCTGTCCTGCTTGGAGTGTGACTTTGAGTTTACATTGCATGGAATTATTCTGCAGTCAATAAAGTGTATAGGTTTGTAGTGAACAATTGTAGTGGTTTACGTGGGTTTGTCCACCTGAGTTGGATGATGCATAGTGTGATTTAGAGACAACAATGTACAAACAGCGAGGGATTAGAATTCAACATTGAGCCACGGCCACATGCTGGTGAGCAGCCAGTGTTGAGTGAAGAATTTACGATCATATCCATTTTTATTTCATTAAACATAGATTGAAATCTGCATGAACCATAGTGTAAAAGAAAAAGAAACTGTAGGAAAAGAGGTGACTTCCTGATGAAAGGGGGAGGAGCCAAGTTTACATTATTTAAAATGTCTTTGTTATGACAACTTGATATTTGTGTCAAGTTGTCAAACATTACACTATGACAGTCACGAGACCATTATAATTGTGGCATTAATATTTCCCCGTACATATTGGATTATGGCCAACATAAATCATGGTGAAAATCTTTTTATGAAATCAAACCTGGTGAATCTCTTCAGGACAATCCACTGTGGTCACTTAAAAAAAGGAACAAAAACAAACAAAAACAATGTAGTCTTAAGTCAGTATTTATTTAATTGCCATTCCCCTGGAGAATATAGTAATACAAACTACTTACCTAATTTTTCTGGGGAATACTTCATCTGCTTCTTTCTTTATGGTCAAACAAGGACTTCTATGTGCCTTGGCTGGTCCTCAGTAGTATCCTCCTCACCGTTGGCATGTTTTCATTAGTATCCTACGTCTCTCCCAACCCCTCCGCCCCACCTCCTCATTTGTCCTTCGGCTGAAATGAGTCTTCATGTGGCTAAAGTCGGCAAAGCAAAGAACACAAGCACCAGGTCACATCACCCAAGTTGCTACATAAAACACACAAAGGGTAACTTTGACTAAAATAATAGCTTTTAATTTGCTAGATTAAAAATGGAGGGAAACGTCTATTTGCCTGCCTTAAGGACTAACCTTACAGTTAGGGAGTTTAATATCTTTAGCTAGGGTTACCTCTTTCAGAAATGACAATAAGGGACACCCACCAGGGTGGGATGCCATCAGAAGTGGTACACATTATTTTATGGCTGTTTTTTTTTTGTAAAAACAAAAAATCAATAATACAATCATTCATACATAGAGGTGGGTTAGAGTACCCAAAACATGTACTCCAATCAGAGTAGTATAACTTCAATATGTTAAGTAGAAGTGGATTAAGCTTTAAATAACCAAGTGTAAAATGTATTTGGTAAAAAATCTAGTCAAGTACAGAATAATTGAATGTACCACATGATTCAATAGATGGCCAAAAGTAAGTTCTCTGCAAATTCTGGTATTTCAAAGACTAACTAATCCCGTATGGGATACATGTATTGCGGATAGTGAACCAAAGAGCTTCTTGCGTCCCTAGTCTAGAACCGCCTATGGGCTGCAGGTCTCTGTATGGTTTGAGTGTTTCCCTTCATTCTTATAGGAAGTCAGGTTATCCAAACTGGCAACCCACATTAATAAAATAATGGTGAAATAATATTGATCACAGAACACTGTATTTATAAAAGATATCAACATTTTTCCTACACAGAAAGCCCTAACTGTCTCAACGCATTTCTAAAAAAATTGCCTGTATTCATCTTCGCTGACATTGTTCTGCCTGTAATGTGTGTCTTACCACTCACTTCTGTATCTTTGCAAGAGTTTGTGCTTCTAAGGACTTGTTGGACAATCAGATGGACATTTTAAAAAGATGCGAGATAGTAGCAGCTCACTTCAGCTGTGTAGAGTCTCCAGGCAACCATGACAAAAGTGTCAGTCCCTAGAGTTCTGGGGGTTCCTTTGGAACCCACCATGACAATGTAGTTGACCTTAAAGTATCTTGTGTCTGTCATCCATCCATCCATTTTCTTTCACCAGGGTTATGTTGCGGGGGCAGCAGCTTAAGAAGGGAGGCCCAGACTTCCCTCTCCCCAGCAACTTGTTCCAGCTCCTCCAGGGGAATCCCGAGGCGTTCCCAGGTCAGCTGAGAAACATAGTCCCTCCAGCGTGTCCTGGGTCTTCCCCGGGGCCTCCTCCCGGTGGGACGTGCCCGGAACACCTCACCAGGGAGGCGTCCAGGAGGCATCCATGCCCCAAAGCTCATGACCATAGATGAGGGTAGGAACGTAAATCGAGAGCTTCACTTTTTGGCTCAGCTCTCTTTTCACCACGACGGACCGGTACAGCGCCTGCTTAACTACAGACGCTGCGCGAATCCACCTGTCGATCTCCCGCTTCCTTCCTTCCTCATTCGTGAACAAGATCCCAAGAGACTGAAACTCCTCCTCTTGGGGCAATATTTATTATTTATGTTTTATTTTCTTACGCTTAGTGTTGATATGTGTGTGATAGGTACAGGCCCGGCAGCAAGGGCAGGTATTGGCGGGCATCACCCGCCCCATAGTCAGCCATGCCCCTATGGACTGGGAGCTGTTCCAAAGAAGTAGAAAACTAATCAGAAAATATTAATTGTAACAGATGTTTTGGTATTGAAACTGCTCATGTCTGTTTTATGAGTTTGAAGATATTATATAAAACGTGTGCAAATTTTTATAATCAACATCTGCTGTTTGATGCAATGAGTCAGAGGAGAGGTCAGGAGAGCTCTGTGAGGTAGGAACCAGTTTGAGGCAGTTTGAAAGGAAGGAAAACATGGATAGCTGATAAACTTTGGTTGCGCTTTCTAGAGTAAAATGTTTCCATTGTGAAATGAACACATCTATTGTTCGTACTCTGGGAAAGTGTGCAGGGAGGATGGTTTTAACAGCAGATAAATTCATCCCTGGCCTTGGATTATGCCTGCATGGTCTCTGGCGTACAGGCAGCGCGTAATGATGTGATGCTATTTGTACAGGAGACCACCTCTAGACAGTACGTTAGAATGCATCAGACAGTAAAGAACCTGCCTTAATATAAAAGTACTTGAGCTAAAACAGCTCGTCAGATCACTGGGTAGAACTGTCTCAACTGCCACATACAGTGGTCTCTGAAGGCACGTCTTCTTATTTTCATTTTTATTAAGGTAAATAATGTTTCCTTTCTGGTTTCTGATGACCATGTTGAGCTGTTGATGAGATTTTATGCATTTGATTGTCAGCAGCATTGCATGGACATTGGGGGCAGTTCCCCTGGATTGGCAGACTGGGGTGGTGGTCCCCCTGTTCAAAAAGGGCCAGGGGGAGAGTGTGCTCCAATTACAGAGGGGTCACACTGTTAATCCTCCCTGGCAAGGTCTATTCAGGGGTCCTGGAGAGGAGGGTCCGTCGGATAGTCGAACCTCGGCTTCAGGAAGAGCAGTGTGGTTCTGGTTCTGGTCGTGGAATACTGGACCAGCTCTACACCCTCAGCAGGGTCCTGGAGGGTTCTGGGAGTTCGCCCAACGGGTCTACATGTGTTTTGTGGACTTGGAGAAGGCGTTCGACCGCGTCCCTCGGGGAGTCCTGTGGGGAGGGTCAGGTCCCTGTACGACCGGTGTCAGAGTCTGGTCCGCATTGCCGGCAGTAAGTCGGCAATGCGGACCAGACCAGACGCTGACTTGTACGTAAAATATGATGCCGGCCATTTTTAATGTGCGGCAATCTTCTTATTCATAAGAAGATTGTTTTTGATAGAATCGACTGGGATCTCCCGAAAAATAAAAGGACATGTAAAAGGGAATTTATTTCTTTTCAATATATGTTTTATAAAATAGGGCTGCTCAGTGGCGCAGCTGGTAGAGCTGTTGCCTTGCAGCAAGAAGGTTCTGGGTTTGATTCCCGGCCCCGGTCTTTCTGCATGGAGTTTGCATGTTCTCCCTGTGCATGCGTGGGTTCTCTCCGGGTACTCTAGCTTCCTCCCACAGTCCAAAAACATGACTGTCAGGTTAATTGGCCTCTCTAAATTGTCCCTAGGTGTGAGTGTGTGTGTGTGCATGGTTGTTTGTCCTGTGTGTCTCTGTGTCGAGTAAAGTTAGGCATATGTCTCAGTTTGGCCAAAAAATTGTCTTTGGCAATTATGCCATTAGACTTCATTGATAAAACGGTGGTTTGTCACCAGTGACACATCAACTAGAAAGTTAATTTCTGGGTTCTTTTAGTCGCACGATATTCTTCCATGTTAGTTTTAAACTGTGGCTTTCGTCTTGAATTTGTGGAGGACAAGATTTAAGCTGTCCTTTTTCACAAATTCTCCCTTTAGAGCTTTGGATTTCTGAGCTCCTTCAGAGGTACCTCGGGGCTCTTGTCTGCTTCTCTGCTAAATATTTCAGTTTATGTAGGCAGTCATACCCATCTGCTGTGTTTTTTGTAAGTTAACTTACAACTTACAAAAAATGCCCAGAGGTGGACCGTTCTTCTGGTAATTAGGTCAATTTGAATTATTATAGGACTATGGATGGAATCTGGAATATTTACAACAACAATGTAGTCATTAATATGCATGGCCCCATTTAAATAAAATGAATCAATCAGTTCATTAATCAAAAGGAGTTGAACCAGTGTGCATGCAACACTTTCAAAACAAACATGTCTGGTTTTCTTTCACTTTCCTACTACGCTAGTTTGTTTGCTCTACCATTTAAAATACATTGATGATTATGGCTTAGCATGACAAAATCTGATTACTTTTACTATGCCGTATGGTAAAAGTATAACCTGGGGTTTTCCTTTACTCGTATGCAGAGAGGAGACATTTGTTAACATACATTTGTTTATTTGACCATTTTATGAACAAACAAATAATGAACAACATTCAAAGACAGCAGCATATACCATGATAATTACATAATCAAAGTAAAAACTTTACAAAAATAAATAGCTTAGAAAGCTGTAACAATACTTTAGCATTGTCCTTCATTGAAGGAATATCAGCCTAACTTCCCATTTCTTTGATCTTATATTATACTGTAAGTTAACAAAAGGAATGAATACATCAAATATACATACAGAGTCACAAATCGGTGGGTGTTTCTTTAAGATATATAAACAAATGACCACAGAGTCTGAAAACAAATTAAATTAGCATATCATGTTTATCACTTAGCCCTATAAGACATAAAGGAACTGAAAAAAAGATGTGTTGCAATAAATATTTTATTGCTGCTCAAACTACAAGACATAGGATGATTTAACAAAGATTACACATTTCACACGATGTTTGAATTGGAACAAATTCATGTTTTTATAAGTTCAACTTCTGTGGTGTTGGACTAAGTCTGTCTTCTTTGGTGAAGGCTCACAATGAATAAAAAATAAAGTGGAAGAACACTGAAAACATGATCCACAATATAATAACTTGTAGAAAAAATGTGTTTTTTCAGTGAAAGTCTTTTAGTGCAAGCCAGAGTTATGAACAGTGAATGTTTGTTTTTCATTGACTTTATTTCGTGTGAGAGTTTGGGGGAAGATACACATTTTTAAATAATGCAGTTTCATGATTCTCTTGAATCATTTCTATCATCAGAAAAATATTTGTTCAATGGTTGACCAGAGGTTACAATTCATAAAAGCTAATAGGGAAAATTGGGATAACTACAAAAATATGGCCAGATGAAAAATTTCAGAAGATATGAAATTAAGTTAAACATGAGATTTGAGCATTTTTATGACCACTGCCATAGAAAATATGGATGCAGTGGTTTATAAATAAGGGTATGAAATGGACAGTTTTGAAGGAACTGACATTATTATCACCATGGTGAAGTCACTCAGATCTGACTTTAATATAGAAATAGAAAAATAAGTAATAACAGATTACCATTTTTCCTCAAGGCTTACATAGCCTCATGTCTTAATTGTCCAATCAAAGTTCTCTAGGATATACAGACTCTGTGTTGGCTCTTGCTAATGTTTTGGACTCACTGTGGCCCCTAATCTAGGAAACAAATGGCAAATTATGCCAAAATTATTCCTGAAGTTAATTCTTTGCTTTTAAATGTCATTCTAGAGAAAGCACACACTACATCAAAAACTAGCTTTTACACATAGCATCACATGTGCATCCTGAGGTAGATTTTCACTGTTCCGAATCTTAATGGTGGATGGCAAATGTCAACAAAAGACAAATTATAGTGGGACCAGAAATATCAACATACAAGTTTTTCCAACCCAATTCAATCATGCTCATATTTTAGGAATAAAACCAAGGCGGTTTTAGATTTTAGTTGTTTATCATTTCTTCTGAGTCGAAAGGACGTCTTCTTGGTAATCATCAACATCTACAGCTGTTTTTTCCAAAATGTCTGCTGCTAGTGCTCCCATCTAGGATTTGTATGTGCACTGTGACCAAAAAAAATAAAGACTGTTCATCGTAGTCGTGTTTTTCATGAGCAGTCATGGTTGTTACATTGCCCAGAGGCTGGCTCTGGGATTTTATTTGGATCACACATCTCTGGTTCAACAGTGTTCCCCGTGTAGTCTATGCAGAACACGCTGCGGCGGCGCTCGCCCTGACCGCAAGTTCGTGAGCAGGCAGACCAAGGACCCATCTGCCAGATGGGACACGGCACATCTCCGCAAGGCCGGATGTCTGTGGGCTTCAGCTCCCTGTCGCATTGGCTGGAGAAGAAGCCGACGCCGTCTCTGCATTCGACGCTCCTCCTGGACCAGCCAGAGCCACAGCTCTTGGAGCACTCGGACCACTCCCCCAGCACCCAGTCAGAGACGTCGCTGATCGTATGCAGAGACAAATACAAGCCCTTTTTCTCTTTAGACTTGTTAAACGCTATGTCCTTAGGGATGAAAAAGGTATATTTGATCTTGGGGGGATTGGCATCCCCTCCTGTGGTCAGGACCTGGATGGTTATGGCTTCCTTCAGCTGCCTGAAGCTCTGGATCCTCTCTAATGTGGTGGAGGAGCCGCTGTATTTCAGCACAGCTCCCAGTATGGGAATGTCCTGCTCCACTGTGGATACGGAAAAGTTACCATTGAGGATGTAAGCTCCGTTTTCTCGCTTCACAGCCAGGTAGTTCCCATCATGCTTGATTCCTCGATGGCTCCTCTGCTTGATGTCAATGTTGGTGGCACCAATGGGAATGGTGACAATGTCGCTGTAGCCATAGCTAGTAGAGCAAAAAGGAAAAGCATTTAGATTACACTGTCACTTGCTAAATTTAGGTTTCATCAGCACCAGGTGCCAAGAAAGATTGGTGGCATTTTATAATAACTACACTTTATTTAGCCATATTGAACCATTAATAAAAAGCTCATTAACCTTGAAAACAACATTAATACTTAATAAGCTATAAATGAACACATTTATGAATGCTTTACCTATAATGACTAATTACTCCCAAAATGAGTGATTATAGGATGTTTATATGTAAATAAACATTGAGTATTAACTATTTATTATTTGCTATCTAGAGCTAAATAAGGTCTAGTTATTATAAAATGCTACCAATAGTTTTTACGTGAGCTGATACATTAACTGTTAGTAAAGTCTGCTGTTGCCCTGCTGTATGCTAAGCTAAGCTAGTTTATCCTGTGATATCATTGATAAGCTTCAAACTGCTTTCTAAAATGAGCTCACAGGTTATTGCTGCTTTGTTTGATGAGCAAGCAGAGACTTCAGTAATCCTTCCAAGTTTTGTCATTTCTAATAAGGCAGATTTGAATATGTCCGCTTGTTGTTGAGGTCTTACATTCCTTTGTTGTAGGAGCCTGTTATCTTTCTGCAGCTGAGCCCATTTCCTCCACACTCTCCACACTTATCCACCCTCTTGTTAGATCCTATCACCTGGTCGCAGCCTGCTTTCACACACTGGCCTTGAACGCACACTGATGTGGTGTCAGGGCCACAGGTTGTCCCGTCAATCACCTGCTGGGGCGCGGAGACAAATTGCACAGGTATCATTATAGACGTAATGCACCAGAAGCATTCAAATAAAACACATTTTATTTTAAAAAAACAACTTTGCAATAATTCAAGAAGACAAGCTTAGTTCATAAGCAGCAGTAGGTAAATTAGAAAAAGTATGTTTTATTACATAGTTGTTCAAACTTTTCACTGTGACAGGTAATCTGTGTAACAATTGAGCAATTCTGCCTCCTCTGACCTGTGGAGGCAGAAATCCAGCCATGTTGCTCACACCATCCTCCTTGCTCTCTGGATAGTTAGCATAGCCATCGATTATGGCAAATAAACACTTTCCTCTAACTGTGAGTTGTTTCTCATCCATTAGCACATTGAGCAAGGAGTACACAGGTTGATTGACAGCGCTAAGACCCTCCTCCTGGTCCTGAGTGGACATTTCTGACTGAGCAGTGCATTTCTGCAGCTGGACATAAGGGGAGCCAGGGGGCATCAATTTATGTCATAGATGCTCTGTCATATAGTCTGCTGTCATGACATAGTTGGGAAAGTGGTAAAAAAAACACACTTTTATAAAAGTTACATAATGAAGCTTTAAGGATAGTTTTAAATCCAAGATTTTGTCAGGTAAAAAACCATCCAAGCTTCGATACGATTATAACCGTCACAGTTAAAGGTAGAAATGAGAGCAGGGCTAATGAAACAGCTACTGAATCAGTAGCATTGTTCAGAAAATGTTCCTAGCATTACAATAAAGGACTTTAGTGCAGGGTAGATCTATACTGTGACATAAATCACTACTTCAAAAAAATATCTGATAGCAAATAACTAAAAAAATATGTTTGCACAATTATTTTATTAATCTCAAAAAATCTAACCAAATTGATATTTCACTTGTGTTGTGCACTTCCAGGTAGATACTGTACCTTTGATTGAAATACTTTAAACTCACTGCTGCCCCTTGCCCTGCAGAACAGCTTACAGCGGTCTCTGGGGGAAACGCCTGCATACTTTGGGATCCATTGTTTGACATTCCCATTGTAGTCCAGGTAGTTGGGGCTGTTGTATTTCTCACACTGCTCTTCTCTGAAACTTTTACCTACACATGGGACATAGAACTTTTGCTTAAATGAAGAACTTTTATAATCAGATCACCTCAGTGTAGCAAAGATGTCACAACATGTCTTCTTTTCATTTATTTTGAACTGGTTCAGAAATGCTGCAGATTGACTTGCAGCAAAAGGTTCATGTGTCAAAAGCTTTCAACTCTGAAGTTGGGGTACAGTTTAGAGTTATGAGCAAAAAAATCCTGGAATGTTGTGTGAAGTTTCCACCATCACTTAAAGCAGGGATTCATTTAGTTGTTGGGACAACCTATAATAAATAAAATACAAATCAGTTGAAAAGCGGAAGACCAATCATTGATACGCTATGCTGTTGGTAAGGCCAGAAGAGGTGACTTGACTCTGTTGACGGCAATGAAGCTGTGATACTTTTGGTGTAAAACTTGATCTGGCTTCTAGACTTGGCTCTAGTGTAAATATAGATGTTCTGTGAATGAATATATGCGCTCCATTACAGTGGTCTGGTGCACAAAACGCCAATAAAATACAAACTATCCCTGTGTGTGTGTGCATGTCACCTGTTTAGGACATTGTCTGATAAACACTTTTTGAAATGGGCTAGATGGGCAGTAGCCCAGGGCAGTATTAGAAAGGGGCAGGTTGCTCAATAACTAAGAATAAAATATATCTTGACTGTCAGTTGTTGCCAGAAAATGTTTGTTTCTACTTGCATGCATGAGTACTGAAGTACGTTCAGCTGAGTACTGGGAGATCAGGTGACCTGCTTTCTCCTGAAAAACAAATCAAATCATTTGTTGGCGGGCAGCAGTAGGAAGGGCCACCACTGCTGATATATGCTGACCAAAGGTCAGGCCTAATGCAACAGACCACCTTTTTTCAAGTGACGTTTTGTCATAATGAATCAGTTCAATGATTGAAATGGCCTGATGTTGGGAAGGTTTATAGGCAGTCAGTCCTAATGAGGTTGAGGTTCATGTAAGGAACATGGGGGTCAGTGAGTGTTAGGATTAGGGATAAATCCTGACATTAGCATGAATGTTTAAGTCATTACTAAGCATAGAATGACCTCTATCTATTACTGAAATGAATGGAGGTCAGTAGATGCATTTCAACTACAAATGTGCGCAAATCTTTGTCTACATTCTACTACTGTAAAAAAAAAACTACATTTATAATTTTTGGAGTTTCTGAGTTTTGATTTTGCATGAAATCAAATTGTACATGCGAGAAGACATTAAAGGTTAAGGCAGTGATGGACGTACATAAGATATATTCATAATTCAGCCATCTTGCTAGCACTCATCATCAAACAGCCGTCACAGAGACTCGGGCAGCTTATTCAGGCGTTGGAGCAACACACCCCTCACACTTTCAACCAGCTATAAAGCATTTTGGGGAACCTGTTGAACCTGTAGAAGAGCAATCGAATGACACACAACCTTTTATGAAATGTGTCATGCTGAGAGCTCTGGTGGAGCCGGCTGCTAAAACACTCTGGTCCTCCTACCACTTCCTGTCATCTTCTTCATCTTTCCTGCCAGTAGCAACATCAGGCTGTTGATCACGTGACTCATGTAATGTGAAACAAGGACTTTTCATTTGACTTTTTGTCAAATACATATATTTCACCAAATATATGTAAAACCACCACATCCAAGCACAAAAGAATTTTAGTGAAAAACTTGAGTTTTTTTATTGCCTTGCTTCCATTAAGTGAATTTATTTTCATAAGTTTAATTTGCACGTTTTTCTAGTTAATGGAGACACAGCTACTAAAAAGTCCTATGATGGATAGAAGCACATGTTGCCCATGTAGCTTCACTGAAGAAGCTGGAATTTGATCCAACAGGTCAAACAATTTGCAATTGAAATCGCCCGTTACAACACAATATTTTAAAGTATGCAGCCTGACATGAGAACATGAAACCCACTGACTCCTGTTGTCTTCCTCGTTCATCGCAATGAGACGGGTGGTGACTGGCCATGACAGAACCATGAACATGTCGATGCAGGAGCTTTGAGTTCTTTACACATTCTGAAAGTTTGGATTCTAAGCTTTGCAACAATGGAAAACACCTTGAAATCAAAAGAGAAGTTTTTCACTAGATTGTGGGCATTAATAACATTGAACGTCTATCTCTAAATTAGAAGCATAATAAAAGCAAAATAGACTTGAAAGTTAAGGTTGGGTTGTTGCACATACTTTCAGCACACGATAAATAAATATTTGATTTTAGGTGTTACAGATTCAGTTGGTCAGCACCAGGTGCAGTGCTGCTCACCGTATCGGCTCTGCACAGCCACATCCCAGGCCATCTGCATGCCAGTGACACGCTACGTATCGTAATAGTGTCTGAAAATAAAAGTTCTGGAACTCAACCAGAGAAACTCAAAAATATTCCTGCAGACATGCATTGCATGGCGTTGTTTTCTTTCCACTCAATAGCTCTTCTTTTGAATGAAACCACTCATTGATTGTTTAAACACAATCCTTTCTGTTTAGTACGTGTCCCACTTTGAGCTCACTTAACGGCAAATCAATGGTCAAATGCTGTACTTTGTGGACCAGTAGGGGGCGCCCGCAGACCCCTTGTGGTCTGGGGACCTCAACAGACCCCTTGTGGTCTGGGGACCAGAGAAAAACAGTTCTAGTGTAAAGTGTCCATTGATATTACCTTCACTGGCATCACAAGGCTCTGTGTTGCAGGATTGGTATCGAACTCTCTGTCCTTCACAGTACTTCCCGCCACTCTGAGGCACAGGATCAGTGCACTCCCTGTAGGAGAACTCCACCCCACCTCCACAGGTCCTGGAGCACTGCTGCCATGGTCCCCATAAGCTCCAGCTGCCATCCACAGCCATCTGTGGTTAAACACAGAGAAAGAAAAGAAGGAGTCACAGTGGTTGGTTTGAGCTCCAAGCCAAAGGCTGTGCAGCCGTAACCACAGTCTGGGCTTCTGGGTTTGAGGCTGCAGTGTGTTCGAATGCTCAGACTCAGGGCTAAATCTGTGTTGAAGTGCGGCACGCGCCCCCTGTCTCTGTCTGCCCACATTCTTGCCACATGTGTCACTCACAGCTAGTAGAGACTGCCCATGTTTCAAGACTTTATGTGGCAACTGAGTGTGTTTTTGTTTGGTGTTGCGGTTTTGGTTTCCTTTCTGGAGGCTTTATAAGTTCCGACCAGCAAATATCCCAGCTGGATCCACACAGAGATGTGTGTATGTATCAGAACAATCAAGTTCAAATGGAACCCTGCAGCACAAACAAAAGTGTAAACGGTACCAAGAAATCTTTTTTGTGTGAGCTCACCAAATTCAAGACATAATGCAATGAGCATTTTGAGAATATTCACTCTAATCCAGAGGCCTGGCTGTGTGGCTATTTCACAGTGGCTCTTAATAACTTTGGCAAAAAGCAATAGAGAGACAACTAGAGTTTTTAAATATAGATAGAAAGACAAATGCAGGCCTGATGGACCATCCTTCCATCCATTTTCTTACATTACGGGTAAGAGGCAGGGTCACCCTGGACAAGTCGCCAGTCTGTCCAGCAGAGGACAGACTGGACCCAGGACCAACTGTGCCACTGTGCAGCCCGCCTGGTGGACTAATTACAATATATTTTAAAAAGAAGAATACCTCTAACAGAATCCGATATTTTTTACTGGTTGAAAAGGCTGGAAACTTTGTAAGTTTTTACAATCAAAAATGAGCTTTACAGGTGGTGATTGTGTGTGCCAACAAATACTTTGACTAGATGAACTAGACGTAAGTTCACCAGACATTAGATGAACTTTAGAGAATATACAATACTGAATTTTTCAGAGCTTTTTCTACAACATTAACATCCCATAGAAGAAAAAGTATCCATCCACTTTATTATAAAAATGTTATGTCTTTTTCTATTTTAAAATGATTATTTATCAAACATTATAGGAAGTCTTTTATCAAAAGAGCGTGTAACATTTGCAGCTCTAAATTTTGGTGATACAGCATGAAGCAGTTTTCATCTGATTAGAAATATTAGATTTTTCCTGTCAGAGATCCAATGCAAACCACAGAAATCTCTGCATTTGGTTCCTAATGTCACTGGGTTCATTTCTATGTTCTGTTTTAAATTATAATTGGTATTTATGAATATTATTTTCAACGTCTACATTTTGGCCCAAAATTGGCAATTCAAAGCTATGATCAGTATATTTAAGCTGCTTTGCAAACACGAGTTACACACATTGTTTCAAACTGTATTATATATATATAACATTATATTACTATATTACTTAATCTTTGGACATTTTCACATCTCATAGTCCAGTAGTCTTGGTTCAATTGAGGACCAAACTCCATTTGTTTTCAATTGCTGTGGTTGTCTTTCACAATGCCCTGAGTAAAATGAACCAAACTCTTTGAAAAACCTGTTCAGCCTTTCACCCTTGGGGGGCGCTGGACCTAGAACCACTGAAGTACACTGTGTGTTGCCCTGCGACAGACTGGCGATCTGTCCGGGTGACCTGTCCAGGTGACCTGTCCGGGTGACCTGTCCAGGTGACCTGTCCAGGTGACCTGTCCGGGTGACCCCGCCTCTCGCCTGGAACGTTAGCTGGAGGTAGGCACCAGAACCTCCTGACCCCACTAAGGGACAAGGGTGAAGGAAAATGGATGGATGGATGGATGAAAGTTGACGGGAAATGTAAAATATTGCTGGGTAACATAATTATGTTACATTGCCAACGATACTTAAACCCACAAATATAGAATCTTAAAAAAAAAATTAAAATAAAATTAAAATAAATATCAATTATTTGCACCTCTGTTAAATCCAAATTAAGTCATCAGTTAGATCTAAAAACATGATGTAATGCTGATCATATTTAGATCCAGCCCAAGGCATAAATGAACTAAGAGAATATCTATGCTGCTAAATTTGATTTAATGGTTACAGCATAGATAAGTTATAGGATTATAAATTGTTTAACATTTAAATTCAAGATTTTAAGCAGCTGGCAAGTTTAGTTTACTTTGTAAAAGTTCAAAGAAAAGCTTCATAGATAAGATTTGATGCCATATCTACAAACTGATGTTAATTTAATCTGAGTTTTAGCTGTTCATTAATACATCTTAGTAAACAATTACATTTGACTGCTTGGTCAATTAAACTAGGTCTCCTCTCCCAGATTTCACTAAATCCATGGTGAAAGGCTGTTAGTGGTACTGATGTTTGCAGCAAGAGGGGCCCATGAATCAAATTTTGCTCCAGGCCTCATTCAGCATTGGACCGGCCCTGCATGATGAGCTAGACTCACTGCACAGGCATCTCTGCTGCTGGATGTAGTGGGACAAACAGGAGATTTCATTCATGTGGCTTTAGTAGCTCTTCCATTTCGTGTCTATTGAGTTTTTCATAATCGCCACAGAGATGTTTATGGTTGCAACTCTATTTTAAGTAGACGAAGCATTTGATATGCGTTGTCTCGCCGCAAAAAATAAATTAAGATAAAAATAAACCGGTGCGGTCGGTGAGAGGTTGGAGAAGGAGTTAGCAGTGGTGGTTAGCCACTCTGACCCAAAACAGCAGGACGCACTGTTCACATCTTCCACTTTAACTTTATTACTCGTCGACTACGTAGAGCCAGATCTCCACGGTGCTAAACATTATAATCTCATACATAAGAAATATTTGTTACCTCTCTGCACCTCATCATCACCGATGTTCTCTACAAACACGAGGAGACCTAGTTCTTCTTCTATACAATAGAAAAGCAAAAAAAGGAGAAGGCGCCCCCTTGTGGTGATACCTAACATCTCTAGGAACCAAGCAATACAATGACTGTTACAACTGAGCGCAGCTCACATTTACGCTTCACATTGAGCTGCAGCAGAGCAAACGAGGTGGTTTTAAACTTGATTCCTACCTTGATGAATTCTACAAAGAAACATGGATCCTCACCTTTCTTGATATAAAAGTCCATATAGGTTAGCCTAAGTGTAATGCTCTCAACAGAAGACCCTGAATTTCAGCCAGCACACAAAATTGAAGTAAAGAATGCTTTATTGAGGATGGGGGTATGGGACAATCAGCAACGGGAACAGGAACCACCTCTCTGGAGAATACTGAGCTGGGATGATGACAGGCCAGGCCAGGGCCAGGACTGGAAAGGCAGACGACTTATCTGGGGGGGTCAGGCAGAAATCCAAGGTCTAGGTACAGAAACAGGTCAGGCACGTGAAGACAATAGCAGACAGACAAATCCTGGGACGAGGCGGGGGCAGAGGTCAAGAGGCAGAAACAGGGCCGTGTCCTGTTTCTGCCCTAATGAGGCAGAAGCTATTCACACCGAAAGGGCTTCCAGATATCTGGCACTGTCTGCCTGTCAGAGGCTGAATGTAACTGGTGGTGAGCAGGTGGATGGAATGAACTTGATTGCAGTGGTGAGGGCCGAGGAGGGAAACAGAGCAGGCAGACAGGCCAGAATCATAACACTAAGTGAGCGATCCGCGCCAAGGCCAACTTCAGAGATCAAGCCACGACAGCGTGCATGAAGCGGCCAACGCGCAGAAGTGCCAGTGGTCTGATTGGTGCGTTTCCTGTTCAATGCATCAACTATTAAAAGCTATAAAAAATATAAACCCATCTTTCTTTCAGGAATAATTCTTCCCTGCCAGTGAAATGTTCACCGCAGAATAGATGCTTGCAGCCTGACTTATTAAAAAAAAAGTCAAATAAAAAATAACTATTTTTTTCTTTTTAACAAAAACACACAACACATTGGGGGAAACCCTGGTTTTCGTCTCTGGCTAGACGGGAAGAAAATTGAGGTCAGAGTTTTGTCTATGAATTTCTTGTAACATTTTTGGTCTATAAAGTCACAACATTCATGGTTTCTTTAAAAAAGGGCTTGTAAGTTCCATTAGTCTTTTTATTTTTCACAGTGTTTTTTATATATATATGCCGTATGTTTAACTTTAATTTGATCTTTGTTAGCACGTTAGCTCCACTTTATATCAAACTAACTTTGAAAGATATGTTTTTTGCAGAGCAGCTGAATAATTGTCTCTAATTAGTTAAATCGCAGATTGTTAAATTTAATATTAGTACATTTCAATGTGTATTTTTTGCCATCTTGGAAATATGGCCACGTTCACACAGCAAGTTGGAAAAAAAGGGAAAGAGAATAACTTTTTCAAATGTGAAGTATTGAAATAATTTTTGTTTCACTGAGCATGTATGATTACATCAAATTTTGCTCTGTATTCAACAAGTCATAACAAACACATTTGAACAGTCAAATATATCCAGTATTAAATTAAGAAAGCAAATATCCCTATATTGTACATGTAAAATTGATTTTTCTTGTTTTTAGCAGCACAAATGGTTAAATAGTGATCAGATGTTGAAGTTATGACCCAGGGGCGTACTGTCTCAATTCACAAATTTTTGCGCACTTGTGGCCTGTGCACTCCGACCCTTATGTGCAGTTCGACTGAGGGCCATAGGGTGCAGCCTGAGGCCAAACAAAAATGGAATGCCGCCGGATTTTAGAGTTTAGAGGGTTTCTTTTGCCTTTGGCTAAAGACCACAAGCCATTTCTCCCACCAGTCCTAGATTTGCATGTTTGTTTTGGTTGTATTTGCCCAGAATATCCTGCACTGTAATCTGCTTCTGGCTTTTGGTCTCCAGTCCACTTGACATTCATATATGCATTTGAACTGTACCAGAGGTCACTTCAACCAAACAAACTTTTTTCTATAAGTAAGTTTACATAAGTTTAGATTAGAAAAAATGAAGGATACAAGAAGTTTTGACTTCTTCTTGTAGGGCACTGTACTAAATGAATAATATCTACATCTCCAGGATTCATTCAGTTAACCGAGTTGTTCTATCGCAGCAGCATTGAGCACATGCACACCACGCATTGTGTTATTGTGACAATGCCGGCAGAGAATGCAGCACTGAATCTGAAACAATTAAAAACTGATGTTTTATCTTTGCAAAGATATTTGTTTGAAAACAGACATCAAAGTTATGGTCATACCTGTGGTTGCATCACTTTCTCTGTCATCTTGCATGCTCCATGTAAACAGGTCCCATTGGATCTGCAGGGAGTGCCATCGGCCCAGGTCAGGCTGCCATTCTTGGTTGAACACTGCCCTGTACCGTCCTCTCGGCACCAAAGCTGACTGCAAATATCGCTGTCTGACGTGTTGGGGCAGTGGACAAACTCCTCCCCAAAAATCTGCTGACATTGTTGGTCCAGGTTGTACACGGTGCCCGGCAGCTCTGGTGGCAGGGGAATGGTGCTCTCCGGGACATCCAGGAGGCAGTCTCCTAGGGTTAGAGAACACATCAGCACTGGATTCTACTCAGGCTGGTAGAGATCACCCACTTTTGTGTTGCTGTGGCGGATGTGCTTCTCTCCCCATGTGGTATGACACTATGAGGCAAAAATTCATGTCCTGAAATAAATTGTAACCTTTACAGATGCATCATGCTTTGCCATCTTACTACTCAAAATCTGAACTTGCTGACTAATCAAAAAACAAGGCATTTTATTATTCCTCAAATGAAATTTATTACATTCGAGTGAAGGTGATAATCACATTAGCATTTCAGAATGAACACTTTGAGCAACGTGACTTTTTACCAGAGATGTTTTCCATCAGATAAAGAACAGATTTTTTTTTTTCAGCACCAGCTATTGCATTTGGCTGTTGAGGTGGAGAACAGGAAGGAGTCCATGGCATGACTCAGTGGAAAGAAAGGTTCACCGATTGGTCTAATAAGGACATAAACAATCCAAAACACATGACACAGGAGAGGAGAGGCAGAACTGGAGATGGACCTCCAGTTCTGAAACGCAAAAGGAAGAGAAAAGGATGTAGAGAGCTCGTGCAAGATAAACTATCACCACAACCTGCAATTTGTGGGGAAGCGGCATGTTTAAGAAGGAAAGACATTATTCATGAGGGCAGAACATTCTGTTTAATATATCCCTGAATCAGCCGCATAAGAAAACCTCAGCTGATGTCCATGTTTGCAGGAGTTTTCCGCTTTGAGGCATAACCCTGAACCACAGCATCACTCACCGTGGCCGTTGTCTAAGAACTCAGTGATGTAAAGAGCGCTGCAGGGAGACCACGGCGCCGATTTGTTGAGGCTAACAAACAGAGGGGCCATCAGGTAATGCCCTCCCAGATCTCCGAACAGCTTTTCGCAAGTCTTGGAGTCATCGTGGGGCATGCTCAGCACATGGCCTGCAGGGGGAGAGTCAGCAGGTTATCAGAACAATCTCAGCCCAGCTTTTCTACTTCACCCTGTGGTTTCTCTTGCCCTCAGCAGCTTAATCAATGACTGCAAAGAAAGGCTCACCGAGCTCGTGCGCAGTCGTGAAGGCGGCCTGCAGGCCATTGTCCTCGATGACCGAGCAGCTTCTCTTGGGATCGCACATCGTCCCGACGTCTGCCACACCCAGCGTGTCACAGCTCTTCTGTCCACAGATGTCCTGCAATGATAAAGCAGGAAAATTCAGTCCCAGTTGAAGGTAAGTAATTAGAAAAGTGAGTCCAAACATTTGGGATTGTGTTTACTGCCCGTAAGGAAAATGCTTTCCCCAAACAGCTGTGTAGTTTATGCTCTCTCTTGAGTAAATGACCATAGCTTCATGGACCAATTCTTACATTCACACCATATTCCGAAGCTTCAATTTTAGTATTCACAGCCCCTAAACTGAGGAGGCACCAATATGAAAATTTGTTCCTATATCAATATCCCATATTGTCACCTTCCTAAACTAATGGACTAAGTTCCATTTTCTTATGCTATGTCATCATTATGACTGTCACATGACCAAACAAACGTGACATGACCAACAGACCCATACAAACACATTCACACTGACTTGCTTTTATTTTCTAACCACAAAAGAACACATTCATTCCTTTATACATGTCTATAAAGTAATTGTCTTTTCTGTTATGATGTGAAATGCAGACATGTGTTATGCAGATTCTGTGATAGTTTTACTTGACTTCTCTTAGTGCCTTAGTGCATTCATCTGTCCGGCTCGACTGGGTGATAAACTGACGGCAATGGAGGTGGATCCATTGCCGTCAGTGTCCTGGATTGTGGACTAACTGGCAGACCATAGTTCCTGCGCTTGCAGCACTGTGTGTCAGACAGTGTTGTCAGCAACACAGGAGCTCCACAAGCAACTGTTCCTCTTCACGCTCTATACACACAACTTCAGCTGTACTGAGACCTGTCATCTCCAGAAGTTCTCAGATGACTCAGCTGTGGTTGAGGGTGATGGGACTGAATACAGGGCTGCTGTTGACAACTTTGTCACATGGTGTGAGTTGAACCACCTGCAGTTCAATGTGACAAAGACCAGGGAACTGGTGGTGGATCTGAGGAGGAGGATCAGACCTGAACACACAACCAACCACACTGACCATCCAGGGGGTCAGTGTGGAGAACCAGAAATACTGTGGGGGAAAAGTATTTAGTCAGTCACTAATTGTACAAGTTCTCCCACTTCAAAAGATGAGAGCCTGTAATTGACATCATAGGTCAGAGGTCAACTATGAGAGACAAAATGAGAAAAAAATTGAGAAAATCACATTGTCTGAATTTTAAAGAATTTATTTGCAAATAAGGTATAAAATAAGTATTTGGTCACCTACAAACAAGCAGGATTTCTGTCTGTCCCAGACCTGTAGCTTCTTCCTTCAGAGGCTCCTCTGTCCTCCACTCATTACCTGCATCAATGGCTCCTGTTTGAACTCATTAACAGTATAAAGACACCTGCACACAACCTCAAACAGTCCCACTCCAAGTTCCTCTATGGTGGAGACCAAAGACTGTCGAAGAACCAGAAACAGAATTGTAGACCTGCATCAGGCTGGGAGACTGAATCTGCAATAGACAAGCAGCTTGGTGTGAACAAATCTACTGTGGGAGCGATAATCAGGAAATGGAAGACCTACAAGACTTCTGTTAACCTCCCTCCATCAGGGGCTCCAGATCTCAACCCGTGGGGTAAAAATGATCACAAGAATGGTGAGCAAAGATCCCAGAACCACACAGGGGAACAACCGGGGAAAGGAAAGGACCGTCAGAAACACACTAAAGGGACTCAGATCTTGCAGTGCCAGATGTGTCCCCCTGCTGGAGCCAGTACATATCTGGACATGTCTGAAGTTTGCTAGAGAGCATTTGGATGTTCCAGAAGAGTATTGGGTCATATGGTCAGATGAAACCAAAGTAGACCTGGTTGGTAGAAACACAACTCATCGTGTTTGGAGGAGAGTGAATGCTGAGCTGCATCCAAAGAACATCATACCAACTGTGAAGCATGGGGGTGGCAGCATCATGCTTTGGGGCTGTTTCTCTGCAAAGGGACCAGGACGACTGGTCCGTGTAATGAAAGAATGAATGGATCCATGTATTGCGAGATTTTGAGTGCAAACCTCCTTCCATCAGCATTGAAGATGAAACATGGTGGGTCTTTCAGCATGACGATGATCCCAAGCTGCCATGGCAACAAAGGCTTCATAAGAAGCATTTCAAGGTCCTGGAGTGGCCTAGCCAGCCTCCAGACCTCAACCCCATAGAAAACCTTTGGAGGGAGTTGAAAGTCCGTGTTTCCTGCCACCAGCCCCAGAACATCACTGCTTTAGAGGAGATCTGCTTGGAGGAATGGGCCAACATTCCAGCAACGGTGTGAGCCGACCTGGTGAAGACTTACAGAAACCGTCTGACCTCTGTCACTGCCAACAAAGGAGATATTACAAAGTATTGAGATGAACTTTTGTTATTGACCAAATACTTATTTTATACCTTATTTGCAAATAAATTCTTTAAAATTCAGACAATCTGATTTTCCGAAAAAAAAAAAAAAAATTCTTATTTTTTCTCTGTTAGTTGAGGTCTACCTATGATGTCAATTACAGGCCTCTCATCTTTTTAAGTGGGAGAATTTGGAAATACAACGTCTTTTCATACCCATTTTAAGTTTAACTTTGGTCCTTTTCCAACCACAAACAAGTATATTTCATTGAAATTTAGTGTGAAAGACTAACAACGTGGTGTACAATTGTGAAGTAGAAAGAAAATTGGACATGATTCAGAACATTTTTCTACAAATAAACTGAAAAATGTGCTTTGCAACAGTATTCAAACCCTCTGAGTGAATACTTTGTAATTCCAGCTGCTAGTCTTTTGGGCTTGTCTCTACCGACTTTGCACATCTAGTTATTGAAAGTTTTGCTCCTTCTTCTTTGCATAACAGCTGAAGCTCAGTCAGATTAGATGCAGAGCATTTTGTGAACAGCAGTTTTCTGATCTTGCCACAAACTCCGGATGGTCTTTCAATTGTTCTAAAATATGTAATGGCTCAGCAGAGGGCGTAGAGTCAAATCTATGATAAATAGATTTGACTTCCTTGATATTAACATGTTGGGATTGTTTGCACAAAATGCTGTTGGATGTTTATCTTTTAATTATTAATTTTTTAGCATCTGTCATACTAACCTACTTTCAAATAAACATGTTGTTCAGAGCATCTGTTCTTGAGTGAAGATGTTAAATGTCAGCATGCAGCTGTCCACAGCTCTGATTTGGAAAAAAGATGGTAGTGCAGCAGAAATCTTTTCCGTGGCGACAGAAGCCTGCCCTTGCATTTGTGACCTCACCTCACCCCAAACTCTGGGATTCAAAAGACATCTGGACTCGAAGATGCAGACAGTAATATGCACCCCAGCATGCAAAGGTACACAGTGTTCCACAATAGTAGCAGTCACACTGGTAAACACAGGCATTGATGCAAATCTAGTTCTCGATGTGAAAACTATGCCATCATAGAAGCAACTAGCAAGCAGTACTGCTGAAAAGAAATACTAGAAAAAAATGTTTCCACTAAATGAAATACAGTTTAACAGCACAATTATTATAGGTTTACAACAGCAAACAGAGTTTCCTTCTGACAGATGCCTGGCATGTATTCACAGCCTTGAGCCAACCAGACATTTAAGCCCTGACCCTTGAAGTGTCTTCATCATAGATTTGTAGTGAAACTAAAGCTCACTTCTCCATGAGGAGACTTCTGCCCTCTACATTTCAAACCATATTGCTACGTAAATGGAAAACAATCATAAATGGGTTTGCAGGAATGATGAAAACTGCGTCAACATGTCCAACACAAGACAGAGCGAAGCCATGAGTTCTGTTCACCGCTCGCTTGATCAGGGGCCAGATTGACTTTCTAGCAGAAAGCAAATAAATGCCAGGTTTGTCGTTAAACCAGCCTCAACACCAGAGAGCTGATTTTTTAATGATAGCTGACTTATTTACCTAAAGTAGTGACTCCCAAACTTTTCTCCCTATTGTAATCCACACTGTTAGATTTTGTTTTTCTAATTTAAACGATTTGTATGGGGGGGGTAATTAGACAGACTCCGTGTTTGACGCCCAGTTATGTGATGTTTCCTTGAGTAGAAAGACTCTTTGAGACTCCCTTCCATCACAACCACCGCCCCCCCGCCACCCTCCCCAAACCACTGAACCCCCCCTTTCCACTCCCCTCTGGCATTCATCATTGTTTTGTTTTAGGTTTAACATCACTAACAATGCGCAATGAGCAACAGATACGGCAACATAGCTAGAAAAATGAAACCACAGTCTGCTCTGAAAGGTTTGCTCCAGAGAATCACTTCTGAACAGGTTGTGTGGAATAACGATGTTGGCCCTGCTGAGGGGCTCTGGTCATTTAGAGTCAGGGAAAATGACTTCTTACTTTGCAGTGCCTGCCACTGATTTGGCAGTGGCACTGAATTTCTATGGTAAAAAGATATTTTTATATTTTTACCATGGAATTTATTCTGAATCAAGCAGAACATTTTGGATTGAATACAAACATTTCAGTGACTGAAATACAAGTCATTGGATTTGAACTGGACTTACTTGTTTTTTATGTAAAGTGTTTTTAAGCAACTTTTCTTTTGATTTGGTGCTACCTTCCTTTATTCAGCCACTTTAACAATTATAGATTTATTAAGTTACCTACTGCAAGTCTATGAGAACAAACTGTCTGGAATAGTTTTTGTGGTGCTTTGGTCAGCTGCCAAAGCACCACAAAGTAACCTTCAAGTAAAATGTTTCCTAATCAAATTCAGCTTTTCTTCCCAACTTCCTCTTATACCTACAACTGGTTACAAGTAGGATGACTGAACTGCTTATGGAATCGTTTTCTGCTGTTCGCCTTTGATTTCTTTTTGTTTTGTCCATAAAACAAAAACCCACAGATGACTGCGTCAGGCCTCACATTCTGTTGCCTGTCGAAGTCTAGAAAAATAGGAAGTGGGGGCAGGAGGGCATACATTTAATGTAGACATAGTCCATCCATCCATTTTCTAAACTCTCTTGTCCCTTAGTGGGGTCAGGAGGTGCTGCTGCCTCTCCAGCTAACGTTCCGGGCGAGAGGCGGGGTCACCTGGACGGGTCACCAGTCTGTCGCAGGGCAACACAGAGACACACAGGACAACCAAACATGCACACACACATTCACACCTAGGGAGACAGCTTTCTGTTGTCCATCATCCTCAGTAATGTAGCCAAGATTCACAATTTCAAAAATAAATCATATTTAAGCACATGCCTCACGCCCCACATCTGCTAAGTATTAAAATGACAGATAGAGTCACATTTTGACCAATAGTACTGGCTAGCATTAAAAATTACATTTACACTCTTAGGATTATTTCTGTTTGACTTTATCAGTTTGGTAACATGACAAAACAATTTTGACCAAAGGCTGTGGTTCAGTTCTTCAGCCACACCAAAACCTGATTAATGCCATAAATCACTCAGATAGAACCGGTCTGACAACATAAAGTAAAATATAATTTCCTGATTCATAGAAATTAAAATAGGTGAAAAATATTACTGGAAAGAGTAACAAGGTCACTTGTAAGGCTTTATGACTGCAGCAAACCACAGTTAGAACCAGGCTGATCTGGTGGGAAAAAACGGGTCTAAATGTGAAATTTAATTTAATTTGTTCAGTAGGGACAATGCAGATTAATTGACATTTTTGCAAAAGTGCCAGAATTAGCTGAAAGGCTATTTTTTATCTTTTGTCCCTGGACAGTGCTCAATTTGTTTTACTAAATACAAAAAAACAATAAAATAACTTAACAATACAAATTGTGTCAGTAAATACAAAATATTCAATCAATACAAACAATAAATACCTAACAACACAAAGAAACTACAACACAATTATAAAAAGTATAAGAAGTAATTCAAACTAAATTAAATTATGCTTGCTAGTATCCATTTGGATTGTGGGAAATGAAGGAATTTGTCTCACAAGAAATGTAGGTATTCGGTACATTTGTACACGAAATCTCAACAGCCCATGGACACCGACTCCGCCCGCAGACTGGCCAAGGATCTGGGATCTGGGATCCTTTATTTTTCTATGATGAGGTCAGAACTAATGATCCAATGATTCAACAATAGTAAAGAGAGACTGGACAAAAATGGCACCCATGGTTGAGTTTCAATGCAGAAATAGCTACTGAAGAAGAAAGAGCACAAAGCTCACATTGTGGACATGAATGTCTCACATGAATCAAAAAATGATGATGATTCTGAAAACCTTTGCGGAAATATTCTGTTGACTGAAAAGAACTATCTGGAAAGCATGAGTCCTGCTGCATCTATCATGGATTTTCAAAAATGAACCTGAGACTGACTCTAAAACGTACTGGTGGTTTGATGGTATGTGGATGCTATGCTCCGTTTAGTTTGCTTTAATCAAACTCTGGTTTGTTGGCCTAGAAAGTCTGGTTCATTTGGGGATGTGTGAATATGCAACTGAACTCTGATATAAAGAGAAAAAAAGAACTCTGGTCTGCCTACAAACCTCAATATGGGTACAGCTGAAGTGAACTCTGGTGCGGTTTGAATGCATATGTGAACACCAAGCGAACTGAAGGCCACTGCAAAAGCAAGAAGGAATACAGGGCAGGGCATTCTGGGTAAATACAACCAAAACAAACATGCAAGTCTAGCACTAGTGTCAAAAACTGGAAAACATTTTAAATACTTAAAATAAATAAACAAAAAAACTGAAACAACAAATAAATGAATTATGAAGTCTCTGTAAACAAAATCATCCTTCAAAGAAAGGATAGTTGAGACCAAACATCCAGTTTTTGACAGAAAAGAGAAAATAATAATGAATCGTGCAAATAGACATTTTTAATTTATCATGCCATTAATTGATTTATAACTTATTGTGAAAGACCTATAAGCTGCAAAGACAAAAGAGAAATCCTGCAACCTTTCACATCTGATGCCACTCCATTTTTGTTTCCATTTTGTGAAGAAGGAAGTTGTGCTCAATATCTTCTTCTAAGGTGCTCCTGTTATTGCCTTCAGGGGTTCTTGGTGCAGTGCCACCACAGGCGAGGGGGGGAACCATTTCTTCAAATGGTTTAGCTCGTTGAACACAGTGCAGTCTGGAAGAGAACTGCAGCAGCTGAAAATGGAACAAAAGTTGGAGTTTTGGTCCTCAATAGAACCACGTCTACTGGACTACAAGGCATGAAAATGCCCGAAGATCAAACTGTTAAGTGGACAAAATGATTATGTGGAAGACGCTAGTCGTCCCCAGAATGAGCCAAAAAATGAAAGTATTAGAGAAGCAAAGTCAAAGACTTAAATCTGACTGAATTGCTCCAAATAACTAATTTTACTTTATCTGATGGAGGTTGTTGCCGTCAACACAACCATTAGTTTTACAGAGAGTGAACTTTTTTACGGATTGGTGTGGACATCTGCTACAAGCCGTTGCCAGACGCAAAAAGTGTCTCATGGATGTGTTAGACAGCTTTACTAACTTACTAACTTAACCTGACCGCTTGGCTGAAAGCAATTCCAGAAAGCCTCTCCACTGAGTGCAGGTGAGACTTTTTAATAGATCTTAGCTCAGTGATTGACAGTTGAACACATCCCTCCACTCATGAGGCCTCACTTCTACTTTCTGATGCCTGGCACACAGTGTGCATCAGTTCCATCTGGATTAAACCAGTCCATCATATTCTGAGCAAATTTCACTAAGAGCACAGCGTAAGGTAAAACCCTGAGCTCATCACAGTGGCCCAGCCTCACCTCTCTGGTGAACAGCATTGCCATGTCGTAGTGCTCAGGATGCCTCTGGCTCGGGGGGTTGAAAAGCTGCTGCCAGGAGCAGAAGTTGCGCAGAGCTACGCCTCCGTTGCTGGACAGCTCCGGTCCAGCCTCCTCGTCCTCCACCACCAGCATCTTCACCACCACTATGTTCACTGAGTTCTTGATGCTGGGGTGCTTGTACAGCTGGGCCACCATGGACATGAGTGTGAGGACATAGTGCTGCAGAGAAAAGCAAAAGAACAAGATGTTTCTTTCTATTCAGGTTTCAGACTTTTTTTCCAGGTAAGCAATGTTTCTGACAGAATCTCTTACTTTCTAGTTATGCCTTATAAGTCATTATTTAGCCTGTGTCACATGGAAAATGCTTTATTTAAGCTCAATGCAAGATATTTAGTCAAATACAACATATTTTGCTTGTTTCATTAATAAAACTGAAGTTTTATATAGGTGTAATTTTTACATATTTCTTAAAGATTCCACTATGTCATGACAATATGACATGAGACGGGTAATCTGCAAAAGAACTTCTGCTGCCATTGTGATCTGCATGGGCTCTGCTGTGCTGCAGCTGGGTCCCCACACGGCTCTGCTGGTGGCAGTAGGAGAAATACATTCTTATATTCTTCTAATCATGATAGAGAAAAAGTTTTTAAAAATATGCAAAAATCTCATTTTTATGAAAGTTGCACACTGCAGCTTCAATGCCAAATGCATAAAGATAAAGGTTAATCACATGATGCTCTCATCTTCTTAAAGCTACAAGATAGCAATAATCATTGTTAGGTAGATCATTCTAATATCATAACGTCATGGCTGCCTTTCTGCTCCTAATGGAAACAAGGCATCTTGGTCCGAATGTAAAGTCAGAGACACATGGAGAAATCAGACACTGATCAGCTCGAAAACTGGGATGCCTTGTCATGCTTCGCCTGGAGCAGGTTTTCAGACACTACAGGTCAAATTATTTGCTTGCCGCCTGCCTGTGTAAGGGAACGCAGAGAAAAAGCTGGACATCGTGCCTTTATGTGGCTGACATCACTTTTCAGAGACCCACGTAGAAAGTTTTCCACATCTACACAAACAGCTACAGGTGGGGGATGTGTTTTAAATTTGAAATGTGTATTTGTATTGGAGAGTCACTGGTGTAAGATTTAGTTCATCTGATCCTGGTTGTGTGGTTGCCTAAGAGGGCTTGGCAGCCGAGGACGCGGCTAAATGCAAACAGACAGAGCTGTCCAAGGTTTAAGAAAGTCTGCTGATTTTGTTTTGCTTAAAGGCTGCAGAGCCAGGATGTCCACGTTACATCATCCTTTTGAACTTTTTCACATTCTGCTGCTTGAACTTCAGTGTGTTTTATTTTATGTTGCAGTCCTAATAGTGAAGTGGAAGAAAAGCGCCTTAAAACCACACCTCTTTTTATCCTTTATTAATAGAAAAACATGACAAATGTGGCTGCATTTTACTCACCTTCCTTTACACTGATGCCTCTAGTAAAAAGAGCCAAGATGTGTCACTTCATTTCACACTGTAAATCATTTGGAGGTGGTTAAAGTCCACCTGCTGCCTTGAAAATGCTGTTTAAATCAACCAGAAAAGTGTTTTTTGTTTTAACTGTTTAACTGTTTTAAGTTTGAGAAGTTGATTTAGCAACAAGAAACAAACTGTCTAAACATTGTTTTTTAAGTTTAATCATTTTGAGTTGTGAGTTTTAACTTAATGCTACAATTTCCACCAAATAATTATTTCACAATATGCATGAACAAACTTCCTTCACCTACTTATAGAGCACACATTTCACAATTATTTGTACTCACATTTTGTACTTAATTTACAAAATAATTGCAATTGTTGTTGCATGAACTGAATTTCTGATCTGATAATGAATTTGATTAAACATCACAATGAATTCAGCTCATAAACATTTAGTGTGAACAGGACACACCCTCGAGCTCTGCAAACTGTCAGTTGCGTTAACATGAACATTTGCCTTAATAACACACCAGAGTCACATCGACGTAACGTCCATCTCTCTAACAGAGCAACACCAGTAGACTACAGACCTCCATTGTAGGCCACATTTTATACTCTGCCGTCTCTATTGTGCATTCATAGCGGGGAGCTTCATAATTTGGATTAAACCATGTTCATGCATTAGAAAGGTACAGTCAATATTGCGACTGAAATCAAATTGAGAATCTGTGCTGCATTGAACCTGACTGAGCTTCAGCTGTTTGGATAAGAAAAGTGGAGAAAACTCTGAGCTCAGCGGTTGGTGTTGAGGCGTTCTCACCTTGGTGAAGCAAACTGTACATTAATCAAATTTGAAACAATGTCAACTTTGGCCAAAGTGACAGATATTCAGGCATTCAACAGAGACAGAATGCCTCTGAAAGCTCTCCAGAGTTCCTTCACAGGCTCAGCCCATCCCCCGAGCTCCTGCTGTCTAAATATAGCCGACATGTGTTTTATTTCATTTCATTTAACAAACAAGACACTATGTACGTTTTTTCCATGCAGCAGAAAACTAAGACGGCAAATACCCAATTACTAGACCAACTATTTGTTTGTCACATTAACTTAAACAATGTAATGTGGAAAATGTCAAAGTGTGTCAAAACTTTTACAAAGAACTCAGTCTTCAATATTGGCCAATTCGACAAAGCTTTTCTGAAAAGAAAATGGCATTCAATAAACCTTGCAAACCCCATGAATCTTTTGGGATGATGGCGAAGCAATGCCGCCCATGTGTGACAAAGCTTAGAGGAATGTGCTCCAGCATTTTTTGCATTTCTGTTGCCTGACTCCTTCTCTGAGATCAGCAGCCCAACGACTTCCTCTCAGCCTCGCTCTGCACCAAAAGCTCGTTCTATGAAGCAAACAAACCGATGCCTGCCTGGCCTTGTGAATTCAGGATCAACAGACGGGTTGGGGGAACTACTGCGATGAGCATCGCCAGGAAAGTTAGTGAGACATGTGATGGAAGTGATGTTTCCGTCTGCTTAATGTTTGCATGTTGGGACATCAGTTTGAGTAATTGGTGTTTGTATCTGTTTTGTGGGATTGTGGAACACACCATTTTGATTCATCATCCTTGAAGTGGCTGAAAGCTGCATAAAAGGATCATATCATTTGATTTCAGGCTTCATGTACTGACTTTCAGGCCATTTCAGAACTCTGTCTGGATTTTTCTTTAAGATTCTAAGCAGAATGCCACCAGACTGGACTTTGACAAACTTCTAGCCTACATTCCTCAGTCCTGGACAGAACCAGATGTGACTGTTAGTTTTTGGGGAGGCTGTTTTTCTGATCAGCCTGTGGTTGAAAATAGGAGCTTCTCAAGACAATAATCATTTTAAGTTTATACTGAAAACCCAATTTCTTTACATGTAAGTTGAGGTTGAGCAGAATATCTTGTTTTCAATCTGGTTTATTTATTTTGTTAACTTCGGTTCTTATGGTCCCTTAAAGTTTGCTGCATTGTTACTGCAAAGCAGGTTCATCAACTACGTTCATTATAATATGCTGTTAAAATGGGATTTTGATTTTTCGGGAACTGGAGGTGACAGTGAAAGACAAGCGATCTCACGTCTCCTGACCTTGATTTCATCTCCATAGAAGTGGGTCATGGTCGAGTCTGCTACGGCCAGGGTTTCTATGAAGCGTGGCTCTGAAACGAAGCGTCTGCGGCGAGTTTCCCTCCGTGCATCACTGCCGCTGTGTGGAAAACTTTCCGCAGCGAGCGCCTCTGCTGCGCCATTAAACAGGAGGGGAACTCCGCGGTTCTCGGCGAGTATCCTCCTCCTGATCACATGCAGCTGCTCGGCAGAGTCCGGCCGCTGGCCGCTGCGGAGTTTGGGCTCGATCAGATACTCCTTCCCTTCCGTGATGAAGGAGCCGAAGATGCCCGAGCACAGGCTCACGGCTACGAGCGAGTTCTCGTCCTGAGCCACGTTTCCGGAGAAGAAGCATCTCCGCAGGCGTCCTTCGCTCTCCTGTGTCCGGTTCTTGGAGCCGTTGTGGTCAGAGCGCAGCTTGGGCTGGGCACCTGGAGCCCTGCGTAAAGTGGCCGTGTATCCGGCGCTGACGCCCTGGATGTTGAAGGCCGGCGACAGAAAGCTGGTGTCTGGGATGAGGTTCAGAGTCAGGTTCCTGCCGAACGCTTGCAGAGTGAACGTGGGATTCTCTTCGCTTCTCTTCCAGACGCGGCCGCCAACTCTGCCGTTAATCCGAACAGGTACAACATCTTGCGACTCAAACTGGGAGGCAAGAGCTGCGTTGACGAGGCAGAGGAGCAAAGAGACGAAACGCGGCGTGATGCGCATCTTCTGGCACAAGACGCAGAGAGCCGCCATGGGGAAAAGCAGCTTGTTTAGGAAGTTGTGCAGGGAATATTATCCGTAAATCCGCGACGCTCCCAGGCAGCGCTCTTTCTATGAACTGTCTGAAGAAGGTTTTCTGTGTCTGAACAGCACTGCAGTCTGGGGACGCCAGGGGTATTTATACTTCTTGCTCTTCCCTCGGACATGACGGGGGTTTATTTTTGATATCCCTGCTTGCTGGAAATTCTCCTCCCACCAGCACTTCACGAGAAACTCACGGAAAAAAAAGACACCCAATGAGAGCGGACCGACTCTCCGCCCTGTGGAGGGAACTGACAACCGCAGTCCTAGTATTAACCCCGGTGCAGCCAGGCGGCTGCTGCGTGGCCGCCGCGCAGAGCGCGCAGAGGCTCCAGGCTGCGCAAATCTGGAAGTCCGCTACGGACTTCTTTTGGAAGTGTGTGAGTGTACACAAACAACGCGCACGCACACACACACCCCCACCCCCCCACACACACACACGCTCACACAGGGCGACCTGCTTTATTCTCTACACAATAGAGCATCACTACACTATAAAAAACTAATTTGTAGGTGTTAAATGTTAGTCATTAAAGTTATTACATTGGATCATATTATTAGCTAATTGCCTTTTAGTTAAATGACTAAGATGCTCTCCCTATAAGACAAAATGTTTCACCTGACTATTTCCCCAGCTAGCAGGAACCTCTCCATGACCATCAGAATGTTTAATACTTTCATTTTTACATTTGTCAAAGTTTTCTAGACATTATCAAACTGCAGACCACATCTGTCCAACGTTTAATGGCATTTAATTTTGACAAATGTCTGACAACATTCATTAAAGTTTGCAGACAATGTACAATGTTCACCAAAAGTCAAAATGATCCATAATACTGATCACCAGTTCATGAGGATGTTTACATGGTGACATCATGTCAATTACCCAATAACATTACTTATTCCACACAACTCTGCTGTTTGCCCAGATAAAGATTCAATCACCTGGAACATATGTGATTGAAATATCAATGTTTCCTGACTTCATTCAGTAAACATTTCACTTTAATTTCAGACACTGTGTGTCATGATGTGTGGTTGTGGTGGTGAAGGAGAACGCAGGGAGACCCAAGTTGAAGTGAAGAAGATGGATCTTTAATGATGACTGGTAAGCAGCTCAAACAGTCCAAGAACAGGCAGCACAGTGGGAGGAAGCTAGGCTAGCCACTGCTAGCAACTGTACAACAAAACGACTGAATAACGAGAGCTACGCCAGCTCAGGACTGAAGAGTTCTACTGAGCCGACTGACCGACAAACTACTACTTTTCCAGGATGTACGACAATTGACTACTGACAAGGATCCGACAAGAGACAGAGACAACAGGTGGACTTCAATAGGCAGGAGGCAATCACTGACAGCGAAACACAGCTGGGATTAATCAAGGACAACACAGAGAAGCACTGGAAAAAGAAACCAAAAATAAACATACAAAAAACTCAAATCCTCACAATGTGATTTTCTACATTTTTTTTTGTCATTTTGTCTCTCACAGTTGATCTCCTTGTGATGTCAGTTACAGGCATCTCTCATCTTAAGTGGGACAACTTGTGCAATTGGTGACAGACTAAATACTTTTTTCTCCACTGTATGTTAGTGTATAGAACATTTATCAGCAGGTATCAAATGTTAGAAAATAAAGGGGATTTTGTGGAACATCGAGTCATGTCACATATTTGAAGTGTTTGTCGCTGTGTAATGATGAGGTATGTTACTTTTCCATTCTTGTTCTACCATTTAATAAAAATCTATTCAAAAATCAGCTTACCATCTTCATATTAATATGAACCCAAACATTATACTGAAATATTTATTTCAATATAATAGCTATTACATTATAGAATTTGTTCGCAAATAAGTTTGTAAAATAAGTATTTGGTCAATAACAAAAGTTCATCTCAATACTTTGTAATATCTCCTTTGTTGGCAATGTCAGAGGTCAGACGGTTTCTGTAAGTCTTCACCAGGTCGGCTCACACCGTTGCTGGAATGTTGGCCCATTCCTCCAAGCAGATCTCCTCTAAAGCAGTGATGTTCTGGGGCTGGTGGCAGGAAACACGGACTTTCAACTCCCTCCAAAGGTTTTCTATGGGGTTGAGGTCTGGAGGCTGGCTAGGCCACTCCAGGACCTTGAAATGCTTCTTATGAAGCCTTTGTTGCCATGGCAGCTTGGGATCATCGTCATGCTGAAAGACCCACCATGTTTCATCTTCAATGCTGATGGAAGGAGGTTTGCACTCAAAATCTCGCAATACATGGATCCATTCATTCTTTCATTACACGGACCAGTCGTCCTGGTCCCTTTGCAGAGAAACAGCCCCAAAGCATGATGCTGCCACCCCCATGCTTCACAGTTGGTATGATGTTCTTTGGATGCAGCTCAGCATTCACTCTCCTCCAAACACGATGAGTTGTGTTTCTACCAACCAGGTCTACTTTGGTTTCATCTGACCATATGACCCAATACTCTTCTGGAACATCCAAATGCTCTCTAGCAAACTTCAGACATGTCCAGATATGTACTGGCTCCAGCAGGGGGACACATCTGGCACTGCAAGATCTGAGTCCCTTTAGTGTGTTTCTGACGGTAGCCTTTGTACCTTTGACCCCAGCTCTCTGCAGGTCATTCTCTAGGTTCCCCTGTGTGGTTCTGGGATCTTTGCTCACCATTCTTGTGATCATTTTTACCCCACGGGTTGAGATCTGGAGCCCCTGATGGAGGGAGGTTAACAGAAGTCTTGTAGGTCTTCCATTTCCTGATTATCGCTCCCACAGTAGATTTGTTCACACCAAGCTGCTTGTCTATTGCAGATTCAGTCTCCCAGCCTGATGCAGGTCTACAATTCTGTTTCTGGTTCTTGACAGTCTTTGGTCTCCACCATGAGGAACTTGGAGTGGGACTGTTTGAGGTTGTGTGCAGGTGTCTTTATACTGTTAATGAGTTCAAACAGGAGCCATTGATGCAGGTAATGAGTGGAGGACAGAGGAGCCTCTGAAGGAAGAAGCTACAGGTCTGGGACAGACAGAAATCCTGCTTGTTTGTAGGTGACCAAATACTTATTTTATACCTTATTTGCAAATAAATTCTTTAAAATTCAGACAATGTGATTTTCTCAATTTTTTTCTCATTTTGTCTCTCATAGTTGACCTCTGACCTATGATGTCAATTACAGGCTCTCATCTTTTGAAGTGGAAGAACTTGTACAATTAGTGACTGACTAAATACTTTTTTTCCCTATGTACATGGCACGGTGGTTAACTTTGGGACAGCAGCTTAAAGGGATCTAAGATTAGTTAAACATGTTGGCTAAATAAGTTGTAATTTTTCTCTTAACTCATTAATTGTTGTTTGGGATATGCCAAAAGTCATAATTACTTAAAGAAATGCATCTCTTTTGTTATATTTCCCCCCCCCTGGACGTTGCCATTTCTTAGCCTGCTGAGTTGATGGTTGGTCCATTCTGTATTTGATTCTACAAAGTAAACACAAGAATGTTAACTTTAATTGAGTTATTGTTTATCATATTCTGTTTGACTGGTGTAATTTCACATAATGTGTCACTGTTGTTGTGTTACAAAAAAACAAACAAAACTGTGATGTGAATTTGGATAATTTCTCACACAGAAAAAGAAGAGCACAGTGAAAGAGCCGGAGCCGAACAACTTCCGAAGGACCTACATTTTTGGCATAAACATTTCTCTCCAGAATACGTTAATTCATTTGTACAGGCAAAACTGACAAAGGCTCTAACAAGTAATCATTACCTTAAGTGACTTTAGGCACTTTTATTAACAAAACGCCTAAACCCTGCTGTCGCTGGAAACATCAGAGACAGGCAGCTCTGGAAGCTCTTTTAAATGCTAACAGACCTCTGCTGCAGTAGTACCGGCAGCACTACTGCCACCTCAGATGAAGACTGGATCGGACACAGAGCTACAGAAAAACTTACCAGTGTTATGGATTAACTGGTGGCTAAATGAACTTGTGGCGGCAGCTGGGAAACACAGATGTTTCTGTGGGCCTGGCTTTTTGGAACCTCTTTACCGATCCAGGAAATAAACAATACCATAAGTTTAAGAAAACTACACATTTTTGCAAAAATACTGTCTGATTCTGTAAGACACCCACTGCAATTAAAAAAATCCCTTCAAAGACACTTTCTTCTCTGTATGTCAACATATTAGGAAAGTCCAATAACTTTGTTACTGTGCTGCAGTGATGGCAAAGTTATTTTGGAAAAACAACTTTAATCGGATTACTGATTACTACTTGAAAAAGTAACTTAGTTAGATTATTGACTACATGATTTGGAAAGCAACTAGGTTACATTAAAAATAACGTTTTAGTTACTTTCAGCAGTGCTAACAACAACGCTCCGCCACCTGTGAAAATGACATTGAGCTTTGCTAATACTTAATTGCAAGTTATTTTATAATAGTAACTTCAACAATGTGTCTCCACCTATAAGTTTGAACTGAAGGGGAGAGTGTTTAATGGTTACAACTGTCAGGATCTGGGTTTTTGAAAGTGTCTCTCCTCATTGGCTCCCTGCTGGGCGTGGCCTGGAGCAGAGCTGCGCACCTGCAGCTCGTTGGATCATCAGTCAGAGAGGATTTAAGGAGCTGCTAGACCTCACCTGTCCGCTGGATGATTACTCCATCATGGTAGTCTCTTGCTCACTAGACCTTCTCCTGAGAAAACCTCAGCTTGTTGTCTGCTTCTCTCACCCATTCTCTGTCTCTCGTTCCCAGGTATAAGCCTGACTCCTCATCCATTTTCCACCTGCAGCTTCGAACCTCACCTGCCTGCCCGCTCCAGCAGTTCGCTCCTGTCAGAGACACTTACCTCGGACCTCCTGATTGGATGCTTGGATCCATCCTGCTCCGACCCCCCTCCCGTTGAGAAACCTCCGTGGAGACGTAAGCCGACACGCCTGCTGTCCTATCGTTCAGTCTTCCTCTTCCAAAATCATTGACTCATCTCTCCGTTTCCAGACGAATCCCAGGTCCGATTCTAAGGATCACCTGCAAGACACTTGTGATTGTGTTGCTGTTAATAAATTCTTAACTTACTGTTGCTTCCCGAGTCAGATTCTGCATGTGGGTCAGAAGCCAACCCTCCAACAAGACAACAACAGTACACACAAAAAGAAACCTGTAGTCATTTTTGTGCGTTCCTCTATTGTCTGGAAAATAGGAACTCTAAGTAGGATTTTAGACCCCAAACCTCCAGTCTCCAGGTTCTGTGGCTGCTGCACAGATTTGTGATTTTAATTCATCTTAATTTAACAATTATAATGGTGTTTAGTTGTGCAACTTTACAGACAGTTTCATTCATGGTTGTTTTCACGTTTATTACGCTGCTCATAAACAGCACAATAAACTGCAGTTTTCTGGAGCACAGCGTGAAGCTCGACGTCATTCATATATTACATTGACATTAACAAAGACACAGCGGGTCGGGTCATCCGGGAATAGATGGACAGGAAGAGCCTGACTGAAACTAAATGTATGTCAAATAAATTCTGGGGCTTATTATGTGTCTCAGCTTATTTCCAAGCCCAAGTAAGTAACTTTATGTTCAAAAACAAGCCCAAAAAAGCGCAACCTGAAAACTCCTTACTTTTGCTAGCGACTTTAGAACAAAATCAAGCCCAAAACTGCATATAGTAATTGGAGTTGGTGATAGAAACCCAAAATAGTTCCTGTTTTTCCAGCAACAAAATGTGCATGTCCCGCCTCCCTCCATTGTTTCTCTCGTTGCTGATAGCTGTCGCATAGAAATGGCAGTTGCTCCCCAAGTTGCATAGAGAAAATGTAATTAAATTACAAAAGAAAATAGTTACGGACAGTGATTTGGATAAGTAACTTTAATCTGATTACTAGATTTGAAATGGCAACACGTTAGTTTGCTTGTTGCTGAAAAAAGTGGCCCGACGTCAGTATAAGGCATTACGACTGCTGTGCACTGGGGCCGGTGTGGTAACCATTAGGTAACGCATGGAAAACAACCCTGGAGAGGGAATGCACATGTAGCAGCACACAGCCTACCAGCTGTATTCACAGCAGATGTTCTGCATCAGACTGTTAAACACACATGTACAAAACTGCCACTAGCTGATCAGACAGCAAAATAATAAATAGGTTTACTCCACTGGAATGTCTCTTTTGAGGATCCTAGACCCAGATTTGAGTTTTTGTGCGTTCATTTTAGGTTTCTGTGTATTGAGTCTCTGTGTTGTCCTGTCAATCCTTGATTACTCCCAGTGTATTAAACCCACCTGAGTTGTTTGTTCCTTGTCGGGTCCTGGTCTAACCTGTGGTTTCTGTGAAGTCTGTTGTCTGTGTGTTTTTTGTGTCAACCAGTTGCTACCAGTTGTAAGCATTAACCTTCCGCACTGCTGTGCTGCCTGCATTTTGGACTTTGTGATCATTAAATTCGTCAATCCATTCCTTTCAACCTTAGCGTCTTCCTCACCACGAACTCCCCCGTTTCTTGACAGAAGGATTACAACATTGACATTAAAAAGCAGAAGGTTCATTTGAAGTTTTGAACATATTAAAGGTGGCATTTAAATGTTGCTTTGCTCGGACAGATTTCAATAGTCTGATGTAATTTTAACAGTATTACTGTTCCAGAGGTTTGTCATGCCTGAACCACAAACCAGTTCTTCATTTTTGTTTTGTTTTTCTACACAGAGGTAAAACCAGAGGGCCTGACAGAAGAAACAGTGAAGCTGCTCATTCGTCTTGATTCTGCTGCCAGGTTGTCTTTTGTCTCAGAGAGAATCCCCTGCACTCATAAGACCTGTTTGTATGCAGCAATATCTGCAGCCTGCACAAGAAAATATATCCTTGTCGATAAGGTATATTCGTCGATCTAAGTTTGTAGGTTTTAAATTTATATTACCTCATATTTTGAGTTGGGAAATTTTTAAATATGTACTTTTATCCTGATGTTTCTAAACTGTTGATTGTACAAATACATCTTACATCCATTTGATGAATACATTGTGAATAAACAAATAGTGCTTGTGTTTGATGCACTGCTGACCTTTGGGTTCACTGCCTCCAGCCCTCCGGATCCACCGGGAGACACGTATGGATGAAGGAAATATAGAGCATTTAATATACAGTGAATATAGTCATTTTGTACAAATGTTTTAGTACAAGTACATTTGTCTATGTACACAGACAGACAGACAGACAGATAGATAGATAGATAACTATTAGTTATTTAACTAAATTGCAAACAGAAGCATTACTTAAAGTTTATTCATATAAAATCTATGCAATAGTAATATTTTTTATTTATTCGGGTAGAAGGAATATGGGTGTTCAGAGCCACTGTGGCTGAGCCAAGGTTGTTACTTTTTGGTTATGTTTTAATTTGGAGACATAGTGGACATGTCTCTAGAGAAGAACATGGAGACATAGTGGACATGTCTCTAGAGAGGAACATGGAGACATAGTGGACATGTCTCTAGAAAGCTTTTGCCTTTCTTCTTCCATCAGAAGAGGAGCAGAAGCATGTCAGCCATGGAACTGTGGGGACTTTTTCTGTTAGAGCAAAGCAAAGCTGCTGCCTGCATCATGTTAATCACCATTAGAGCTCAGCAACACAAACACTTCAAAATCCAAAACCAACCTTCATTAGGCACACTGTTATACTTCTAGCAGTAGACGGCGGAAGACGACAGTAAAAGATAGGCCTTTTTAAACTCTATCACCTGTTGGGGTCGCTGTTTCCCCACAATTACATTTGGTTGCTGTCCTCCAAATTGCAGTCCATAAACTTTGAGACTGATAATGTTCAATCACTGCACTAATAACCTCCGGTTTCACAAGCTTCCATTGAAAAATACTTTGTTTTTGTAAAGCTTCGTTAGGCTTTGAATGGGATTAAAATCTGGTAAGTTTCCTGGCCAAAAAGCCAAAAATGTCAATGTTGGATTCCACAGTCAATTAGTAATCACTTTGCCTTATAATATGGCGTATGAAAAATTATTGTTCATCCTCTAATCCCTCTGGATCGTTGAGCAAGGTGAGTGGATGCTTCACTTTGAGCAGGCTTTTTCTCCTGATGTTCAGAACAACTTGAGGAGGTTCCATCATAGAGAACCAGAACCCGACCGGAACCCAGTCCTGATGCTTTCCACACAGCATCAGTCTGGCCTTGATGGGTTTTTTCCTGACCTCATTGATTCCAGGCCAGCATTTAAAAATGCATGCAGAAACACTCAACATGGCCTTGCTGCCATTCCTGAGCTAGCTCTGCACTGGTTGCAACGCAAACCCTTAGCTCAGGCATCTGCAACCTTTACTGTCCTAGAAGCCATTTTTACCTTCAGTACAACTTTAAGTTTTGTTTAGAGTCGCAAACATCACCTCCTGAAAATAGACAACTTTTTATTTTTGTAGACAGTGATGTTGAAGGGGTGAGCATGTTATTTCTGTTTTCTGTGTTTATGAAAACCTTAATATGTTTGCAAAGAGATTAAGTTAATATTTGTGGAAAATTATGTAAAAAAAAAAAACAACCCCAGCACATTTGAATACAATAAGAAAAGATTAGACACAGTTAAAGACTTGCTGGTAAATTAATTTGTTCCCATTTTATGAAGGGGGAACAGATTATTTCAGGCAGCTGAAATATCCATTCTCTCCCATCACTTTGGGAAATAAAGAGAAACTGTTTTCTAATTCTCAAAACTTGTTATGTATGATAGTATGTACTCTACTAGAAATGTCCTTAATCCACTAATCTGTCATATTTGACATTAGAAAGAGATTTAGCAGAAAGTCTCCAGTCTCTTCTTAATAGTTGGAGCCTCTATCAGCCAGTTTCCCTCCTCTTATATCAGGAATAAAAAAATAATAAAATCACTACGTGTTGGAATTGTGACTTTTATTTGTCAGGCTTAAGTTATAAAGTTGGAGAAAGATCGATTCTCTGCGTTTATAATAACAGCAAACAGCGTAAGAAGACCTCCGCACAAGACCGCGTTTATTTATTCATTTTACTCATTTATTATTGCTTCTTTTTTAAACAGCAGCTGCTGATTAAACTGAATGTTACAATCTAGACATGATTATATGAGCTGTTTTACAGAGAATCGATCAGAAGAGCCGTGGAAACGGTCAGATCCGCCGGACTCGCCTCTCTGGCTGCAATGCGCGCTCCCGACGCAGGGGGAACAGATTTTCACGGGGGAGCAGGATTTCGCACAAGACCGGATCAGTCGGAGAATGAGCCCGGGGCATCCAGGGGCCACGTTCCCCAGCAGGTGTGGAGTCACACCCGGCACCAACTTCAGCGTTTCTCTGGAGAAATACAAACATCTGGATCGGCTGGACGCCGGTGGCTTCACGGAAAGCCTGCTGAAATCCCCGGGGAGGTCCAAGAGGTTCGCGTCCATCCCCAGGTTCGTGGAGGTGATGGTGGTGGCGGATCAGTCCATGGCCGCATTCCACAGGGATGACCTCAGGCATTACCTCCTGACCCCTGTCGGTGGCGGCCAGGCTGTACAAGCACCCCAGCATACTGAACTCCATAAACATAGTGGTGGTGGGCGTCATGGTGATCAATGAAGCTGACAAGGGACCAAAGGTTCCCAGCAACGCCGCTCTGACTCTGCGCAGCTTCTGCTCCTGGCAGAAGAAATTCAATAAACCAAACGATAAGCACCCAGAGCACTGGGACACGGCCGTCCTGTTCACCAAGCAGGTCGGTACCAGAGAGGCAAGCTGACTTTCAGCCCCAAACCATGCTTTAGTTTCACCACGTTACACTGACTGCACAAGTCCAGCTGCAGATTACATCTGTCTAATCCTTTATAGACACAAATGTCGCACAATCTTTAGTGAAAAGATAACTTCGACCTTTTTAATGAGAATATCTACCACACGAAATTTCGGGTCACTTTTAAAGTTTCAGTTTCTTTTATGATGTTTGTGGAAATGATTTAAACACAAAAAAACTTCAGTTGAAAACATATACATACATATACAACATAACATATACATTGTTGGAAATGATAATTCAATCATGCTAGTTTTAACTTTAAGCACATGTTTAAATATTTGACAGATCAACATTATCTTGAATAGGACTCAATTTTAAGTTAGATTTAGAGTCATGGCTTAATCCACATAATCTGATCAGTAGAAGATAATTGTACCAGTTCTTAGATCCAAATCAGCCCGTCTTGATATTCTAGGTGAGAGGACGGCTCTGAGCCATCAGCCTCCTGCTGTGCTTGGAATGCAGCAGCATCTGTGCTGGGACAGCAGGAGGGGGTCTGCGTGGAGATAACTGTTTCCTGGACCCATATAAGGATTGGGGCCTTTTGCTATGTGGACACCTGAAGAGAGATTGTAGGATCTCACACAAAAGTGTGGAAGGTTGGTCGTCTCGGGACAATCAACATTCATCATCCCAGCAACAACAGTCATAAAACATTTGGAGTAACTTCCCTTTGAAATTTGAAACTTAGTCTAATTAGAGAGCAGGAACCTCCCAGACTGCATAAATTAGAGAAGAGACACACCTTCCTTTAAAAGTTTCAGACCTGAAAGAATTAATCAGATCGCTGGGCGCGGGGGCGCTCTCGACGCGCTGCGTCTCCGTATTGTCCGTATTGGTCTTTGTATTGTCTTGTATTGGTCTTTGTATTTGTCTATTTTTCTGTTTCTTTCAGGTGATTAATGTCTGTCTTGTGGTTTTGAGTTTCTGTTGATTCTGGTCTGTTATTGGTGTGATTTGATGGATTTGTTTGTCTGAATAAACTTTGGATATGTTTGAAGTGGAACCGTGAATGTAGTGAACTGCCCTTACGCACGGGGGAACCCTCGACCCGGGAACTAGAGAGGAGACAACGAGCTACAGGTGTTAATCATTATCCTCTCAATAATCTCCAAACACGTCTAACAGACTTGGAAGCCCGCTCACGTAGGCCTGTCGCAATAAACGATAAATCAATTCATCGGACGATAAAAAAAGAGCTATCGAGTTCGTTTAATTTATCGGCATTATTGTTTCTCCCTGCATTTTCCATGACACTGGATGAGAAAGCTCAACTCCGATGTTCTGACTATCTGTGCTACCTCGTCAGATTTTCCTACCATAGCGCGGATAGACAGCTAAGTCTACCTGTCAATGCTACGCGTCCAAAACTGCTACCGTCATGTTTACAAACAGAAAACTAAATATCATCTGATGACATTATTTGAGTGTCATTATTAGACTGTAGTGGATGCTCAGCTTAGCATTGGAACAACTTATACAACAAAACCACAAGAAGATCAGGTCCTTCATCGGAATATCCTACCCGTTTAAATGAAAAGCTGTAGATGTATGCAGCACTGATCCTTTTATTAGAATATCCAACCTGTTAAAAATATTTGAAATACAGAGGCGTTTATAAGAATAAAACAGTATCAGACAAGGGAAATGCAGATCACCGCAACACTTTTTTGCGCATTAATATGTTGTATGACAGACTTTATTAAATGCAGCGCAGCCGCAATATGTCACTGAACTGCGCAGGCCACTGAAATGATATATGATTAATATACACTAATATTGCATGGCTATTGCACAGCTCCTCTCCTTGGGCTGCCACCTTATCGCGGTGGAGGGGTTTGAGTGTCCCAATGATTCTAGGAGATATGCTGTCTGGGGCTTTATGCCCCTGGTAGGGTCACCCAAGGCAGACAGGTCCTAGGTGAGGGACCAGACAAAGTGCAGCCCGAAGACCCCTGATGATGTATAAGAACGTTGGACTTGGGTGTTCCCTCGCCCAGGCGTGGGTCACCGGGACCCTCCCTGGAGCCAGGCCTGGAGGGGGGGCATGATGGCGAGCACCTGATGGCGAGCACCTGATGGCGAGCACCTGATGGCGAGCACCTGATGGCCGGGCTTTTGCCCATGTTTCCCAAGGGGGAAACATGGGTTCCAATGGGCTCACCACCTATGGGAGGGGCCACAGGGGTCGGGTGCATTGTGTGCTGGGTGGTGGCCGAGGGAGGGGGCCCTGGCGGTCCGATCCTCGGTTGCAGAAGCTCTTGGGACGTGGAATGTACCTGTCTGGTGGGGAAGGAGCCGGAGCTGGTGTGTGAGGCTGAGAGGTTCCGTCTAGAAATAGTTGGTCTCACCTCGACGCATGGCTCTGGTTCTGGAACCAGTCTCCTTGAGAGGGGCTGGACATATTTCCACGCTGGAGTTGCCCGCGGTGAGAGGCGCCGGGCAGGAGTGGGGATACTTGTCGCCCCCCATCTTGGCGCCTGCACGTTGGGGTTTACCCCGGTGAGTGAGAGGGTAGCCTCCCTCCGCCTAAAGGTGGGTGGACAGGTTCTGACTGTTGTTTGTGCTTGTGGGCCGAACAGCAGTTCAGATTACCCAACCTTTTTGGAGTCCTTGGAGGAGGTACTGGAGAGTGCCCCTCCTGGGGACTCCCTTGTTTTGCTGGGGGACTTCAACGCTCATGTGGGCAATGACAGTGAGGCCTTAAAGGGCGTGGTTGGGAGGAACGGCCCCCCAGATCTGAACCCGAGTGGTGTTCTGTTGTTGGACTTCTGTGCTCATCACGGATTGTCCATAACGCACAGCATGTTCAGGTACAAGAGTGTCCATGTGTGCACTTGGCACCAGGACACCCTCGGCCACAGTTCAATGATCGACTTTGTCATCGTTTCATCTGATCTGTGGCCGTATGTCTTGGACACCTGGGTGAACAGAGGTGCGGAGCTCTCCACTGACCACTACCTGGTGGTAAGTTGGCTCTGGTGGTGGGGGAGGATGCCGGTCAGACCTGGCAGGCCCAAACGTGTTGTGAGGGTCTGCTGGGAACGTCTGGAGTCCCATGGAGAAAGACTTCCGTACGGCTTCAAGGCAATTCTTGTTCACCATCCGGCGTCTCAGGAGGGGGAAGCAGTGCAGCACCAACACTGTGTATAGTGGGGATGGTGTGCTGCTGACCTCGACTCAGGACGTTGTGGGCCGGTGGGCAGAATACTTTGAAGACCTCAATCCCACCAACATGCCTTCCATTGAGGAAGCTGAGCCTGGGGACTCTGGATCGGGCTCTCCAATCTCTGGAGACGAGGTCACCAAGGTGGTTAAAAAGCTCCAGTAATTGATAAAATTTTCTTGACAAGAAGACTGGGCACAGGAGAGTCCTCTTGTCCTGCAGGGACACACCTGGTGGGATTCACCCTGGTTTTATTCATGGTAACAGGATTTTTGCTGTTTGGAGCTTGTGGATACCTGGCTTATTGACAATTTTGTCCCAAACTTGGCCAAACTAGCGAACACTCAAGACTGTTGGTGTGGACAAAGACACAAGTTGGATGTGAGTCTTGCTGAGATCGCAGCACAGCAGAGGACTCCAAAACTCCTTAACAGGATGGAATCGATCTTGGAGAAGTTGCTAGTTCTGGGACAGTGGAATGGCCACACTAATTTGGATGATTGGGAACTGAGATGTATCGCAGAGAGTTTACGGGAGATTGAATTTTATAATCTATCTGACCTAAGACATTCTGTATCTGAATTGGCTTCCCCCATGTTGTCTTGGAAGGGCAGCATATTTCCAGTCTCCTTGACAATATGTAAACATAATGCTCCATCCCATCTAACTCCCTCCTGTTATCCATGCATCTGTGGAGCTGAGCGCTCCCAAGGACATGCCTTGATAACAACATCTTATCGGATGTTGTTTGTTTTGTCCTTTCCTCTCTTTTATTTTATTTTGTTAGAAACTTTGGAGTACTCACTTTTAACCCAGAAAAGGAAATAGAACAAACTTGGAATCCAGAGACTCTAGTTTATTAGTCACTCTTTAGCTTATTTTTCTTTTTACAAACTGTAGCGTACTCACTGTTTAAATTATACTTCTTAGATTAATTTTTAGATTAGGATACAGAGACTTCTATTATTGCAACCCAGAAAAAGAATTAGAACAAACCTAGAATCCAGACAAAAAGTCTTCCAGAACAGGAATACTTGGTTCCTGTTCTCAGCCTGTGCCCAGTTTGAGTGAAAGGAGGTACGGTCGATCTGCGCTAAGGTAAACTTACGACATCCATCTGCTACAGTGCGCGAGGCAACGTGCAGTGTCACCAACGGTGTAATTGGTTCGCTCTCCCGACCATAAATGTATAAACTATAAACATATCTTCTATAAACTTATCTTTAATAATAAATCTGCTTCGCCAGTGAAACGCTCAGAGCAACAGATACACTTGCAATCCGGTTTAAAAAAAATGTAATCTTTTTTTATTATTATTATTTTTTAAAAACAAAAAAGCAATGCTTAGTCTGGCGGGGGGCCTAGTAAAGCAAACCCTGGGCAGCCCTTGATAATGTGGCTATTCGTCGAAGCACACTACAAATCCAGCTTTTATCGAAGAAGAAGAAGAAGAAGAAAGACATTCTTGTAATAAATCAGCAAGATGTTCTGTTTGAGAATTATCACACACCCTTTTGGGGACGGCAAACGTGGAAGAATGTGCTCTCGTCAGGAAAAGTACATGCAAACTGTTACATGTAGTGGAAACATGAGTACAGCCCTTAGGCAGTAAAGCTGACCAGAGTCAATGGGAAGATGAATCAAGCTAAACGCAGGCCAACAACCTGGAGCATACAGCCAGAGCTGTAGAGAGCCAGAATGATTTCCATCCAATGATTTCTGCCCAGTCTAAATGAGCTTGTGCTACTTTTTAGTTAAGAACAAACATAAATGTAGTTTTTAAAGCCCATGAGACTACCAACTGTGAGTGGAAAAAAAGGTTGTTTTTTTTTGTTTTGTTTTTTAAGAAATGCAAAAGCAATGTGTGTGTTGGCAAGTACTGATCTATCACACAGTATCCCAGTAAAATCCATCAAGTGTGTTTGAAACCTATATGGGTGGAAATACTTGTAAGATAGCAAACTTGCCTCGTCCTTTTTCTCCATATCCCCCTCATTACCACTGCAGTGGGATTCCTAGAAGGTTAGCACTCAGTGCCTCCATGTGGTGAGTGGAAAGAAGAATGCTGATTCACTACTATGCTTATGGTGCCATCTGGAGGCTTTGGATCAGCATCACATTTTCCTCTACAGACAAGGTAATCCAACTGGTGTTTTGAGGATAGAAAAAGTGGAGTTTAGTCACTCTCCAGGCTGCAGATGAATATAAAATTCTATATCCACAGCATTCAAACTACATCAGTCCTCATCTCTTGAGTGCCCATGTTGGTTTGCAGCTCAGTATATAGTCACATGTGTTATAACAACAGAAAAGTGAGTTGAAGGTGCTGAATTTTTTTCTTGGCCACCATAGGCTGCTGTAGAACAGCACTATGGCCGCAGAGCATTAAGCTCCTCCATAGGCAAGCTTGACTAGGAGAGCTCACTTAGAATCAATACATCTGGGAATTGGAAAGAGATACGGCAGTTACCAGCAAAACAGAGAAGTTTAGCAGAGGACATGCACAAATAAAAGCCACCAAAGTGCTAACAGTTAGTGGTGTCCTCACCAGATGTTTCGCAGTTGGGAACAAATACATTAGGGAACAAATACATTAGGGAACCATCATTGATGCTGAATAAAGTTGTTCTTGTCAGGTTTCATGTGCTTCAACAGATGGTTCAAATGCTTTGGGACTGTTTGTAAGATTTTTAAAAATTCAGATCAGAATACTTTCTGGTGATCCTCTCAGATTTTACCCTTTTAAGGGCATTCAGTATGAATGTGTGTCTTCAGAGGTGTGTGTGTGTGCTTGTGTTTTATTATGTAGGAAAGAAAACGGGTTAAACATAGAGTGTTTTGTCTCGTCAGAAATTTTCCAGAGACTGCAAAAACTGCAGAATTTATGTATGAGTCTGCGTGCAGGGGTGTGGGTGTGTGTGTGTGTGTGTTGGGGTGTGTGGAGGGAGACTGCTGAAAGTAGATTGCATAACTTATCAAAGACAGAAAACATGTGGCTTTCATGCATACTCGTGCTGCAGACCAATGCTAATGTGTGTGTATGTATGTGTGAAGCAGGTGGTGTACTAATGACATGGCTTATTTGGTTGTGAGGTATTGAACAATATAGACTTTGCCAAAGGGCATCAGTCATGTTGCTGCTGCCTCTTTAATATTAATATCCACCAACAATGAATCCACAAAAGGTGGAATTCATTTTTGCAGAACATTCTGAACACAAGGACAACAAACCAGGTTGGAGCTGTTGGCGTTTTGCAAATGCAAATGCAAACTTGACTGTGTGTTACATCATTTTGTCATTTATTTACAAAATAGATTCACCAGTGGCATGCCTGCATCAATAATTAATTCTCCATTGGATAACTACTCCTTCAGATGTAACTATTTACATCACAAAATAGTGGCACAAAAATCAAAAGCTTTCATTTGCAGCATGGAGCTTTATTGTGGTGGTCACTCATTCTGGCCACTGGCAAAGTTGCTCTGGGATGATGCTAAGCTCCCACCGTTACAAGGTCCAATGTAAAATGTATCTTTTATTCCAGAACAGTCTTTTTTACATCATCTGAGGAAATAACTTTCCTCTGGTCTTCTGAGGTCCAGTCCTGGAACGTCCTGCAGTGTCCACTGTGGTGCAGCAATATTAGTCTAGTTTTGGCTATGAATACATTTGGCCAAATAATTTCAAATCATAAAAACTGAAGCAAGAAAGTTATAAAAACACAAAATTTCTGTTATCTGGGCCAAAACAGATTTGTTGTCTGATATCAAAATTAGTTTAAGTATTTGAAACTGTTGAGTATGAGCAAACAAGGAAAAACTGAAAATAACTATAAAAAACTTTTATAGTTTTTTTTATAAAAGCTTTTTATAAACTCAGCTTTTTCACAGCTGACTACACTGATCAGCCGAATCCTCCAGGCTATTGTGATCATTGCTACATGTTTACACTGCCTGAATTGTGGTACCTTTGATTAATTTGCAATTTGTCGTAATCAAATAAAATAAAATGAAATTGTTTCTTCTCAGACCAACATCTTTATTGAACAGATGTTGTTTTAACTCTTCATTAAAAGCTCATTAATCACCTTCTGAAATCACCAAGTATTAATGCCTCTGTGAAAAAACATTCAGTTATGTGTTGATGAGAAACAGAAACTTTGTAAGCAAATTTCTTCTTCAATTTAAAATTCTAATTGAATGCAAATTATTTTCACAGATTAACAATTCAGTACTATATTTTTGAAATGTGCCAATAAAAATCTATTTAATTAAAAACACGTAATGGAAATTGGATTTCTTCAAATATAATAAACTACACAAGATGAGGCAGAGGACATTGGATATATAACAGAGAACAAAATTCATGTAATCTAGTGAACATTATATGAGATTTTTTTTAGCTTTATATCATGCTAAAATCCTATCAAAGACACACCTGTCCTTGAGATCCTTTAATCTGCATAGCAAACATTCAGGGTGACGAAATGATCTCACAAAGCACCGCCTTTTTCCACAAAGCTCTCCTCTGAGCTGCATCTTCCTAGCTTCTGAGCTTCTGCTTTCCTATCAATTCCTCACTCAGCTCCTTCAGACTAGCCAGCAGCAATTAGCAAACACCTGGTTGAACTGCACATCTGCTGAACTCATTATAGGAGCTTTTTCTCAGTGAAATGCTGGTAAAAACATTCCTAAAGGGCTAATAGAGGAGCCTCAATATGATTTTTGAGCAGGAATTTTTGAAGAGACAGAGGCCCAATTTCAAGACATTAAATTACAAAGTCAAATTTTCTTTAAATCATATTGGATATATTAGCATTTCTATACTTGATTGTGTAATAAAATTAAACTATATGCTTGGAAAGCACGTAATACTCCCCCTATAAAGTGCCGGTCATCAGAAATCTGTATTGGGAGTGTTGAGAGGATAATTATTGAAACCTTTAGCTCGTTGGTCGAAGGTTCAATCACCTGAAAGAAACAGAAAAATGGACAAATACAAAGACCAATACGGAGACGCATCACGTCTAATGTATGCAGTCTGGGAGGGTCCCTGCTTCCCTGACTACAAGAAGTTTCACATTTCAAAGGGAAGATGCTCTAAATGATTTTATGACTTTTCTTGCGAGGCCTGGAGGAGGTGTGACCATGTGCTTCATTTCACGTCTCTGTGAGATCCTGGATTCTCCAGGTGTCCACACAAGACAGGACCCTAACTCTTATCTGGGTTCAGAAAAAGGTCATCTCTATGCAGACCTTGTGAGAGACTCTCTGAATAAACAGATCCTTGCTGTAAACTAAACGTGACAGGAGGCTGGTGGGGCAGAACTTCTCCCCCAACCCAGAATATCCAACAGGCCCATCTGGATACAAGGACTTACACAATTATCTTCTACTTGTTGATTATCATAGACTAGCACATATCCAAATTAATAGCTAGAACTGTTAATATAAAACACAGATTAGACTCATTTATCAAGTCATGCACATTATGTCTAAGAAAAATGTTCTGCTGATCAGACTGTTGATTGAGCCAAATCTAACTAAGTGTTAACTTAAATTTGAGGCCATCCATCCATCCATCCATCCATCTTCTACCGCTTATCCGGGGTCGGGTCGCGGGGGTAGCAGCTTAAGGAGGGAGGCCCAGACTTCCCTCTCCCCAGCCTAATCAATTGAGGCCTAATCAAGATAATATTGATCTGTCTAATATTTAAACGTGTTTAAAGTTAAAACTAGCATAATGTAATTATCATTTCCAACATGAGTAACTAATATTAATTAGTATACCATTATTAAATCATTTTTAAACAAATCCTGCTCTTTGACTATGAAAACCATCACCTATAAGTGCTGTGGTTCACTTCCTGCTCTAAGTGAGCAGCTCTGTGGCTGGCTTTCCAAGAACTAAGGCTCACCAAGCCGACTACTGGCTGCTGGTTGTTTCTGTGCCACTTACTGAAATCTACACAAATTTCCTATCCTGTAATCTGGAACTGATGACAGAAGTTAGTGAAATTGAGCTTGGTAAGGTATTTCAATTAGTGACATCTCACATTACAGTACATGTTCCAACAGTGTATGAACAGCTTTCTTATGGAGTTATTTTCTGAACATGTGCAGTCATTTAAATTATGACCATACAAGAAAATGATATGATGGAGAAATAAAAGCTTGCAGTATTTTTTAAATGCAGTGGGAACAATGCACGGTCTATTCTGAAGACCGTGCAAACAGAATAGACCGTGATTGATTTAAGCTAAATTCAATCAAATCTATTCTCACTCTACAGAAATTGAGGAAAAGTGAATAATAGGCTGTTCAGAACATCACTGTTTACACTGAACATTTGCTTAAATATTCAGCATTCCTATGAGTCATCAAAGCAATGATTAGTTGCATAATCACCATTTCTAAGAACTGCTTCACATCTGTGTTGCATGAAATGACCGACTTCTAGCACCTGTAATCAGGTTTTCCAGCCTGGAATGACTGGACCACTTCTTTGAAACAAGCTTTTTGATGAGATGGAAGAAAGTACAAAAAACTCAAAACAGCAGCCAGTTTTGAACCTGACCCTGCAGCTGCCTGGTCATCTGACTTAGATTATGTCACAAAAACCTTGCATTACTGTTAATTATTAGCAAGATAATTCACACATTTTTTTGTGTGATTAACTCGATATTTCATGAGGTCTTTGGTACTCTCAGTTGGGGAAGGATTGGGTCAGATTGTTCATAAGGCATGAACAATTAAACGTGATCAAGGATTTGCATTACCCCTTGCTGAAGGGGTGTCACCAGGGGTCAAAGTTCACATACTCGCCATGAAACACAAAACTGTTGTAGATCCTACACAAAAACTCACAAAAGTACCAAACTTTCAGTGATTGATTATCATTGTGTTCTCTACAATACCCAATGGTCAAATGATGATATCACTTAAGCCACACCCCCCGAGAACAGGAAGTGTCATCTTTTACTGTGAACGGTCGCTATCTGACCCCTTTGACCTAGTCAACATGAAACTGTGTCCAAAGACAGAAGATATGCTGGTGTGTTGTAGATTCCAACCCCGACCAGTTTCAATGGAGCTGCTGAGCGTGGCGGTGTGGCAAAGTGACCTGTAATGTCGTTGCCATACGTTTGGCTCTAGATTCCACATGCTTCGACCAAGATGCACCAAACTTGGCATGAATGATCCTGGTTGGTTGCCTGACCAATTCATTTGCTTGTATTGTCATAGTCTGACAACAGTTAAGCCCTGCCCCCTCAGAGCCGGAAGTGCTTTTTTTTCCCTTGGATAGCTCCACCTCTGGCTCTCTTGACCTAATCAAGATGATTTTGTGTTGAATGACATATGACAAGTTGGTGTCAATTGCCTTAAACTGCCAAGAGTTTTCAAAGAAGGGGGTGGCTATGGCGGCGCAGCGAATGAAGGTCACGCCATTGCTATACGTTTGACTCTAGATTCCACGGTTTCAAGCCAGACTCCACAAAACTCACTGAGATGGAACGTAATTCATCCCCGGACAGGAATCCATAACAAACGTTGGTGGGCGTGGCCTAAATTGGCAACAGCGCCCCCTTGAATATTTTAAAAACTCAGCTCCAAGCCATGCTTTAACCCAGAATTATGAAACTTGGTGCATATGTGTATCTTGTCAGGACCTACAAAAAAGTCTCTTGGAGCCATGGTCCAAACCCAACAGGAAGTCGGTCATTTTGGATCAAAGCCGCCAACCATGTCCATTTTATTGATGTCATATTTGATGGAACTCCTCCTGCAGCGTTTGGCCTACAGACTTCAAAATCGCTCTGGACACACTTGAGACATAGTAGGTCAAAAGTTATCCTGTAATTTTTTGTACGCCAAAGCATTTGGGCGTGGCTAAGTGTCAAACTTTGGCTATTTGCCATGAAACATCAAGGTGAAAGAACTTCCACAGGCAAGGTCAGAACTGCATCAGACTTTCCATGTCTCATTATAGACCAGCCCTGACCACATTCACGTGGTCACTTGATGACATCACCTTAGCCCCGGCCCTCTCCAACAGGAAGTTACCTGTTTTTTCTGCTGGATGTCTTACTTTTATTCTATGATTCATATAGGTTTAATCCTGTGCCAACTGACATACAATGACATGATGATGAACTCTGTCAATGCTGGCTGCTGTCTAAACAGTATGGGCGTGGCCGAACGGCGAATTTCAATTCCTCGCTGTTTGCATACGATCGTCTCTAGATCACACATACATCATTCGATTTGCACCAAACTTGTTACTATTGATTCTTGTTAATCTCTGCAGAGCCCAATAGTGTTAAGTTGCAATTTGACTTCCCTGCAGCCCCTAGATCAATCCATCAGCTATATCTCCTCTCTGCATTGACCGATTTTCACCAGATTTTTGGGTGTGTCGTCGGAGAGCGCTGCCGAACCCGTGGATATGTATCGCCTGGCAGACAGGTGGGGTAACTGCGCAAGAGCATCTGCGGTGCGGGAACCCCCCGCGGTGGCCAATAGGCCGGAGCGGCGCTTGACTGTTAGGGCCATTTAAGGCTGCTCGCAGCTTAAATTATGATTTAATTATGTTTTGTTGGAAATGATAATTCAATTATGCTAGTTTTAACTTTAAGCACATGTTTAAATATTTGACAGATCAACATTATCTTGAATAGGACTCAATTTTAAGTTAGATTTAGAGTCATGGCTTAATCCACATAATCTGATCAGTAGAAGATAATTGTACCAGTTCTTAGATCCAAATCAGCCCGTCTTGATATTCTAGGTGAGAGGACGGCTCTGAGCCATCAGCCTCCTGCTGTGCTTGGAATGCAGCAGCATCTGTGCTGGGACAGCAGGAGGGGGTCTGCATAGAGATAACTGTTTCCTGGACCCATATAAGGATTGGGGCCTTTTGCTATGTGGACACCTGAAGAGAGATTGTAGGATCTCACACAAAAGTGTGGAAGGTTGGTCGTCTCGGGACAATCAACATTCATCATCCCAGCAACAACAGTCATAAAACATTTGGAGTAACTTCCCTTTGAAATTTGAAACTTAGTCTAATTAGAGAGCAGGAACCTCCCAGACTGCATAAATTAGAGAAGAGACACACCTTCCTTTAAAAGTTTCAGACCTGAAAGAATTAATCAGATCGCTGGGCGCGGCGGCGCCGGCGCTCTCCGGAAACGCGCTGCGTCTCCGTATTGGTCTCCGTATTGGTCTTTGTATTGGTCTTTGTATTGGTCTTTGTATTTGTCTATTTTTCTGTTTCTTTCAGGTGATTAATGTCTGTCTTGTGGTTTTGAGTTTCTGTTGATTCTGGTCTGTTATTGGTGTGATTTGATGGATTTGTTTGTCTGAATAAACTTTGGATATGTTTGAAGTGGAACCGTGAATGTAGTGAACTGCCCTTACGCACGGGGGAACCCTCGACCCGGGAACTAGAGAGGAGACAACGAGCTACAGGTGTTAATCATTATCCTCTCAATAGTTTCTTCTGCCATTGAATTTATTTTTGGGGGGGTTTATCATATGTAAAAAAAAAACAACATTGGAGAATGCGACTGCGCAAAATTTACGTATTTTAAGGTCTATGCAAAAATCACAACAGAAATTGCTCGACAGCAGCCCATAGAAAATTTCAAAACACCCTCTCCATTGACCTTCGTTTATCATAAAACATGAAATTTTGTACACTTGTAGAGCTCCTCACGACGCACAGAAAATACAATTAATGTCATAGTGCAACTCAAACAGGAAGTTGGCCATAATGGTGAGTTTTCATGCTTGCTGAAGGGGAGTTACCAGGGGTCAAAGTTCACCTACTCACCATGAAACACAAAACTGTTGTATCTCCTGCAAAAAATCTCACAGAGGCGCCAAACTTTCAGTGATTGATCATCATTAGGTCCTCTACAAATGACCACGCCCCTGACAACAGGAAGGGTCACTTTTTACTGTGATTGCTATCTGACCCGTTTGACCTAATCAACATCAAGACTGGGCACATTTCTGAAACACAGACAGTAAAAACCTGCCTGAAAGTCAGATGTAATAAAACCTAGTAAAACATTCCCATGCACTTCATGAGCCAGGACGATAACACGCAAACAAAAGCTCAAGATTTAACACCTCATGCTTTGGTAATTTTATTATACAGACACCAGAAAATGTTTACACATTCACTAATTGTAGAGCAGAGAAACACAAGAAAGGGAATCCAAAGAAGTGGCCAACATGTCAGAAGTCAGCAGGAGAGTCGGACTTGTAGCGTCTCTACAGCTGTTTAGTTTCCCATAATCAGTTGGCATATTAGGGAATCCCCCTGACTGTACAAGCAAACTGTACTTTACTGACCTCTTGTAAAGTACAGTGGTAAATAATGAACTTTATAGGTCTAACTAATGTGTGTCTGAGTGTTTCCAGGATTAGAGCAAAAACTAGAATTATGATGTGAATCTGAAAAAAAAAAATCTATTACCATTTTTATGTGGAACATTATAAATGTAATTTGGCAAGCAACTGCTCCCATTATTGGCTTTAAGAAAGATATTAAGAAATGCATTGAATGTCTACAAGCCTAGTGCCTTAAAACATATTCTTACGTCAAATTCAGGCATGTGCAGAATAGGGTGGGGAGGGTTGCCGGAGGGAAATAGTGGGAAAACCCCTTCTGGCCTCCAAACACAGAAATGCTTCTGCTGCAGAGAGAACTTTTGACTTCAACTTTATCAGGTTGCCCCGGTGCTGGACTAAATGCCCAGTTCACTACAGGCAACCTGAATCAGTCCCAGAATCAGATATTCTGTTATCAGGAAACGGTACACACGGTACCACCTGCTCACTGACAACCAGGCAGTTCACACCGCTGCTGACAAATTGGATAAAATCCACCCCATAAAGCCTGAACAAACAAAGCAGCCTCTGTTCTTCCTACTATGAAAATCAACATCACTGCTTAAATCTTGACTCAGTGAAGTCTGTGATAAGAGCCTAGGGTAATTGGCTGAGTTTAAAATCAATCACTGATTATTGGCTTTTATTTACTGTGATGTATTTGTGAACAAACCCAGCTCAAACACAAAGATTACAGATAGCATCAAATTGTAGTCATGGTAACACAACAATGAAACTATCAAGATCATTCTTTGCACTTTACAAAGTAAACCTCCTAATTAAATCCTAAATGTACAGTTTATTTTTTAATTTATCTCTGCTGAAACCATTAAATAAAATGGAATAGCATTGTCATAATAAACAAACTATAAAGGTTTGGATATATGGTTCGTGTTACAATGCAAGCATTTATAGGGCCCTTGACCAGTAGACTTTCATAGATTTTTTTAGGCTGACCTATGAAGACACTGTTACAGTAATCAACTATGAATGACAAAATCTAAAGACAATAATTTATTTCTGAACCTTACAAATCTAGATCTCGCAGAGGTGAAAACAACAAAAAATAATAGAGTTAATCCCTCTGAGCTTTTTCAGCCTTCAAACAGCCTGAGGCAAAGTTGCTATGGAGGTTAAACAACCAGATATTATTAGGGTTTTTTTAGTAAATGGTCTGTTTAAAAACTAGTCTCAGATCAACACAGCCCTCCAGCAGCAGAAAATTGTACCTATTGGGGAAAACTTAAGACTACATTTGCTTTGCATTGTCCCCACATGATGACTATGACACTGTGTGATCCGATTAAATATTAGGTCTTAGAGTAATATGGGCTGTTGCTACGATGTTTCAATGTGCCCTTTTTAACTTTGAGCCCTTGGCCTTCCAAAGGTCTCTGCACGGCCCTGAGCAAATGAGTGACAGTCTGCAATATGTGCACTATATGTACATTATACAGCAAATACAATTTTCGCCATTACAATTTGGCCATGTATTGATAATCGATTGTTTATTAATGTACTATAGGAAATCACAATTAGAAGATATGTTATTTTATTTAATTTTTTTTTATCTAATTTTAATCAAACTTTCATAAAATATTGTTGTCAAATAAATTAACATGCATCCTGTAAGCTTTTATCTAACATGATAAAACTGTCCCTTACTCAGCCCAGATATTTTTATGAAGTGGGGTGAGAGGTCATGCAGAGTCAACATCTTGGTGCAAATCCAAATGAGGTGTTCTTTGTGGCTAAAGCTAACTGCTAGTCCATGTTAGGTCTAAACCAAAGCAGATTGTCTCAATGTTGTAGCAGTTCATGCAATGCGGTTTTAAAAACATATTAACCACCGTCAGACTTGCATTAGACCACTAATAACCTCAGAGTTTATTGTTTAGTATAAAAAAGAAAACATAATCCATAATGACTTTACCACGCAAAACATGGACTGCAAAATGGATGCTACAACAATGTAGTGTAAATGTTTTACACTACAATTGGTTTGGGGCAGTAGAAATGAGCTTTCTTCTTGGTCCTACTCTGCTGTTAGCTTATTAGTTAAAAGGAATCTAGATTTATACAAAATAAAGACACCAAAAGAGAAATCCACAACATTCAGACACTGGTTGCTTTTTCTTTATCTTTTTACCTAAAAACAAGTTAGTGATTTTTTTATGTATTTATTTATTGTCAAGCTAACAAAGAAGATAAATCTAAGCTAAAACATCAGAAAGTTTATATGTTAGCATTATCACATTTTTATTTTATGGACAGAAGTCAAGACTAGCTTAGTTTATATACTGCACCAAATAAACAGGTTCAGTACACCGAATAATAATAATAATTAGACAGAAAAAAATGAATTGAAGGCAAAATGAACACAACTTAATGAGTGCAACACTGGAATGATATTAGATCTGTAACATCGGTCACTAGCTCATGACGCTTTGAAGGAAGAAAACAAGCTGCCGACTCTGAAGTTCCACCCGTCTCCAACAGACACATTCACTCATAATGTGTGTTGTAACAAACACAATTATATTATTTGGAGAAAAAAGTTTCAGTACTTTTTTACTCATAAATGCCATCAAATGCTAAGGCAAAACCTTCAACTGTATTATTAAAGTGGCAGCATGATCCTTAAAGGAATAGATTGGATTTTCTGAAGTTAAGCTACGTGAAGGTTTTTTCTGAAACATCTTCCATCATCTGTAGTGAAAGACGACATATTGTAAAAAAAAAAAGACCGAGAGAGAAGGACCTAACAACTAAAAGACAGACTGCTGATTGCAGCTATTTAAAATTACAGAAAAATTTTAAATGTTTCTGTCCATGCCATCCAACTATACAGTAGCAGATATGCTCCATGCACAAATCTTTAACAAGTGGCCGTTCAGTTTTTCAGTTGAACAATGTTACAGCAGTCTTGGAGGTTGCAGGTCCTGTCCACAGTAAACCAAATATTTAGCAATGCAGAGCCTAGCTAAGTACTAGGCTCTGCATTGCTTAGCAATGCTAGGCTAAGAATCTTTTTCCTTTTTTCTTGTTCTTTTTGATGTTTGTACTGTGAACATTACCATATGCTGGCAAACCAAAGGTTTCACAGCCTTTCTCATCAGAATCTAACAGATCATGTGCATTCAGCTTTCTTTTAAAAAAAAAGAAGAAAAGATGGCAGTTAAACATGTTGCAAAGACTGTTGATGTGGACCGGTACAGCCAGCATGACTAACAGATGGAAATGTTGTGTAGTATCACAGGTATCTTTTCACCTGACAAAACAATGACAAACTATGCAGTTGGCAATTGTAGAACTGTGAATCTATTACTACAGCGTTGTGTTTCAGTTCATATCCAGTTGGGTTAAATAAGTAACCCAGAGTCTGTCGTCTAGATGTTAGCCTTCCACCATGCTAAGGGTGGCTTTACTTTTTTACAAACTTGTGGCAATACAACATCTTTGTACAGCTGATTACAGCCATTACATGTTGACACCACATACCACAAACTCTTTCATAATGGTTTTGTGGTTTTAAATGAAGTTATACTAATATTGATCCATCACCCCTTATGTAATGCTTTAGATGATGGCCAGTTTTGTTTTAGAAAAGGTCTGTTTAAACAGCTGAGACATATGCCTGTAAATCCAGTACGAAAAAACCTTTCCTGGACAGCTCATCCCATACAGTGTGTACTTTTCCTGCACATTGACACTTGCCAGGTAAATCCCTCAGGAAAGCTCAGATTCAGGGAAATAAAGTCAGCAACATATTTTGTCAGGATAACATGTGGAGCCCTGGGATGGAGAAACCGTCACATTGTGCAGGACAGGGATCAGGCATCTGAAGACAGTTTAGTTAAAGCAGACAAATTACGGCCAGATTTGTAGATGAGGCGAAGTTTTACCACATGATCGTATCAGAGCAAAGATTGTTCTGATCTTTTGTATCAGAACAAAAGATCTCTGGGATCAAACACAGATTGAAATTCAGCGTGCATGTCACCAAAGTCATCTAAGGAATTTAGAATGAGCACAGAAGAAGGTAAATATAATCAGATACAATAACTGTCACACTCATGACCCGACATTATTGGAACAGGAACATTCCCGTCACTTTTCACATTCAGATCCGTTAGGCTGAAGCAAAGCAAAATAATCGATCTGCATTTGGGTTCTCTTCTCATGCCAGCATCTTTTCTGGGTTCTTAGAAAGTGTCTGCAGGAGGCTTTTCTGGAAATCTTCCTCCGGCAATTCAGGAACCAGGAAGTCCAGCAGAAGATCAAATATACAGTAGACCAGGTGTCTGCAGAAACAAAATGACACTCATCACCATTTTGTTTTCAGGAACTGTTTCCATTACAAATGTGCTAAAATGTGTGTCAATATTCTGCTAATGTCAAAAAAACACAATTTCACAATTGCAGTGGTTCCATTAAATAAAAAAGTACATAAAATCACACAAATAAACTTGTTCATGAGATCAGTCAGCAGAAAGCAGAGCAGATGTAAACAGTAACATGATAATTCAGCGACCTGTCAGTGTTTCATCCAGGCGGTGGAGCAACAAGCCCCTGAAAGGGAGTCGCTTCATCTGCAGCGTTTCAGGAAAATTGTAGTTGATGATTTTACAGAAGAGCTATGATTCAACATGTTGGAATGACAAACAACTTCCTGTCTTCTTCATTGTTTGCACCAGCCTGATGTTACTGTGATCAACAGTAACATCTGTTGTTTTGACTTATTCTGTAGAAATTCAAACTAACAATAATGTTTTAACCAAAGGACATGAACTGAGTCAGGCTGCAGACTGTAGATGGTGTTGAAAGGATGCTAGAGGAGCAAGACTAATCAACGCTACGCAGCACAAACTGTCCAGTATGAGGACAGGATTTAGGTTGCCAGGACCTTCTGTGGTTTTAAATTTCACATCAAAAACATAAGTCTAACGCTACCACTATAAAAACTGAATATTAATGCTCAGTTGTACCAGCACGTCTAGTTCTACATGAACAATTTTACAAGGTTCCTGTCATGTATCCAGGTGGGAAAGCAGAGGACACCAGAAAGCTCTGTTGCTTGCAATTTATCTGTGGCAGAATATCCTTCATCATGTATATGCTAGCACAGGCGTAGCATGTAAATTTAGCTGGAGCTTTGCTTTTAAAAAGAAGGATAAAATAAAAAAAATCACTTGAATGGAACAGATAATTAAGAGTTCATGTTAACTGAACGTCAAGATTGAGTTTAATAGTGTGTTTACTAATGAACAGTTGTAAGGATGTATAAGGATATGAGGATGCAAACAAATTGATACCTAAAAAAGTTCAATAAAAAATAAGTTTAAAAAAAGACTGTTTACTAAGAGCACAATTGTTCTTCTACATATTAACAACAAATATTTATTTCCATCTTGTTGCCGTAGATGGAAGGAGGTCCTGTGGGAGTGAAAGTGATGCAGCTGAGGATTGTGGGGAGTTTGACTGAAGCACAGAAGCAATGATGAAGTCAGACCACTATTCTTAAACTCTTTTTTAGTTGTTTTTTTTTCTCTTTTTCTCTCTCTCATGTGTATTTTGTCTACTTTTAATTTGCTTGATTTGTATTGTTTTCTGTACAAGCACTTTGAATTGTCTTTGGCTGAAAGGTGCTATATAAATAAAGTTGCCTTGCCTTGCCTTACCACTCCACCAGAGGAGTGGTCATTTACATTTATATATACAAATATATATATATATATATATGTAAAATTACCAACATATTCATGTATTTAACTTGTTAACTTGTGCCTGTACCTTTTACCATGCAGATGAGTCAGTCAGCAGCAGCTCTAACCCCTGATACCAGCATAACCTTTAACCCCTGTCCCAGTGTAAAAGGTGAGCAACACTCATCCTTTACACCTTTTACCTTTTACTCATCCACACAGTTCAATCTGGGTGGATGTTTCCTGTCTCTCGACTCTTTTTACAGTTACACAACAAAAACAATTTATTTATTACTCACAAAAATTCAAACAAACTTTATAAACTCTTCCATCAGCACAATTAGCCTTGAGTGATTGGCAGCGCTAAGACCGTCCTCCTTGTTCTGATTGGTTGGTTTTGGTCAGCGCATTGTGTTTCTTTGGTCAGCAGCGGCAGCTCAGGAATGAGGTTTGATCTCCTCACAAATGATCTGTTTCATAACAAACTGTCTCAACATAGTGACAGCTTTAACAGACGTGGAAAAAGCTTATTTTTTATTAAAGTTATATTCTGCAGCTTGCACAAAATACAACATAGCATTTTTTTGAGAAGTCTGGATTGCTTCAAGTATATTTTGCACATTGCCTATGACTGTTGTGGGTGGAGAGAGACATTTCAATAAGCCATCCATCCATTTTCTATACTCCTTTGTCCCTTACTGGGGTCGGGAGGGTTGCTGTGCCTCTCCAGTTAATGTTCCGGGCGAGAGGCGGGGTCACCCTGGACAGGTCGCCAGTCTGTCGCAGGGCAACACAGAGACAGACAGGACAAACAAACATGCACACACACACTCACACCTAGGGACAATTTAGAGAGGCCAATTAACCTGACAGTCATGTTTTTGGACTGTGGGAGGAAGCCGGAGTACCCGGAGAGAACCCACGCATGCACAGGGAGAACATGCAAACTCCATGCAGAAAGACCAGGGCCGGGAATCGAACCGAGAACCTTCTTGCTGCAAGGCAACAGCTCTACCAGCTGTGCCACTGGGCAGCCCTTTCAAAAGGCTAAAACTAATAATAAAAATAATGTAAGCAACCTATTTGCATGCAGTATGTGGACTGCTGCATACAAAATTCACTAGCAATGAATTTTGTGCTAGAATCAGTATTGCACCAACGAAAGTAAGGGGGTTGCAAGCCTTTAAAATTGTGATGCTTTTGATGGGTCAGAGAGATTCAAGACATTTTAACAGCAGCTGCAACGGGGGGCCCAATTTAAGTTTTTGTCATGGGGCCCAAGATTCGTGGAGGCGCCCCTGTGTACGGATCAGCAATTCTTCACAAAGCAATGTAAATTATGTATTCAATTGAATTCATTACAAAGAAAGCTTTCAAATGGATTTGTATTTGTATTGTATTCAGTTATTATTTCTTTACACAGTTTCCCAACTTCATTAGAATTGGGCTGTAAAATTCCAATAAGATATTTTGAAATTTGTGGCTGTATTGGGTTTGGAGATATAAGCAAGCGCTAGTACTTGACTGTCCAGTTAATGAGGCAATCTCTTTTCCACTGGACATGATTACATCACTACTACTCCTAATTCCTATTTGGTACAGAAGTCCTGAAAGGCCAGTCATTTTTTTTTAACAAAGACTCATCTTCTTAATCTGTCCAAACATTCTTTATAAGAGTTCTGCAATTAAAAATAATATAGATTAAAATACTTATGAATCGGGTTTTTTTGGTCTTCATGGAACTTTCTCATCTGAACTGTGAAAAAAAATATCTATACTGATGAACAAAAAGGGAATATTTTTATAATTATTTTTACAGAATCCATGGTAGACCTTCTGACAGCGTAAAATAATATGTAAAATCTAAGGAGTAAATGAAACCCCCAAACCATCATAGTGTTACCTGTTAATGTAAGGGTCTTGAAAAGAATCCAGAGCAGTCTGCCAGCTCAGTCTGTACTTATCAGAACCCAGCACATCTGAGATCAGATCTAAAGACACAAAGACAAGAAGATGAAGCTTTCAGTTTGTGATGAGCAGGCATGAGGTGTTTTCCCACATCAAGACATACAAATTATTAAACATTTCCAAAACTGACAGCATTTTCTGTTCCAGCTGCTAAATGTCCTCTAAATGAGATCCCAGACAAAGTGGTAGAGTTAGTTGAGTTGTCTCTGGCTATATGTACCATAAACTAACAAAGCACTGTCTCTCACACTTGTTGCTGCACACTGCTGGTCAGTTAAAAGAAGGCTACTTACAAGACAGTGAAAATAATCCCCTGTTTGAATTAAACCATTAGTTTCATTAATATACAGCTGTTATCTGGTGAGCTACAACCAGCATTTTGCCGACTTGGTACCAGAGCAAATCGCCTGACTAAATAGCAAGCTATTAGCCTGTTAAGCAGACCACCAACCAGGATAGCATTCTACACAGTACGGACATCAAAACCACTTCTAGTTTTGATGTTTTGATCGAGCACCGAGAATGTTAATAAGTACAGATTTTTTTGCATAAGCCAAATGAATATAATGAAAATAAAAAATAAACATTTTACAGATACAGCGGGGAAAAAAGTATTTAGTCAGTCACTAATCGTGCAAGTTCTCCCACTTCAAAAGATGAGAGCCTGTAATTGACATCATAGGTCAGAGGTCAACTATGAGAGACAAAATGAGAAAAAAATTGAGAAAATCACATTGTCTGAATTTTAAAGAATTTATTTGCAAATAAGGTATAAAATAAGTATTTGGTCACCTACAAACAAGCAGGATTTCTGTCTGTCCCAGACCTGTAGCTTCTTCCTTCAGAGGCTCCTCTGTCCTCCACTCATTACCTGCATCAATGGCTCCTGTTTGAACTCATTAACAGTATAAAGACACCTGCACACAACCTCAAACAGTCCCACTCCAAGTTCCTCTATGGTGGAGACCAAAGACTGTCGAAGAACCAGAAACAGAATTGTAGACCTGCATCAGGCTGGGAGACTGAATCTGCAATAGACAAGCAGCTTGGTGTGAACAAATCTACTGTGGGAGCGATAATCAGGAAATGGAAGACCTACAAGACTTCTGTTAACCTCCCTCCATCAGGGCTCCAGATCTCAGCCCGTGGGGTAAAAATGATCACAAGAATGGTGAGCAAAGATCCCAGAACCACACAGGGGAACCTAGAGAATGACCTGCAGAGAGCTGGGGTCAAAGGTACAAAGGCTACCGTCAGAAACACACTAAAGGGACTCAGATCTTGCAGTGCCAGATGTGTCCCCCTGCTGGAGCCAGTACATATCTGGACATGTCTGAAGTTTGCTAGAGAGCATTTGGATGTTCCAGAAGAGTATTGGGTCATATGGTCAGATGAAACCAAAGTAGACCTGGTTGGTAGAAACACAACTCGTTGTGTTTGGAGGAGAGTGAATGCTGAGCTGCATCCAAAGAACATCATACCAACTGTGAAGCATGGGGGTGGCAGCATCATGCTTTGGGGCTGTTTCTCTGCAAAGGGACCAGGACGACTGGTCCGTGTAATGAAAGAATGAATGGATCCATGTATTGCGAGATTTTGAGTGCAAACCTCCTTCCATCAGCATTGAAGATGAAACATGGCGGGTCTTTCAGCATGACGATGATCCCAAGCTGCCAGGGCAACAAAGTTTACTCAAGAAACTCCTAACAGGTTCTTAAAGGTTCTGAGGACCAGCTTGCACAGTGAAAACATACTTTTTTAAAGAATACAGTTCTCAAACCTCCCCACAGAATTGGTCTGCACCAATTTCTGCTGTTTCAGCCACAATCATACGGAAAGAAACACGTCTCATATAACTGTATACTTTCACTTCCTCCTTCTATGAAAACAAAGATTCTCTTCCTATGTAAGTTAAAGCAGAAAGTTCAAGTTTAAAGTTTTTACACAATAGTATGTTAAATTTAGTTGCTATAAAAATTCTAAATATATCAAACATGAAATTTGACTTCTCAATTTGATGCCTTGAAATTATGTCTTTGTCTCTTTAAAAAGCTCCTATTCTTTCCGACTCATCATCAGAATAATAATTTTCCATGATGTCATTTACAAATGTCCCCAGGAGCGTTATATTTAGAAGTAGCTTGTATGATGAGCTCAGCAGACACTCAGTTCCACCAGGTGTTTTCTAATTGCTGCTGCCGCTAGTCTGAAGGGGCTGGGTAAGAAAGGTATGTGGGATGAGATGGACGTTCAGCTGGAGTCTCCAAGCTCTCCCTTTATCTGGAGAGCTTTTATCCAGCTCTCCAGATAAAGAGCTGGAAAAACTCCAGCTCTTTCATCCTTTTATTGGATAACTTTTTATCCAAAAAGCTTTGTAAGAGCAAGTGTTTAGATATTAGATACCCCTAATGGTGGCCATGGGAAATTCAAGGGTTCCTCAAACATGCATGAAAGAATCAAAGCAACACTCCAGCAGAGGTCATGGTAGACTTTTTTGTTATCTGTCATTTTGACTCACAGTGTCAAAAAAATTAAATCACATTCTATTTTTACCAATCAATTTTTAAATGATACTGACATGGGCTATTCGGTTGCATTTAATATTCAACAGGTTGAACAGAGAATTTAGAACCCATCACATATCGATCAAGCTGATGACCATATCTAACTTTTTCTCCGCAGTGACAAAAATCACTGACAACTGTGGCCCCAATAACTACACAGCTGAAATTAAATTGATAAACTTATATTATGAGTGCTTCATCTGCTGGGGTGTGAACACAACCTCACAACTTCCTCCTGGTCTGCATCTGGAGGAGAAATCTGTGCTAGAGTTTAAGATCAGGCCTAAAAAATCCAACCCGTCCAGGACTGAGTACATAGACATTTTGTCAGAGCCTGACCCAACCCAATTGATTAACTTTAATTAGAGGCCAGAGGTTGAATTAAAGCTGAAATTATTTTAATGAAGACTTTACTGCTTGTGATTTTAGACATCCTTACATTAAGCTGTATTACTTCTCCTGTTTTTAGCTGGTAACATCTTAACATCTAAGTAACTTCTGCACCTTACTTTCTGTTTTTCATTAGAAAGATAAAATGTCTATTCATCTATTTAAGCAATACATTGCTGAACACAGCACAACATTCTCTGTCGTTTTATCTGTTATCGTAACGTATGTGGGCTTGTTAAATGCCATGTCAGCCAAAGTTTTGATTGAAAGCGTCTGTCCACAACACCTCCACCCACTGTCAGCTCCCAGTCAGTATGATACATGTAGTTTAGTGTCCATGTCAGAGATGGTATTCAGAAGGATTTGTTTATTGATTGATGTTAGTTATCTCCACAATGTGTTCTGCATGTAAAGTTGAAAATGTCTGCACCAAGGAATCAGGAGTATGAATTGAAATCTATCAAAATGACAGATGGGCTTCAAATTTTTCTGTCATTTGAAAAAAAAAGGGTAATAAAAAAAATTCCATCAACTTGCATACTGTACATGTGTAGCTATCGTGAAAGCACGGTATCTTTATTCAAGGTTATCATACAGTGGCACAGTGATTGGCCCTCTGTTGGATTATAGGCTATTTCACAATTTCTTTTCTTAGAGTTCCTATAGGAAGGCTAATGTGTGATGGCATGTTGGATGATCTCAGGTTCTGCATACCTGGCAGAAGTTTCATCAGACCGTCTAAGGCCTGCTGCTTGCTGCTGTCTTTCTGCTGCTGGCTGCGTTGAGGTGGCGGGGTGGCTGGCAGCGCGCCTCCCGGCCACACTGCCTCCTGGATTACCTGCAGGTACACCACCCAGTACCTGGTGCACGTTAGGTTGGCTACACTCACGTCAAGCCATCTGAAACATACAGAAAAAACACAACAATGCTTTGTAGTTAACACAGTGCACTGACCGGTTCAGCCATTGGCTAGACCCAATGGTGGGGTGAGGAGAAGTTCCACTCCCAGTGGAAGAATTTCAGGCAATCCCATTATACAAAGAGCTGTCTGTCATGTTAGAGTAGAATGACTCTGAACCCTGTTGAGCCAACCTGGATTTAGAAGTTCAATGTTATGCCTGCCCGGACCAATACTCAGTGTTCCAGTGAGCTGGTAGTTTTACACGTAAGCTTATGTCACGCTTTGCTGCATTCCCACGGAGATTGGAAGCTATGAAGTACCAGAAGATCAGCCCCAGCACAGCCTTGTACAGGAAGTGGTCTCAGACTCAGCCCAATTTCCCAAACGTCTTAAACACAGCAGCTGAATTTAACATCTTATGATGAGTAAATGTAATAGGCCATTAGTTGCTGGAGGTTTGTGGCCTCTCTTGGCAACTTAAGAAAAAAAGGATCCAGGTTATCTGGCCCTGCCGATTTTCTGGTGTTCATATGTTTTTCAACTCTCTGAGAACCTGAGCAAAGTTAAAAGTGGTGGAGTTACAGCCATTATTTAAAAACAGCTCTTCAGTATTTACCTGTGGGCCGAATGAATTTAAATAATCAAATAGAGAGAAATCAAATGCTCATTAAAATAATTTAAAATTGCTCATTTATCAGTTTTATACTTTCTTTCTGTTCAAAATTAGGAAAGTCACTCAATGGTGCCTGATCAGAATCATAATTTTTTTTTTGGGTAATAGAGATATGAGAGACTGAATTTGATCAAATGATTGTAATGTTCTTCCATGGCAAGCAAAAAGGCTTGTGTGAAAATTAGTAAAAACAATAAAAGATGTTTAAAAAATAGGAACAGCTGGTTTAAGTTTAAAATTACCTTTTGCTTATGCTGGTTTGAGTTACCTGTGCATTAGATGGTGAGGTTAACAGTTATCCAACATGTGAACTGTTGTGTCGTAAAACTCTGTCCAAAGGAATGGAGTAATACTTATAGCACCTAAGGTGACTGAACACAACAACTAAACCTAAAACCCACATTTTCTGACATGCAGAAGACCTGTCATACGAAGAATATATATAAAAAATATATATAACATTTAAATTCAAATCAAACCTCTACTGTGGTAAAAAGAATATCAGAATCAGGTGATCTCTTAGATGTTCAGTGTTTTTCCCCATGTGTTGGGAATGTTTCTCAATGTGGACGTCTGGCCTCCTCATCGGCTGCCACCTTATCGTGGTGGAGGGGTTTGAGAGTCCCAGTGATCCTAGGAGCTATACTGTCTGGGGCTTCATGTCCCTGCTAGGGTCACCTAAGGCAGACAGGACATAGGTGAGGAACCATAAAAAACACAGCCCGAAAACCCTTACGATGAGTGAGACTGTTGGACTCAGTGTTCCCTCGCCCAGATGTGGGTCTCCGGGGCCCCAACCTCGAGCCAGGCTTGCAGGTGGGGCATGTTGGCTAGCACCTGTTGGCCGGGCTTTTATCTGTGGCTCTCAGCTGGGCTCTGGCCAAAGAGGGGACGAGGACCCCTCTTCCCAAGGGCTCAACACCCATGTTCGACCTGACCCCTTTGGGGATCGGCTGCAGTGTGGGACAGGTGGTGTCCGAGGACGTGGACCCTGGCGATCTGATCCTCGGTTGCAGAAACTGGCTCTTGGGACATGGAATATCACCTCTCTTGTGGGGAAGTAGCCTGAGCTGATGTCTGAGGTTGAGAGGTTCTGGCTAGAAATAGTTGGTCTCATCTGAACACATAGCTCTGGTTCTGGAACCAGTGTCCCTGAGAGGGGTTGGACATACTTCCACTCTGGAGTTGCTCATGGTGAGGGGGTAGTGGAGAGTGCCCTTCTTGGGGATTCCTTTGTTCTGCTGGGGGACTTCAATGCTCACTTGGACCCTGACAGTGAGACCTGGAGGGGCATGTTTGAGAGGAACACCCCCACTAAACTGAACTCGAGTGGTGTTCTGTTGTTGGATTTGTCATGGATTGTCCATAACGAACACTATGTCCAGGCATAAGGGTGTCCATATATGGACACCCTTATGCGGCCAGGACACCCTAGGCCGCAGTTTGATTATCAACTTTGTTTTTGTTTCATTGGTGAAACGATGACAAAGCTTCACCAATGTGTGGTGTCCAAGACATGTGGTTCACATGTCTTGGACTCTCGGGTGAAGAGAGGTGCACTACCACAAGAGTAGTGGTCAGAGGTGTCCTCTGACCACTACCTGGTCATGAGTTGGCTCAGGTGGTGGGGGAGGATACCAGTCAGAGAGGCAGGCCCAAACATATTGTGAGGGTCTGCTTGGAACGTCTGGCACTCCTATGAGATGGAGCTTTAACTCCCATCTCCGGGAGAACTTTGAACATGTTCTGTGGGAGGTGGGGGACATTGAATCTGAGTGGACCATGTTCCACGCCTCCATTATCAGAACTGTGGCCACAAGGATGTTGGTGCCTGTTGCGGCAGCAACCCTTGAACCCGTTGGTGGACACCATCGTTGAGGGATGCTGTCAGGCTGAAGAAGGAGTCCTATTGGGCCTTTTGGTCTGCAGGACCCCAGAAGCAGCTGATGGGTACTGGCAGTCGAAGCAGCATGTGGCTCAAGTGGTTGTCCTTGAAAGGGACGCCTTTCAAGGGACACAGGGTGAATTGTCAACACTACAACTTGGTAAAAAAACTAGTGTATCACATCTCACCAGTCAGTGAAAAGTTTTAGTTAAAAAGAAATAGCGAGGAAGAGGGCAGCAAGTCAGTTATGCTAACCCAGTATTTCCCAAAGTCGGTCCTCAAGGCCAGACACCCTGCATGTTTCAGTTCCCTCCCTGGTGGTATTAACAACTTTTTCAGCTTGTCAATGTTCTTCTTCGATCTTCTAATGAGCCATCATTTGATCCAGGTATGTTAAACCAGGGAGAGAACTAAAACATGCAAGTTACTGGGCCTCCAGGACCCACTTTGGGAACCACTGTTCCCATGACTTTGACAACCTTAACATGTAGATGTGATGCAGAATTCGGTGTGTTTCGATTCAGTTAAAAATAATAGGCGACCCACAGACCAACACTGACAGATGATCAGTAGAGCAGGTGTTTAAATTAGCTAATCAACCAACACTGTTTGTACAATAACTTATTACTAATCGCAAAATAGTGAATAAATAATGAAGTCTGAAAACATATTGCTATAACAGACTGAATGTTCTCTTCTTTGTATGCTTGTGTGTTTTTTGGTGTTGAATTTTGATACACCCATGATGCTGTTGTGTGTTGCAAAGCCAAGATTAAGTGAAAAAAAAGAAGATTATGAGAGGTTCTGAGTTGCTCTTCAATGGTTTATGCGTTATTTTCCCTTTGCTGTGGTGCTTATTATTAGTAAATTAATAATACCTGCATTTCCAGGTATTTTTGTTAATGTTCCGTAATTTTGTTAATGTTCTGTAATTGTTCTACACTGTTATGGATCACAAGTAAAAAAAGAGTCTTTTTGCACTTCAATGATTTGCACATCCGCAAAATTTCCAGATGTAAACAATAATATGTCAAAAGAGACTTTATTATTAGTTATGGCAAATTTTATGAAACCAAATTAAATATGTGTTTTCTAAGAAAGTGATGAAAATCTTGCTTTTATACCAGAGAGAAGAATTTGCAAAACGGATGCATTTCTCTTCTATTGATCCATCCAACATCAGGAACTGCAGAAAAAAAATCAATCACCAGAACCAACATGTTTTCACTAATGAGCACAGAAATCCCTTTCATAAGTTGCTGGAACACTGAATCCAATAGTTTGCAATGCAATGCTGGCTCGCTGCATGTCTGAATGAGTGAGTTTGTACTGGCCCTTGTTTCATTGGGATTATCATGGCGCCTCGGTCCTCATATGTGGTCAAAACACAGACGTGTGATGTCATGGGCTCATGCCCAGATTAAAACACCCACACCACATAGGGCTAACAGGTTTCTTTTTTTTCTTTAATGTTTCATTGGCTCTAGTGGCCTTTATTTGATAGTGAATTGACAGGAAAGTGGGTAATGAGAGAAGGGGAAAACATACGGCAAAGCTCACATGGCTGGGAATCGAACCTGTGATGGCTGTGTCAAGGACTAAGGTCTCCATACGTGGGTTGTGCTTAACTCCTACGCCACCACAGCAACCCAAGAGCTGACAGGTTTCTGTACGAGCAGCACAGGAACTCTTGTTTCTGCACAGAGGTCATTGCTCTGACTATTGTGTTCATGCAAAGATGCATGCACCCAGCTCAATGTCTAAGTTCGCACAACGTCTTCCACTGAACTTAGCCTCTGCTGTCATCACTGCCGAGGGTCTACGCCAATCACCAGAAAGATTACTTCGCCCTTCAGATCAGACAACCACACACAGAATTACGTCCTGCAAACTTAATACACACAGCAGAGCACTTTCAACCAATTAAAGCTGACAAATGCCAAGTAATTCTACACGAGAGATTGTGGTCCAGTTGAGACTGAAACTGTGACCATGAAAACCACCAGAGTTGTTTTCCAGCTCCGCTCTGTCACAGAGATGTTTTTTCATGCCGGGAAAATTTGGAGAAGACTGCCAAGTAATCTTCTGCTTTCTGCCTGTGAACTTCATGTGGCTTAAGTCAAACAAAACATAAAGTGTTACTAAACGAAGTGACTCACTTTCTGAGCTGGTCACTTATTTGGACCAGCTCAGGAAGAGTCTGCAAATGATGTGTATGTCACCATATTTTAACATCAATCAGCAAAATTTTCGAAACGTAAACACAAATATCTTCTATATGAGCTACAAAGAGCAGGATCCACACAATCCGAAGGCCAAAAGAAAAGACTTGAGGTGAATTAGAGAAAGAACAAAGTACTCCCGTTAACAGGTATTGAATCAATGCAGGTGGAACAAACAGATAGTAAAAAACACAAAAAATAACAGAGGTCTTGAGCCAAATATCCACCTTGACATTTATTCCTCTAGTTCATTTCACTTAGCTTCCAGGAAATAAACATTTAGTTTACCGAGATGAAAACTTCACTGTTATGCAAAAGCAAGGGAACAGATGGGAAAAAAATCATAGCACGCTGTAAAAGTAAAGCTCACAGGCTGGAGTGAATGATAGCTAGCATAATCTTCATCTAAAACACACTAGCTGTGTTTCCACTGACCATATAATTGCGGGAATTGGAATTTCAAAAATAAATTTGCAGAATGGAAACATGGCAATTTTGAAAAAAAAAATTTTTTGATAGAAGGTTTTTGCTGCTAGAGAAAAGAGGTTTTTCATCTGTATTAAAATGAGTGTATTTCACAAAGCTGCAATGGAAACACTTCTTCTCTATCACAGAAGTCATGTTATCATCAGCCAGATGTTGCCACTGGCAGAAAATACAAAGCAGACAACAGGAAGTGGTAGAAGATGATGGCCTGCATAGTTATTTAGAGACTTAGCCCATGAACCAAAATTATTCATGCCTGAATGTAATTGTGTTTCTTCTTTAAAGCAAATACAACAATTGCAAAATAGTTGGGTTTTTTTCAACATTAGCGGAATATCAACAAAGCTTTGGGCACATTTGTAATGGAAAATAACTTGTGATGAACTGATATAGATTTGCAAAGTGGCAAAAGGCCAAGGCAAAATAGAGAAATGACTTACCAGTCACAGCAATGTTAACACAGTATTATATTATGTGGTTTTGAAAAGTTCTGATTCCAAACCCCGTTACACTTTCCATCATATCAATATGCATATTATCCAAATGGTTGACGGTCATACAAACACATCCATGTGGCCTGCCTACTTTGATGTTGGATGTAGTCAATAGGCATCTTTAAATATCCTAGTGGTAAACAATCATCTTCTCTAGGCTAGGCTAGCAATGACATATATGCTAATGAACAAGCAAAGTTGACAGCGAATCAAGTAGAGATGTTAGAATGGCCTTTAGTGGCTGGATCAAGCAGGAGACTTGATGCAGAGGAAAGGTGTCACTGAGTGTTTATTCACCATCATTGAACATGCAACAGAAAACCCTCTTTACAAGTGACCTAAGGTCTCAGCAGCATCAACACGCTGCCAACAGACAGCCATTCACAGTCCACTGCTCCTCCTATTAACAGACCCTCCATGAAACAGGGTAAAAAACACACTTCGACAAAAATAGCTGGACCATCAAAATAACATATTATTTATCACTAAGCATCTCTTAAAACACATTTCTCTAGATATAAATCTGACATTAAACTTATAATACAAATGTGCACAGTTTATTTTTCCCCATCGCAGAGGAAGAGATAGAGGTAAGCCACATGTCTGATATCACAATGCATTCAAACATCTTTCAGTCTATTTAAAAGATTAGTCACATAAAACTTATATTATCCATTTGTTTGTTTTATTTTGTTAACAGGACATCACCAGTACCAGCTGAGGTGAAACTGCCTAAAAACACCCAATAAAATCCTTCAATCTGTTTGTACTTGTAATTGTTTCCTTTAAAATATTCAATCTGCATTTTAAGTGTTTCAAACCAAGTAATGAGGATCTTCATTACAAAAGATCAACTCGTAGGAAGAATTTCCAAAATCAGATCTTCCATTTTTGTAAATCTTTGACCTGCTTCTGCTGGTTTTAGCTGTTACTTCTCTTTTCTCTACATTTTGTGAAGATAAAAACAGCCTTCCTGCCCAAGTAGATGTTAATTACTTAGACAGGAAAATGTCTGAAACAGGGTATGTGCATGTGTATGACAGAGAGCGGAGACACTTTCAAACAAATTTTACTATTTTAAAACAAACACAAAATGACTACAGAACTTCAGCATCTTATATTAGCTACTTGCACTCTGTTTCTCCCTAGAGAATGTTGATACATAGCTTTACAAAGTTATTTCCAAAATGGTGCCAACATTTCTAAGTCTAGCCTGTTCCACAAAAGTTAAAAAGTGTAAACAAAAAAGCAACTTTGCTGTAATTTGTTAATGCCTTTCTGTAATCTCATAAAAATTATGCTCCCAGTCAACTATACATATTTTTCAAAATATTACAGATAAATTTGACTTCCTTTTGAATAGCTTCTCACATCTCTGTGGTTCATCAGACTTAATTTAAAACACATTGCTGTACATGGTGTGATGATTGGCGATAAAGTCCATAAAATAGCGTTATACGCAGATGATCTTCTGTTATTTGTAACAAAACCTGACATCTCAATACCAGCTACCAGCCAAACTCATGAATAGTGGATTCTTATCCACTATTCATGAGTTTGGTTCTTTCTCAGGTTATAAAATCAATTTTGACCAATCGGAAGCAAGGCCTTTAGGCATTGCTACTGATCATGACCTACCCTCTATTTGTTCCCTGAGATGCTCTCGATATGGCTTCACTTACCTTGGAATTAGTGTGTCCCCTAACTTGTCAGAGCTTAAAATACTCTCCAACATTTAGGAAAATAAAGAGCGACTTAGAAAGGTGGCATGACCTTCCCTTATCATTTATGGGGCGTATAAGTCTAATTAAAATGAACATCTTCCCTCGGCTTCTATATCCCCTCCAAATGTTACCCCCTTTGGTTATCCAAAAAAGTTACTATGGATATAGAGAGAGCATTTTCCAGATTCATTTGGCATGGCAAGAGACCGCGACAGAAAACCAAAGCTTTACAGCTCCCTGTTGACAGAGGTGGCTTGGCTTTGCCAAACATTTGTTATTATAATTGGGCTTGTCATGCTCGCTATCTGTGGGAGTGGTTGCATGCTCATCTTAACTCAAACCCTTGCCTCGATTCGTGGGCCTCTCAGCCTGCTTCTTTGTGGAGCCTCGCCACTGGAGATAGGAAAAGGTTATCAAGAGATATTAAACACAATCCAATTATTTACAACACAATCAGAGTCTGGCAAAGAATTTGGAACCTCACAGGAGGTTTGCTCTGCTCTTCACTCCTGACACCTCTTACAAGAAACCAGGACTTTATCCCAGGCCTTCAGCCCAACATTTTTGACCTATAGCATGGAAGAGGAGTGAGAGTGATTGGAGATCTGTTTACAGAGAATGTGCTCATGACATTTCAACAATTGCAATCAAAATTTGGTATTCCTAAAGAACACTTTTTTGGCTTTCTCCAAATTCGCCATTTCATTAATTCTCTGAGGCTCTCTCATTCTGGCCTGGTCTCACACAATGAGTTTGAGAAATTCCTTGTTGACCGGAAAGGACGCAGGCATTTTATCTCTGCTTTCTATGCAGTGCTTTACTCTATCACCGCAGGCGGCGCTGGGGATATTGCACGGAAATGGGAGGGAGACCTTGGCACAGCATACATCGAGGATGACTGGCAAGAAGCCATTAATGTAGTTACTCAACCTTTATCTGTAATACGCTCAGGGAAACGCAGTATAAAATACTACATTGTCTACATATGACACCTTATATACTGAATAAGATGGATCGCCAGACCTCCCCCTTATGCAATAAGTGTGGAAGAGAGGTTGGAACGAATTACCATTATTTCTGGCAATGCAAACTGATCAAAAGATTCTGGGGTACAATTTCTAAAGAGCTGAGTGACATGCTTCATGTAAAGATCAGCCGTGACGCAGGTCTGTTTCTTCTTGGCCTCCCTTCAAAATCAGTCACTCTGACACAATTCAAACTTTGTGACAAATTATTGCATTTGGTTAGAAAATGCATTTTAGTTAATTGGATTAAGGATAAACCACCAACTATCACACAATGGTATAGAGAGATATTTAGGGTCCTCCCTCATGACAGGATTAGTGCAGTTCTTAAGGGTAATGAGAAACATTTCATGGATATGTGGTCTCCTGTGCTTAACTATTTACCTAAAGAGTTTACGCAACTTGTGATGAGAGGTCAGAATCCTATAAAGTGGAAGATCTCACCAGGACTTGACTAAAGAATGGCCTCCTTTTGTATCACTGTGTATCTTTCTTTTTCTTTTTTTATCACCCCGCTAGGTATGATGGTGTTGATGTCAGGCTTTAAATATGTCTGTAAATGCTGGCCCACCATTGAAGACGTGATTTGACATGAATGCGACATTGTACGGCGGCTTTTTTTTTGTGTGTTTGTTCCTTTTGTTGTTTATCTTCTTCTTCACATACTCATATAAGCTATAAGACAGTACAGTGTACAATTTTCTATTTTCTCTGTTTGTGAAGACAAAAAAACTAATAAAAAATGTCTAAAAAAAACAACAACACATTGCTGACATTAGAAATAGCTAACATAAGCCCCTGCTCCACGGCGATGGCTTTAATCAGTTCTTCTTCCATCAACCCTTCACACTTTTAGGAACGTCGTCTGGTAAAGTGCTAACTGGACCAAGCTGGGTACTGCATGCAAGAAATGTGATTGGCAGCAGTCTGCATTTGTTGATTGGCCCGTGTCATTACATGAGCTAAAACTGGGAAGAGAGCTTACAGGAAGAGAGTTTACATCATCAAATGAACAGGGCAGCCCACAACGAACAAATATAAAGACAGATTTCGGAGAAACTGGGCGCCCACGGATACACGCACCAAATGACATCAGTGGAGTGTCGACCACAGCTCCTGCACGTTCCTCATGTTCCTACATTCTCCGCCCACATCCATGCTCACTAAGCGGAATAACTGGGAATGGAGACAAACTTCGCTAGTACTGATCCAGACATTAACTGACTAGACTTAGACTTGGCCATAGAATCACTAGCATAATGAGAACATGAAACAGCTAACTGAAACAGATGAGCAGGCCTGCATGGCCCATCGCAGCTCAGGACCTTCTGGGTGGAGTTTACATGTTCTCCTCATGCATGTGTGGGTTTTCTCTGATTACTTCAACTTCCTTTAACAGTCCAAAAACGCGCATGTTAGATTGGTTGAAGATTTTAAATTCTCTTTGGGTTTTCTATCACTTTCAAAGGGGCTGTATGTAAAGGTGCCTTTTTTGAGCTTTCCATCATGGTATGATCTTATTCCCTCATAAAATACATACCTGGAGTGTTGCCTTGATTCATTCATGCATGTCTGAGAAATCCTTTAATCTCCATGGCAACTAATCAGCTTTGCAGAAACCTCATTGGACCAAGTCTTGCCTTCAAGGACAAAGTGTCTCCTCTAAGCTCCAGTTTCCAAGCTTCAGAGCTTCTGCCACACAGAGCATCCTTCCCCAATGACTTCACCACTCAGCTCAATCACTCAATCAACACATCTGTTGAGTTCATTATAGGAGCTTCTTTTCAGTCAAACGCTGGTAAAAACATTGCTGAAGGTTAATAGAGGAGCCACATTGTGATCACTTCATATAGGCGGAGTTCCTACAGCTACAACAATAATCAACATACTGCTCTCAATATTTCAGAAGCAGTTGCAGTAAAGAAATTGGATATCTGTTTTAACATGACATTAATAGGATATATGATTTTATGATGATAAAAAAATTGAAAAAAACATTTATTATAAAAATGAAATGTATACATTAGGACAATTGTGAAGCTGACAAGGTGATAACCGCAACTTGAGTCAGCTGATTAACTGAACCAGGTGATAATCACCAACAACTGCAATGAAAGCAAGGTGCCTGGAATCAATCACTGACACAACACAGACTAAATTTGTTAGGGTGGGTGATCGCGGGCTGTGTGTGTGCATGTGTTGGACTCCAGATGGCTTTAATTTAGTTGCCATTTAAGGTCAACAAAGACAAGTAAAACCGGATCCCCTTGAAGCTAAAATAAGCCCACTGCCTCATTTCCACAGACAAAATGTCACTACACAAGTATGTCTCTGGAAGCAGAAGATGAAATGTGCCTTTGACTGCAAGTCTCAGGTGAGTGGTGAAAACGGACACCGCGGATTGCCAAGGGGTCGCTGCGTGACCTCATCCCACAACTGTCCTTATTTAAAACACGTGTTTATCACTTACCAAGTTAATTCTGCGAACATTCCCACGGCTCTGAAGCACGAAGCACTTGTTCACCATCTAACTTTACCAACAGTTTGGATGATAATGAGCTGTGTAATTTTACACGTCCAGCCAAGGGAGGATTTTAGCATCGCATCAGGTCTCTACATTGGCAAATAAGGACAAATACACAGGGAGACTGGCTGAGGTCAATTGTTGGCACATTGAGGTGATGATGATGTCCTGTTTCATAGCCTTCAAAAATAACTTTGCTGGATGAACTATGATATATCCCTAGAGAGGATTAACACATATTATTACGTAACAAACCCAACATTCCCTTCCCTTTCTTCACCAAATCCTTCATATGAACCCCGTCTATCTCGTCACTGGCTCCCTCAGCCAGGAAGCAGATTTCTGTTGACAGGAGAAGCTTATTGCAGGCTTCTCTGACTTTCTCTCTCCAGGCTCCATGTGTCAAGGAAATGCATCAGAGGAGAACAAAAATGGATAGTGAAGTCTAATCTTTCTTCTCACTGCAGAAACAAACACTGATTTTCAAGTATTGAGGTCAGGTACATGTTGCTGAGGTCAGTTATTTAGAGTAACATTTAGATCTAACATTACTGTGAGAAGGAAGTCATGCATTATTACTGACTCCTGTTCAGTAATAATGCATGACACAGTTTTAGCAGTGGTCTGATTTTAGTAGTGCTGAGGGGAATTTTAGGGACCGAATCAAAAGTACAGGACTGAAAGCTCTGTCATACTGTCTTGTGGGGTATGACAGTATATGTAAAAATGTTTTTATACGTGTCTATACAGCGGCCCAGAAGGTCAACAAAATGCAAAAACCACAATACAACAACAAAAGCCTCAAAGGACGTTATTCCAACTTCCTTGTAAAACTTCCATTTTAGCATAACTTCTGTTATGACTTGTTGTATGTTGTGGGTTTTTGCTGTTCTGTGGCTTTTTTTGTTTGCATTTCCTTCTAATTTATGTAAAGTTCTTTGAACTTCCTTGTTGCTGAAAATTTATACATAAAATGACCTCTCCAACTTTACCTTTTGTTGTTGTGCTGTGGCTTTTGATTTGTTAGCTATCTGTTGTTGTATTATGATTTTAGCATTTCGTCAAGCCTTCTGGATTACTGTGGGTCTAAAAGATGACCTTTTGGCTCAGGATCAAGTCCTGTCAGAACCATAAATTATACGTATTGGTCATTATGTTTTCTCATTTTGTATAGCGCGTATGTATTGGACTAGAGTAGGAGTGGCTATAGAAGCCTTAAGTTAGTAAAAATGTGTTAATTACCCCAGCGTACCCACGACTTCGTTGCAGCCCACAGCTACAGGGCTGCCATCTTCAAACTGAAAAGTGGGATGTGGCTGAGAAATCCCCTGGAGGAACATCGCTTATACATTGAGTTCTAACCACCAGCCTCAGAATCCTTTCCATACAACACAATGTGGTCATTAGCTGAACAGCACAGCAGAGAGTTGGAAACCACTTCGACAAGAGCCAAGCTAAATATTCACCACTGGTGTAACCGAAGCAGACCACGGGTGTCCGACTGAGATCTCTTGGTATTAATTAACAGCTTTACAGAAGGAGAATCAGAGTGAGTAATAGTAAAAGAATGAGCAAGACCGTTCTCAGTGTCAGCTGTTGACAGAGACTAAAGCCCTCCAAAACCCCTTCACTCTCCCCTGTATATTCAAGCTGTTAGTGAGGCCTCGCAGTACCATTCAAATTGTTTATGGAAGTATTAATTCACCATGTTAAAGAGTAAAAATAAAGAATCACGTCATGTTGTGTAGCAGGTGCCGCCTGTGGTTAGAAGAAGAGGTGCCATATGGACTCTGGTCAAGACAAACATTGTCTGAACTGATACCAACACAACACAAATTAAATGTGAGAATTTATCTGTTATCCACACAGGGTCAAAATGAAATATCAATCCCATCAGGGATTTGCAATTGTTTTTGTAATTTTTATTTTGCAATCAAAATGACTGAGTTTTGGTGCTACTTTTAAAGTATTTGCAAGAAATTTTGCAATATTTTGTCCTTCCTTGAGAATCTCTTCCAAAATCAAATCTTAGAAGAAAAAATATGAGAAAAACATAAGAAATAGACAGATTGGACACAAACATACTTTAAAAAGCTCAATTTGCATTACTCGCCATAACCAACACAGACTATAACTTGACATCAAGCAAGACTCAGGCAGGACTTTAGTAAAAGCAACAAAGTACTGCCTCCTGCTGTTCAGAGTTAGTCACTTAAATCCAATATTTTGGACTATTTTTGACGGAAGGTTTGCACTAAACTCACAATTGTGCGTTAGCGTAATTGTGAGTTTACGCTAATGAACTTAGACTTTACGTGGAAATGTGAGTCTGGATTTCCACGACCAAAGAATTGCAAAAAAACTTGAAGTACTGATTAATACAGACTCAAACAATTCCAATTACATCTAGTTAAGTGTCTCTTGGCAAGTTGCAACTCAATCTAAAGATTCGGAGATAATTCTGGGTCATTTCTCCTTCCTTTCTCTAGGAAGATTCACATGTTCTTAAGAATTATTTTATGATCAGATTTAGCCATTGGTCTACAATGACAAGTGGGGCTGGTGGAGACAGGGGGAGACTTTCAAGTCTAAGAACTGTATCAAGTGTCTAGCATGGTGGTACCAGCATCATGCTAGATGCTTTAAACCAGAAAATTGTAAAGAAAAATATCTTGTGGCGATGGTTACATGTCACAGCTGTGTGAAAGTACAAGCAAAAACCATACCAAACCAGAGGGATTGTCAAAACATGCAATGCCTCAAGGAAAAAAACGAAAGTTTAAAAAAAGAAGAAATGAGAATTAGCATAGCAGAGCAACTCTAACATCCTGCCATCATGAACCTCACGTGTCTAGAACTGAAAACTGAAAAGCCTGGTATGTCCACTGTGTGAATTAAAGAAAATCCACAATAAGTTTCAACTTGTGCACAAGATGTTTGCTGTACTGTCACTCCTCACATGACATAACTGACCCTAACTGTCAGCAGAATGCTTGTCCCAAAAAACAGAACTTCTCAATCCATTTTGATGAACTGTGGATTGTAATGTATCATCATCAATTCTCACTTGGTTTCTCCATTTCATTGTTGAATCAAAAGTATTCCAGTGGGTATTAAAACTAGAAGAAGGGAAATGCATTAGACTGAATAGCGTACACCCAAACAAAAATGTTTGAATGCATTTACTGAACTGATGTTAAACTGGATGCTTTTATGGCCATTTCAGTTGTATTTGTATTGGCCAATAAAAGAAGCAACTCTTCCTTAATTCATAAGACATTGACAAAAGTTTGGCTCAAGCTGGATTTTCCATCCTGACTGTGAATGGAAAGAAACTATATTCATCATAAACTGGACCAGGTTCCAGTCCACAAAAACAGACATATTACAAACCAGATCTGTCCTTCCCCCTTTGTAGGAGCAGGAGATGGCTTTTTTTTGCCTCTAATGCAAGGGTGTCAAACTCCAGTCCTCAAGGGCCGCTGTCCTGCAGTTTTCAGATGTGCCACTGGAATGAAATGGCTTAAAGACCTCCTCCGTTTGTAGATACATTCTCCAGAGCCTTGCTACTGACCTAATTATTCGATTCAGGCGTGGTGCAGCAGAGGCACATCTAGAAGTCGCAGGACAGCGGCCCACCAGGACTGGAGTTTGACACTTGTGCTCTAATGTCTCTGCCTCTTTCTCTGTGTCTCTCTGTCTCTCACTCGCTCACTGACTAGCACCCTGGTTTGACTTCAATTATCATACACTTCCTCTATTATCTCCAAACTCCAAATTAAAACAAAAAGACATATGGTACATGCAGTGAACCAGCGAGAGTAAGGTCTTCAGCCTGGAGCTCCTGTTTGCTTCCTGCTATTAGCTTTCAAATTATGTAAAAAATTCCATAGAACTTTCTTATTCAGCAGAAAATATATTTAGCTTGTCTACAAATGTGAGGTTTGCAGAAAGGTTTACCATGCACAACACCAAACCAAATGCATTCTGGGTCATTTGATTTGGTTGAATACAAAATAAAGGAGAGGCTAATCAAAAAAGCTAGTTCTTCCAGCTGGCTGATTTTTAAAACTAAAGTCAGCACAAAAACTCACTTTTAAAAACCCATGACACAAAATTCACATTTTGATCATTTTTATACTGCCATTTGTATAATGTCATGGTGCACTGTCTCTGCTGCTTCTGGAGACAGTCTAAGCACTTTGGGGGCATTCGCGCCAGTGCTGTTTGGTCCGACTATTTTTTGTGTATCTAAAAAGTCTGTTTTATTTTGGGAGGTGTGAATGACTCATGGAACTCTGATGTGGATCAAAAAGGAGAACTTTAGCCTGCCTGCAAACCACAGGTTTGGATTGGTTGAAGTGAACTACGTGAATGCATACGTGAATAGGGGTGCACCAATAAATCAGCCCCAATTTCCTCAATTTTGGGACATTTGTGATCAGCTGATATGTAAATGTAAACCTATCCACTGGCAAAGGTCTAAAACTCAGCCACTGTTCTCTTTCGCCCTGCTGTGAAAGAAGGTTGATTGACAGACCCGTCCACCGGCTCATGTCTGTATGCTTGTTGCCGACTTTCTTGCTATATTTTGCAACTTTTCAGACAGAAAATTTATATCAACCAAAATCAGAATCGGCAAGTCAGGCTTTTTAAAGAACTGTAATCAGCGTGAAAACAGCAATGAGTTTTTGGTCTGAAAACCGATCGCAGAGACCCTCCAAAAGGAGGAAGCGGAGGGTATTGGGTATTTGGTATGGGTAAGCACAGGGTATTTTTGTTTTTTGTTATTTGGGGTTTTTTTTTTGTATTTTGGTTAAATGCAACCAAAACAAATAGAAATACAACACTAATAGGAGAACTGGCTTGTGGTCTTTTACCCAAAAGAGAAATGTTACAACCAATAAAATCTGATGCCACTCCAATTTGTTTACATTTCAAGAAGAAGGAAGTTGGTTCATTTTCTTCTTCAGAGATTTTTGTGTCATTTCTAGGCCTGTCGCGATAAACGACAAATCAATTAATCGGACGATTAAAAAAAGCTATCGAGTAAAATTTAATTTATCGTTTCTCCCTGCATTTTTCCATGACAGTGGATGAGAAAGCTTAACTTCTGCTCTCCACTGACCCTCCCTTCCTCTTTTCTTTAGCATTATGCCCAGATCACTCTACGCCATCTTAGAACTATCGGCTGATTGTCGGCCCATTATCAAAACCTGAGAGTCCAACACTAGCCGATCGTGGCATGTGGTGTCAAACAATGGGCACAAAATAATGGCTAGAAGCCCAGTTCGCTCATTTTAAAACCAGGCATTAATCAACTTCACACAATATTATCGTTTATCGCAATAATTATTTGAGACAATTAATCGCTCAGCAAAATCTGTTATTGTGACAGGCCTAGTCGTTTCCCTCTAGTGGTTCTTGGTGCAGAGTCCCGATAGGTGAGGTGAGGAACAGGTTTTTCTTTGGCTCATTTCACACAGTATGAAAGAGAACTGCACCAGCTGAAAATGTAACAGATGTTGCAATTTTGGTCTCCAGTTGAACATAGTTTACTGGACTATCAGGGAGAAAACAGCCTTTAAACAAAACACCCATATGTTTTCTGGCAATAAGTCAATGTTTTGTACTATCTAGAAATTTTACTTCTCAATTATTAAGCCACAATCAGTGGGCACTGCCCTGTTACCTAGCAACCGCAGCTGAACACAACCCCTCATCTAGCATGCCAAGCAGACTTCCAGCACATTTGGTAAACTGCTTTTACCACTGTATCCTGCGCAATGGCTACTAGAACAGTCAAGTGTCTCGTTGGTACTTAAGACCCCCACATGCTTTACTCAGAGGAGAAGACGGACTTAATGAGGCTGTTCACCAGACAGTCCATGCAAAGGTAAGTTTTTACCATGATGCACACACAGGAAACTGCTCTGCAAGAAACAGCGTTAATATTGAACTTTTTGTATATGACGCCAAACTGATAACATTGAGAATCGGTGCAAACAGAAGCCACACTGGAACTCTGTGCCCAGTGTGGCACACAGTTGTGTGTTGGCTGCGCTGGTACAGAAGAAACGGGGCTAGGAGCACTAGGCTGGACTAGGGCTTGCTGTTGGAGCCAAATTAAATTCTGGATGTGTATACTGATGTTTAACTGTTCTCATCAGTAAATGTAAAGAAACTTTGTGATTAAGGACATTTTTCAGTAGAGAAAAAGAAAATGTTTTTCTGAAAAAGTTGGACTTTTTTAAGAAAAAAATATTCCTGGTCAATCACATTCCAGCATTCTCCAATTGCAGTCATCAGTTCAGCTTTATGTTATCATTTCTTCACTGTAAAGGTTCAGTCAGGATAAAGCTGCTTGATGTCTGTACTGGCTTTATATAAATACAATTATTTCCCTAAAGCATGAATGTACAATCTTTACTCTGGTGGGATCAGACTTGGACATGTAAATACTTTACTAAACAGTAATGCTACCATTTTTTAGTACAGATTATCTTCTTTTAATATATAAATTTAACAATTTATATATATAAAGAAAAGCATCCCTCTCCTTGGGCTGCCACCTTATCGCGGTGGAGGGGTTTGAGTGTCCCAATGATTCTAGGAGCTATGCTGTCTGGGGCTTTATGCCCCTGGTAGGGTCACCCAAGGCAGACAGGTCCTAGGTGAGGGACCAGACAAAGCTCAGCCCAAAGACCCTTGATGATGAGAACAATCTTTGGATCTGGTGTTCCCTCGCCCGGACGTGGGCCACCGGGGCCCCTCCCTGGAGCCAGGCCTGGAGGGGGGGCACGATGGCGAGCGCCTGGTGGCCGGGCTTTTTCCCATGGAGCCCGGCCGGGCTCAGCCCAAATGGGTCCCCCCTCCAATGGGCTCACCACCTATGGGAGGGGCCAAATGGGTCGGGTGCATTGTGTGCTGGGTGGTGGCCGGGGGAGGGGGCCCTGGCGGTCCGATCCTCGGTTGCAGAAGCTCTTGGGACGTGGAATGTACCTGTCTGGTGGGGAAGGAGCCGGAGCTGGTGTGTGAGGCTGAGAGGTTCCGATTAGAAATAGTCGGTCTCACATCGACACATGGCTCTAGTTCTGGAACCAGTCTCCTTGAGAGGGGCTGGACATACTTCCACTCTGGAGTTGCCCGCGGTGAGAGGCGTCGGGCAGGAGTGGGCATACTTGTTGCCCCCCATCTCGGCACCTGTACGTTGGGGTTTACCCCGGTGAGCGAGAGGGTAGCCTCCCTCCGCCTACAGGTGGGGGGACGGGTTCTGACTATTGTTTGTGCTTACGGGCCGAACAGCAGTTCGGATTACCCACCCTTTTTGGAGTCCTTGGAGGGGGTACTGGAGAGTTCCCCTCCTGGGGACTCCCTCGTTCTATTGGGGGACTTCAACGCTCATGTGGGCAATGACAGTGAGACCTGGAGGGGCGTGGTTGGGAGGAACGGCCCCCCTGATCTGAATCCGAGTGGTGTTATGTTGTTGGACTTCTGTGCTCGTCACGGATTGTCCATAACGAACACCATGTTCAGGCATAAGGGTGTCCATGTGTGCACTGGGAACCAGGACACCCTAGGCCGCAGTTCGATGATCGACTTTGTCATCGTTTCATCTGATCTGCGGCCGAATGTCTTGGACACTCGGGTGAAGAGAGGTGCGGAGCTCTCCACTGACTACTACCTGTGGTGAGTTGGCTCCGGTGGTGGGGGAGGATGCCGGTCAGACCTGGCAGGCCCAAACGTGTTGTGAGGGTCTCCTGGGAACGCCTGGCGGAATCCCCTGTGAGGCGGAGCTTTAACTCCCATCTCCGGCAGAAATTTGAACACGTTCCGGGGGAGGTGGGGGACATTGAGTCTGAGTGGACCATGTTCCGTGCCTCCATTGTCGAGGTGGCATACCGGAGCTGTGGCCGTAAGGTTGTCGGTGCCTGTCGCGGTGCCAACCCCCGAACCCGTTGGTGGACCCCTTCGGTGAGGGATGCCGTCAAGCTGAAGAAGGAGTCCTACCGGGCCTTTTTGGCCTGTGGGACTCCGGAAGCAGCTGACGGGTACTGGCGGGTGAAGCGGCATGCGGCTCGGGTGGTTGCTGAGGCAAAAACTCGGGCGTGGGAGGAGTTCGGAGAGGCCATGGAGAAAGACTTCCACCATTCGGCGTCTCAGGAGGGGGAAGCAGTGCAGCACCAACACTGTGTATAGTGGGGATGGTGTGCTGCTGACCTCGACTCGGGACGTTGTGGGCCGGTGGGCAGAGTACTTCGAAGACCTCCTCAATCCCACCAACATGCCTTCCATTGAGGAAGCTGAGCCTGGGGACTCTGGGTCGGGCTTTCCAATCTCTGGGGACGAGGTCACCGAGGTGGTTAAAAAGCTCCTCGGTGGCATGACCCTGGGGGTCATGAGATCCGGCCGGAGTTCCTTAAGGCTCTGGATGTTGTAGGGTTGTGTTGGCTGACGCGACTCTGCAGCATTGCATGGACATCGGGGGCAGTTCCCATGGATTGGCAGACTGGGGTGGTGGTCCCCCTGTTCAAAAAGGGGGACCGGAGGGTGTGCTCCAATTACAGGGGGGTCACACTCTTAAGCCTCCCTGACAAGGTCTATTCAGGGGTCCTGGAGAGGAGGGTCCGTCGGATAGTCGAACCTCGGATTCAGGAGGAACAGTGTGGTTTTCGTCCTGGCCGTGGAACGCTGGACCAGCTCTACACCCTCAGCAGGGTCCTGGAGGGTACGTGGGAGTTCGCCCAACCGGTCTACATGTGTTTTGTGGACTTGGAGAAGGCGTTCGACCGCATCCCTCGGGGAGTCCTGTGGGGGGTTCTCCGGGAGTATGGGGTACCGGGCCCTTTGATACGGGCTGTCAGGTCCCTGTACGACCGGTGCCAGAGTCTGGTCCGCATTGCCGGCAGTAAGTCGGGCTCGTTCCCGGTGAGAGTTGGACTCCGCCAGGGCTGCCCTTTGTCACCGATTCTGTTCATTACGTTTATGGACAGAATTTCTAGGCGCAGCCGGTGTTGAGGGGATCCGTTTTGGTGGTCTTAGGATCGCATCTCTGCTTTTTGCGGATGATGTGGTCCTGTTGGCTTCATCAGAGCGTGATCTGCAGCTCTCACTGGAGCGGTTCGCAGCCGAGTGTGAAGCGTCCGGGATGGGAATCAGTGCCTCCAAGTCCAAGGCCATGGTCTTGAGCCGGAAAAGGGTGGAGTGCCTACTCCGGGTCGGGGGGGGTGTTCTGTCTCAAGTGGAGGAGTTTTAGTATCTTGGGATCTTGTTCACGAATGAGGGAAGAAGGGAGCGGGAGATCGACAGGCGGATTGGTGCAGCCTCTGCAGTGAAGCGGGCGCTGTACCGGTCCGTCGTGGTGAAGAGAGAGCTAAGCCAAAAAGCGAAGCTCTCGATTTACCGGTCGATCTACGTTCCTACCCTCATCTATGGTCATGAGCTTTGGGTCATGACCGAAAGAACGAGATCCCGGATACAAGCGGCCGAAATGGGTTTTCTCCGCAGGGTGGCTGGGCTCTCCCTTAGAGATAGGGTGAGAAGCTCGGCCATCCGGGAGTGACTCAGAGTAGAGCCGCTGCTTCTCCGCATCGAGAGGAGCCAGTTGAGGTGGCTCGGGCATCTGGTCAAGATGCCTCCTGTACGCCTCCCTGGTGAGGTGTTCCGGGCACGTCCCACCGGGAGGAGGCCCCGGGGAAGACCCAGGACACGCTGGAGGCACTATGTCTCTCGGCTGGCCTGGGAACGCCTCGGGATTCCCCCGGAGGAGCTGGCCCAAGTGGCTGGGGAGAGGGAAGTCTGGGCCTCCCTCCTTAAGCTGCTACCCCTGCGACCCGACCCCGGATAAGCGGTAGAAGATGGATGGATGGATGGAAGAAAAGCATCCAAGTTAAAGCTATACATCTACACACTACTGAGACCAGAGTAAAACCACTGTAAGTCTGAGTGTAAAACAGACATTTAGCTTTGACAAGTTATAATAACATAGTTCCTACAAGCACTAAGTTTTATGTCCAGGACTTCTGCTGCCAAGAATGTCAGATAGGAAATGATTTAGTCTCACTCTTGCAGCATCTTGCTGTGGCATCTCAGCAGCAAAAATTATGTTCATTTGAAATAATGTGATTTTGATTGCTTACCATAGTTTAGGTGTTGTATCTCACTTTTTTATTCTAGCTTGATATTAATTAATTCTATAATATTACAGGTGAGGTGGTCCAGTGATTTAGTCAGTATATAATAAGCCTGGTGGACCGCCATGCTTTACTAGGCCCCCCACCAGGCTAAGCATTGCTTGTTTTAGGTTTTACGAAAATAATAAATTAATTAATAAATAATAATAATTTTAAAAATGTTTAAGACGGATTGCAAGCGTATCTGTTACTCTGAGCGTTTCACTGGCTGGGGCAGATTTATTACTGAAATATAGATTTATAGAAGATACATTTATATTTTATACATTTAAAGCCGGGAGAGCAGACCAATCACACCGTTGGATGTTGCAGCTGGATGTCTTAAGTTCACCTCAGTGTGAATCGCGCGCGCCTCCTTTCACTCAAACTGTTATGATTCTGGCCTGTCTGCCTGCTCTGTTTCCCTCCTCGGCCCTCACCACTGCAATCAAGTTCATCTCAGCCACCTGCACACTACTGCGCTGCAGTGCAATCAGGCTCATTCCATCCACCTGCTCACCACCAGTTATATTCAGCCTCTGACAGGCAGACAGTGCCAGATTTTTGAAAACCTTCTGTGTGAGTAGATATCCAGCATTTTCTCTGTTTTCCTGACCACGATCTTGACCACGTTTTGCCTTTGGATCTGCCTCTCGACCTCTGCCCCCGCCTTGTCCCTGGATTTGTCTGCCTTCTATTGTCCTTACGTGCCTGACCTGTTTCCGTACCTGGACCTTGGATTTCTGCCTTAGCCCCCCAGATAGGTCGTCTGCCTTTCTGGTCCTGACCCTGCCCTGGCCTGTCATCATCCCAGCTCTGTGTTCCCCTGAGAAGGTTAGTGGCTGTCTTCTTTATACTTTGGCACCAAGTTTCTAGCCACTAACCTGTCTCTCCCCCCTCAGTGGTTCCTGTTCCGGTGGCTGAGTGTCCCATACCCCCATCCTCAATAAACCATTCTTTACTTCCATTTTGTGTGCTGGCTGAAATTTCGGGTCTTCTGTTGGGAGCATTACAGAAAAATCTGGCCAAAATGGACCCTTCGTTAGCACAACAGTGGCGTAGCAGCGTAGATAATTCCATCTCTCGGCTTAATGCTGGCATGAATGAGATCATTACTATGTTGCGTAGCATGTCTCCTGATCAGGCACCCCCACAGGCACCTCCCCAACCAGCTCCTGCTGAACCTCCAGCTGCTGCTAAGGAGCCTCGTCTGACCCCTCCTGAGCTATTCAAGGGAGACCCTGACCAGTGTCGTGCTTTTCTCACTCAGTGTGAGATTCACTTTGAGTTACAGCCGTCCTCTTTCCCTACTGAACGTTCTAGGGTAGCATTTGTGATCTCACTTTTGGCCGGCAAGGCCAAACAATGGGGTACAGCAGAATGGCAAAATAAATCTGACTCCTGTTTGACCTATTCTGCATTTTCTAAAGAACTAATAAGGGTCTTTGACCCCGTCCTCCCTGAGCGAGAGGCAGCTAGGGGGCTGTTATCCTTGAGACAGGGAAGTAAGAGTGTGGCTTCTTACATTATTGACTTTCACCTGTTATCTGCTGACAGTAGTTGGAATCAAGAGGCATTAATGGATGTGTCTTAATGAAAACATCAAGGATGAGTTGGCCACTCGGGATTACCCGAACTCTCTTCAGGCTCTTGAAGACTTGGCAACTCGGATAGATCTTCGTCTTACTGAGAGGAGAAGAGAGAGAAGTCAGGGAGGGTCCATATGCTCTTTTCTGCCACTCAGGCTCTAGCTCAGAAGCTACAAGCGGTTCCCTCCCTTCTGCTGAAGCACCAGCTCCCGAGTCGATGCAGTTGGGAAGGACAAGGCTCTCCATGGAGGAGCGTTCTCGCAGAAGGCAGCTTAATCTATGCTTTTACTGTGGAGGCAAGGGTCATGTGGCTGCCAAGTGTCCACTAAAAGGTCAGGCTCAGTAGATAAGAGGAGGTCTCTACTGAGCCATAGTATGTTGTCCATCTCCTCATCTTTTTCTTTCTCTGCTAACCTTGTGGTCTCCTCCGTCCCGCACCAGGTATCAGTCTTCATTGATTCAGGTGCTGATACTGAGTTTATGGATGAGTCTTTCGGCAGGAGCCTGAACATCAAACTCATCCCTGCACCATCAATCCATAATGTTCTAGCTTTGGATGGACATCATATCAACCGGTCCCATCTTATCACTGAAAAGGTCAGTCTGACGCTTGGCGGTAATCATCTGGAGGAGATCACTTTTATCATTATCCACTCACCACAGTTACCAATTGTTTTGGGGGCTTCATGGCTTAACAAGCACAATCCTCACATTGACTGGCAGGCCAAGGAAATTTTGGGCTGGTCTAGGTCCTGCTCTGCCACCTGTTTGCTCTTGGCTTGCACCCCTTCTGTTCCAGACAATGCCATTGAGGAAACTTACCCGGACTTATCCAAAGTGCCACCTGAATACCATGAACTGAAGGAAGTGTTCAACAAATCCCGGGCTACGGCTCTTCCCCCTCATAGGCCGTATGATTGTGCGATTGAACTCCTTCCAGGTACGTCACCCCCTAGGGGACGTTTATATCCACTGTCTGCTCCTGAGACGCAGGCTATGAGGGACTATGTGGAGGACTCCCTCAAGGCTGGAATCATTCGCCCATCCTCGTCTCCTGCGGGTGCAGGCTTCTTTTTTGTAGGCAAGAAGGATGGCTCTCTATGGCCATGTATTGACTACAGGGGTCTCAACGATATAACTGTAAAGAATCGGTATCCTCTTCCCCTCATGAATTCCGCTTTTGATCAGATTCAAGGAGCCAAGTTTTTCACGAAACTTGACTTGCGCAATGCATATCATCTTGTCCGCATCAGAGAAGGAGACGAATGGAAGACCGCATTTAACACCCCCACGGGTCATTATGAGTATCTGGTCATGCCTTTTGGGTTGACCAATGCCCCAGCAGTTTTCCAAGCTCTAGTCAATGATGTCTTGAGGGACATGGTTGGGCACTTCGTATTTGTTTACCTTGATGACATTCTTATCTATTCTCAGGATTTGGAGTCCCACAGGTGCCATGTCCGGTCGGTTCTTCTTCGTCTTCTCCAGAATCACCTTTTTGTCAAGGCGGAGAAATGTGAGTTCCATACCATTACAACATCTTTTCTTGGCTACATAATCTCCCCCAACAAGGTGATCATGGACCCCTCTAAGATTTCTGCAGTCTCAGAATGGACCACACCAACTGATCGCAAACAGTTACAAAGATTTCTTGGATTTGCAAACTTTTACCGTCGCTTCATTCGTAACTATAGTCAAGTAGCATCTCCCCTTCATGCCATTACCTCATCCAAAGTAAAGTTCGTGTGGAGCAAACAGGCAGATGAGGCCTTCACTAAACTCAAGTCTCTATTCACCACTGCTCCAGTTCTTCAGTCCCCCAACCCTGCTAAACAGTTTATTGTGGAGGTTGATGCCTCTAGCACTGGGGCAGGTGCTATCCTTAGCCAGAGAACCTCTGATGGCCGGATTCATCCTTGTGCGTTCTTTTCTAGAACTTTATCCAGTGCTGAGCGTAACTATGATGTGGGGGACAGAGAACTGTTGGCCGTTAAGCTGGCCCTAGAAGAATGGAGACACTGGTTGGAGGGGGCCAAGGAACCATTTCTCGTATGGACAGACCATAAGAACCTGGAGTACTTGAAGTCAGCTAAACGGCTCAACCCCAGACAAGCGAGGTGGGCTTTGTTTTTTGGACGGTTTAATTTTGCTCTCTCTTTCAGACCTGGGACCAAGAACACTAAACCAGATGCCTTGTCAAGGATCCATGAATCCTCCGATTTGAGTAGTAGTAGTGTGGAGGAGTTTATCCTCCCGGACTCTGTAAGGTTGACGGTGACCTTGCTGGAGGAGGAGGTCAAGGACGCCATCCGGGACCTACCGGTTCCAGCCTCGTTCCAGCCCCAAGGTACTCGCTTTCTGCCATAAGTCCCGTCTGTTCTGTCACCCAGGCATCAGCAAGACCTTACATATTGTCCAGTCTCAATTCTGGTGGCGCTCATTGACCAAGGATGTTAAAGATTTCATTACAACCTGTCAACAATGCTGTCAAGCCAAGTCATCTCGTCGTCCACCCTCGGGGCTGCTGCGGCCCCTTCCCATCCCGTCCCGCCCTTGGTCTCACATTGCCATGGACTTTGTCACAGGTTTGCCCATTTCTAATGGTTTCACAGTCATATTAACTATTGTTGACAGATTCTCTAAGATGGTTCATCTGGTCCCCCTCAAGAAGCTCCCTTCTGCAAAGGAGATGGGGGAGGTCTTGGCACGGGAGGTTTTCCGCCTCCATGGGCTCCCCACGGACATCGTCTCTGACAGAGGACCTCAATTCATCTCTCGCTTTTGCAGGGAGTTCTGTGCCATGCTTGGCATATCTGTCAGTTTGTCGTCAGGTTTCCATCCCCAGACAGATGGACAGACGGAGAGGGCAAACCAGGAAATTGAAGCTAAACTCCGGATCCTTTGCGACACGGACTCCACCAGGTGATCGTACAATCTGCCATGGGTGGAGCATGCCATGAATGCTCTTCCCTCTAGCACCACTGGTCTGTCGCCCTTCTACGTTGCCCATGGATTCCAGCCACCGGTGTTTGCTAATCAGGAGAGGGAGGCCAAGGTGCCTTCCGCTCACGCTGCAGCCATGAGGTGCCAACGGGCCTGGTGGAAGGCCAGGAGGGCCATGATCAAAGCATCTGGGGTGCAGTCCAGGACCGCCAATCGTCGCTGTGTTCCTGCACCCATCTACCAAGTTGGCCAGAAGGTCTGGCTGTCCTCTAAGGATCTCCCCCTATGGGTAGAGAGTCGGAAGTTGGCACCTCGCTTCATTGGCCCCTTCCCTATCTCGAAGGTTCTGAACCCGGTGGCAGTCCGCTTACAGCTGCCCCGTTCCATGAGGATTCACCCCACATTTCATGTGTCCCGGATCAAGCCCTACACTGTGCCTCGTCTCGAGCCCGCCTCCAGGCCCCCCCACCCTCCCGGTTCCTGGAAGGGGACCCCATCTACACTGTTCGTCGCATCCTCCAGGCCAGGAGGAGGGGACGTGGCATCCACTATCTGGTGGATTGGGAGGGGTATGGCCCAGAGGAACGGACCTGGATTCCTCGGCGCTTGTCTCGACACCCTCTGAGGACTTCCGCTCCACCAGACAGGTGTCCGTCAGAGCGGACTTAGAAGGGACTGTTGTTCTCCTCTGCCTGCTCTGTTTCCCTCCTCGGCCCTCACCACTGCAATCAAGTTCATCTCAGCCACCTGCACACCACCAGTTATATTCAGCCTCTGACAGGCAGACAGTGCCAGATTTTTGAAAGCCTTCTGTGTGAGTAGATATCCAGCATTTTCTCTGTTTTCCTGACCACGATCTTGACCACGTTTTGCCTTTGGACCTGCCTGCTCTGCCTAGCCCACGTCGGATTATCTCTGTTTTCTGGACACGACCCTGTTTCTGCCTCTCGACCTCTGCCCCCGCCTTGTCCCTGGATTTGTCTGCCTGCTATTGTCCTTACGTGCCTGACCTGTTTCCGTACCTGGACCTTGGATTTCTGCCTTAGCCCCCCAGATAGGTCGTCTGCCTTTCTGGTCCTGACCCTGCCCTGGCCTGTCATCATCCCAGCTCTGTGTTCCCATGAGAAGGTTAGTGGCTGTCTTCTTTATACTTTGGCACCAAGTTTCTAGCCACTAACCTGTCTCTCCCCCCTCAGTGGTTCCTGTTCCGGTGGCTGAGTGTCCCATACCCCCATCCTCAATAAACCATTCTTTACTTCCATTTTGTGTGCTGGCTGAAATTTCGGGTCTTCTGTTGGGAGCATTACACAAACTGGACACACAGGCTGACCAGCATGGATATTTATATCAACCTCCTGTGAGGAATTATTTTTCTTTGGAGAACTCCGAAATTTAGGTAAGAGTTTAAAACCCATCACATTAGTTCTGGTTGCGCAAGTGAACCGCAAAAATAACTTGTAGTCTCGCTTTCAGAGGCGCACGTTGAGGGATGAGTGAGAATGATTTATATATGCACAAGAATCATGTGCCGTGTTTACATCTCAACATGCTGCTCAGCGTGTGGCTCTGCCTTCCCTGTAAAGTTCATGTCTGTGTTCCCGGTTGGCGGAGCGTTAGCGTTAACGAACCAGCGCTAACCACTCGGGTTCAGGACGGTGAGGAGCTTTCAGCTCGCCTCTTAGTCACATTTCAAGCTGGTTTAATATTTTCTATTTTTCCGGTTATATGATGCACCAAACCATATCAAATGCTTTGTCCACTTAATCAGAGTTAATGCGCACAGCTGCAAGAAGATCTGAAAAACTCGTCCCACAAACTTTAGCAACCAAAACAGTTTCTGTGGCCCTTATTCTCAACAGACATGAAATGGAAGTGCTACTAAACTCGCATTGGCAGCATTAAATTAAATCTCCGTTTGTTGCATCTCGGCACAGTGCAGCCAGAAAAACATGCAAAAACATGCATCATGCAGGGCCGGTCCAAGGCTGTATGAGGCCTGGAGCAGAATTTGACTTGGGGGGGGCCCTTTTGTGCTAAAAACATCATCAACAACTAACAGCTTCTGTGTCAGATTTAGTAAAATCTGGGAGAAGTGGGGTAGTTTAATTGGCAAACCTAAAAATAATCAGTTATAACTGCAGTTTACTAATTTGTATTTGTGAACAAAAAGAGATTAAACTCACGGCATCAGATCATTGCTATGGTAACAAAACAATCTGACTATGAAGATTGTTCTTTGAACTCTTACAAAGTAAAGTAGCCAGTTCCTTAAAATCTTAACATTTAAATGTTCATTTTAAATCTTTTAATTTATGTATGCTGAAACAATTCAATCAAATATAGCAGCATTGATAATCTCAATAAACAAATGTTACATTTATGTATCTGTGGTCTGTGTTAAAATATTAGCATTAATGGGGCCACTGAAGGCTCGGGGCCTGATGGAGCCACTGACTTCATTTGGATTAAACAAAAATATTCATTTTAATTGTATGTTTTGATTGGTTGTTTTTAAGATTAGTTGTGGGTTTAAATAACGTTTCACTGGCGATGTTTTCCCGTAACATGTAATCACCCAGTAGGATTTTTACATTTCCCGTAAACATAGGAAATGTAAAAAACATGGTGGAAAACCTCGGCAACCCAACCACCGGGCTTAGCAAGTTTTCAGGGGGAAACCCTGTAGTCTGACAAAACTTCTTCATCTCTCCGGTACAGGTGGGTTTTTTATATTATTTGTATGTCCAAATGTTCTATGCTATTCTATTCTAGTGTTAAATAGTAATCACCTGTTAATGAGGGTTCCAAACACTAGCCTGACAGTCCTCTGGATGTTTTTTGAACAAAGCCAGCTCCACTGCTCCTTCATCAGAAGACACAGGATGTTCAGAGCCACCTTGGCCTGGGACATTTCACCTGCTGAGTCTGAAACACATACAACAACCAGTTTCAGTATATTGACTCAACATGATAAACATGAGACTGACTGAAGATTTGATGGGGAGAAACAAGCATGATATTCAGCTATAGTGAGATCTAGAATGTCTGATTATGATAGATGAGCACATTGATGAGCATTCATCCACCTCTAGGTTTACTTACACTGCCCTCTTGTGGTTAACCTTTAACATTGCAGGATGTGTTAATCAGTCAATGGGGATGAATGAAGGTTTTGATAATAAAACAAATTTAGAATAACTCTAACCTATCATTTTGAAAGTTCCCACTGGTGATGTTATATCATGCAAAGTGATCAGAATAACTCCTTACACGGACACTAAATGGCTAAAAAGCTTACTTTTATATGTGTTGGTTGTTGCCATGATCCTCAACTTGATATACAGTTGAAATGAGATATTAGTTTAAACTGATATTGTTAAAAGACATCTGGAATTGCAATCTGAAAATTTACATTTGTCTTGAGTTTGATTTAAAAGTGTCAGTAGTTTTCAGAGGCACGGTCTCATAATAACCAATCAAGATCAGGGAAGATTTAAGAGATCTGGAACTGGAATAAGGGTGGGGGAATTAGGAATGCAAACAATGCAAAGATTGAAAAATAAATGTGTCCTAAACTTAGCGAGAGGCCAGAGGAGAGAAGTTAACACAAAAAGTCTCTTTTTTTGATGAATGTTGAGATTTTGAGTCAAGAGATCATTAGTAAATGGCTACAATGTAAATACAGCTTTACAAATAGTCTACATTTGTAAAAAGGTTTGATCAAGTCTGAGGACTCCGAAGCACTTCACACTACAATCAGTCTGACAACTCCAGGCAACATTTACCGTATTCTTGACAGGTATGGGGCAAGGTGAGAGTTCATCTATTAAATTGACTGTAGATGAATATATAAACTAAGAGCTGGAATAAAGATATTTTTTTATAAATGTATTTGTGGGCTTGTCACTGTATTATTAAATTGAATATAATTTCAGGTTGGGGGCTGCACAGTGGCGCAGCTGGTAGAGCTGTTGCCTTGCAGCAAGAAGGTTCTGGGTTCGATTCCCGGCCCCGGTCTTTCTGCATGGAGTTTGCATGTTCTCCCTGTGCATGCGTGGGTTCTCTCTGGGTACTCCGGCTTCCTCCCACAGTCCAAAAACATGACTGTAAGGTTAATTGGTCTCTCTAAATTGTCCCTAGGTGTGAGTGTGTGTGTGCATGGTTGTTTGTCCTGTGTGTCTCTGTGTTGCCCTGCGACAGACTGGCGACCTGTCGGGGTGACCCCGCCTCTCGCCCGAAATGATAGCGGAATGGATTGGGGGATGGATGGGATGGATGGATGGATGGATGGATGGATGGATGGATGGATGGATGGATGGATGGATGGATGGATGGATGATTTCAGGTCTTTGTATAACTTTTCGTCAGGTTAACTTAGAAAGTGAGCTGTTATTGTTACAGGTTAATTTTCTAGACTACAAAAAAGTAATTGTTAGAGATGTTCAAATATGAAAAGTTGGACTGATATTGCTATCTGATAGTAACACTGCTGTTATGCCAGATTTACCAATATTTTATTTTATACATTTTTTATCCGATTACTCGGTTAATCGCAAGAATAATCGACAGATTACTCTACTCAATTATTCAAATATTCGTTTACAGCAGCCCTAATCTGCATACTTATTGCCCCTATCTTCCTAAACCCTTACAATATTTACTCCATTTATGTCTATTTTTACATCAAAACTTGGTTTGCAGTTACCAAATAACATCATTTAGTTTGTTTGGAACACCTAATTGCAACCAATCTCTTCAAATCCAATGGAAACAGTAAACAAAGCTTTTTTTGCTTTGTTTACAACAGTGCGTCTCCGTCTTTATAATGTCAGCATTGTTTTAAAAAGACGAAGAGAAAGCCAGAGTAGTGAGACTTCCTTACCGTGTTCCTTACTCTGCTTTGCTCTCACACTTTGACCCCGGCAGCCTACCCACTGCCCTAACTCTGGACCTCCCTCCATCTCTGCCTCCTTCAGCGTCGACTTTTCCTCCTCAGTAATGAAGGCTTGTAAATCCACCAGAGTCATGCCATTAAACACCTGAAGGAGACAGCAGAAAAATGCCATGAGAAAACAAATCCCGCCTTTGCTACATTGAGGGGGAATTATATAAATGTAACATTTAGTTTGCCCGAATGTGTTTCAAAAACAGCAGCACTAAATCTTCAACAGATGTGAATTGGAGAACTGTGACTAAACCTCAAAAAAGTTCACGTACCGTGCTGGCTTGATCCCAAACAAACAATACAGGAGGCCTAATTTCTGAGCCGTTCATGAAGAGGACGCCTTTGCTGGAGAGTTTGAGACGTGAGCTACAATTAGGAAGAGTAAAGATGATGTTAACTACAGGAGCACAAACTTCAGAAAAAATTTTATTTGAGTTAAGAAAGAAAAACCAACAGTAAACTGGTTAAACTACAAAGCTTCATTAAGATAAAAGTATTGGAAATATCTTTAAATGCAATTGATTTATAAATAAGTAAAAGTTAGATCTTGTAAATTTGAAAGTTTATCAAAAAGAGACTATACAAACTGAAAATTTCTGAAGCTGATGTTTGTTGCTTTCAACAGCTGATTGTGTAATGTGATATACAGTGACTTGCAAAAATATCTCATTTTTTTAACATTTTGCCTTATTACAAAAACAACCTGAAATGGGTTTTATTGGAATTTTTTAAATAAAGTCTGATAAAGAAAAAAGGTTTTGAACCAGTTGTTAAAACAGGATCCCCCTTGGATAGAGTGTATTAAGAACTCAAGAAGTCTCCTACCGGTTCTTCTTATCTGTGCCCATCTTCCCTCCGTCCACCTCAGACTCAGTGTCCTCTGTGGGGCTCTGAGGTTCAGAGTGAGGGAATGCTGTCTTCAGGGTGCCTACAATAGCGTTCACCACAATCTGCATGTGCAAACATAAAATACATGATCACAAACCCCAAGCGTGTTCCTGACAGATCATAGGCTACACTGCAGGACAACTGCAGGACATTTATCATTCTACTAAAAATTTTCAGAAGCCATTTGGTGAAAATAAAGGAAATATTAACAGTGAGATAGTTACATGGTGCATATAGGTACTTAAATGAAATTCAAACATGTCGAAAAGATTTGTATTTGTTATGTGTAAAGTAAGTGATATTGTGAAGTTTTGGGGAAATCACATTAACATTCTGGTAACAAAACCTTTACTTTTTAATCAAATAGTCCGAGGTCATTTTAAGGTTCTTTCCCAACCTGCAGGACATGTTGTTAAAGAGAAAGATAAGAAAACCGGGTGCATGTCCTCTGACTGGTCAGTTGTTCCTATGTCATCTGTCTGAGGCATAATAACACAGTAGAAACTTTGCACACAGTTTGGGAAATGTGAATTCAGAGTTTGTATAAGAAGGTAAAATATCTTATTTACTATCATTTTATCTAACTTAGCCAAGAAATATAACAATGTGTGCTTGAGGTTTTGGCTGTGGGCTTATTTAAATCTAACACCCACTTCATATTCTTTATGTTTTGTGACCACACCACCAAAGTTTCCATAAAACAGGAGAATTATTATTTTCTCAAAGAAAATAATAATAAATCAGTGAAAGAAGCAAACAATGGGTGTATGTGCATACAAATCTTTAACATATGTAATCAAAAACACTGGCCTCTAAATATGTTAATTCCTTCCAAGCAGCCAGATTTTTTTAGTAATCTTTTAAAGTTGACCTCAATAATAGTTCTCCAGACTTTTTCAAGTCTGATGTTTCGCTAGACTTCAGCTGTTTTTTCTTACTTTAATCAGTGACAAAGAGCTTCATTCTAGTGCATTAAGGAGCGTTACCATAGATCCGTCCTTCCAGCGGCCGTTACAGTCTAGAACCATCACTGCTCCCAACAAAACTCCACAAATGTTCATATCCATACTGTTATTTGCAATTTCCCCCATTTCCTGCTGACATTTGCAGTTTTTTTTACTTCTTGTAAATAGTCTGTTGCTGCTTTCTACACACAGATATACAAATTTTGTACAATTATTATGTATCACTACTGAGTTGCACATTTCTGTAAATCTGAATATACTATTTTTAATAACAACATATGATTATATAACATATGAGACATTGGTGCTATCCAAAACAGATGGATCTAGAGGTGGAAGCAAGACATGTTGAAAATCACAGAACAGGTTCATGTGTTTTGTGAAGAAAGAAATGCAGAAGGTAGATGTGACAGAGGAGGGCGGTAGTGATGTGCTCAGATGGAGGCGGATGACCCAGTGATGAAATAAATGAAGGAAGCAGCTGAAAGAAGGAGGGAAAAAAATTGTAGTAGTAGCTAAGCAGTGGACAAAAACAGACAGGAAGGGGTACTTGTGCAAAAAAGGTATATAAAAGGAAAAAAATGGATATAAAAGCAATATGCTTTTTACATATTTTTACAACTGTCAGTGTGGCAGAATAATACGAGAGATAATCTGTGAAAAAATACACTCACCATCATTTATGGCTATGCTAACTAGCCTTAGCATTCACAGCAGGCTCTGCTGTAGCCTAGCAGAGAACAACACAAAAGTGGGTGTGTGCAGCGCATACGAGAAGGTGATTAACAGCGCTAAGATGCTCCTCCTGGCTCAGAGTGGAACCAACCACGTTGCCTCTTCCTGGGTGGTTTGACAGGAAGGAGGCACAGGAGCTCAATTTTTCTCTACAGATTATTTGTCTGTCTCATGTTATGCTTTTAGGACACAGTAATATAGCTGTAACACATATGTAAAAAAAAAAAGGCGATTTTTAAAGTAAAAGCTACATCCTGCAATTTTACCTGTATCTCCACGTAATATCCTATAGATATTTTGGAATAGCCCATAATATCTCTGGAATATTGGCCCATGTGTTATGTAGACATCTGTAGATATTCATATTTAACTCATTTGTATTCCAGATTTAGTAACACAAAAATCTGGAAAATAACTGCCACATGCATTTCCCCCTTTAGGAATCACCTTAATTTTACTGTCTTCAAATGAAGAAACTATTTTATGCACAACACTATGTTGGTAAAATAAGTCAGAATGTTTGTGATACTTGCAGAAGAAAACATTGTTATCCTCTGCCTGTCAAACAGCGGTACAGAAGGAAAAGCACATAATTGCACTGGAGTGGCTGCTCTATGAACAGCTTCTCAAAAAATGAAAAACCTAAATTATTTAATGATGTGCCCTAGTTAGATCTAGTTGTTAATGCGAAAGAAGATTTGAATCATTATAGGGAAGTACTGTGTGCTTACCAAAAGTGGAATTAATTAATTCATTCATTCATTCAGGCTTATGTAGGTCATTTGAAACATATAAGACGGGTTTTCAAGTTTTTGATAAATTCTTGATAACTTTTCAAATAGTTATCAATGTTTGAAAACTTTGATAAGTTTTCAAACTTGGTTGAAAACTTATCAAGGAAGGTGAACTAACAACATGTGGTTAAATGTTGAACTTTCAACCTTGTCTATGCGAGACACGATGAACGGTTTCTTCACAAAGGCAATCCTTGCGTCTGTGTTGAGAGCAAGGAACTCCTGCATCTCTTCACTGTTGGCTATTTCAGAGATGGAACACAGTTGCTGCAGAGATCAAAACAGACAGTGTTTAGTGTATTACAATGGGCTAAAATGTCTTTTGGTAAAAAAGAAAGAAAAAATAACCCCTGACCTTTAAGAAGGTTTCAAGAAGTCCTTTCCTTGCCTCGATCTTGTCGCTGTCCATGTTTCCAAATGGCATGTCAGGAAAGACTTTCTTTGGACCTTTCACACCTTCAAGTTATATGAATACAACTTCATTGTATTGGTGTAAAGAAAGTAACACAGTAGATAATAATGTGCAGTGAACATCTTAATGTCGGACCTTCACCTGCAAAACATATTTGCTGCCCAGCCCCTTCAGAACTTGCCTCAAAATAATGGCCTTCAAACTGTTCTGCATAAGCATTGTGTCTCAGATGCTGATTTGGAATATGCATGTGATAGTTGATATTTTTGTTGGCACTGTATATTATGCTAAGTGGTGTATTTTTGAGTGAACCTCTGCAGGACTTCCTTGTTCTTCACATCTTGGAGATGAGACGAAAATCAGCTTATCCAGATTCAAAGTGTGGTTCTTAATTTAAAGTGAGGAACCTCCCAAAGTTCAGGTGCCTAAGAGAAAGTCGTACCAATGGTCCAAGGCTGAAATAAGATAGAGTCTGTTCTGAGAGATTCACTGAATCTATAATTGAATTTGCAGAAACCAACACGCTCACAAAAAAAATAGATGAACACCAGCATGTGCAGGACCAAAAGTAAGGTGTGTTTCACAATCCTTATGTCAGTGATCTGGTACTGAAAACAGACAGATTATGCTGGTGCTCTGAAACTTTTGGTTTCCTTTTTGCTCCATCCCCATTTTCCCTCCTCCCTTTTTAGATTAAGGTGAGTTTAAAGTTACCAGTCATGCCAAACAATAATTGTCCTGCTGACTTTTGACATATAGTTTTTCGATAACTTATAGGTTCTTAGTCATCATTGCAGGGGCAGTATTATGTATTTTCCAGATACGTAGTGCCATTTTATAACAAAGTCAAGTAACTATGTTAACTTCAGTTGTTTTTAAAGTGTTATGTAAATCAAATATGACTTAAAAGAAATTTGACTTGATAATTTAACGGCATGAAATTTGGCCTCTGCCTTTTTAAAAATTCCTGCTGTTTTTGAAACTTCGCCTTTGGGAGCTTATCACATCATAACTCCTCAATGAACCCTTTAACTACATGTTAAAAGTGTTGCTCTGAGAAGTAGCTCGGCGGATGCACAGTTCCATCAGGTGTTTGCTAATTGCTGCTCTGTAGTAGCTGAGTGGAAGAGTCGGAGGGAGAGCTACTCTGTGAGGCGAAAACTGCAGCTGTGAGGAGAAGTTGTGTCCTCAAAGGTGGAGCTAGGTCCAGACAGGCATTTTGCACAGCTGAATGGTTGCCATGGAGATTAGAAAATTTCTAAAACAGGCATGAAAGAATCAATGTACTCCAGGTATGTTTTTGATGAGGGGATAATATTATGATGTAAAGCTCAAAAAAGTTGATTTTACATAATACTGCTCCTTTAATTACTAATTTGAGAGATTGTTTAAGGACCATTACCTTTAAATGAATAATTAGTCTGTAGGTTAAATGTGTTATTATTTTTTGTTAGTTTAATATGCAATTACTGTGTTATAGTACATCGATTTCTACAGACAAAACTTTTTAAATCAAAGTCAACTGAACAAAAGACAGTTGTACCTGCCTTTAATGAGTTTCCGCAGTTCTGATTTTTCTTCAAGTCGAGTCTGTAGGTTAAGGAACTCGCTGTACCTTCTGTTGACCATGTGATATGCCACAGGCTGGATCGGAGATGGGTTCTCTGAGCCCGTCTGTATAGACTCTACAAGCTCAGAGCCTGCTTGGATGCTTTCCAGGTTCTCACAACCCACCGACGTCTCATACTGGAAACCATAACAGCTTTATTTATTTCTACTACAGGTCAAAATAAATTACAACGAAGTAGGGAACTTTGTAGAAATAAATTACAAAGTTCCCTGTGCAACACAGGGAACTTTGTATGTACATATCTTTAAAGTAAAGGTCATTATGTTTGTAGAAATATTCAGCAAGTTTGAAGTTTCACCAAGTTTCACCCTTTTGCCTATACATAATTCTCTCTGACAAAAGATAGTTGTGCGTATCAAAATCCAAGTAGATCATCAGTTTTAACAACAGTCACTGAACTACTGGATAGCAATATTAAACATATATTACTACTTTTGAGACTGACAAAAGACGCGTCACTTACTTTGATGGTATAAAGTGTGTAAGGGTGTGAGCCAGTGCCGCGATGTTCCTTGGCTGTGATGGTACCGGTGATGCGGAGGTTTTGGATGATGACCGGTCCTTCTGGACTGCTGAGGGGCTCGAAACTGAATGTCGACACAGGAGAACAGCCCTGCAGTGGACTAGCCATGATCAGCTCACTGGGATTCCCCAATCCAGTTTGCTCTATACCCAAGACAAGCTCTCTGCTTTGGCTTACTGCAGGGGAACAGTTTTCTCTTTTCAGATCCTGAAGGCTGTTAGTACTGCAAGTTACCTCTATGTCCCTGAGTGATGACAGGCACCCGTCATTAGGACTGTCCACAAGGTTCAACAAGACCTTAGGATAACAGCCGTCCATTGGACTTGGAGAAACGTCCTCCAAGTCTATACTGTTGTCCTCAGCAGTTGTGATGCAACTTCTGGATCTGTCATACAGGCTGTCTTCTTGACCTATCATGAGCAAGGAATCAGTGGAGGTGGGTTTGTAGTCTGCCAAAGGAGAGTCAGGGTCAGAGTCAGTTTCTTGGTAAAATGGGTTGGACTTTCTTCCTCTCAGGTAGCATCTTAAAAAGGGTCGAGAAGCTTCCTCTTCTCCAGAAAATGTCTGGGGGAACTTCACCTCCTCTGTGTCAGTCACATCGAAGGCATGGAGTTCAGGCAGAGCAGCTTCCGTGTCATCAGTCAGCTCTGTCTCTTTTCCTTGTTGAAATGACTCACTAGTCACTTGAGTTACACACTGTAGAGTTGGAGCCATCTCAGATTCAGCAGCAGGTAGTGGCAAGCTGCAAGTCTCTAGTTTGGATGCTACTGTCTCCAGTGGGGTGCTGGACTTACAGAGGATTTCTATGATCAGGAGGTTTAACCAGTCAGGGTCTGACAGTTTAGCCACTAGAGGGAGAAAGACATTAGAGGTGATAAGCTCTCCGACAACAAACCGTCCTGTGTTGGTTTCTAAATGAGGTGATGGCACCAAAACATGCAGCAGCAGAGCCACAATGGCTCGGACGTAGTTGACCTCTGCTGAATCGTCGCTCATAGCAATATGAGGAGTGGCGATAGAGGAATACGCTTTCCACAACTGTTGGCTCTCACTGTGCTGTTTTTCTTTGGCCACCTCCTTGGCTGTGATGTAGTCCTGCAGGTGGCCACCCACCAGGTTCAGGACCTTCTGCGTCAGCTCCTGAGAAAATACAAAAAGTTACTTGTCCTATTGTACAAACAGTAGGACAAGTACTGTACAAACACATTTTGATTTTGGAAGTCATGCACAAGCGTGACTTCCAAAATCAAAATGTACCGTTTCTTACAGCTTCTTACCTTTCTGTCAATGTGTTTGGCACGCAGTTTCAGCTTCATGGCCATAGAGATCATGGCTTCCTGGACTTCTAATTCAAAACCACTCTCAGTGGACACGGTAGAGTACCACGAAATGACAAAGTCTCTGATTATTTTTCTCACTGTGTTATGGATCTCCTGGTCCAAATGTTCTTCGTCCTCTGGAGATGACTGAACCTGAAAGGTAGACGAGAACAAATCTGAGACAAATGAGCCTCATAACACTACATGTACCACTTTTTAATATTTTATCACTGTGTAAATAAATACTTCAATTTATTTATAAAGCACTTTAAAAACAACCATTAACTGCACCAAAATCCTGTACGGTATTCATAAAAACACAGAAAAAAACACATAAGAATAAAGACTCAAATTAAACCTGTCAGGACAAATAAATTACCATGTCAGGCCTTATTAACATGCCAGACAATAAAAATTTGTTTTAAGGAATGATTTGAGTTCAATTGTACAAATCTAAAGCTAAATATTATATAAATGTTTTGTCAGAAACAGAAGGGGATGGTAAAACGATCTGGAAACAATTAGACAGACTGGTGACCTGTGCAGGGTGACCCACCTCTCGCCCAGAACGTTAGCTGGAGAGGCACCAGCAACCCACTAAGCAGCCCCACTAAGGGACAAGAGAGTTAATGAATGAATGGATGGATGGATGGATGGATGGATGGATGGATGGATGGATGGATGGATGGATGGATGGATGGATGGATGGATGGATGGATGGATGGATGGATGGAACAAGGAACTTTCTTAGGTCTGGTCCTTTTTAGTTTGTATGTCAACAGTCTTAATAAAATTTGTCCTGAAGTCAACCTGCAAATGGATGCTGATGACACCATTGTTTACACATCGGTCATTGTAATCAGTGAAAAACTTAATAACAGCTTGTAGAGTTTATCAGCATAGCTAAAGGATTCTTGTTTAACTCTCAATGCAAAGAAAACAAAATGCATTTCCTCTTCAATAAAGAAAACATCATTACAGTCCTTGTATCTCCAGATCAATAGGGACCCTATGGAACAAGTAACCTAAGAAAAATATTTAGGAATAATTTTGGATGCTCAGTTAAATTTTAGGAGCCATGTTGATAAAATCAGTAATACTATTCGATCAAATATAAGCTGTTATAAAATTATTAGAAATTGTCTAAAACTTCACTGTGCAGAGATGTTTTGAACTCAATGATCTTCTCATATTTGTCCTATGGAGCTACTGTCTGGTGCCAGACTAGTAAAACTCAACCCATTAGAAAGTTTCTATCATTGGGCCTTAAAGGTTTTATATCAAAAGCCAATCAGATTCCATCATTGTCACATTTTGGCTAATTATGGACTTTTCCAATTTTATAAGTCATAACCTTTGAAAATGGATTTTTAAGTGTTTAAACGGATATGAAGCTACACCATTAAGTGATTGTATACAGACATTGTAGGGCAACAGCAGATCTTCTAGAGCGACTTTAAATGGAAATTGTAAGGTCCACTTTTGCTCAAAGTGCTCTGTTGGTGAGAGGATCTGCAGTTTGGGATTCACTTCCTGTTGATTTAAAGTCTGGAACCAGTTTCAGTACTTTCAAAAAACAAACAAAACTCTGGTTATGTCATAAACAGAACTATATCCATACTTAATGTTTTATGTTTCACTGTTTGTATATGTTGTCAACATTATATTGTGCTATTTGAAATGATTATTATTTCAATTTTTCCTGGTTTTAAGATGTACTGTTTAAAAGCCCATCTAGGGACAAGTGCTGTGAATTAGCTGTTGCTATTGCACTATTACCCAAACACGGGACTGTTGTTCTGCTCACTTTGTCTATGTCGATGTGTGTCTGTCCTTATCAAATAAACTTAATAATAATAATAATCATCATCAATTTGAAGAGTAAGTTGTTGCACAAATTCGGAGCAGTGACAGCAAATGGCCCATCTCCTCTTATTTTCAGTCTGGTTCTGGGCTTTTTTTTCACTAAAGTGTTCTAGAAATTGAATGGTGGTGGAAAAGGTCCTGGAGACAAACCCGGCCTAAGCCATATACAGGTGCTGTCAAAAAATGTGAATATCATGAAAAAGTAGATTTAAATCAGTAATTCAATTCCAAAAGTGTAACTTGTATATTATGCTAATTTGTTACACACATACTCATATTTTTCAAATGTTTATTTCTTTTAGTGTTGATGATTATTACTAATAACTACTGAAAACTCCAAATTCAGCGTCTCAGAAAATTAGGATATTGTGAAAAGGTTCAATATTGAAAACATATTGAAAACCCCTGGTGCCACATTAATCAGCTTATTAACTCAAAACACGTGCAAAGGCTTTAAAGTCTCTCAGTCCAGTTCTGTGGACTACACAATCATGGGGATGACTTCTGACTTGACATGCTCATACTTTTCAGTTGGCCAACATTTCTAAAGTCATATTTGTCTAAGGTCAAGACAGTAAGTTTTGCATTTCCTTTGGAAATGAAGGTCCCAGTTTGGAGGAAGGGAGGAGCGGCACAGAATCCATGTTGCTTGAGGTCCAGTCAAAGTTTCACAGTCAGTGATGGTTTGGGTTGCCGTGTCATCTGCTGGTGTTGGTTCACTTTGTTTTCTGAGGTCCAAGGTCAATGCAACAATCTACCAGGAAGTTTTAGAGCACTTCAGGCTTCCTGCTGCTGACCAACTTTATGGAGATACAGATTTAATTTTCCAACAGGACTTAGCACCTGCACACAGTGCCAAACCTACCAGTACCTTCTTTAAGGTCCATGGTATCCCTGTTCTTAATTAACCACCAAACCCACCTGACCTTAACTCCATAGAAAACCCTAAACCTGCACACAAAACATGTGCTAAGACATGAACAAACAAACCCATTTAGTGACGCACTCACCTGTTCTAGATTGATGAATCTCTCCAGGTGAACCAAGCTGTTGGACTCCAGGATAGCCTGGGAGCCAAACCAGCCGCCGAGCACCAGCAGCAAGCTGGTGAACACACACAGGAGCCAAATATTGACCAGCAGGTGGAAAAGCAAGAGCCAAGCCAGCAGCACACCGAAGCCCATAAGGCTCCTCTGTCCCAACACCTCAGCCATGGACCTGAGCACTCTCACAGAGAGAAGCAGGGATCAAGCAGGCCAGGGAAACAGCACACCTGGAAAAAGATTCAAAATGATTGAAACCTCCTAATAGACTTTGAGCATTAGTATAAATGTTTCTCCTGGATGGGGGATAAGCTTAAGATGGAAATCATGAGTTCAGCAATGGAGCAGAAAGTTTGTGGTGTCAGTGTTTTGTGGTGACGGTTCATGTTAGATTATTTATTGTACAACATAAATGCTCTGGACACACCATGATGGTGGAGAGCTACACTGAAACAACAATGGCCCTGGGGCCGACTGACAGGGACAGGGACCGGCCGACTGACAGGACAGGGACCGGCCGACTGACAGGACAGGGACCGGCCGACTGAAGGACAGGGACCGGCCGACTGACAGGACAGGGACCGGCCGACTGACGGCCGGCCAAAAGGGACGTGCAGTCATCTTGATTAATTGATTGAATAATTGAATGGATAGACAGATATTAGCAATTCAAGGAGAATACTCCAAAGTTATTTTCTCTGGTTTCTGGGAGAAGCCGGTATTCCACTCAGACTGGTCCACTCAATGCAGGTTTTCTGGAAGCAGGAAAAAGGACTAAAATGGATCTTGATTCAATAAAAGCAGTGAATTCGTCCTTTATTCAATAATATAATGTGATTCTGATGCGATGGTTATGTTAGCGTTAGAACACGGTTTTCAACAGGCAGGTAAACACAGCAGCTGCTTATTTGTCTTTGATATTATTCAACATGGACGGCAACAATCTGACGAGTTGGTTTTTATTACTAAGGTCGTCTCCTACTAAGGGTCGGCCGGTCCCTGTCCCTACTAATGTCTCCTATCCGTTCATGCGAACAACAGCAGAGCTACTAAAGCTGCTAGCGACAATAGAGAGAGAGAGAAATGATAAACGAGCCTTTGAGCGTCAGCAGTCTGAAACAGCGACCTGACAGCTGGGATGTTTTGTCAAAGCGATCATGAACCAGCAGAATAGCTAAAGCTGCATAGCATCATGCTAACGCTTCAGCTGCACCGCCAGAATGTGGCAGGATGTGGCAGCTTCCTGCTGCTACGCTTCACTGTTTAAAGAAGAGAAAAGGTTTGCAACCTGTGCGATCTGTCTTGGCTCAGAGAAGCCGCTTGATGACGTTTCCCTTAATGTTTACTTCCTGTTTTATGAAGTCATCAACTAAAAGGCTCATGGGAAATGTTGTTTGATCGCCAGAACCTCGGACAGCTGCAGCTCAGGGCAAAGAGCACAGGAAATAGCAGCTCGGATTCAGCCGGACAGTTTTAGTGGAGCACCGGGTAGGATGCGGAAGGCAGGTTGCCAGTGGTGACACAGCTGATTGTGATAGACAAACTAGTGTGAAGGTTTGGTTAAAGTTATAAGGTGTACTTCAGATTTAATTATGGATTAAATCAAATCTAATTAGAATGTGAGATGGAAGAATTGGATTTAAGTTATTCAGAATATTGTAGCATGTATACTAATTATTGTAAAACAGGAGACTGACAAACGGTGAATCAAGGAAATAAGAAAGTGAGAGGAGTTGTATGGAGTTAATTTTTTTCATAATTATTCAAACAAAAAACTAATCTCAAATAAAAAGTAAAATGTTGATTTACTACAAAACTTTTGGAATTTTAGTAATTTTATTCCAAACAAAAAAAACTTCTCTCAATAAAAAAAAAAATGTGGTCAAAACATTTTAATTATACGGAGCTCCTAAGGGGACATGGAGAAAAAAAAGGAACGAAATCCCGAGTTATTATCTCGAGATCCCGACTTTTTATCTCGAGATCCCGCGAAAAAAAGAAAAGTCGGGATCTCGAGATAATAAGTCGGGATTTCGTTCCCTTTTTTTTTTCTCCATGTCCCCTTAGGGGCTCCGTATAATTGTAATGATAAAAAAAAGTTGTTGTTTTTTTTTTTACTTTAAAATCACTAATTTTTGTTTGATGAACAGAAAAAGTTATTTGCGTAGTACAAACTTTTATTTGCCAGAAGGTTTTGAAGGCTTTTGGCTTTTGGCTGGAAACATGAAAATCCTGGGCAGGGCCAAAAGACGAACGATGACAGACATGTCACTACTGGTTGGCACTGACTGAAGCGGAAGATGTTTTGTCCAAATTGAGCCTCATGAAGCAATGAAGCGTCCCAGCCCTTTGCTTTGCCCAAAGGTTCATTACTTGATGGTTCATTCATTCCTCATTAAGATCTGCTGCTGAAACTGTAACAGCCTTGTCACTCAGATCATATTTCCAAAAATTTGTATTTGTAATATTGTCACAACGTTTTTGTTAACCTGTGATTAGTAACAGGAGAGTCAATAAAATCCTATTTAACTTTATATTTTTTAGTTATTAAAATGATCTGTAGCCAAACTGTTCCTGCTATATGTTCACTGTTAGTGGATGTGTTTTCTTTTATGTCATAGACTGATTTGGCAATAACTACATTTGATGTTTTAGTGTCTTAGGAGGGCAGTGCATGCTGGGACAGACATTCTTTGTATTTCGATTTGCTTTCTAAAAAACTAAAATTTTTCAAAATTTTGTCTTTCTCAGATGTATAGTTGTCTCTGATCCCTTATATTTAGCTAAATGCATAATTTTTCTCTTGCAACAGCTTTAAGTTTGTTTCTACTGGGCAGAACTGACTAATATACATATCAAACTGAAAATAGTAGTGGAAATTTCCAGAGGGTGAATATTTGGGGAAGGTGGAGGGGCTAATTATTTTTATTTAAGAAGAATATTATTGTGGCTGCCCAGTGGCGCAGCTGGTAGAGCTGTTGCCTTGCAGCAAGAAGGTTCTGGGTTCGATTCCCGGCCCTGATCTTTCTGCATGGAGTTTGCATGTTCTCCCTGTGCATGCGTGGGTTCTCTCCGGGTACTCCGGCTTCCTCCCACAGTCCAAAAACATGACTGTCAGGTTAATTGGCTTCTCTAACTTGTCCCTAGGTGTGAGTGTGTGTGTGCATGTTTGTTGGTCCTGTGTGACTCTGTGTTGCCCTGCGACAGACTGGCGACCTGTCCAGGGAGTACTCTTCCTGCCCGAAACAATAGCTGGAGATAGGCACCAGCAACCCTCACAACCCCAGTAAGGGACAAGGGTGTAGGAAAATGGATGGAAGAATATTATTGTGAGCGATCATCTCAACGTTTTCCCAGATGTCAAAGATTTTCCTCTTGCTGGCTCCATTTCAGTTAATCAAATTTATTTTTGTGGCGTATTTCAGAAACAATGCAGTTCAATGTGCTTTAAATCATAAAAACACAAAAATATAGATAAAAATACCATACAGTCAACAATTGAGAAAGCCGGTAACAATGAATGCCATCTTCAATACAATATGGAGGAATTTTTCTGCCTTAATCCAAAAGCACACATTTTCAGACTGAAAGCAGGAGTTCATATCTTTTCTCAAAACTTTTAATACTTTTGCTTACATTTTTAACATTTCATCTCAATTTTCTCTGGATTTAAGAACATACACCTCAGTTAAAATGATTTTTTCTTCTGAAAGCTAAAACAATCATGTCTGTACCTTCAATTTGAAATATCTTGTCTCAATCTTAATGCCAACTTTAAAACAAATAAACAAACAAATCTGTTGGGACAAAATTGTCATGATGTGGTGTGGCCCATACACAGGAGGCAGTAGTCGTAGAAATAGGTGGATGTTTAATGGAGAAAATCAACCAGAAAATCCCCTGGATCAAGGAGATCAAGGAGATCCAGGGGATTTTCTTGTAACCTTGGTTCCAAAATCCATGGGTACAAGAAAATCCAAGAACAAAGCAAACTGGAAACATGATGGAACAACATGTAATCCAGAAGGACTAAAGAAATAACCCAACTAGAATGACTAAAGGAAGATGGACATGGATGCAGACATAACAGAACTCAACCTAAAGTAACCAGATAAGAAAAACTAGAAACACTACAGGGGGGAAACTAGAAGGACTAAACCACTGACTGGAACCACTAAAGAAAAATAAACATAAAGCAGACATGTAAGAATAACTGAACCTGCAGTGATGAATAACTAAGAAATAAACATTACCAGGACACAGCCGCAGTAGGTACCGCACGCTTCACCGGTATCATGAGCTGCAATGAGCATCCAAATGGCCAAAGCTCCGGTCAGAAGTTAAGCAAAACAATGTCTCAAAAAAGGACTTATCTTTCAGGGAAGGAGAAAAAAAAGAGGAAAAATAGAAGGAAAAAAAAGCCGAATTAAAGGTTTGTTTTAATATACCTTGGTAATGAAATGTGTTTATGTAAAACTGAGTTTAAACTTTAAATGAGTTGACTCTCCTCCTTGGCTCTGTATATTCCCATCCATCCGTCCGTCCGTCCGTCCATCCATCCATCTTCTACCGCTTATCCGGGGTCGGGTCGCGGGGGTAGCAGCTTAAGAAGGGAGGCCCAGACTTCCCTCTCCCCAGCAACTTGTTCCAGCTCCTCCGGGGGAATCCCGAGGCATTCCCAGGTCAGCTGAGAAACATAGTCCCTCCAGCGTGTCCTGGGTCTTCCCCGGGGCCTCCTCCCGGTGGGACGTGCCCGGAACACCTCACCAGGGAGGCGTACAGGAGGCATCCTGACCAGATGCCCAAGTCACCTCAACTGGCTCCTCTTGACGTAAAGGAGCAGCGACTCTACTCTGAGTCCCTCCCGGATGACCGAGCTTCTCACCCTATCTCTAAGGAAGACTCCAGCCACCCTACGGAGAAAACCCATTTCGGCCGCTTGTATCCGGGACCTCGTTCTTTCGGTCATGACCCAAAGCTCATGACCACAGATGAGGGTAGGAACGTAGATCGACCGGTAAATCGAGAGCTTCTCTTTTTGGCTCAGCTCTCTCTTCACCACGATGGATCGGTACAGCGCCCGCTTCACTGCAGAGGCTGCACCAATCCGCCTGTCAATCTCCCCCTGCCTTCTTCCCTCATTCGTGAACAAGATCCTGAGATACTGAAACTCCTCCACTTGGGATAGGACATCCCACCTGACCCGAAGAAGGCACTCTACCCTTGTCCGGCTCAATACCATGGACTCGGATTTGGAGGCACTGATTCTCATCCCGGCCGCTTCACACTCGACTGTGAACCTCTCCAGCAAGAGCTGCAGATCACGCTCTGATGAAGCCAACAGGACCACATCATCCACAAAAAGCAGAGACAACCTTAAGGCCACCAAAATGGATCCCCTCAACACCCTGGCTGTGCCTAGAAATTCTGTCCATAAAAGTAATGAACAGAATTGGTGACAAAGGGCAGCCCTGGCGGAGTCCAACTCTCACCAGAAATAAGCCTGACTTACTGCTGGCAATGCGGACCAAACTCTGACACCGGTCGTACAGGAACCTGACAACCTGTATCAAAGGGCCCGATACCTCATAGTCCCTGAGGACCCCCCACAGGACTCCCCGAGGGATGCGGTCGAACACCTTCTCCAAGTCAACAAAACACATGTGTACCTGTTGGCTGAACTCCCACGCACCCTTCAGGACCCTGCTGAGGGTGTAGAGCTGGTCCAGCGTCCCATGACAAGGACAAAAACCACACTGCTCTTCCTGAATCCGAGGTTTGACAATATGACAGACCCTGCTCTCCAGGACCCTTGAATAGACCTTGCCAGGGAGGCTTAAGAGTATGACCCCCCTATAACTGGAGCACACCCTCCGGTACCCCTTTTTGAACAGGGGGACCACCACCCCAGTCTGCTAATCCAGGGGAACTGCCCCCGATGCAATGTTGCAGAGTCACATCAGCCAACACAACACTACAACATCCAGAGTCTTACGGAGCCCAGGACGAATCTCATCCGTCCTGGGCTCCCTGCCACCGAGGAGCTTTTTAACCACCTTGGTAACCTGGTCCCCAGAGATTGGAGAGCCTGAGCCAGAGTCCCCAGGCTCAGCTTCCTCAATGTTGGTGGGATTGAGGAGGTCTTCGAAGTACTATGCCCACCAGCCCATAGCATCCCGAGTCGAGGTCAGCAGCACACCATCCCTACCATAAACAGTATTGGTGCTGCTTTGCTTCACCCTCCTGAAATGCCAGATGGTGGACCAGAATCGCCTCAAAGTCTCCATGGCCTCTCCAAACTTCTCCCACGCCCGAGTTTTTGCTTCAGCAACCACCCGAGCCACATGCCGCTTCGCCCGCCGGTACCCATCAGCTGCTTCCGGAGTCCCACAGGTCAAAAAGGTCCGATGGGACTCCTTCTTCAGCCTGACAGCATCCCTCACCAAAGGTGTCTACCAATGGGTTCGAGGGTTGCCGTTGCGACAGGCACGACAGCCTTGCAGCCACAGCTCCGTTATGCCTCCTTGACAATGGAGGCACGGAACATGGTCCACTCAAACCACTTAAGTACAGTACCTAAGTTACTGTATTGGTTTGGTCAAACTAATTTTTTGTGTGAACTGTGGAACCTTTTTGTTCACATTTTTTGCTACATTACTACTTTTAAACTGTGTGAAACATGGTATCCAGGGGTTACAGTACAGTTTTTCCTCCAGTGTATTATAAGCCTGATGTCTGCCATGCTTCGCTAGGGTCCCTGCCAGGCTAAGCATTGCTTGTTTTTGTTTTTTGGAAAAGAATAATAATGATTTTTTTAATCACTTTTTAAGCCGAATTGCAAGCATCTCAGTTGCTCTGAGCGTTTAATTTGCGGTGCAGATTTATTCCTAAAGAATAGCTTAATAGAAGATTGGTTTATGGTTGATGCATTTAAAGCCAGGAGAGCGGACCAATCACACCTTTGGCACCTCTGCGCGTTGCCTCGCGCACTGCACCAGTTGGATGTCTAAAGTTTACCTCAGCGCGGATCGCGCGCTCTTCCTGGACACAGGCTGACTTATATGGATATTTTCATATCCCCCTGTAAGGAATTCTAATTCTTTGGAGAACTCCGAATCATGGTAAGAGTCTAAATCCCAGGCTACCAAAAATGACGATGCTCCCATCATTTTACTGCAGCTTTTCTCCTCCTGGAGCTGCTGGTGGCGGGATTATTTATACAGGTGAGCAGAGGGTGCCCAGAGGCTGCCCCTCCCAGGAGGGTGTGTCTGTAGTCCCTGGATCCAGCACACCTGCTGCCAATCTCATCATCTGTGGAGGGGTATTTGAGCAAAAAGCTGCCAGCACTTCAGCGCCAGAGTGTTAGCCACTAATGGTAAACCAGCTCTACGAGTTGCTCTCTCTGACAAAACTCTTGATGATTGTCTCCTTGTCGCCTCCTCCTTAGGTGCTTCCCTTGAGATGCCTTGATCAGACCTCTGTGAAGCTAGGACTACTGGACTTCTGGATCTCCTCCTTCGTGATGTCGTGGATGTTACCCACTGGTTGCCAGAGTACCCAAAGTCTCTCTGCAGTCAAACCTATCTCCATTGGATTTTCCAGCTAGCAGCTCCTCTTGTTGCTCTCCTCCACAGTTCTGGCACTTACCTGTCCCCCCTCCAACGCAGCCTCCTCAACCTTCCAGCCGATCCCTCCATCTGAACTCAACCCTGGAACTTCAGCATTTCTCCTCCCAGACTTGACCTTGCTCATTTCTAAGTAAGACCTGTTGGTTTATTGTGCACTGCAAATTCCCATGACCTCTGAACTCACCATCTCTGTCTCCCTGTACTCCAGATCTCTGGTGAACCAGGTTGAGGTTTCCCCAAGGACCAGACCTTTGACACATCTCCTTGTTTTGAAAAAAACTTTATTTCACTTATCACCGTTCTCCGAGTAGTGTTCTGCATGTGCTCTTCATTTGCCAAAGTTATGAGGGGGAATCAAATATATCAGCTGTCTGTAATAATCTGTTTCCCCTCCATAACATAGGTGTCATAATTTGTGGTGTAGTTGGTGAGGATGGATGTGGTGCACCCAGTAAATGATGGTTTAATGATGAAATACACAAAAATCCAGGCAGCACAGGTGAGGAGAGGCAAGGAGCTCAGACGTTGGTAGCAACTGGAAAACGGGGCAAATACAATCACATGTGACACAACAGAAAAGACGGGGGCTCGACGAGGAAACAGACATATGGGATTAAAAATACACGGGAGTAATCAAGGAAACGAGACACGGCTGTTCCATCATCAAAGGGTAGACGGAACAACAGGGAGACTTAACTGAACAGAGACCTAAATAAACACACAGAAAACCCATATCCTCGCAATAGGAACTAATTCGTTTTTCCACAAATTTGTTAACTGTAATCTTCTCTTTATGAACAACAAATCCTGTAAATCTGGTAACAATTCTTTGCCAAAGTTATGAGAGGGAATCAAATATTTCAGCTGTCCGAAATAATCTGTTCCCCTTCCATAACATGATGGCAGCCAATTATTTTTTTTCCACAAACTCTTTCACTCTTCCCACTTCCCAGCCTTCAACAGCTGCTAGTAGTGGTTAAAACAATATTACTACATTTAAGCTCTGATAGCTTGTGTTCCCATATATCTTATAGCCTAAATGGCTTGATGCAAGCCGGTTACCAAGTTGCTAGACTTTCACAGGGGAACAGGATTTCCCGTGATAACTGGTAGTAAGACCATAATCGTTTCCACAGTAACCCTCCCAGGAATAAGGTGAATAATTATCCACTACTGAATCATAGGGTGTACGTTTTTTTGCCTGTTTTTAAATTATACCTCATTTTTGTTCAGTATAAAAAGTTTAAAAAGAAAGACAGAATTAAATGATCTAATATGAAGTACAGTTGTTATTAGATATTAATAATTGTACAAGTCATTACCAGATCATTTTTATTACATAAACAAGTCAAACTTTGGATTGGAGAGAAGGCGTACTTTATTTTCCCTGCGACTGCTCATAAGAAAATCCCCAGCATTTACTTTTTTGTGCAGTTTTTGTTTGTTTTGTTTTCTTAGGTCTGAAGTCAGGAAAATGAAACTCCAACCCTGCTTTTGCTTTCATTTGCTTCCAAAGACCATTTGTTTCCAGCTCTGTGGAGGACAAGCAGAGAAGTGGGTGAATCTAGTCTTCACATTCTCTCTCTGGTGAGTAAGCACCAATTTATGTTTCTAGCAATCTTTATTAACTAACTGTTTGGAGGAATGGGGGCATCTAAAGGTTTAGCTGGAGCGTTTCTGGGACACATCCAAAGCAGCACTTTCAGGTCAGATCATGAAATGAGGGAAGATGGAGGAAATGAGGTGTGCTGATGACTTGTGTTCCCTCACTAATCTGATTTGTTCAGTATGGTTGACTCTCGAGCCGGTGTGGGAAAATATTTCTGGAAGACCTGAGGGAGCCATCATAAAAATGACCTTGTGTGCAGCGTGACACACACTGTGCTCCTCAGGTTTCCCAGTCAGCCTCACCGCTCTGATACTTTAGCCTCGGGGTCATTGCTGCTCCGTCATGCCCAGGTCTACAACTACTTACAATACATTTCCTTTGACAGAGGTGAGTTAATGTAGCTTGGAAGGTGTGTTGCTCAATTTTTAAATTTCCATCAGAAAAATGCAAACATTATCAGGTTTTGTATCATACTGTGGTGTGTTTTTTTTTAGATCTTATTCAGTGAAACACTCAGTTCATTTAGCTCGATAGTATCTCTGGAACCTAAATCAGGCTTGTGTTTGTTAGGTTTCTGTTTCCTCTCTTAGTGTCATCAAACACAGCAGAGGGAGGAGGTCCAAATTGTGGGGTTCTGCTCTCCAGATGATGCCTCATATGGCTCTGTACAAGTACAGTAGGTTTTACAGTTGCATATTGTCACCTTCCTAATATAATGGCCCAAGTCATTCTTTGCCAAAAGTGTTTCTCTTTTTTTTGCCTTAAGCTTTTCTGCCAACCTTTACTGTTATTTTACAGACTGACTGCTGCCAGCTGTAATTTAGCAGCAGCTAACATAAACTGCTTGTGTGTGGGAAAATTAAATTAAATCGTTCAAAAGGCTAGTAAATAAATTCCACACAGGACATTATACAATTTCCTTTGTGGAAATTTTCTAATGTCAAATATAATAAAAATATAATTTCTGTATGTTTTAGTTAGGTTTATAAATGCCCAATATAGTTCTAGTTATAGTTTTTCTGCATTAATTCACTTTTTAATATATTTTAGTTAACGAAAATATTAGGATTAGTTTCAGGGTTTCAGTTTTTGTTTGTTTTAAAGTGACTTTGGTGACAACTCATTACTTTGTACTCTAATGAAGGAAAACAGAGGGGAAGTCTTTGAGTGGTTTATGCCTCTGTTTGTCAGCTCCGCTGGTTCTAGTGGGAGTTGTGGTTTTGGCAGCCAGCGGGATCATAGGAGACCCTCTCTATGAGTGTCTCCAGGACGCTGACTACAAAGAGCTCCTGGACATTGTGACGGACGGACTCCCGCCTACCAGGATGCCTCGGCACGTAGCAGTCATCGGCGGGGGCATGGCTGGACTGACCGCTGCCAGGGTCTTAGAAGATGCAGGACATAAGGTTGGATGGGGGGTGAAAGACAGTGGCGGAGCTAGACTTTTAAAGTGGGGGATCAGAGGGGATATATATATATATATATATATATATATATATATATATATATATATATATATATATATATTTGTTTTCTTTTTGCATTGTTTTTCTTCTTTCCATATTTGGGTGGCTTACAATGATTCCAAATACTGTACAGGAATGATCTGGTTCTGTTACATGTTAGTCTTGTGGGGGCCAGTCCCCAGATGAGGTTGACACTGACCTTTTCAAGTGCAAATAGGGTGGCAGTGGATGATGTTTCAATGGTGATGATTATGTGTCCCTATCTATGGATTAAAAAGGTAACCATAATAGAAGCTAGCGAGCGAATTGGAGGACGGGTGGAGACGTTCAGGAACAGAAGAGAAGGCTGGTATGCAGAGGTGGGAGCCATGAGGATCCCAAGCTTCCATAAGTGAGTAGTGAATTGGTTAAAAAACTAATTCTAAGGTTTTATGCATCAGGATATGCTAAGGCCTTATCTTGTCTATGCAGAATTCTGATATGATTTAGCATGTTTTCTAGTAGTGAAAAACTCACTGCTAGTTTTTCACTACTATTGAATGGTAAAGTGAATTCAACCCCTCTGAGTGATTCCAAAGTGGAAGATGCAGCGAGAAGATGCACTTCACTAGCTGAGCGTTAAGAGGGCTCTGTTAAACCAGGATGTTTTAGAGTTTGCTATTAGCCCACATAGATATTTCTGCACCAAGAAAGGGATAAATCAGCAATGAACTCCAACAAAGAAATTGGTGTCATACCTGTCAGAGGTCATAAGGTCATTTCCAAACTATTTTAAATCCATCATTTTATTGCTAATCTTTCAAGGAGTGAACATGCTGACAAATTCACATTGCAAAGAATTTACAAAAAAAAACAGCAAGCTCTTCATATCAGACTTCACAGTCAGCATGTTTTATGTCATATTTATGATGAAACTCACAGCTTTTCAACAAGAAAACCTGCTAAGTCCGGAAGTCGGTGCTCTGAGATGGTTCACTGGTAGTCCATTGTGTTTCTGTTTTAAATGCTAATATTTTAACACAGACCCCAGACATATAAATGTAACATTTGTTTGTAGAGAATATCAATGCTGCTAAATTTGATTTAATGGTTTCCATATACATAAAAACAAGCGTGATGCGTGACTACGAGGCGAACGCGGCATCTCCTCCACAGGCTGAGCTGCCTAAGCACTAACGCACAATGATCTGATTGTCATGTCATCACCTTCCTAAAATAACGACCTCGCTCATTTTTGCAAAGTTATTTTTGCAAAGAAATTACCACTTCTTTCTTGCCAAAAGATGATTTAGGCCAAAAAAATGGCTTTTGGCAAAAAATGACATGGTCCATTATTCTAAGAAATTATGACAATTTGCAAAAAAAAAGAACATTCTCTTCATCTTGGCTCTTCAAGCTCTTCAAGCTTTTCATCTTGGCTTTATCTTTGTTTGGTGAATAAAGACATTGTTGAACCATAGAATTCAAAAAAGGAGTATTTTCTTTTCACTTTCACCTGATTATAGTTACTGATTAGGTAAGCATGCTAACTAATACCATTTTTTCATAGATTTTTTTCAGTTCTTTTATCTTAAAAGAATAAAGGAAATTTCTCCGTCATGGACAAAAGTTGATCCCAATCTGTTTGTATCACAGGATTCTACTTTCCTTTATATCCAAATTGAAAATCCCATTGAACCCCTTCATCCAAGATGACATCAACACCTACTACTTGGTAAACGGAGGCCTACACAAAACCTACACCGTAGAAAACAATCCCAGCGTGCTCAACTACAGTTTGCATGGCAGAGAGAAGGGGAAGTCAGCTGCTGAACTCTTCAGTCTGACACTCTGGAAGGTCTGTAGACATGCAAAGGTTTGAAAAATGTTATTGCTGTGATTGTTATGGCTGATCTGTTCAGTGGATGGCTTGTGATCTGTGCAGGTGAGGGAAGACCTGAAGGTATTGGGCTGCAGTGGAATGCTGAATAAATATGACTCCTACACAGTGAAGGTGTGAATAAATTGGGTCAATGTGGGTAAAACACAAACTACAGTGTTGTGTCTACCACTAGGTGGTGTACGAGAAAAGTACTAATTGTAGTGAGAAGAAGAAGAGATAAGATGGTTGAAAGGAATACTTGATGTTACTGTACTGCTGAGCAAGTTAAGAATAAACGTTGTTAAGAAGATTCTTATGTCTACTTGTGCTTCTACCTTGTCCTGGCTTCCAAACATAACATACAGTGATGGTCTGTGATGTGCAGGAATATTTGGTGAAGGAGGGCAACCTGAGCCGCGGCGCTTTGAGGATGATTGGCGACATCCTCAATGAAAACAGCCTCTTCTACACGTCCTTGATAGAGATGCTGTACATACAGACTGACATCAATGACAACACACAGTAAGATTTTCTGTACAGTTGCATGAAATCAAGATTGGATGCTAAGGAACTTTAAGGAAACTAACAATTGACATTGAGAGATCAACTGAACCTTTTTTTCGAGTAAGGAGGAAGAGGTCTACAGCATCAACAAAACAGTTGATTGGCTTAGGAAAGAAGCAAAGACTGAAAGGTTCAGATGTACAGCCAAGAAAACCTTGGAGGCAAGAGAGCGATCTAAGAAATCAAATGTTGAACTGACTTAACAAAGGAAACTGGTTCCACTAAACCTAGAGAATTAAATCTAAAGAGTTTCACATTTATTTTCTACATAATCATTTAAGTAGAGACAAATAAATTCAGTTAAGAAATCCAACTCTTTAGACTTAACTTTGTCTAATCATCATGATCATCATCATCATATCTTTATTCCAGACATATAAGAAGGTACGTAATAAAATAGGTAAAACAAACAAAATAAGAAATAGAAAAAAATACAAGATTAAAATAAACATGAAACATAACACAGTTCTGTGAGAATTTGGGTTTTCTACATGTTTATTTAGGTTTCTGTGTTCATTTGAGCCTCTACTTTCCTGTCTCCATCTTGACTGTTCCCTGTGTCTCTTGTTCCTTGTCGGGTCCTTGTCTATTCTGTCGATTGTTCAAGTCTCTGCATTGTTTCCAGCTGCTACCAGTGTCTGAGCTCCTTGCCTCTGCTCACCAGTGCTCACCTGTCTGGATTGTGTATTTAGTTATTTATCATTAAATCACCATTTTCCTCACTTCGACCAGGGTTCACCACACCTCACTATCTACTACCGCAAATCATGACAATTATTCACTGAGTAACAAATAAATGATGATGCCAGGGATTACACAATCTTGATTAAAATCTCACTGTATTCAGTGAAGTTTTTACTAAAATTGCAATTATTTTATTTATTTTATTGCATGACTCAGATAATCTACATGTTCATTTGTACATAAGATTCCTGAGCACCGCTGCACATGTGAGTACAGCATAATATACAAACATATGGCTAGCACTGCTCCATTGAGGCACTTTGAGTAGCAACCATCATTGTAGGCCACATAAAGTTTCTGCAGGCTGCTTTTTCTGTAGTGTCACCACAGATGGGCAGTGTACAGTAGAGTACAAAAAGCTTTAAAAAGGACTACGTTCTACTATCTTCACAGAGGATGAACACGTACCAAACTTTCTGATCAGAATATTAGCTTGTGCATACATCATATTATACTGCCTTTGGATGTCACAATCATCAGAAAGGTGATTCATGTAATATCCCAAATATTTAACTTCATTGCATATGTTGAGAACAGTAGCACATAGAGAAGAAGTCAGAGGTTATCAGGGGTTCTTTAACAACTATAGTGTTGTTTTTCTTATTGTATTTAATGTCAAAATCATATCCATATTGGGAACAGCCCCTTAGTAATTGTTGAAGGCCAGCACTATATGGGCAAAGGAATACAAAATCATCTGCATACATTATGTGATTGATTATGAGGTCACCAACTTTACAGCCTGTTTTACCTAAATTCAGATGCTTTGGCAGTTCATCCATATAGATGTTAAAAAGGTAAGGGGACAGTATACTTCCCGGCCTTATATGCAGGCAAATATTTCTGGGGGGCCACTGTGGAGGAATTAGGCCACTCCCACCTTTTTGCTGGATGTCTTACTTTTAATCTTTCATTCATATGGGTTTAAACCTGTGCCAAGTGAAATAAATGGCTTGATGATGAATTCTGTCAACGTTGGCTGCTGGCTGAACCGTGTGAGCATGGCCGAAAGGCAAATTTCAATCCCTCGCCGTATGCAAACAGTAAACAGTCATCTCTAACTCATATATACATCATCTGATTTGCACCAACCTTGTCATGATTGACTTTTGTGAACTTCTAAAGAGCCCAATAGCATTAAATTGTAATTTGACTCCACTGCGCCCCCTAGGTTATTCCATCAGCTATATGTTCTTACAACTACAGTCGATCTGCACCAGATTTCTGGTGCATCATCAGGGAGCGCTGCCAAACCCATCAATGCATATCACCTGGTGGGTGGGTGTAGTAAGAGTGTCGACGGTGGTGAGCAGGTGGCGTTGCTGGACCTCCCGCGGTCGCCACGAGGCTGGAGTGTCGCTGAGCTGTGAGGGCTGTGGAAGCTGCTTGCCACTTTAATTATTTATTCTTTGTGTGATTTCTTTAGGTACTTTGAAGTGACAGATGGTTTTGACCAACTCCCCACAGCTTTCTACCAAGTTTTAAATGCCACAATCCTGCTGAACTCCAAAGTGAAGCTAATTGACCAAACAGGCGGGGCTAATGTGACTGTAACATATGAAGACTGGCGGAACACAGGCTCTCTGTCAAAAGTGACAGTGGACTATGCCCTTGTTACAGCTACAGCCAAGGCCACCCTCTTCGTTGACTTCTACCCTCCTCTGTCTGGTAACAAGATGGAGGCCCTGCGCTCTGTTCATTATGCCAGCTCCACAAAGGTGGTGCTCAGCTTCAAGGAACGCTTTTGGGAGAAAGAAGGCATCAGAGGAGGGAAAAGCATCACCGACCGGCCGTCTCGCTTCATCTACTACCCCAGCCATGGGTTCCCAGGTACCACTGCAGGGGCCCTCCTGGCTTCCTACACCTGCTCCGATGACTCCACCCTTTTCCAAGGCATGAGTGAGGAGGATGTGATGGCAGTAGCTCTGGAGGACTTGGTGAAAATCCATGGGGAGTATATTCGGCCACTCTGCACAGGAGGTCTGGTGAAGAAGTGGGGCCTAGACCCTTACAGCTTTGGAGCCTTTGCCCTGTTTATGCCGTACCAGCAGGGGCACTATGCACGAGAACTATTCCAGAGTGAGGGACGGGTGCACTTTGCCGGGGAACACACAGCAACTCCTCACGGGTGGATCGAAACTGCCATGAAGTCTGCTCTCAGAGCAGCTAAGAATATCAACAGCTTGACTCTGTAGCTTCAGGTCTGTTTTTTCTCTGAAAAAGAGCTCAAAATAGTTACAATTTTTAGAATTTTTTCAATATCATGAGCCCTGGTCCATTCTCCCCCTGATGGAAGGTCTTTTTATTGTGATGATGTTGCTAGGTCTACTATCAATAGTTTTAGGTTTATTTCCTTGTAGAGGGCAAATGTTTTTTAAAGTAATTCAAACTCAGTGGTGATTCTTGCATGAATTGTGTTTTTCTTGCTCTTCCACTTTTTCATTTCTTCATGGCTGCTTCCATGACACAAACATGTCCGGGAACCATGTCAATAAGCAGGGGTGCCAACTCGCTACCGAGTGCACATAAATACAAGTAATAAAAACTTGCTCTTGGAGCAACTGACAGATGACTAAGTTCTGTTTTTAATATAGTGTTCACTTTCCAATACCGCCTGGGCAATTACCCATATCAAGAAGTGGACTGATCAAATGAATCCATTTAGCTTTGTATATTTTAAAGTTTTAATCAGAATGAGATTTTTAATAACTGATGACTTAATGTCAGTAAATGGGGATTTTAGCTCAACTTGAAAAATTTGCAAAGCAGAGAGTATTAGGACAATAAAATGAACTCAGATTTGTAACATTTCTAGTATTTTACTCGTTGTAGTCTCTTTATACTTCAGCAATTGCAATTTTTTTACTCAAATTAAATTGTAGCTTTAGTTCACTAACTTTAAATGAACTGTTCTAAATTCAAAGTTATCAGGACAAATCCAAACATATGAAAACATGTTTTTATATGTTGTGGAAATCATTGTCTTGTACAGTTTGTTTTTGAGCTAAAAAGCTATCGCTGTTCTTTTCCCACAGTACACCAGGAATGTTGTTTTTACTGACCTGAAGAACACCACAAAGTCATCATAACATAACAATAGTTTTTGGTTTATGGTTTATGTCATAGTAATTAGGAACAAAAATGAAACCCCCAAGCCCTCCACCCCAAATAGCCAAATATTATTGATTCATTTGAGACAACTGCCTCATGTACTTTTCAATAAAAGAAGATTGGAACATTGAAGGTGTATTGTGACATTCTAACACCTGACTGTGTCAGTTATTTAAAAAAACTTTGATAAATGGTCAAAATTTGAATCGGTAAATTAGCTTTTTTAGAGATTAGTGATCAAAAAGAAAGTTGTAATCGATGCACCAGTAGATTTAAAGTAGCTAACAGAATGGAGATCAGTAGAAGGAATGTTACCGTTCGGAAACACTGTCAAATAAACTGGATTGTTACTTTAATCAAGTAAAAATTTGATTAAATTGTTACTTTAATCAAAGTTAATACATTGTTGAAGTTGAATACATATGAATACATACATTCATATGTATTTTTATGTCACTCACCTGGAGACAGAAAAAAAGCACAATATTTAAAGATTTTAATATCATTTAAGACCGCTGGATTCCATCAGAACCTTTGTCAAACCTTTGACAACTTGCAGGGATCTCACACCAGAACATAGATTATGTGCAAGTTTACAAACTGATTTATATCCAGAAACATGAGAGACCTCATCCCACATCTCCAGAGCCTGGAAACATATGATCCTCTCACATCCACATGGTACACGAGCAGCTTCTGAGTAGATCGTCCTTCTGGATCTGTTCCATGATCAGTGAGTGCCCTTCTGCACCATCTGTGTGAAGCGGTTGGTGATGGTTAGGGTGGTGTCAATGAACCTCTCCACACAGTTCTGCAGACACGTCTCTGTCCGGTAGTCCAGCTTGGAGCCTGGACTATCCACACACTTGTCCCAGCACACGTCTGTGAAACTGTGCACCTGAAAAACACAGCAGACAGAAGGACAGACGGTCAAATGGACAACTCTGGCAAGACACTGAATCTGACTGAGCTCTGAGTCCAAGTGAGATTCAGGCTCAATTGCGTCATCGAGCTGAAGTTTGGAAAGTTACACAGTAAAGATTCACAGTAATATGGAAAAAAGAAAGTTGTTTTTCCTATTTATTCATATTATACGTTTATAAATGTCACATAAAAAAAGTAATGGATTAGAAACTATTTCATTTGAAAGCTAAAAATTTTGTAATAAATATTTAGTTATTAGGTTGTAAACAAAATATTAGATTTTGAGTTAAATATTTAATTTGCAAACTATTTAGTCAGCTTGTGAATTAAAAAATTGTCAGTTTAAACTAAATATTTAATTAAATCTAAAACTATATAAATATTTAACTAAACTAAACATCTGATATTAGTATTTAGCATTTAAACTAAAGGTTGTGTTAGGCTTGGAACTATGATATTTATAAATGTATTATGTAATGTACATGGTGAAAATATGACTGAATAATGAATAACACATTTTTTTCTATATGACAGACTAAATAAAACAAAAATATTGCGGATAATTTTTCACTCTGTGCAGCTTTCTAATCGATTTATGTCAGACTATATGTGGAGAATTAGATGTGTAGACAACAATGAAATGTCAACATGAGCCCTCAGCACAGCGTGGAACACATAAAGCATTATGTTTCGGTGGGATAGTGTGGTCCCCTGCATGTGGCCTGTTGGAGCCGGGAAGACACAGATCATCGTGTGGGAACAAACCTGAGCCTGGAACTGGGCCTTCTGCTGCTCTATGGCGATCATCTTCTGAAGCTCCGACGCTTCTGCCTTCTCCGAGGCGCTGAGATTATCAAAGCTGTCCATGAGCTTCCAGAGTCCACGCAGAGACAGACGGACCGGTCCAAGCGGCGTGGGAGGCGTCCTTCACACTAACCCGGCGTGAGCCATGGCGGAGGAGAGCTTCAAGAAATCCCGATGCAGCGCTGATCTATAAACAACAAGGATGGTCCTCACACCGTGATGTGTCACATCGTAGTAGTTTGGAAATCAGCGCCAGGACGGTGACGTCATGACGCCGTCATGACGCTTACCAAGATATTTGATAGTGAAAAGACGTTTATTCGACCCCTAAAAAATGTCAGTGGGAAAAGGTGAAGATATTGCTGTAAATGCGCTAGACTTGAAAAGCAGCTCCTTCCATCAGTAGTCCCATAACACGAACAACACTAATACAAAACCGTAAAAACAACAATTAAAGAATGCTGAAAGGAAAAAACAAACAATCTAAGGTGAATTACACCTGTTTTAACTTATATCAAAAGTGCAAGTATGTTTCAAAGTATAAAAGACAATATTGTCTTTGAAACAGAAGGTTTAAAAAATGCCCATGCTTCATAATTTTCCAAAAATATTAACACTGAAGAAAATGTATCTATCCATATTTTGCAAGTTTTCATTTATTGGGGAGGGGGAAAAAAATAAATAAACAAGTAAATTCCAATAAAAAAAAATAAAGAAAAGGTTGTGTTATATTTGCGACTCGGACCCATTTTATTTAGCTTGAACTACTGAAAGCAAATGCAGATCCCTGGTGTAAAAGAACAAAGTACTTTTGCACATTTGCCCGAAAGTAACCTCCTGCCAGAACTTAGAGCGAAGTGAGCCATCTCCTTAAACATTCAACAGCTTCGTACTTAACAACTCCAAAACTACATCCGGGTAACGGTGGTGACCTTGGTGAATTAGTCATCATGGCGGCCATCGTCAGATTGAGTTCTGTGTGTCGTAGGGGTGTAAAACGTGAGTACTACTCTCTGTCTTCCAGGTGTGTGGGTTTTCTGAGCGCGAGCGCTAACCTGAATACAGTAGAGCGGGAGAAGGACACGAAGAAAGGATGAACGAGGTGCTCAGGCATGTTACAGAGAAACAAAGGCCGGTAGGGTCTGTTGTCAGAAACCAAATAGAGGAATTCAGGCGCACAGATAGAAAGTGCTAACCTTTGACATTACAGCTTCAAATCCCGTCTCAGCTTTAAGGAACGGGACTTCGTGTTGTGATGTTAAAAACTGCCAGTGTGATGAAATGACTTGGATCATTTCATCACGATGCGTCTAGAAAGCCACCGTGCAAGGACCTCTCACCTTCTGGAAAAGAATGGGAGATTATTGATTTATTTTCCACCCGTGACAGTTATCGAAAGCGATAGTAGGAGCATAAAAGAATACTGTTCTGGTTCCGATTCTCCTCTGGGGACAACTGTGGAACTTATGGAGATGATGGTGAAAAGGAGAATTTTTTTACATAAAATCCAAAACATTATGGGCAACGCTGACCACCATCTTCATGAGACCGTTTTGGAAAACAGAGAATCTTTAGTCAGAGGCTTCTTCAAATTCACTGTGCTACAGACCGCTATCTTTCAGACCAACAGCCATAACTATTAACTCCTTTCAGAATTTGAATTAATATGAACTGCAACATTTAATTTACCATTAGGGTCAATACAGTATTTTTGAATTTAGCAACACAGAACAAATATGGTTCCTTAAGTTCCATTAGTTCACCTGCTTCAATAAATGACTTTAAATAAATTCTGTCGAAATCAAATGATTCATATCAATTGATATTAATAGATCACAGGATAAAACCAAACGTTATTGCTCTTCGGTACTAGTAAGTGAAATCTGATGATATGAGTTTTTTCTTCCATTTTAAATTTAGAACATTATGGAACTAAAGTATAATTACTCGTTATTGAACATTATACAACTGCTTTAAATAAGAGGCATAGACTAAAAATCTTCCAGATTGACAGGAGAACAGAACAGTATACAAATTGTTTTGCTGATGGTAAATAAAATAGTCATTGAAATGTAAATTCTCCAAATTCTTCCTTTATGCATATTAAATATTGTGTTTTTGTGAATAAGCAGTGAAAGAATAACATAAAAAGCAAAACCAATTGTTTATATCATCTGTGCAAACTTCAACAGTTTTCAAAGACAAAAAAGAAATCAAATAGTATGGGGGAATTTTACTGCCATAATTTGAGAGCACACATTTTCAGTTTGAAATGTCTTTAGTTCTCAAAAACCTCTGCTCTCTTTGCACTGTGCTTTCTCAAACCTTTCTCCTTGCGCTCAAAACATGTCTCTGCTTGGATCAAATGTTCACTTGCAAACCTCACTGCTTGCTTGCAAATCATTTTCTGCTCACACTTGGGTGAGCCTGTGTGGCTACTATCGATTGTAGCAACCGGCGCCTCCCACTGGATGTAGGGAGAAACAACAACTTTAGCTTTCTGCTTCGTGTTGCACTAAAAACATGTGCCAGTAGTGCACTACTGATCACTAACAGTCACTGATCTCAGGCCTGAGTTTGTTCACCCAACTAAACAAAATGGGTCCACAGAACCAACTGTGTTACAACTTAGTCATGACATGATATCGGTCTAAAGTAGTTTTGAATTTGAATAAAGTTAAAGGTTTCTGATGTGTGCTGATCCGTTTCAGGTTGTCTTATATGCTTTCGGTGGCTAAATTCTTTAAAAATCATGGCAGTATTCTTCACTTGATTATTGTTAATTTGTCTGTATTTTATGTCTGGATTATGTTTATACATCTGCAATAAAAAAAGGGATATTCTCTGATGCTGCAAAATCATATGTTTGCAAGAGAAAAAGGCTTCCATAATTAAAGGCATACTAATACTATTAAAACAAGATATTTTCTGGTGTGATAAAGTGAGAAAATTGTGTGGGGAAAAAATAACTTGAACATTTTCTTAGATTATAAAGTCACACATTTGGAAGACAAAAATGCTAGAAGTCTTCTTAGGTTGAAGTGGTAGATTATTTGTGCATCTCCTGGAGAAACAGCTCAGATCGACATCTTCTCTTTTAGCAGGTTTTGTTGCAAATATCCATCCATTTTCTATACTCCCTTTTCCCTAAGTGGGGTTGGGAGGTGCTGGTGCCTATCCCCAGCTAACGTTCCGGGCGAGAGGCGGGGTCACCCTGGACAGGTCGCCAGTCTGTTGCAGGGCAACACAGAGACACACAACACACACAAGACCAACAACCATGCACACACACACACTCACACCTAGGGACAATTTGGAAAGGCCTATTAATCTGACAGTCATGTTTTTGGACTGTGGGAGGAAGCCGGAGTTCCCGGAGAGAACCCACCATGCACAGGGAGAACATGCAAACTCCATGCAGAAAGACTGGGGCCGGGAATCGAACCCAGAACCTTCTTGCTGCAAGGCAACAGCTCTACCAACTGCACCACTGGGCAGCCCTGTTGCAAATATCTGACTGCATTTTCTCTGAAATCACACATTTTTTCTTATTTTTTTCTCCTACAAAATTCAGACTTTAAAATGTCAGAGAATATCCTCGTGTCAATGTTAAGTTATGCCTTTAATAAAAATGGCCTTAGATATGTGTATTTAATCTAAAAATGAATCAGTTTCTTTGGGTCTAATTCTCTGTCATAGCCATGTCAGGTGATGTTGTTTGCTGTGTTTTTGCTCAGCTTCCTTCTTTGCTGTTTTTGACCATCTTTTACACTGAACCTGCCTCTTATGGGTGGCTTTTTAAAATGCTTCTGTATAAAAATTTCTCATAATATTCCCACTATGAAAATGTTACAGAGCAGTTTTTTCTTTAAAGAAATGTAGCAGATGAATTTAGCTGAACTGTGAGGTGTATAGGTTTTAAGCATGTTCGTGTATAAATATTGTGACTTCACACAGCATATTAAAACTAACACCTCAGCTATCAGACAATGGTGGAATAATGGTCTGGTATCACTTTGTGCCATAGGACTGGTTCTTTAATCCAAGCTGGTTTGGCAGCTGGAGCCTCTAAGAACAGTGCCCTCTTCTGGCCTCTTGAATCCACAGAAACCTGATTGCTGTGGACAAGATATGAAAACATTAGATATTTAATGAAAACTGAAGCGTTGTCATCGTACTGTGATCGTATTGTGGCTGATTCAGAACAAAGATGGGTTTGTGCAGATAAAGGCATAATGAAGAAGGTTTCTGTTAGACAAATTCATCAGATTAAGAGAGCAGCTGCTAAAATGCCTTTGCAAAGCAACAAACAGTTATTTGAAGCTGCTGGTGCCTCTGGAACCTTAAGGTGGAGGATCCTCCAGAGGCTTGTTGTGCATGAACCTGCAATTCGGCCCTAACCAGGATCACAAGCAGAAACGGTCACAGGTTCACTGATAACTGCTGTGCAACCCTGGATGGTCCACATGGATGGAGTAGTGGATTGGCGGTGGATGGCAACTACGTCCCAACATTGCTGTGTAAAATAAATAAACTGACCAAAGCAAAAAGTTGAATACCTTGCTTATCAAATATGTAAAAATATACTGTAACAGACCTTCTTTCAAATGGTTCAAAAAGTACAGTTAGTAATTCTACATAGAATGTAAAATAAATAATCAAGCATCAAATTAGACTGAATAGACCTGCCCTATGGCATATTGTCATAAGGGCAGACATGCCATACCAGGTCTAGCATATTTTACAATGTCAGAACTCATATAGATATTAATATTGTAATATTGGATTGGTGCATCTCTAATGCTATACATATGATGTTCTAGTTAATCTTAAACTCCCTGAGAACCAAGTTGTTTCTGATGGCAGGAGAAAAAAGCACTAGCACTAAAGGAAGAAGCATTTTGCAAACCTTTACTGTTTTGCGTTATATGTGTAGAACTGGTGTCCCATTAAAAGTGTCTCCTCTGTTTTCCTTCCTCAGCTCTGTTTTACCAAAGCGTCCTGCTGGCTAGGCCAGCTGTCGTCCTTCACAAAGAGCAGCAGCCCCACCCGCTGACTGCAAGGATCCATTCGTCATCTCCTCTCTACGGTCAGTGGTGGACAGCCAACTCTACAGTGGTACAGACTTGGAACAGGTGTACAGTACATACAGAGCAACCTCTAAGATTTGAATCAGGGACAGTCACCATCAAGCTCAGACAGCATGATAGTGACTGCTAAAACGGTTCAAATCCTGAGTGGTGCGCTAAGATTTGAGGAAATGCAGAGGGTTGATGCTTTGCTGCATCAGTAGAAGAAGTAGTTTTATTTATATTGCACTTTTTCAGCAAAAAGGCAGTTCAAAGTGCATTTATTTTGTTTACAAGACAAAAACAGTACCACAAGCACAATAAAAGAAAAATAAGCACAGCAAAAGAAAAACTACACTTTCAAATGTTCCAGTTGTTCGGGGTTGCTAAGTAAACTTGAAAAATAAGGCCTGAGTGGTTGTAAGGTTGATATAACAATAAGTCTAATTTATTTTGGTGCTAAAGCACACCACAATTTATAAACTAATATTCTTTTCTAAGTTTGTTCTAGATTAGTAGTATTTTACTAATCCAACATTTAGGATAAAGCTAAATATTGGTTTTCCATGTTTGATTCTTATCCTCAGTTGCTAAATACTCTACAACAGGAGTTTCTCTAGGTCTTTCTCTCATACTAGTCAGAAATGTTCAAGTGATAATAAGGACAAGTACTCCACAATTTATAAACCAGCAGGAGTTTCTCTTGGTATTCCTCATTTATTAGTCCATTAAGCCTGGACATGTTCTTCAGGTGATGCTAAGAACAAAATAAACAGGCAGACAGGGTGATGAAATGACAACATCAGGAAGGGTAGGGAGAACCCCAGCACATACAGCAACATTCAGACACGTGGCCAGCAAAAGGCAGTGAAATCAGTGCGTGTGTAGCTGAAGTCTTGATATGTGTGTGGAGTAAGTCTGTGAACACCGTGCAGCCAGCTCTCCCAGGCAACAGCCTCTGATATGGTGGTCTTATCTAAGAGCAAGTCCTTGGGAGAACTCTGCTCCATGTCTTCAGGAAGGTGGGAAAGAGCCTCTTGTCTACATATCATCCAGCCTGATTTGAGATAGCTAGCCAACTAAGGTCTGCACAGGGAAGCCAGTTCAGATAGACAGTATTCTTTAGATCAGACAGACTTTTTAAATTTTCATCTCCCCTAAAGTCTCACCAGTACATCTCTGATGATTCCAATCATCCAAATTATTGTAGCCGTTCCCGCCAGACCAAACTAGCACCTTCTCCAAGATCGATTCCATCCCGCTGGTGTTAGTCTGAGTGTTTGCTAGTCAGCCCAATCCATCACACTGATCGGGCGTCTTGACAAGGGTCGAAACCATTGCTGAAGTATTCCGAATTTGTTAATATGCCAGGTATCCGCCAACTTCAAGCAACATAAATCCTGCTGTTATGAATCCAACTAAATACAGACCCTCCAGGTCTTCCAGGTATAAAATGGACAGACAACAAATTTTTGTAAACATCCAGGGGTCCTAAATGTATGCCGTTGGGTGTGTCCCTGCAGGACAAGCTGGCTATCATTTATCCAGTCTTCTTGTTGCAAAAATTTGACCAATTGCATTGAGAGACTAGTTGACCAGTTCTATAATTTGTAGATTTGGAGGATGTGCAAAGAGAGGCTCCAAAAACCAGCACAGAGACAGAGCAAACAGCGCAAAGATGGGTAGGGAGTGTTAAATTAAAATTAGTTCTGACCACTCCCTGATGTTCCTCATCTCATAAGCATCAAAATTGACCAGGGTGCCTAAACTTTTATGAGGGTGAAAATACTCTTTTTTTAATACTCATCATTTTGCTAAGTTTTAACATAGGAAGCTTTCCCCTTAAGGATGCACATAGTTTCTTAAAGCTTAGTGAAGCTCATACATATATTTATACCCAAATAGATTTCTTTTAATGTTATATTAGAGAAACAACTAAATCAAGGTATTGGTGTTTTTGTTTGAAGCCTGATGCGTGCTTGTTCAACAGTTACCATGTGTGTAAGAAACAAAGTAAGTTGTTAGCAGAAACTCATAAGAAAAGTGTCTGTATGTGCAAAGGTTTGAACAGGAAGATGCTTAGCAGATGTGTCTCGCTTCAAGGCCTAAAACAGGATAGTTCTTAGACTTACATGTCTTAAGTTAAAGGTTGAAGTTTTAACACCTATGGATAAATAATACATACATCAGCTAGAATATTTGCATATCGGCCGGCTTTGGTCAAACACCTTTTCATGTTGAACTTATTTTGAACTCACACCTATTTTTTTTTAACTTTGTCAGACAGTTCTCGGAAAGTTGATGTTTTGCAAAAAGTCCACACCTGCATGCGTGGTACGGAAAGAGTTGTATAAAGAGAGGATGTTTCCTTATCCAACTTAGAGTTGACTGTGACAAGCTGACTTAGATGCTGTCAAGCGCTCTCCATCTGCAGATGTTAAATAAAGTGTTTGTTCCTTGAAGCTTTGACTCTCAGCAGCCTTAATCTGGAGAACGATTTAAAGTTTTCTCCAACTGGAGGCAGCAGAGGAAAAAAAAGCATCCGCCTTCACAGAAAGCTGAAGGACTTAGGTGCCCATCTGGTTGTTTGGTTGACAACACATTTGTGTTTACGCTGCAGGAAGAACCTTGTTTTATTTTTATTTCTTAATTTCTGTTTAATCTTGAAGCTAGAATACTGAAACCTGCCTGTGGTGAACAGCAGATGTTGTTCTGGGTCACTTCATGCTCTCTTTCCTGTAGTTTAGTTTCAGCAGTAGGGCTGTGAATTACAATGTTAGCTGCACATAACTGATCATATATTCCAAGTGTCATGAATTCACACTTGTATAGAAACCCTAATATTGAGTACAATATTACGGTTGCATTCAATACCTAATATTGCACACTATTCATGATGTTCTTGCTGATGGTATCAGCTTAAGTTTCCAGAGAAACGGGTCATGCTAATTTCCACCAGATGGACTTTTAGAGCATGTTCTATTCCTTGCCCACCAGCGAGCCTCAAGACATGAAGTGAATGGTTGTGATGTTGAGCCGAGTCGGCCGTTCATAATTGATCACCATTCCAGTTACTGCTGCTCTCCAACGTGACCTAGCAACAGTCTGGACAGGACTGATTGAAAATCAAACATGGGAACAGAATCTGACTGAAAATGAGTGGCTGTGTGATTTTATGCTGAGCTTCAGTGAAGTTCTGAAGTTGGATAACACATGTGCTGCCTTGCTCTGCAGCGGGCGCCGACTCCAAAGCTGCATCTCTTCACTGGACAGCAGAGCGAGTGCTGAGCATCGCCCTGCTTGCCTTGGGTCCTGTGGCGTACTTCAGCCCGGGGCCAGTCATCGATTACTCCCTGGCTGCTGCGCTCACCCTGCATGGACACTGGTAAGATTAGCCCTTACCCAGGATTACTCTAAATGCCGTAATATGGGATATTTACGGGACAATAATAATACGAAAGCATAGCGGGGGATAAAGTACAGTAGTTTCCTGCTAAAACAGAGACTTGGAAGGTATGCCTACAAAGCATCATCCAACAGAATGTACTATTTATCAGTTTGGTAAAAGTCTTTTAAAAGTTATTGATAGGGTTGCACCAATATGAAAATTTGAGCCAATATTAATATCAGATGTTAATAGTGCTGTCATAGCCATTAACTAATATTTAGTTAGAAATACACAATGTTAAAAATATTGAACACATCATGATTTTTCAAGGTAAACATTTTTCTAAAGGTGTTATTGACAGGACATTTTCACCAAATATTGGTTACAACTCAAGTAACCCACACACAGGACGAAACCAACAAATAAGTTTAAAATAATGTGAAATAACAGAGGGAAACTGAATTGAACACGCTTAATGATACTTATTTAATACTTTGTTCCAAAACCTTTGTTGGTAATGACATCAAAGGCAATATCAAAGGAGAGTATGTAGGAAATGGCAATGGAGAAATCGCACACTGCAAAAACACAACATTTTAAGTATTTTCTATAGTTTTTAGTACAAATATCTTAGGACACTTGAAATAAGACAAACTAACTTACAGGTAACTTTTCAGCAAGAAGTAGGAGCTTGTTTTAAGCCACTAATTTCTTAATTTTGATGGAAAAAATTCAAATTCTATTGGCAGATTATTTCACTTGTAACAAGATATTTTCCCTGTTACAAGTGAAATAATCTGCCAATGGAGCTGCTACTTTTTCCTCAAGATTAGGAATGTACTGACTTGAAACAAGCTCCTATAACTTGCTGAAAAATTACTTGTTAGTTTTGTCTTATTTCACGTGTTCTACAATATTTGCACTAGAAACTAGACCAAAATTACTTTGTAATATTTTGTGTTTTTGCAGAGAAGAGGTCAAGAAGAGCTAACACTTCCACCAAACGGAGGAAGTGTTAGCTGAAGCTTAGTGTTTGTGCTGCTGCTGCCACCTTTGGCTTAATAAATGGAACAATGAATGATCCGTACTTCTGGTTGAACTGTGTAATCCGGAAAGTAGTTCTGTAAGTAGCTCTGGTTCTGGTCTGGTCTTCAGTCCAGTGGCAGGTCTATGGTCTCACGTTCAGTACCGGTGTCAGTAACAGTAGCCGCGTTATCATTTGAAGGAGCTTCTAGAGCTGCCGGCCCCAGAATCTTTCACTCTAGATGGCAGTGGGGTTTAGCCGCTTTGTGGATAAAAACTTTCAGCACACCACTTAGTTTTAGCTTGGGAATGTAATTATCACCTGTCAGATAACATTCTGGAGAGAAATGTTGAGAGCACAAGTTTTCTTCAGCTCTTTTCTGTTGTGCTCTTCTTTTTTTATTCATGAGGAAAGTGATGAAGACTCGCCTCTTTTTTTTGTTTGTTTGTTTTTTATTACAGCCAACTGGACAAAGTGTGACTTTATCTAAATTCACACCAGTCAAACGCAATATGATAAACAACAGCTCAGGTAAAGTTAGCCTTCTTGTGTTTACTCTATAGATTTTAGTAAAGAACGGAACAAATTGCTTCTACAGGACGATCGGTTAGGAAATCGCAGCGACAATGTTAGAACGTTTAACGTTAAGATTGTCATAAATCATGTTGTGTGAACTGGGCTCAAAGGAGGAGTGAACTATTGCATCAAGTAGATGATATGCCATCTTCTCTATTTAAATCTAATAATTATTGGAGGGCAATATATTATATAGACTTCATAAACTGCACTCTTTGGTTAATGTAGTTTTTATTTCCACTTTGGTTTTATGTTTAGTTTTTATTCAAGTGCATCTTTTTGTTAACAGACTGAGAGTTCATTTTATTTTTGTTTTTGGTTCTTTGTTTACCTGTTCCAGCATTAAATGTCCTTTTGAAAATAACGTGGATCTATTTTTGGTAGGATATGGCTGCATTATTATGTCATTTCCATTAAATCAGTGTAAAATGGTCTTCCGACAATATTATCGTTTAAAGCAATAATTTTTTGAGACAATTAATCGCTCAGCAAAATTTGTTATTGTGACAGGCCTGTGTTGGTTTCAGGTTTTGAAAATGGGCCGACAGTTCTAAGATGGTGTAGTGTGATCTGGGCATTACGCTAAAGAAAAGAGGAATGGAGGGTCAGTGGAGAGTTGAGGAGTTGAGCTTTCTCATCCAGTGTCATGGAAAAATGATAATGCTGATAAATTAAACTAACTCAATAGCTTTTATTTCAGTCGTCCGATTAATTGATTTGTCGTTTATCACGACAGGCCTATATGTGACCACTTAATGCTGTGCATTCAAAGAATGACCGTTTGCAGTTCTTTATAATCCATAAAGTATTTTGAAAATCTGTTGTCCATAATAATTTGGAACAGTGCATTTTGATTTTTTGATTTTTGAAAATAAATACTGCTCTCTTTGTAAAATGTGATTTATACTTTAATAGTTCATGACTCGGAAATTAGACTGACCATCATTTGCATTGATATCAGTCTATGCAGATAAATTTTCTCAGATTAAGGAAAATGTGAGAAAATATAATTTGCATAATAATTTGGAACACGGTGTAATGACTCCCTGAAAAGAAACACAGGTTCAGTAGTGCAAGTGAGATGTTTTGCAATGCATATGTCAAAACATTTCAGGCACTCATGAGACATTTGATGCCCCGTTTACGTGTCGTTTGTGCAGCTCCATGAACAATCTTATTGTAATGTTTTCACATCCCTCTGTCAGTGGGCTAAGATACCCCCTGTGGAAACATTGGTATGCAAGTCTTTTATAAGATTTTATTTATACTTTTATTTTTGTGTTGTGTATCATGTCTTTGTGGACCATGAGTCTTACGAAATCAAGCAATCAACTCATCTCTCTTAGTTTCAGTGATAAGAACTATCAGCTGCTGTTGGTAGTCCAGCAACACATCAGAAGCTTCAGTTTGTTCATTCAAAGGTTGCATGAGATTGCTGACTGGTCTTCCAGTGGCTGCTTGTGTCTGACCTCAGCTGGTCTTTGCGTTGCAGGGGCCTGGGTCAGGTGTTAACGGACTATGTCCACGGGGACACAAAGGTCAAGCTCGCCAGTGCAGGCCTTTTCGTCCTGTCCACAGTCACCTTCGCTGGCCTCTGCTACTTCAACTACAATGATGTGGGCATCTGCAATGCCATCGCTCTGCTCTGGAGCAAATGAAAGAGATGTTGAACTGGCAAGCTCATGGGGAACCAGCGCTTTGGGATAAATCTTGTCCTGAACAAAAAAAATAATAATAATTATTCAGCATGTTCCTTATGAGTTCTTCTGTCGTTTTGCATTTACTGAATGTAATGTGTTTGTCTAATGGATTCCATTGAATTTAGCTGCAAGCTTTTATTTTGGAGATTCAAGGATTTCCATCCAGACAGCCAAATTTATGATCAAGTCTTACAGAATATAGAAGTTTAACATCTTATGTCATGTTTTTTTTTTATGTCAGCCACACTCTGACACAGCAGGCTACGCTGCAGTTCTAACTCAGTTTTGGAGGTTTTTCACAAGCCACATAAAGTTATTTTATGATTCATTCAGAATTGTCTGTTTCCCTTTATAGCACTCCTAGAAATTGAAGGCTGCATCCTGAATTTAGGATGAAATTTTTTTGAAGCTATGCAGCAATGTGTAGCTGGATATGAAGTTGCAAAATTAACTTCTGCTGATTATACTGTACCCCTGTACAATAAATAAAACAATTGGAAAGCTTGGATAATATTTTTTCTCTGTCTGTGTGTTCACTTCCTTCATGCAGCCTAGATTCCACGGTTTCAGGGGAGAGTCAAGAAAACGGAGCTTTGCCGTCTCTGTGTACACAACACTTATGCAATAAAACTACTGGTACACATCTGGTTAGGGGCTGATTTTTTTATTTGGAAAAATAGTTTTAAAAAAATGTGCATAATTCATAACAGAAGGAAAATGCATTTACATTAAGTGGTTAAAGGACAAGTGAGGACAAATACTTCTGTATAAAACTGGGAATGACTTCTGGAAAAGACCTTCATTTAAACTAAATATGACTGATGGCAAGCCAAAATTGTGCAATAATTTCAGTGTATATTACTGATGACAGAAATGATCAACAAAACAAGATGTCTACTGTGACGTGCCCTGTCACGTGATGTGAATGAGTGCCCGTTTTAATGGCTGTTTTTTCCTTGCAGTTGATTGGCTGGAAGGGGTTTAAAAGGACCAGGCCCCACCCACCAGGGAGGGGAAGGTTCGGATGAGCGCCTTTGTGTTCGTGGAACTCCGAGCCTCGCTCCCGCTCCTTTTATTGATGCCACCCTTTTGCTGTTGGCCACCTGTTTGTGTTTTCTGGTCGGGGGATCGCAGGCTAAGCTGACTTTTCCGGTTTTTGTTTGTAGGGCTTGTGATCCTGTGAGGCAGGGTGAGGGGAGGGGTCCCAATCCGACGGCCAACTGCTGGCTGGTTCGTGAGCGCTCCCACACTTTTGTTTATTTTTGCCTCGATCCCCTGTACCACGGTGTCCAGACTTGGATTGAATAAAACATCTGTCATCCGTAACTTGGTCTGGACTCCTTATGTTGTGTGTCCTGTGCGGACCGTAACAGCTGGCATAAATTAGGTTTAGTGGAGTGAGTCAGAATCTGTATGTTGCTGTCATAAAAACAAAAATGACTCTCAAAGATCCTACTGTCAGTGTGAGTCAGACTCCAATTTATAACTTCAGATTTTTCCACAATTGCCAAACAAAAGGAAAAGTTGGAGGGAGGAAGCATCAAACACAAATCCACCTGATGGCCACTTTATTAGGCAAACCATTTAGCTGATTTGCTGTTTGTGATAGACTGAGCTTCAACAGCAATACAAGAGGTGTAAGTAACCCAATGTGAATGGTTTTGACCACAGCTGATGGACTTGAAAGAATATTTCAGAACATGCTGACATTATCACACAGAAGCACCTCTCAGGTTTACAAAATATGAAAAGAGAAAGTTGATGTTAGAGAAGAGCAATCAATCCATCAATCAAATTGTATTTGTATAGCACATTTCAGCAGCAAGGCATTTCAAAGTGCTTTACACCATAACAAACACAAAGTCATGCAACACAGAATCAACAATCAAAATATTACATTAAGTCAAGTGCCATCATTAAAGTTGTTGACAAGAAGGAGCTCTTCATTCCAGTAATAAACATGAAGCAAGAATACAGATTTTAATTGAGCCAAAATGAGAAATGGTTTGATGTTATCCTTGTTCATGTGTGGATTCTCTCTGTGCACTCCCGCAGTCCAAAAACATAATTCAGGTTAATTGATCTCTTTAAATTCTCTATGTTACCCTGTGATAGATTGGCGACCTGTCCAGGGTGACCTGTTGGCCGCTGGAGAAAGGGATTGGTAAACCCTGCAACTTGATGGATGGATGGAGAAATAGAATGCAGGTGAATGTATTCTATGTTTCTGTGACATGTTTTAAAAATGTGCTATCCTATTGTATGTAACCTGTCACAGAGCCACCAATAAAGCCTAGCGAGCCACATGTGACCCAGGAGTTTCCCTGAGCTGGAAGCTTTGTTTCACTAATTTGATCTTTTACAATCCTTCCAGGTATTGCAGCTGAGAAACATTCCAACAGCATGATGCTGCCATCACTATGCTTCACTTCACCATGGGGATGGTGTGTTTGTGGTGATGTACAGTGTTTGCCTGACCAAAGACCTTTCTTCTTTGTCTTCTTCTTCACCACTCCATCAGTTTGTTTGCTAGACTCTAGTCCAGCCTTGATGTGAGTTTCTGTCAGCAGTTTCTCATTGCATCTCCCCCATAAAGCTCTGACTGGTCAAGAACCAACAGTTGTCTGCAGATTCTCTCCTAAAGCTTGGAACTCCTTCAGCGACATCATGATAACCTGGTGCTCTCAAGGTCTCTAACTTCTGAGGACAATCTGACCATATTCAGATTCACACATGGATCTTATTCCTTCCCTTTCCTGAGAGAACTCCAGGAGATGTTCAGTGTTTTAGGGATTTTTTTGACTCCATCCCCTGACTGACACTTTTCAATAACCTTTTCTCTGACTTGCTTGGAGTGTCCTTTATTCTTTGTGCTGTAATGGTAGCCATGAATACTGATGAATCAGTGAAGGGACCTTCCAGACACAATCACTGGAGATACTTGCGGCACTTAGCTGATCTCCCTTCCATTAACTGTGAGACCATTAGCACCAATTAGCTGGACTTTTGTGGAATTACATCGTTCACTAGCGTAGTCACTTATTTCATACTAAATATTTTTTGTAGAAATCAGTTTTCACTTTGACTTAAAAGGTATTTTGACCTGTTTTGGCAAAACAAATGTTGAGCACAGTTGATTTGTAAAAACAACAAACAAGGGGTGAGTATTTTCTATCGACACCTTCGGGTTTGACAACATTCTCTCAATTTTCACAATAATCAGAGAAAGTACACTAAACAGAAATATAAATGCCCCATGTCAAATCTAAGAGTTGATGAACATTTGGGCTGCACAATATATGGAGAAACTCTAAATTTATTTTCAGTACTGACTGATCTTCATATCAGCATTGATAACATGGTGGTACGGCCATTTGTAGCGGATTGACAGTCCTTTGAGGCATGATAGGGGTCAGGTTGAGGAATTTGATTTTGACCAAGGTGGCTTCTCATAGGCGGTTACAGACAGCCTGAGGTGTGGAGCGTCTTTTGTGCAGACCAACAGTCTCATCAGCTGTGTGTGTCGCTGGTCTGAGCCGATCCTCAGATGGATGAGCGGGATGCTGCGACCGTGTGCTGGAGTGGTCACACATGGCCAACGAGGATGAGGTCGACTTGCAGTAGTGCCAGTCTATTGGAAATAAACTCTTAAAGGGCCAATGGTCCGATTATGGACATTGAGCCGTCCAGCTACTGCTCTGATGGACATCCCTGGACAGATAGACGGATGGATGGCAGTTCTGAAAGGAACAGGGCTCTAGCCTAGAACAACGCTTACCTATTTGTACTTATGTGTTCATTTCAAACAGTTTTTTGATAACAAGTAAGCAGTCGGACAAGAGAAAACATAAGCATTCAAAACCAAGAACCAAAAATAGTGAACACTTATTTAATCCTGCCCTTCATCTCAAACTTATTATATCACTTATTGACTCGGTAATTATCAGAAATGAGTAATTTAAAACATGGTATTCATATTTCTATTCAATTTACTGTTAAAGAACCAATACATTGATTATAGTATATAAAAACAAAATTATTAAAAATGACTCATAACAGAACAAGTATATTTACGTACCCGTAATAATAATGACAGCTATAAATAACCGGGCATTCAGCATCAGAATATTTACCAACTTCTTTCCTATGTATACGAAATAGTATACATACATAAACTTAGTTATATAAGAAAGGCATTATTTCTATGATCAGAAATAATTACTGTTCATAGCAATGACAACAAAATAATAATCTACGAATAATGTTAATAGTAGCAGAACGAAGAAAGAAACTCACTATCCATTTAATAAAGTGGCTAGTGAATGTTGTATTTTCTCAATAGAAATGATTATGAACTGCATTTATTGACATCAAAAGTCACAAACTCATCGACTTCATCCATGGATCCATGACGCAGAATTAGTTTATGCAAGAAAGGCGTGTCCTCCAAAGGCTCGAATGCCAGGAAGTAACCTGGGTACATGGTGGACTCAAACTTGTATTTGCCCGTGGAGATAAGTTTCCACCGGAACACAGCCTTGTGTTCCCCTGCTTTAATCATCTTCAGGACGTCAGGATCCTAGCAGTGACAGGAGTGGGGAAACTGGTTAGGTTTCATTTTGTTATGCTGCTGAGCCATAACAAAATTGGCACATTAGCCAAAAGCTGCTGCACATAAAAGCTGCACCTTTTATGTGGATGAAAATGTGCAGCTTTTCACCCACATAAGCTGCAATTCTGCAAATTGTCCCATTTCACACATAAGAAAGGCCTGACTGACGGAACCACTGACAACACAGAGTGCTCACCATGGGCTCTGGGCACACTTCCCTGTGATCTTTGCAGGATATCATCATTTTCTCATCATCAGCACAGATGTAGAGCATGACTGGTTGATACGGGTTAAGTAACGAGTCCTGATAAATCTGGATTTCAAATTTACAATCTGAAAGAAAAAAAACAAAACACAAAAACAAGAATAACCAAGATGTTTTCTAAGTGACCTGCACTGCAGAAGTGTTCAGACATATTCCCCCCAAAAATAAATAATAAAATCATAATAATAATAATTTTATGTTGAATTCCAGTAAAACTAAAGAAATGACCTTTGATCATAGTGAATTGAGACCAAACAATCATGTGATCTTTAAGAAATAATAAAGACTTATTGAGATACCTTGTGATCATGTTGACTATATGTTGTGCATTTTCTGCAGAGCTTTTATGCTGCTGTTCTTAGCAGTATTATTAGACATGACATGGGTGGATTGCTTTCTGTGGGGTCTGAAAATAGACTTGCCAATATAGTGAAAACCTCAATGGAAATAATTAGGTTGAGTTTTCAGCCTTTGCCCTTCCAGATTCTGTAATGAAACAGAATCCATCTCATGTTCTGTTTGAAGATTATGAATTATCACCTTCATTAGAACAACACAGTTCATTGAAAAATCAACTTGGTTTTTTTAAAAGTCCTTTCTCCCAAATTCCATTTCGCTTCTTAATGCAACTCGTTTACTTTTTTTAGTTTTCTTATTTTTCTTATATAGTATCCATTTAATTTCTCTCATAAAATTGTAATTGTTTAACAACTTGTTTATATTACAACATCAAGTGCTGTCAGGACGTGCAATAGTTGTGATCTTGGCATAGTTATAGTTATATTGTCCTTCATTTCTGATGCCATGTTTTAATACGTCCGTCTCATTTATTGAAATTTTTCTGTACTGTGACATTTCTTGTCTTATTGTAACGTGTTTCAATGTCCTGCAGTTGCTCCACTTTTTTTCCACTTACAGATATCTGAGGTTTAGCATCAACCGATGCAAATCTGATACATAAAAAAAGTGCAGAACTGACTTAAAACATCTCTTTTTTTTAAATGCAGACATAAATACATAATTAATAAGCTGACAAAAGCAATAGGTTGACTACCTTGGTCAAACATGTAACCTTAAACTGTAACAAATCTTTCAAATTGTTCAGAAAGTGCAGTTAGGAATTCTAAATACACTGTAAAATAAATCAAGCATAACGTCATACAGAGCACAAAGCATAGAACCAGTTTTAAAGTCCCTACATCGACTCCCTGTAGCTCAAAGCATAGACTTTGAAATAGGATCATTTAGTTTCTAAATCACTGAACGGCTCAGAACCACAATTGTTATTAAAGATCTGCTGTTGTATCAACCTTCCAGACCCCTCAGAACCAGGTCTTCTGGTTCTGCTCTGCATCCCCCGAACCAGAACCAAATGAGGAGAAGCAGCATTCAGCTTCTATACACCATGAATCTGGAACAAACTTCCAGAAATGAGTCAAGTTTAAAAGCCTGGGCTCGGGTTGTGCAGCTCAATGTGAACCACTAGCGGTCCCGGCTCTTAGTCAGTGAGGATGATACATCTTTGTGAACATAGAATTACGTGTGATGTACGTGTTTATATCTCAACATGCTTTGCACTTTTACAAAGTAAAGTTGCCAGCGCTTTAAAATCTTACATTTAAATACTAAACAATTTAAAATATTTTAATGTATGCATGCTGAACCCATTAAATCAAATTTAACAGCATTGATATTCTCAGTAAAGGTTACATTTCTCTGTTTCTCTATAAGCAGCTGCTGGCTTAAATTGGATTTATCAGAAGTACAAAGAATTGATATTTATTTTAATTTGGGGTTTTTTTTGTTGTTTTTAAGACTCTATAGTTGTGGGTTTAAATAGCATTTCACTGACAACGTCTTCCCATAACATATAATTACCCAGCTATATTTTGACATTTGCTGTCAATTTAACATCTTTTAACACAAAAACATGGTGGAGCGCCTCGAGCTTAGCGAGTTTTCTGGGGTAAACCCTGCAGTCAATGGACAATTTACCTGTGCAAGAAGATAACCAAGACAGTATGTTATTACAATATCTTAGCACATTTCTGTACCTTAAAGAAAGGTTTAAACTAATTTATAGTACCGTATCAAATGTTTTTGTTAATCCTATCTGGTATGTCTGCATTATTTACAGGTATTTCTTTGGACCTTAAAGCATTTAATTCCACAGCTTTTAGATCAGGCAGTTTTGCTCCGTCGGAACTTTTTAAGTAATTGTGTCTAAATCGAAGCTACTTAAACATATTATTCCCTCCTGTCTAAATTAGGCCAATATTTAACTAATGTTAGGTTATCTAAGAGGTTGAAGCCATAATAAATTAGCTCAGTCTATTTCAGCTCATCTTTTTATTAAAAATAGTATGTTGGAAATTATTTATAGACTTCTCAATGACCAAAAGAAAAACCTATATTAGTATTATGGTTGTTGTCAGCTGCTGATCAACTTCAGCATGTTTCCACTGGTGTGATTTACCAGTCTGTGAAGTTGGACCCCCTAATCCTGGGGTCTTCAACCTGCAGCTCTGGAGCCTCATGTGGTTCTTCAGACCCTTCACCAAGTTTAATCAAAATTGCTAAAGAACTGTGTAAAGTTAAATATACAATTATAGTGTTAACGGCTTTTCCAAGGTGTTTTCATGCTATTTATGTGGAACATTTTCACAAAGTATGACACTAAAGTAAGAAAAGAAAATTATTTTTAACAAACAAAATCCATCCTTTTTTATGTCTGGTACAAAATGAAAGGCTTTATTGAAGAGAATGTATTAAAGTTGTGGCATTATGTATTTTTCAGGAACGTTGTGCCATTTTACAGCACAATCAAATAATTATGTTACCTTAAGTAAGCTCTATACATGTAATACAAGTTAAAAGAAATGTGACTTTGGAGGTTGACACCTTGAAATTGGGCCTTTTTGCTTTTTCTGACATCCCACCTTTGGCACATCCACCTCTGACTGACTCAGCAAAACAGGATGAAAGTTTTACAGTAACCAAGTCAAAGTCTGGATTAAATCTGAGGTACTGTCTGACTTTCACAAGGCCATTCAAGCTCAAAAATACTCCAGTATGGCTCAATGAAAGCAATTCTGTAAATATCTCACTGCCAAAAGCAGAGGAGTTGTGCCGTCTCTTACCAGGCTGTCCTCGATCGTGGACTGTCCTGTCCTCAAATTCAAATTTTCCCGAAGTTTTCAAAACAAGAAACTTTTGGTCCTTGCTTTGGATCCAACTCGATATAGGAGGCTCACATCTCCTGAAAGCATCTGAACAAAGATCTGCATTTCATACAAAACAAGTTACAGCTGTTGTTACTGCATCTTTACCACATAGAGGTCAATAAATATGATATATAAACTAATATATAAGATACCGGTTTGATGTGGAGCAGAACTGGTCTCTGTGCACAGGTATTGAAAAACATAATTAAAGTGCTGTTTAGTATCTAACAGCATCAGAACCAAATAGATTTACAGATTTGAAAAGTATGTAGTCACCTACCTTCAAAGAAAAAAGAATTGTTACATGTTTGGACGAACTTCAGATGAGAGTTTTCACAGGTAGCCATTAGTAGATGCCTACAAAAGAAAAACATAAACTGCAATATGTTTCTAAAAGGTACCACTGAATGTGATCTGAGCCATGTCTAACAAACAAGTGCAAACAATCTGCATTATTGTCCTATGATTTAAAATCCTTTACATGAGGTGCTAGAAAAGGTTGAGACTAGCAATCTCAAACTATAAGGAGCACTATACTCCCAAACCTGCTGCTCACTCTTCCCTCAGACATGTGAAAGACTAATTTGACTGTTTTGAAATATACCGAGTCATGAGGTATAAATGGGGTTGAGACTAATACAGCGCCACTCATCACTCTTATCAGGATATAGCCATTAAAAGCCATCGGTGGTAAAAAAAAAAAGCAGACTGCATGGTCGTTATGCCCACAAACTGTAAAACATTTGAAGGTGGTTTAACTTGAAAATGAAAGCCCACATGCTGCCTTGAAAATGCTATTTAAATCGACAAGAAATTTCTTCTTGTTTTATAAATAAATTAAAGTTCATAAAGTTGATATAACAAGAGTCAAGTTGTCTAAACATTGTTTTTTAAGTTCATCCATCCATCGTCTTCTGCTTCTCCGGGGTCGGTTTACGAGGGTTGTTGGACTGGATTTCATTTCAATGTCATTTGTTAATGCTAGCGTCTTATTTTCAACAGCGGAGCTATGCAGATTGAAAAAGATTGTCATTTTGGAGAAAATCTCATCAACATCAATATTTACACTAAACAAGAGACAAAAATCTATAGCATGTTTGAAAAGCCTCTCAGACTCTGAGCTCAAAGCAAGATGCCAGAGAGCACCAAACTATTTTTTAACATTAGACAATAATTTCATATAATTGTTGGTAGGAGCCATGTGTTAGATACTTAATGAAATATATGCGTCCTATTTGATGTGTATTGTGATGTATACTTGCAAACAAACGAGGTAATTAGTCCAATTTTGTCATTTATAAAACGTTCAGAAATTACAGCCACAGCAATAGTAAATAAAGGTAAAATAACCTGAACAGGTGATCAACTCCAAACCACTACTACCTTTTTACTGTCTTTGCCGTTTAAGCGCGCCCGTTGCCGTGGCAACCACCTGAGCTCAGCAAGCCGAGCATAGATTACGTTAGAACATAACATTCAGTCCATTACGATATTAGGTTTTCAGCCTTGATATTTATTTTGCGATTATTAATAAGCGCTCCCCGAAGACAGCAGTGGTTGGTGAGCTGATTTCACTCCTGCTCTGCTAGTCAGAGCAGGAGTTTATTTTGGTGATGGAAATAAACAAGGCGTTATTGTTGAAACAATAATTAGCGACATTATTTTTGTTGGGTCATTAATTTTGTTAATTTTTTTATTCTTAAATAAAGTTACAAACGTTTTAGATCTCAGTGAATATTCTGATAAGTGCGTCAGAACATGATGCGCTGGTTTCAGTTCCGTTTGTCACCGACTGCGGAGATCGACTCAAAACCTTCCGCTAACGACCCCTGAGTGAAGTCTATTTACTATGTACTCCAGTTAATGATTACTAAATTAGTTTAAGATTATTTCAATAATTCATTCGTACAATAAGTTGTTTCATATTTAACCTTCAGTTTTCCAGCTACTTCAACCCTGGCATGCTTTTTAAAGTGAATAACTGTCTGAACATTCAACACCTCCAAAAAACCCCCACAAATAACCCAAACTAATGTAGCAGAGATACACTAATATCCTTTAGCAATGAGTGATATTTTTTTTTGCACATATAGCATAAAATAAATGGTTTACAGAAAATTAGCAAAATCTGGGCTGATTGCTGAACTGGAGCAAAGCCGCTTGAACCAAAGCAACTTTACTGTTACAATAACAGAAGTCCATATTAAGCAGTTCTTCCTTTGCAACTACGTCACCACGTTTCTACGTCAGCTACGTGAATAAAAACAGTATGGGCTTGTTGTTTAACCTGTTACAGCCACACCCGTATTGGGTTCTATCAACAGGCAAAAAGCTGAATGGGGAAAGTAAATCCTCCATTCATACTATACCTTTAAAATGTCCCCTCCGTGGCAGTAAAGTTATTCTGGTGCAATTCAGCTCTGACAATAAATCAAAAACTGCAACTCTCCGCCTTTTAGACGTGTTTAAAATGTAACAAGTAACTCCTGGTTCTCCTGTGTCGCCGCTTCGTCCTTTAACCCAGGCTGGACTGATTCCACTCTCTTCTCTCGAATTCTGACGTGAGGCGCGCGCTTCCGGCCCAGGCGGAAGTGAAAGCGAAGGTCGGGGTTAAGACAGTTTAAAGGAATATAATCCCACTTCCATTTTCTGCTGTGTGCGATATTCTGCCCTAGGAGTGTGAATTGTTCTCTTTTAAGCACAAAACAGGAACTGTTTAAATGTTTTTCTTTTCTTTTGTAACTTGATTTTAAAGGTCCACTTAGGTTTGCCTACTTTCAGGAATGAAAATAAGAGACGCCCACCATGGTGGGACATGAAGAGGTACATATTATTTTATGGCTGTTGTTTTTTTGTGTTTTTTTTTTTTCAAAACAAAAAAAATCAATAGTGCAATCATTCATACACAGGTTGTTTCCCAACCCTGGTCCTCAGGGCTCACTGGCCTGCATGTTTTAGATATTTTCTTGCTTCAGCTCAGCTGATTTCAATCCATGACTGATTTAACACGTGTTTGCTGAACTGCACTCAGTTGAATCAGGCACATTAAATCAGGGAAACCTCTAAAACAGGGAGGACAGTGAGCCATGAGGGCCAGGGTTGAGAAACACTAGGTCAGTGTACACAAAACTTGTACTCCAATCAGAGTAGTACAACTTCAACATGTCAAACAGAAGTACGGTAAGCTTTAAATAAGCAAGTGTAAAATGTTTTTGGATAAAAATCTAGCCAAGTATGGAGTAACTGAATGTAACACATGATCCAATCGTTTAAATTCATATCGACACAGCCAAAAGTAAGTTGTCTGCAAATTCTGGTATTTTAATGAAATATTTATACAAGTAAGGAATTGAGTTCAGAGGCTGGTTCTAGACCAAATTTACCACAGGGGCTTGGGCAGTCAATGTTTTTCCATGGGGTCAATTAAAAAAAAAAGAATGAAATAGAAAACATTGCAATATTTTATCACTGTTAAGAGGTTAATTATTAAAACCTTTAGCTCGTTGTCTCCTCTCTCGTTCCCCGGGTTGAGGGTCTCCCGCATGCAAGGGTGAAAGCACATACACACAAATCCACTACATGTCTGCAGACATATCCAGAGTTTATTCAGGCAATCAAATGCATCAAACCATCCCAACAGCTCACCAGAATCATCAGAAACTCAAAATCACAAGAGAACATAAATTACCTGAAAGAAGCAGAAAAATGGACAAAGACAAATACGGTGGTGCCGCCGCACCCCAGCGATCTGATTAATTGTTTTAGCACCAAAACTTTTATAGGAAGGTGTGTCTCTTCTCTAATGTATGCAGTCTGGGAGGGTTCCTGCTTCCCTGACTACAAGAAGTTTCAGATTTCAAAGGGAAGATGCTCTAAATGATTTTATGACTTTTCTTGCAAGGTCTGAGAATGTGCTTCATTTCCCGCGTCTATTATCTCCAGGTGTCCACACAAGACAGGACCCTAACTCAATGTTAATGTAGCCGGGGCATGTTGTCCCAGAAGTGTGTTGCTGCGCATTCTCCCTTTTTGCCCATATATGGGAGACGTGGTGATGGAGTGCAGCTGGGTTGTTAGGGAGACAGGTAATCAGCATTGGCATAAAAGCAGAGGGATTGTTGAGGAGATCAGATCTCCAGCTGAATCGTGCAGAGAGGATATACCTTAAGAGCGCTGTTTACTGATCTGACCAGAAGGTAAAGGGCTGTTTAATGATGGTCTGGCTGTTTAATGTGTTTGTTTAACTTGATTTCTTTTGTGTGTAGGCTGGCCTGCTACTGTTTCAGTTTTTGATTTATTTTAATTTCAGTTTCTTTTTTTTGTGTTAGTTTAGAATTTCTGTTGGATCATTATTTTTGATTAAAGTAGTTTCTTCTTGTGTGATTTTGTTTAGGGGAGGGAAGTCCCTATGGTCTGGCCCCTTGGCTTGTTTTAAACAGGGACCTATGCTGTCCCAGGGTCCCAAGCTGTTTTAATTTAGATTGAGGAGATGAGTGGAAGGGGCGTTTCTTTTTCTTTGTTGCGTTCACCAGGGGTTTTTGTGTGAGTGTGTTTCTGTTGGGGAACACTAAGGTGTATTCAGTTATCGTTGTTATTTCGTATTATTATTTCTCCCCCCAGCACTCTGATTTTATCTTACTAGGGTTTTAACAATTTCTCAGCTTTAAGGTTCCAGGGGCCAGCATAGATCTCCCTTCTTTTTAGTGTGGTCATTCCTGTATGGTTAAAAATAAACAAATTGTGACTACATCCAACTCTAATAAATTGTACTTGCTTTGCAGCCGTGCTTCTGTCAATTTTTTACAAGCTTATCTGTGTGATCAGGTGAAGAGAGGACCTAGGGTTCTCCATCTAACAAGTTGTACCTAAGGTCACATTAACTTAAATTTAAGTCCTACTCAAGACAATATTGATCTGTCTAATATTTAAACATGTGCTTAAAGTTAAAACTAGCATAATTGAATTATTATTTCCAACACTATTCATGCATGCTCTGTTTCACGTGTTCTGATTTTCGATGAGTCATGATTTCATTTAATCACCTTTTTGTTGTTGTGCCCCCCCACCCCTTCTATGCAATCCTCCCCTCCCTTGCACTCTGGAAGCAGTGCCAACATGGACAAATCAGGGCGCAAGTGAGTACTCTCTGCTTGTGCATGTGGCCATGATGAGACTTGCTGTGTCAGAGGTCAAATAAAGTGTTGACATTTTCAGGCTGATCCTTTTTGTCTTTTGTCAGCCCTGTCTTCAGTGGACAAGGGCCGGCCAAGAAGGCCCGGACGTGTCCTCAGGGTCCTGCCTTTTTGAGTCCCCGGTGTGCTATCTGCGGATAAAGCATTTTTATTTATTTTAGTCATGCTCTGTTTCAATGCATCATCCTGTATAAATCAGGACTCAAGTAAGTATTTTCTGCTCGTTCATGTAGGAGGGTGGTAAGCCGCGCCCCGGCGGGTAAAGCATTTTTATTTATTTTAGTCATGCTCTGTGTGACATGTGTTCTCATTTTCGATGATTCATGATTTAATTTAATCACCTTTTTGTTGTTGTGAATCCCCGCCCTGAAATCTTCTCCCCTTTCTTCCTCCTCTCATCGGTGCAGAAGTGAACATTTACAGTATTTTTGTTACCTTTTTTGTAAATAGTTCTTGTTTTTGTATATTTCTTTGTTTTATTTGTTTGTTTCTCAGTTGTGTTCGTTGTTCTTTTTGTTTTTTAAATAAAAAAATTGTTTGCAGTTGTTTCCTTTTGGTCCTTGAGTAATTAAGTAATTCAAATACTTCAAATAAATTAAAAAAATGTGTTGAATAGAATTTGTTCAAACCTTGAGATTTTTATTACCATTAATTTTTTTTCACACTCAGTTTTTTTTTTTGTCTCTGCAGAAACAATAGGAAGGCATAACAAATGAGGCCAAAAGGTCCGGTTTCAGATATTATGTATTTTAACACCCTTTCATGTTCCATGTGAATCCAGCTCAGAACACTCGGGGAGGAGAGACGGAGGGGGGTGGAGATTTGCTTACATTAGCCTAGCTACAGATAATTACAAGCATGCATGTTTTATTTTCAATTTATAGAGGTACGGTCTTACAGGAAATAAATAGAAACGGTGAAATAGCCAAAATATTTCAGTCACCCTGTTTGTGTGATTGAAAAAGGTTATTACTTTTTGCATGTTCTCTGAGGTCTAGAGCACATCTCTCCAATTTCTATGGAGAGACCATAGAAATTGGGCGCTAAAACACGAGGCTTAAGCAAATGAATGACTTCCCAGCAGGTTTATTCTGCTGGGAAGGGGGCCTTCGGGGCACATTACACTAGACTACATTCTTTTTAGAATAATAAAGGTTGGGATTTTAGGGCTTCTTTGGTGTGGGATGGTTGGGAGGGTGGATCTGTTCTGGAAAATAAAATTCAGGTCTTTGACACTGACTTATACTCACTGCATGTCTGTGTTTTTCACAGAAGAAAGCCAGGCAGAGTGGTGGGCCAAGAGGGGCTGGAGAGTCTGCACCAAGTTGTTCCAGTACTTGTAAGTTGTTTCGAATTATTGTTTCTGTTAAATTAATGCAACGTGAGTTACAACTACACAGGTGAGAGAGGGAGGTGTAGCAACAAGTCTATTAAAATTCTACATCTTTTAAATGGCTTTAGTTGCCTAGGAGAATCTGCCAGTAATATCATTTAATGTTTCATGTAAGAGTACTCAGTCAGGATTTTCTTATGCAAAGAAAATGCTCAGCACATGTGTCCTTCACTGATTTTGTTTAAAATGCCAATTGTCCCTGAATTTCCAGTGGAATAAACATCTGTGTTGTCATCTCTGACGGGGTAATAAGGATGAGTTTTTGGTAGGACTCAGCTCAACTGCTTTCTTCTTTGCATTCTTCCATTGTTGACTTGCTATGGCTTTGCTAATTTTGTTTAACTACGCTCAGTCTTGTTGTTACCAACCGTTCTCATTCAATTGAAAAAGCAAGAGATTTTCAAGAATTACTGGAATCGTTGAGTGTCACAGCTCGGGGATTTATTTCTAATCAAAAATCTAACATTTGTAACCTAATGATAAGACCCAGGAAAATCCATTTGGAGAATACCTAATTGAGGAGATGCAGAACCTCTGACATGTTTTAAAGGTGGTATTAACTTTTTTTGTCTTTTTTTAATTTCAGCTACCAATGATCCACGAGTTAGGAAAATGGTAAGTGTACCTATGAAGAAGTCCAAAACCATGCGGCAGTGTTTCAGTTTCATTCTAGATAACTTACTGTAGTACTCTTAAAAACTGCATGAAATGACACACAAACACACACACCCACACCCCTCCCCCCCTCCCCCCCCTCCACACACACACACACAAAAGACACTCCACACCACAAATCCTGCCCTCTAAGACAGGTGCAGGATTTAAATCCTGTGCTGATTTAAAAATGTTTTTCCACATTTTAGTTTGGAAATGTTTTTACAAAAGAACATTGGAAAAACATTGTTCTCCAATGCTGAACATGCTGAAGTAGCATGTTCAGCCCATGCTATTAAGGGCTGAACATCAGCCCTTAGTAGCTGATGTTCATACTCCTAGCTCATTAGCCAGGAGTATGATTCACTCCTGGCTAATGATGCGATGTATGTTAACAGGCCAATCTTGTGACCTCTTCCTAGGTCAACAGTACATAAATAGAAGACTTTCTTGATTTGCCTAAATGGTTTCCAGCCTTTTGTTTATCATATTTAGGTTTATATTATGATCAATTAAATTTTTAAATGTTGAAATATTTCTTAGGCTACTCATTTCAGAAACAAAAGTAAGCTTGAATTTCTGATAAGTGACATCAGAACTAAAACTGTCGTGATTTGAGTTCTCTGTGTTTATTTTAGGTTTTCTGTTTGTTTAGGTCTGCGTTCCCTGTGAGTCCCTGTGTTGTCCTGTCTGCTCCCTGATTGTTTCCCATGTGTGTCTCATCTCGTTGATTTTTTTTTTTCTTTCGAAAAAGTTTATTGGCACTTGGGACATTAAAAGCATGTCATATTACAGAAATTCTCACTTTTTTTTTAACAAAAAGCTTTGTTTAGTAAAATTTGACTAAAAGAAGATAAGAACAGGGATATAAAAGCAATCTTTCTGTACGTTAAGAGTTGGTCAGGACCGGGGTGACTCCCTACAAAGTTCAGGGCCGTCCCGTTCCTCTAAACAGTGCTGGTGCTCAGAGGGGATCCCCGCCCTGTAGCTCCTTCCCACCTGCCTCACCGGGAGAGCCAGGCCGCCGCTGTGTGTCCTCTGATCGTGGATCGCCGGCTCCTTCGTCCAATGAGGCGCAGGCGATTCTTCTTTGTGGCTGTGTCCTTGGCGCGCCACCTGCAGCTCTGATTGTTCCCCTTCTTACTGCCACCATTCGGACCACAGCCACGGGGGGGAGGTCTGCCTGCGCCTCCTTACCAGCAAGTTTCTGGAGGTCCATATGGCGTCTTTTATGGTGGCGAGGGTGAGCCACATCTCCGCGAAGTCCTCTTTCTCCATTTTGCGGTGGCTCACCCCGTACAGCACTGGCTGTAGGTTAAGGACCTCCCTTGCCGGCAAGTTTGGGAATTGCAAGGAGCCGGCCTTCGCCCACAGGTCCACGGCAGCGCTGCACTCCCACAGCAGATGCCTCACCGACTCCAGCGCCACAACCGGGTCGGGGGCAGATGGCCGTCGGTGACACGCCGCGGGAGTGCATGACGGCTCTGACCGGGAGGATCCCATGGGCCACCATCCATGACAGGTCCTGGAGTCTGTTTGGGAGGACGGGATGGCCCACATTGCGCCATACTGTGGTGGCGTCTCCACTCAGGACGCTGCGCACTGGAGTCACTGGTTCCCGGTCCTGCACAACAGAAATGATAAAACGGTGGTTACTTGAAATCCTGCTCTCCTCTCCTTCCAGCTTAAAATGTTCTAAGAATTTCTGTATAAAAGCGTATACTAGGGGGAGGTTAAAAGCTACTGGGGTTCTAAAATCACTCTTAATTAATTTCAGTTTTCGGAGGTATGATCCGAGCCAGAACCTGGTCATGGCGTTTGTTTTTTGGTTGCTGGAGATGTTGAGAGCTTGTTTGAGATGCTGGTGTAGAAACTGCCTAAAAACAAGAACAGGTCTGGGACTCCTTTCCCTCCTTTCTCTTTGGGTTTTTTCATTATGTCTCTTTTTAGTCTTTCCAGTTTGGAATTCCCAGATGAAGTAAAAAATGTCTCGTTGGAGTTCTAAAAGCACTCTCCTAGGAGGGATAAAAACAGAACTGGTGAGTAAAAACACGGGTAAAACCACAGCTTTGATGATTAAAATCTTCCCCTCTAAGGTCAGATTCCTCATCCCCCAGAATCCCAGTCTTTGTTTTACTTTCTGTGTTATTTCTGTCCAGTTTTTTCCTCCTTCTCCATTTTTGTCAAATTTGACTCCCAGTATTTTTTGTTCTTGTGTTACTTGAATCTGCAGTCTTGATTTTTCGCTATCTTCCCAGGGTCCATAAAATTGTGCTTTTGTTTTTTCCTTGTTTAATTGGATCCTGATGCTCTGCCAAACCAGTCTGTTAAAAGAAAAACTCTGTCTATTGATAAAAGGTCTGTACATAAAATGTTAAAATCATCCATATATAAAAGACATTTGGCCACCTGCCCTCCACTCCCTGGTATCGTTACTCCTGAAACTTGTGGGTCCCTTCTCAAGACCTGCGCGAGCGGCTCGATGCAGGCCACGTAGAGAAGGGCGGATAACGGACAACCCTGACGGACGCCGCAGTTCACTGCCACTGCTTTTGTCAGAAACCCGTTAACCAGAAATCTGCTGGAGATGTCCCGGTACAGCAAGTCCCACCCACGCTATGAACCTCCCAGGAAAACCCATTTTTTGCAGTACCTGTAGCAGGTACTGGTGCGAGACCCGATCAAAAGCTTTCTCAAAATCTAAATTTAGGACTATCAGCCGAATGTTTCTGTCTCTCGCAAAACAGATGGTGTCTCGGATCAGTACCAGGCTGTCGGTGATCCTCCTTCCCGGCACCGCGCAGGCTTGATCCGGGTGGATTAGATCCCCCAACACTCGGCGCATCCTGGCTGCTAAAAGTTTACTAAAAAGCTTACAGTCCACGTTTAAAAGGGTGATGGGTCTCCAGTTTTTAAGATCTGCCTCGTTGATTACCCTCTTTGTATTTAAGCCCACCTGTTGTCTTTGTCACTTGTGGGATCCTTGGGTGGGTTAGAAGTCCTGTGTCAGCCGTAGCTCTTGAGCACCGGTAGTGATCAGTTGCTGAGCGTTTGTTTTCCTCTCTACCATGCTGTCTGAAATCCTGGACTGTCTTGTGCTCATCTTTATTCAAATCATTATCATCATCATCACTACAACCTGGGTGTGCCGGCGTTTTCTCTCACCTCCACACCACAAATCCTGCCAAAAAATTCTTGTGAAGTTCATCCAAGTTCTTGGATGTATTTTACTTGACAATAACCTCAAGGCTGCAGCCCTGTTTTTAGTCTACTTTCCCTTATCTCACTTTTTGCTTCCACTAAAGGTTCCTTTTTGTACTTTATTTAATACAATACTCTGTAAACAAACTGATTTTTTAACATTAACCTTTTGTGGTTTGCCCTCCTTGTGGAAACCACAGAGGTGTCAATTACCATCTTCTGGACATCTGTCCAATCAGTGGTCTTCCCTATGATTATTTAGTAGATTGAGCCAGAGTTTGAGACCATTTGTGACATCATGAAACCTTTTCGTATGTTTGGACTTAATCCGATGATTTGGGAGTAACATTGTAGTTTTTCTGTATTTCACTTTTTGCAATGTTCAGATTTTCTGAGTAACTGGATTTTCAGATTTTATTAATCTGTAAGATATGACCTTCAAAATTAAAGTTGTTTTTTTTAAGTCTTTTTTTTTTGTGTGTAGCAACTTGATTCCAGCTCTACGGGTGGGGTTGAGGTTGAGGTTCCTATCCCTAAGCTGAGAAGGACAAAAAGTATTTTTGTAAGTTTGATCATGTAATATATTTTGTTCTTCTATATATTTTTGTTTTAGATGGACAGACTTGATGATTGTCGCTCCGACGAGCTCTATGAGTCATCATCAGAAGAGAGCGGTGAAAACTATGTTCCTAAAAGTACTGAGGAAATCTCTACAGATACTGACACAAGTGAGATAGTGAGATTATGAGACTTTTCTGATGATCAGAAAAGTCCTGCTCATTTTACACATTTCTGTGCTCCACCACACTTGAACCAAATGAATGACTGTTTAACACATACTAAACAAGCTATTGGAGAACCATTTGAATTGAATACAGTGTGCTATAGCAAGCTCTAAAAAGCAGGAGTTTCCGATCCTTCACTTAAAGTTTCATCTGGATGCATCATCCTCACTGTGATCAAGTTCCTGTTCCATCTGGGCCCTTTTGCTGTGTTTTGTTGGAAATGATGATTAAATTATGCTAGTTTTAACTTTAAGCACAGGTTTAAAATTAGACAGATCAACATTGACTTGAGTAGGACTCAATATTAAGTTAGATTTAGATTCATCGCTTAATCAACACAATCTGATCAGTAGAAGATAACTGTGCCAGTTCTTATATCCAAATCAGCCCTTTTGATGTTCTGGGTGAGAGGACGGCTCTGAGCCATCAGCCTCCTGCTGTTCTTGTTATGCAGTGAGCATCTGTTCCGGGACAACAGGAGGGGGTCTGCGTAGAGATAACCCATATAAGGGTTGGGTCCCTTTGTCATGTGTAGAGATTCTAGGATTTCACACAGAGGTGTGAAATGCTGCTTTTCTCAGGACCCCACCAGGCCCAGCAATGACAGTCATAAAATCATTTAGAGCATCTTCTCTTTGAAATTTAAAACTCCTTGTAGTCAGGGAAGCAGGGACCCTCCCAGACTGCATACATTAGAGAAGAGAACACCCTTTCCTTTAAAAGTTTTGGAGCTAAAATAATTAATCAGATCGTTGGGGTGTGGCGGCACCGACGCTCTCGCGTCTCCGTATTGGTCTTTGTATTTGTCCATTTTTCTGCTTCTTTCAGGTGATTGATGTCTGTCTTGTGGTTTTGAGTTTCTGATGATTCTGGTATGTTATTGGTGTGATTTGATGCATTTGTTTGTCTGAAAAAACTCTGGATATGTTTGAAGTAGAACCGTGAATGGTGTGAACTGCCCTTACGCACGGGGGAACCCTCGACCCGGGGAACGGGAGAGGAGACAACGAGCTAAAGGGTTTAATAGTTATCCTCTCAATAGTTTTCAGTCTGTTTCATTTCAAAGATGTGGACATTTACAAATACTTGTGTTCTGTGTTTTATAGAGATCCACACCATGAGTTCAATCTCTCCAGCCCCTCAGACGCCCTCACCAAGAAGGCCGATGCAAATAAGGTGAAGAAGAGTATGTCTTAGATAGCCATCACTGATGTTGGATAAAAAGGTCTGTTCTACTTGTAAAGCTTTCATGAAACAAAATGGCTGTCAGTTACAATTACAAGATTTTAAAAGGCCAATGTCATGAAGCACACACTGCTTATCAGAGAAGAAATTAAATTAGTGTGCTAACAGACCTCTAATTTTTCAGGCAGCCTATTTATATTCTGTTCACCCACTCATCTCAGTCTTTTACGTTTCATCCAGCCCACCCTTTCTCACCTGTTGCCTCTTGTTTCATCCCTCTTTATTCATAACCATGCTTTGCTTCTTTTTCCTCCAGATTTTCACCCGCTACCCCAAAATGAAGCGTCCAAAGAGACTCTCCCCGGCCAAGAACCCTATGTGCCTCTCCAGTCACCACCATCTGACCACCACCTACGCATCCTTTCTTCATTCCTCCCTTATCCGCCACACCACTGAAGGGACCACTTGTTGCGACTGTCCCTTCATCACCTCGTTTTTCATCTGTTCACCCATTCATTATCTGTTCTCTACCGCACCTCTCATTACGTCTCGCTAAATTCCACTTCCACCATCCTTATCCCATCACCTGACAAATAAGTTTTTAAACCAATATCTTTGTGGTGTGGTACTTCTTAGTGAAATGCATGTGGTGGTGGCAGCTGTGCAAAAATCTTGCTTAGATGAATCTTTGTGACCCGAAACTTTAGACTGACTCTCCCTCCCTTGTGTCTGACAGGTTGACATCTGGGTCTGCGAACAAAACACATACTTCATGTTACTCTGACATGACGGAGCAGTCTGTGATGCTCTCTGAGTGCCTGAATCCCGGGCATAAAGTCCCCTGGGACCTACCCTGGTTCTGGAGAACCAGGAATGGTTATTTATTTTTTTTTTTACTTTTATTCAAACAATTCCTTGACATAGTCCACACTTATCCATTTTTACATTGCAACATATTTACAGATATAACTTTCAAACGCAAATCGTCCAAGTCATGGGTAATTTTGACAAAGTCCTGCGTGCTTCTGAGCGCCCATGCCCGGGTAGAGAAGGTCCATACTCCGCCCACTTGTTCTCCAGACCAAGTATAACAGTTCTGCTTGCATCCGTGCTTCCAAAAGGTGCCTTGCCTTTTGGGCGCATTTGTGAATCCTCCCAAATGTTAGTCTTTGCTCCTCCAGAAATCGAAAGTAGCCACTAAGCTACTGGATCCAGGGTAACTAAGGAACCTGACAGGTTCTTCATGTATACAACTTAAAAACATACAAATTTCAAAATAACGAAATCAAATAAAAGTTAGGGTTAGGAAAAAAATAAGATAATTTAAGTGCCACATTTTAAAGAGCCACATTTCAAAGTGATTTATACAATACTCCCCACCATTAAATCATTTTTCTGTTTCTGATCTTTAAACAATGAGTTGATAAAATTCCAGGTCTAAAACTAGCTCCTTCAGTCTTTGACGTTTTGTTTGCATAAATATTAAAGGGTAAAGAAGTTTCGCAATGACTTATCCACATGATGGGAAGATCAACGAGCTCTTGTGTTTTATATACTCAGCTTGTTCACTGCATCACAGTTGTATACATGGATTTCGCAGCAAGGGGCCAGCACTTGCCAGTTTCTACATTTTATGACTCAAATGTTTTTCGTGTTTCATTTTCACATTTTTTAAAGGAATGATTTTTAATGCTCAGTCTTTGCTGCTCCCCAATCATTAAATTTCAGCATGAAATCGTGAAATAGCCACTAAGCTACTGGAGTCAGCGTAACTAAAGTGTCTTGCAATTTGATCACATTTTTGAATCCTTCGATTTGGATCAATATAATGCCCACAGAATGAAGAGCAAAGGGAGATTCACATGAGGTTCTTAAAAAACCTCCAGTGGGATGCTTACCCACTAAGCTACAGAAGCCGTGAGGATGCAGTGGCTCATAGTCCTTATATCTTTTAAAAAACGATTGAAAAAGTGGAACACCATTACAAGTATGACCTCTGTAGCTTAGCAGGCATCTATCCCCGGATAGAATGAGGGGGAAAGATACACAGACAGACACACACACAGATAGAGTTCAGGCGGTTGTTGGGGGTCAGACGGTTGTTGGGGGTCAGACGGTTGTTGGGGGTCAGACGGTTGTTGGGGGTCAGACGGTTGTCTTCACTTGATCAGATTTGAATCACATAAATTGTGGATAGAAGTCAGGGTTACTGTTGGGTGACAGGAGCAGTTTAATTTCTGTATTTACTAGATTCACTTTGTTGAGGGTCATTTTGAATCAGCAGAACATGAAAAGCTGCATCATGCTGCTGTTTCTCTCCCACATCTTTTGTTCCCCCACAGATCCTGTCAAATGACCAAACGGCCGTTGTGATGGCGGCCCGCCCTTCGCTTTCACTCGAGACGCTTCAATGCTTGTAGAGGCAACATGCAGACACCAGCAGCTGTCATTTAGCTGGGATCGGACTGTTTAAGATGCTCCTGATGTTTCATAGCTCAGAGGCTTCCTGCATTCTGCTGTCCCTTAGAGGAAGACGCTCATTGTTAAATTAATATTTGATGAAACTTGAGATCAAAACTTTAATGTTCTTCAAACAACTTTGTGCATTGCAAGGAGGAACATCATGTCTGAAAAAACTGTTAATGCAGGATTTAATCCGGATTACTGATCTGGCTCACATGAGTATTTATTACAGCATAAAAAACGTCTGTACCAAAGTTTGCACAGCGGGCAAAAGTTGACAAGAAACAATGTTGTGTAAATATTTCTCATGAATGTGATAAAAACTTTCCTTTTTCTGTGAAGATGAAACTGGTTCTTCCATCCACTGCCTGGTGAAAACCAGCAGTGAGAACCAGATGTCAGAATTGATCTGTATTCTCTGCAGTTTTAGCCGAACGGCTGAGACATGTATTCAGATGTGAGAACAAACGACCATGTTTGGTCATTTTTGCTGACACTCAAGACTAAACCAGAATCTTCTGCAAGCAAAGCCTGATTTTCTCAACTTGGAAAATAATGCTGGACTGGTTATGGGCACAAACCTTCTACATTTGAACACCTCAGCCTTGCTGCTTTCAGGGCCATCTTCAGTTCCTCCACAGCCCTCTTCTGCCCCGGGAGCCTGTTGTTGGTCCCCACGCTCTACCTGCTGCAGCCCACCCGCCTTCTGCAAGAGGAGGGCCAGATGCCGCCAGCTGTCCACCTGTAGGTCAGGGTTATCTGCAGGAAATTTGGCCACATTTCACTCACCACAATTTCACATTTGTTCTGGTGGAGAGAGCAGTCACACAACTTCATGGACCTCGTGTTTTGCTGCAGCATTTACCTGAACCATGAATGGAGCTGTGGGTCCACAGGTAGAGGCTGGAACAGCTGGAGCGGCCGTCACCATGGTGCTGAAGGTCAGACTGTGCTGATCTGCAGCCAGCGGAGAGGGAACCGCCTGTCCAGGGCTCTGAGGCTGGACCTGTGCAGGCCTAAGAGGGAGGAGACCTGCAGAGGAGACCTGCCGCCTCCTGCGCTCCTCCTGGCTGCCAGTATTGGCTGGAGGAGCAGGAGGATGATGAGAAAGCAGGCTATTGCTGCACGTTTCACCTGCTTCTGCCTCGTCCTCAGTCTGCGTCCCGGGGCTGGAGGAGTCCGTCTTCCTGTCCCCCGAGACCAAAAACATTTGCACCTCGTCTGCAGTTTGTGGCTAAACCTCCCCAGGTGCAGAGGGACGTTTAGCCCATTTAATATCCCTGAATCTTCTAATAACATAGGGTTAGAGGGAGAGCC